>CM057450.1:254530000-255173333 GCA_016271365.2 Neoceratodus forsteri | reverse complement strand
ATGGAACGAGCACTTCAGTCTCTCACTATCAGGAGGTCATTTAGTACCTGAACAAGGGCAGTCTCAATACTATGTCTCTTCCTGAAAATGGACTGGAGAGAATCATAGATATTGTGGCTCGTCAAATGGTCCCCCAGCTGTAAAGCCAACACCTTCTCAATAACCTTACCCAAAAAGGGAAGGTTAGAGGCCGGCTATAGTTTGCTAGACAGTCAGGATCCAAGGAGGGCTTCTTAAGAAGATGCCGAACTATGGTCTCCCTAAGGGAAGCTGGAAAAATTTCCCTCTCCAAAGGATAACTAGACAATCACAGCAAGGACCAGGCCAATAACATCAATGCAGCCAACAAGCAAGTGTGTAGGGCCTGGATCCAAACTACAGTTGGTAGGACATAAGGTCTGGATTACCATCACAATATCATTGATTATAGGCTGGCCACAGTTGCACCACTCACACTGGGGGTCCGACATCTCCTGCCGACCACTGTATCTCCCTAGAGAAAGGGTCAAGCGTATATCAGACCTGATCATGGCAACCTTATCCGCAAAGAATCGAGCAAACTCCTCACACTGCTCTTGTGAAAAAGCATTTCTGGGCAGAAGACAGAGTGGACTGCACAGTCTGTCCACAGTCCGGAAAAGCTGAACTGATCAATTCCATGTGGCAGCAATTTCCCTAGACAGGAATTCTGCCTTCTTATGGGAAATTGTTGATTGCTAGATCAAATAATGATCCATCAAACTAAGTCTGTTACACACCAGGCCAGACCTCAGCCATCACCACTCTAGCCTTCACCCAACTCTCCTCAACTCCTCTTTAAGCCATGGTGACCTAGGGCAAAGGGAGAGTGGACGAACATGAACAGTAGCAATGGAATCCAGAGCCTCTGTAACTGCCTTATTATAGGCAAGTACCAGATCCCCTGCATCCATGCATTCCTTCGGCATGCCCGATAGGTCCAGCACTGCCATCAGACCATCTGGGGATACATCCCTCAAAGTGTGGTACTGGACCATCTCCATAGGGGCAGGCCTCTTGGGGGGGCCTCAAAACTGAAGGTGATGGTATGATGGTCTGACCACACGAATGGTTCCACCACCAAATCAGATATCTCCATCCCCAGGAGAAACACCAAGTCAAGACAGGCAGGGGAGAAGAGGGGGAGGAATAACTCTCTATGTAAAGGAAGGGATAAAAGCAACTGAACAAAAGAGTAAACAGGGAGGAGAGGAGGCACTGTGGGTCACCTTGGAGACTGGAAAGGCACCACAATCCGCACAGGGGTTGTGTACAGACCCCCATGTCAGGGGATGGAATGGACAAGGATATGATGGAGGCATTCTTAGAATGGCAGAAAGGGAGATACTATGATGGGAGACCTGAATATGCCAGATGTTAACTGGAGCACATTTGCTGCAGCCACATCCAAAACAGGGCCATTCTTGATGCCCTACAGGTGGCAGGCATTAGACAGCTAGTTTGGAACCCACTCGTGAGGGGCAATCTTAGACCTCGTACTCTCAAGCGGGGGCAGTGAGAGGATCTCAGATCTAGAAGTGGGTTGCCATCTGGGGACAAGTGACCATCAAACAGTGTGGTTCATGTTAAACTCAGCTACAGAGTCAAGCCATACAAAGTGAGGGTACTGGACTTTAGGAGGGCTGACTTTGGCAAGATGGAGGTGCCTCAGAAAGCACTTAGCAAACAGGCTAGAAGGAGGTGTGGAGCAACAATGGGGAATTATCAAAACTGCCATCACAGAGGCAACAAGCCTTTGTGAAACAAATAAACAAATCAAAGGAAAGAAAAAGCCACTGTAGTTCTCAAGAGGTGGCTGTGAAAGTCAGGAAGAAAAGATAGCATTCCGGGTATAGGAAACACAGAAGGAGCAGGACATAGAGCTGTACCAGTTAAGGCAGAAAGAAGCAGGTAGGGAAGTCAGAATAGCAAAGGCCCAAACTGAGGAAAAGATAGCCAACTCAGTTAACAAGGGGGATAAAACCTTTCATAGGTACATCAGCGGCGTAGAAAGACAAAGGGAGGGATAGTGAGGCTGAATAGAATGAGCGGTGGGTGGGCAGAGGGGACAGTGAAAAAGCAGGAATACTGAGCGAGATATTTCTGCTCAGTATTCACAAAGAGAGGAGAAGTGCCTAATCCAATTAACAGAAGCACTCTTGATAGGGGTGTCGATCCCAGTCCTTTCACAGAAGAAAGGGTTCTGCAAGAACTCCTAAAACTGAAGGTGGACAAGCAATGGGTCCTGATGGAATTCACCCAGAATTCTAAAAGAATTAAGGAAGGAACTAGTGAAACCACTGGCTACTCTTTTTAATAAATCATGGGAGGATGGTGTGGTACCGAAGGCGGGAGGAAGGCAGATGTGATTCCCCTTCACAAAAGTGGGACCAAGACAGAGGCAGGAAACTACAGACCTGTCAGTCTGACCTCTGTGGTAGGGAAAGTGATGGAGTCACTTCTGAAGGAAGAATAATAGTTGAGTACCTGAGGGTCAGTGGAGCACAGGATCCAAGGCAGCAGGGTTCTGGCGGAAGGTCATGTCAGACAAATCTAATAGATTTCTTTGACTGGGTGACCAAAGTAGTAGACCAGTGAAGGGCTGTGGACATGGCCTACCTAGACTTTGTAAGGCATTTGACACAGTCCCACACAAAGATTATTAGTCAAATTAACCAGCCTGGGAGTGGGTCTCAGGGTGGTAGCCTGGAAATAAAACATTGGCTGGACAACAGGACACAGAGGTAATTGTAAATTGAGTCCACTCTGAAGAAGGGAGGTTACTAGTGGGGTACCCGGGAGTTCAGTATTGGGTCCAGTCCTTTTTAATGTCTTCATCAGTGACATTGCAGAGGGACTGGAAGGAAAAGTATGCCTTTTGCAGATGACACAAAGATCTGCAACAGGGTTGATACACAAGGGCGTGGAAAGGATGAAAAGGGACTTGGCAAGGTTGGAGGAATGGTCAGGCGGTGGCAACTAGGATTCAATGCAAAAAGTGCAAAATAATGCACCTGGAAACAAGAACCCAGGGAAGAATACACAATGTGGGGAGAGTAGTAACAACAACAAAACAGGAAAGGGACCTGGGGTAATCATATCAGATGACCTTAAGGTTGGCAAGCAATGTGAGAAGGCAGTAGGGAGGGCGGGGTATACTGGGATGTATAGGAGAGGCATCAGCAGCAGAAAACAGGAAGTTGTTATCCCTCTGTACAGACAGTTGGTGAGACCCCATCTGAATACTGTGTCCAATTCTGGAGACCCCCATCTCCTAAGGACATAGACAGGATAGAGGCAGTCAGGAGGGCAACTAAAATGGTGCAGGGTCTGCAAGAGAAGCGTGTGAGGAGAGACTAAAGGGCTTAATGCTATACCCTTGAGGAAAGAAGGGGGCATGATAAAACTTTCAAGTACCTCAGGGAATCAACAAAGTCAAGAGGTAGCATCTTTCAGAAAAAGAGACTTGCAAGAACAAGGGGACACAATTTAAAAGATAGAAGGAGGGGTTCAGGGGCAATGTGAGAAGTATTATTTCACAGAGAGGTAGTGGATGCATGGAACAGCCTTCCTGAAGAATGAGGGTCTAAAACTGTGGAGAATTCAAGAATGCATGGGACAGACATAAGGCAAATTCTTGTGGGGGCAGGAAGATATAGGCTGTTGGTTAACTTAGGATCTGCGGCCTACACTCCTAGGTAAGGAAATGGGCAGACTAGATGGGACTAGTGGTCCTTATCTGCCGTCAAAGTCTATGTTTATAAGTCCAATGAATGACCACCAATGTGAGTCGGGAGGAATCCAACCTGTGAGACCCAGTGAACTCATTAACTGGAGAAGTCCTGTCCAAGCTACGAAATTAAATTACATCGACCCAAAGCACTGAAATCCCAAGAATCAGCCATCTATGGGGTCCCAATGTTGGGTCGGCGAGTGGGGTCTGTGACTTTCTGCAGGGAAACTTTCCCATCTCCTGGTGGACGGTAGATGAGAAGAATCCTGCACCTCACACCCTCACCCATGATACATTCAAAGGGGTTGATGGCTCCCACTGGAATTTCCCTCAGGTTCAGTTCTGATTTAAAACAAAAGGCCACACCCCAGCCCTTATGATTGCTCCTCGGCTGGGTATCACCGAGTACCCAGGAGGAATTGCTGAAGCCAAAATTGGGCCAGCATTTTCATCCAACCAGGTCTCAGTGATGCAAGCCAGGTCAGTTGAATTATCAAGATCATCAATTATGGCAGTCTTGTTTTTAATGGACCTGGCATTGCACAACACCGCCTGAGTTCGATGAGCAGCTGGGGAAGACCAAGTTTCCCGTCTGCAATTAGCAGAACCCTTGGGTAAGGAAACCAGGCAGGGAGGACCCTTTTCCTGGACCCATTTCACCCCAAGGCATCTCCTTGTCCCCACAGACCCAATCCACCCCCCTATCCATTCCCCCAACATGCCAAGTCCCCAACCTAACCACCTGCTCCCTGGCGCTGTTGGTGGCAGGGGTCTTAGTCATCCCCCACTATCACCACACTCCCCCTCCTACACACCTTCCTTATCTGCTCTGCCAACTTCCCATCCAGTTCCCCCAACTGGGTTGGTGGTCTGTACAGCACCCCAGGCTCAGTTTTCTACCCTTGGTGTCCAGAATCTGCACCCAAAGTGCCTCCGTCCTCCCATCCTCCCCCTCATCCCTTGTACATTTGATCCCTTCTCTCACACTGAGTGCTACTCCCCCTTCAACTCCCCGATCCCTCCTGTATATACTGTACCCTGGGATTGCTACATCCAAGTCATGGTACTCAGTGGCCCAAGTCTCTGTTACTGCAGCAATGTCCGCATTCCCTCTGAGGAGGTGTCTGAAGTTCCATGAATTTTGTTTCCCAGGCTTCTTGCATTTGGGAGACCACCTTCCATCCACCCTCCTTTCTCTCCCCTCTTCTCCTTGGTCTATTCCCCTCCTTCCGGTGGTTATTGTCTTTTTCACCTTGTTATTACAGGGTGGTGGTGCCTTCTGCAATTCACACACTGGCTGCATGCCCTTCCTGAGTCACTTCACCTCTGCCTTTATCCGTATCTGGGGCGGTGAGCTCACTAAGCTCCCCAATCTGGACCGTTCTACTATTCTCAGTCCTCTTGCCACCCCCCGAGTTTAAATCTACCTTAGTTGATATATACCCCTCAATTCCACCCTTTAGTACTCTCCTCCCTTCCCCTCTCAAGTGTAGCCTATCCCCTGCATACAAGTCACTATTCCTCTAGATCCTACCCCAGTTTGTCACTAAACCATAATTCTTGATGTTGCACCATTCTCTCAGCCACTTGTTGAACTCCTCTATCCTTCCTTTCTTCCCCATGCTCGCACATGGTACCTGGAGTACCTCCAATAATGCCACCGACTCCTAAACCACCTCACATTGCCTGTCCAACTTCTCAAACCTCCCCTTCACCACTTCTACAGACTCCCCCACCAAGCTGTTTGTACTCATGTGCAACACTAGATGAGGTTTCTTCCTTCCCTTCGATGCACACTTGAACAGTGCCTGCCCTGCACTTTCTGTGGTCAACCCAGGAATATCTTCAACCCAAATATGACTGTGTCTTTTCTCCCCTTGCACACCATCGGACCCTGTCAATCTAGAATCCCCAACATGGTACCCTCTGTTTCTTCTGTCCCTTACCCCTTTCCTATCTTTTTCCCTTTTCTCTACTCCAGACTAATACTGCCTACCCCTTGCCACCTCCAGCTGCACCTTCTTTGTCTCCTGCAACGCTCCCCTGTTTTACCTCACTCCCTGTTTCTCCCTGCTCCTCCATCCCCAATAATCTTACCAGCCTGACCTCTGTCTATTGGGCTTTCCTATCAATTTTCCCTCACTCCTGCTGATCTCAACCCTCCCCTATCCCTCCATTGCAGATTTTGAGCACCAATTACCCGACCCACAATGATTTGAGTTTTGTTGCGGGACCTCCCTGATGGTTTTTAGGTTACCCAGACCGGAGGCAGGACTGACAAGATGAAAACCTCCAGGATGGTATGCTGTTTGCCAGGGAAGCAGGGCCCACACAATGCACCATGATGGTCGATCCTGTTTGATGGTGTTGAGCAGAGGGCCAAAGCCCAGTGGGTCTTTCATTGGAGAAATCTCTGCAGCATGAGTGGCAGACTAGGCTGAGATGGAGAGGTCCAGATCAGGTGAACAGTTCGGATTGCAGTCCATTTTAGGCGCTGGATGCAATGTCCAGCTAATGCAACACATTCAAGGGTGTGGGGAGCCAAATCATGACCCACACTACACATTCAGCACAATTATAACCAAAACAGCCAGATACCACAGTTTGGATGACAGTCCAGTTGCAATAAAGCAGTATCTCTGTGCAAACATATGCTCTGCGGTTCTCTCCAATTCTTGACAGGCTGATCGCTCCAGGAGTAAGTCTTCGGTCCACACCAGGCAAAATGTACTCTCTCACAATTCAGGATTCCTGTCTCAATAACAGCATTCTGGACAAAGTCTGATATCAGATTGCAGGCTTCTTTACACTGGAAGATGGTAGCAGGCAGGCCAGACACAGCCTTCCCACTGAATCCCAGCACTACCATGCAGGAGCAGCTGCTTGAATTACTTGAGCAGTTCACTCTCTCAGCTCCAACTCTACACTGACACACTGCTGCAGGCAGCTCTGGGATTTCCCAGTGATCCAAAAGGTTTGGTTGGTTGATCCATCAGTCTGTCATAGAAAGAGCCAGTCCAGGTCCATTTAGGTGACAGACAGTAAAAATTACAATTCCTACAGAAATTCACTCCCACAAGACATCTGGGGACAGTCTCCATTTTAAGGTCCCCGTGGTACCCATTGGTCCAAACTGGCAGTCCAGTGTCAAAATGGTGTTTCTTGGCAGAAAGTCCATTCTGCAAATGAAAGCAGGTTAGAGAAACTATTATATTATTATTATTACTAAAACAGATAATTAGAAAACAATCACAGATCCTATTAGGGCTTCCTCTATGCACTTAAAGATGGCAGAATGAAGCAGCTATAATGCTGCCCAGGTGGGACTCGAGCCTGAAACCACTCGGTTCCCACCCAAATTAATTATAACCCACAAGATAGATATTTCTTAAAAGACAGGCACAGAAGCTAACGGGAACTCTCATGCAAGCACATTCAAATGATTTAGACACAGAACAACAGCCTGGCAGTGGACCTTAGGCAGGCCCAGGAAGACATTTTAGGAACCACCATTTGTGGGGGGGGAGGGTTACACCAGTATAATATAAAAAAGATTACTCCAGTTATGTAATTGTGCTGTTCCAGGCTGACAAAATGGAATCTTGACCACAACATGGGTCTCAGTGGATCATAGAATATAATTTAATATTTATTTAATGATTTATGCGGCAAACATTCTGGGACATTGTCTACGGTGTGGAAAAGAAATCTGGCAGACAGAGTGTGCAGCGTTTGCTGTGCAAGAGTGCTAATGAGAGTCAGGGCAGGCATGAAACAGATCAAAATCTAAACTATAATATAAAAGTGCCCAACAGGGTTAGACTGCGTGGGGAGGAGCAGACTTGTTCAAGTTGAGCAAAGAATACTGGCAACACCTATCCTCCCCATAGAAACATAGAAACATAGACTTTGATGGCAGATAAGGACCGCTTGGCCCATCTAGTCTGCCCATTTCCCTACCTACAGGATAGACCGCAGATCCTAGTTAACCAACAGCCTATTTCTTCCTACCCCCACAAGAATTGCCTTATGTCTGTCCCATGCATTCTTGAATTCTCCCACAGTTTTAGACCCCACAACCTCCTCAGGAAGGCTGTTCCATGCATCCACTACCTCTCTGTGAAATAATACTTCCTTACATTGCCCTGAACCTCCCCCTCTATCTTTAAATTGTGTCTCCTTGTTCTTGCATGTCTTTTTTCTGAGAAGATGCTACCCTCCTGGACTTGTTGATTCCACTGAGGTACTTAAAAGTTTCTACCATGCCCCCTCTCCCTTCTTTCCTCAAGGGTATACTATAATCTCCTTTAGTCTCTCCTCATACGGCTTCTCTTGCAGACCCTGCACCATTTTAGTTGCCCTCCTCTGGACTGCCTCTATCCTGTCTATGTCCTTGTGGAGATGGGATCTCAGAACTGGGCGCAGTACTCAGATGGGGTCTCACCAGCTGTCTGTACAGAGGGATAACACCTTCCTGTTTTCTGCTGCTGATGCCTCTCCCTATGCATCCCAGTATACCTCCAGCCCTCCCTACTGCCTTCTCACATTGCTTGCTAACCTTAAGGTCATCTGATATGATTACCTCCAAGTCCCTTTCCTTTTTTGTTGTTGTTACTACCTCCCCCACCATTGTGTAACCTTCCCCTGGGTTCTTGTTTCCCAGTTGCATTATTTTGCACTTCTTTGCATTGAATCCTAGCTGCCATACTTCTGACCATTCCTCCAACCTTGCAAGTCCCTTCTCATCCTTTCAGCACCTCCATGTGCGTAGCAACCCTGTTGCAGATCTTTATGTGTCCTCTGCAAGAGGCAGCCACTTCTCCTTCAGTCCCTCTGCAATCTCACTGATGAAGACATTAAAAGGACTGGACCCAATACTGAACCCTGCGGTGCCCACTAGTAACCCCTCTTTCTTCAGAGTGGACTCCATTTACAATTACCTTCTGTGTCTGTTGTACGTAATGTTACCCAGGCTACCACCCTGGGACCCACCAGGCTGGTTATTTTGACTATTAATCTTTTGGATGGGACTGTGTCAAATGCCTTGCTAAAGTCTAGGTAGGCCATGTCCACAGCCCCTCCCTGGTCTACTACTTTGGTCACCTAGTCAAAGAAATCTATTAGATTCATCTGACATGACCTTCCCACTGTGAACCCATGCTGCCTTGGGTTCTGTGCCCCACTAGCCTCTAGGTACTCAACTATTCTTTCCTTCAGAAGTGACTTCATCACTTTCCCTACCACAGAGGTCAAACTGACAGGTCTATAGTTTCCTGCCTCTGTCTTCGTCCCACTTTTGTGAAGGGGAATCACATCTGCCTTCCTCCAGTCCTCGGGTACCACACCATTCTCCCATGATTTATTAAAAAAAGTAGCCAGTGGTTTCACTAGTTCCCCCCTAATTCTTTTAGAATTCTGGGGTGATTTCCATCAGGCCCCATTGCTTTGTCCACCTTCAGTTTAGGAGTTCTTGCAGAACCCTTTCTTCTGTAGAAAGGAATGGGTTCAACCCCCATCAAGAGTGCTTCTGTTAATTGGATTAGGCATCCTCCTCCTCTTTTGTGAATACTAAGCAGAAATATTCGTTCAGTATCCCTGCTTTTCACTGTCCCCACTACCACCATCTTTCATTCTATTCAGCCTCACTATCCTCCTTGTCTTTCTAGCTCACTGATGTACCTATAAAGGTTTATCCCCTTCTTAACTGGGTGGCTATCTTTTCCTCAGTTTGGGCCTTTACTATTCTGACTTCCTCCCTGCTTCCTTCTGCCTTAACTGGCACAGCTGTCCATCCTGCTCCTTCTGTGTTTTTATACTTCCAGAATGCTATCTTTTTCTTCCTGACTTTCACAGCCACCTCTTTTGAGAACCATAGTGGCTTTTTCTTTCATTTTGATTTGTTTATTTGCTTCACACAAGGCTTGTTGACTCTGTGATGGCGGTTTTGATGATTCCCCATTGTTGCTCACACCTCCTTCTAGCCTGTTTGCTAGTGCTTTTCTGAGGCACTCTCCCATCTTGCCAAAGTCAGCCATCCTAAAGTCAGTACCCTCACTTTTGTGCAAGCAGCTCTGTCACAAGCTGAGTTTAACGCTGAACCACACTGTTTGATGGTCACTTGTTCCCAGGCAGCAACCCCGCTAGATCTGAGATCCTCTCACTGCCCCTGTTTGAGAGTATGAGATCTAAGATTGCTCCCTCACGAGTGGGTTCTGAAACTAGCTGTCTGAGGCCTGTCACCTGTAGGACATCAAGAATGGCCCTGCTCTTGGATGTGGCTGCAGTTAACATCTGGCATATTCAGGTCTCCCATCAGCAGTATCTCCCCTTTCTCTGCCATTCTAAGAATGCCTTCTATCATATCCTTGTCCATTCCCTCCCCCTGACATGGGGGTCTGTACACAACCCCTGTGCAGATTGTGGTGCCCTTTCCAGTCTCCAAGGTGACCCACAGTGCCTCCTCTCCTCCCTGTTTTCTCTTTTGTTCAGTTGCTTTTATCCTTTCCTTTACATAGAAGCTACTGTCCCCCTCTTCTCCCTGCCTGTCTCTCCTGTAGGTTATGTACCCTGGTATGTAACATCCCAGTCATGGTTCTCTGTGTACCATGTTTCTGTGACTCTACGATGTCCAGGCATCCTCTTCCATCAAGGCCTCCAGCTCAGGGAGCTTGTTGCTCAGACTATGGACATTGGTACTCATTACCCTCCATTTCCTGATGGCCTTACTCCTTTTTTCCCCATCTCTGTCCTTCTTGCCTTTGGCACTTTCTCCATTAACCCTGCCCTTCTCCTATCGACACCTCTATGTTGGTGTTTGCACACACTTACTACCATGATTTTTTTGGGGGTGCTAGGATTCCCCTTCTCCTTTCCAGTGCCTTCCCCCTTGGCTAGTTTAAATGCTTGCCAATGAAGCATTTAAACCTATCACCTAGGATCCTGGTTCCTCTCCTGGACAGATGCAGCCCATCATGCCAGTATAGGCTTGCATCACTCCAGGTGGACCCCCAGTCCTCAACTGAGCCAAATCCCTGAGCTCCACACCAGTTTTTCAACCACTGATTTGAATCCCATGGTGCAGAACACCCTAGCCTCTCCTATGCCATAGATGGACAGCACCTCCGAGAAGGTTACCTTGAGTGCTACTTGTCTAAGACCCCTTCCCAATTCCTCAAACTCTTCCTGCACTTCTCTAATCCCTTTCTTATCCAGGTCATTTGTCCCTAGGTGGACAATGACATCCCGCTCCCTCCCCTGTGCAGCTGCTCTGGCAATCCTGAGGATTCGCTCCCTGTCCCTCCAAGCCATAGCACCAGACTGGCACCTTACCTCCCTCTCCCCTTCCTCCCCCAGTTCTACCTCCCTAACAATGGAATCCCGCACCAGGAGTTGTTTCCTTCCCCTGCGGGGTCCCCTGCCACCCTCCTGTGGGTCTCCTTTGTGGAGGTTCCCAGCATCCTCCTTGGTCTCCACTGTGGGTGCCTCCATAGAGGAACCACACTTTGCCAGAATGGCATAGGATTGTGGAGAGGTACAACTGGAGGATGCACCTCTGTTCCACCACCCTCACCTCCCTGGAGCCCACTGTGGTCCAACTGCTCCTCTTTCTTGGCAACCTCTGAGGCAATGGCAGTGGCACTGGTGGTCCCTGGATGGAAGAGGAGGTCCCACAAATCCTGGCCAACTCAGCCTGGAGATGAGCAACCTCCTCCCTCAGCCCAGAGAATTGCCTAAAGATGGGACAACACTGCATCCTCCAGAATGTCTCCCAGAAGACTGCTGCTCCACAGCCACTGCACTGCACCACTCCCATCATGTCATATTTCTGGCCCCTTAACTGTTTGCAATCCTTACTCTTTCCTCTGTTTGTTTTTTTCTCTCTCTCCTTACTTTCTGCCTGTGTGCCCTTTAAGCTCCTGATTGTCCTTTTCTGAGGCAAGAATATCCTATATTTCTCAGTAGACCCCTTACTTGCTCAGAGGCAGACCTCCAGCAGATAGAGGGGGCCGGAGAGCTACTCTTACCCTTCTAGGATGGTGGGTCTTTGGTGGCTCTGTGATCACTTACTTCCTGCTCCCAAACAGGAAGTTCCTGTTGTCAGTCAAATCCTGTGCCTATAAAAGTAGAACTAGCTTTGGGTGGGAGGGAAGGAGGGTAATATAGTCCCAGCAGAGAAGTCCAGTCACACAGCAGTCCTTTCTCCTGGTGTCTTCTATGCAGTAAATGGGCAGCAACTAGAATCACAAAGGCTATGCAATATCCTCCAGAAGCATGTTTTTCAGTACTGGGGCATTGATTGGTGAAAATATGGCTGTCACGGGGCAGAGGTATTGATCAAGGGTATAAGACTAATAATCCCCCTCCCCAATTGCTATTCTGTAACAGGAAAGTGGTTTGGGGTGCATAGATGGTAATCATCCCCTGATCCTCCTGCTATTCAGTGCCTTGGCAGTCACCAGAGCTTAAGACTGCAGTCCCACCACCACATAGGACAGGTAGGATGGTGGTGTTCCTTCTGGTGGCTGAGGGTGGAGACAGTTCTAGCATTGATCAGGCATATCCCAACATTGTTCAGATAGAGTGAATCTTGTGCATGCTGGTGTTCCATCTTAGTTCCATTCTATCAAGACTTGGGAAAACTTTGTGAATGACAGGGTACAGTACACATTGCAAGTCCATTGGTTGACAGGATCCACCAATGGGCTTCTAGGTGTACAACAGGTGTCATTCACAGACAGCTGTATCAGCAGGCAGCAGTGGCAGCATATGGGTGGGTTGAGTTGCCCACTAACATTAGGACCATGCCGTGATGGGAGGAGTGGGGTGGGGCGGGGGTGCCTGAGTAGGTAGGAGGTCTACTTAACCACCGGGTTGACCTAAGGGATTACGGTGAATGTGTGATTAGGTCAAGTGGTTGGGAATGGGGTCAGTTATTATTCCTTTACCACCACAGTGTGCAGCATAAAATCAGAGTGGTGGGCAGGGACCGGGGTTCACATATGTTTTATTTACTCTTGCAGTGTGTGGCATACAATTGAGATGGCAGGCAGGGAGGCACTGGACTGCCAGAGTGGGAAAGCTACCAACTCCAATCTGCAGTACAGTGGCCTGCCTGGCAATGGGTGAATACCCACTTTTTCTACTTGTTGTAGATTTATCTTAAGGAGGCACATCTCTGGACTTGCTTTAGGGATGTACCTCCAATGTGGATTGTGAATGGGGCTGCGCGCCATATGCATGGGCATGCCCCCTGCACAACCCCTCCAGATGTGCTACATAACATTAAGGGTGGTGTGTGATGCACATCGATTCCTTGCCGGAATTGCACCAGTGCAAAGTTGGGGTTACACTGGCACATCTCGGATGTGCTGGGTGCATCCTTTTTGTGACTCCTGTCCATGGAGTGGACAGTACTCCTGGACAGGTGAGTCCATTATCAAGTAGCTAGTGACTGTGAAATATACTAAGTTAAAATTTCAAGTAATTAATAACTGAGCCATTTCTTGCATTTCAAGTAAAACAACTGAGATATGTTCTAAGTCATATAAAGAACTAACTCTCAAGCTGGATTATGTTTAAGTAGAAAACTTCAATAAATTCCTAGCTACAGTATTTTTTAGTCTCATTTCTCATCTAATGAATAAGTAAACAGAAACAATTCCCAACTAATTGCTAGATGACAAAAGTTAAACATTAATTGCAAAAAACTCCTCAACCAATGATCAGGCATAATGCTTAACTTTTTAGTTAGCCATTAACTAATGAAAAGGTAATCACTAGTTATTTGCTAACTTATTTTTTTGTATGGGTAACCAATGTTAGGGAAAGTCTCCACCAACCTCCCATTTGTGCAACCATTTTGCAAATTGATACTGGCAGTGATAGACTATGTACATGGACTCATCGATCAACACAAATTGTGCGCAGCATACATACTTGAACACCCTCATCTAGTTTATCATGATGCAGCAGCATGCAAATGCTGACACTGTTTACATATAGCCCCCCACACACAAACACAGTTGCTTACATTATGTATCTCAAATTTGCAGTTTAGTTGGATGCTACCATTGGTTGCACATCTATACTAGCTACCATTGAAATCATATACTACTAGGATGTGTATCCAGCATCATGTGCCAACCCAGGCACGAAGGTCTTGTAGTGTGGACATGCAGCGGTAGGCCATGAACATGGGCAGA
The DNA here is from genome assembly GCA_016271365.2 of Neoceratodus forsteri. Classification (NCBI taxonomy): domain Eukaryota; kingdom Metazoa; phylum Chordata; order Ceratodontiformes; family Ceratodontidae; genus Neoceratodus; species Neoceratodus forsteri. The sequence continues at coordinate 255,159,380 of CM057450.1, read as the reverse complement.
TGAGAGTGGGATGTGAAGAAGCTCAACAGAGGCAGATGGGAGTGTGATGTCAATAGGCTTAGCAGGTGGAGGATGTGAAGGAGGAGGAGGTTGTAGACGGCAAAGTGTTTCTGTGACTGCAAGATAGCAGAGAACTTGTACAACTGGTACGATGGAGTTAAGGATGGAGGACTGAATACCTTGGGAATGGATGTTGAAGGCAAGGAAAGGGGGAGCTTCGAGTAAGTAGACCCATGGGAGGTGGTGAATGTGTAGTACTTACTAGGTAACTGTTGTGTATTGCGAGGTGGTTTTGTTTAGCAGTTAGGTAGCAGAACATATGGTAACATGGAGAGAGGGGAGGTGTGTAAAATAGGAACCCCGGTACCAATGCGGCAGGGGTTGAGCATATGACTTGGGGTGGAACTGTTGGGTGACTCCATGATTACGTTGATCGGGGGGGTTAATTTCACATGCCACTTCTTGTTGTGTCAAGAGCAGGAGTGCATGACTGTGGAGGTCTATAAGAAGGCAATAAAGACACAGCTATGGCACCAAGCTTACACGTATTGATGTTAGGTGTCAACGTATTTATCTGAATTGTGATTTTACTGTGTCAGTGGCACAGTAAGAGTGGAGACAAGGATTAATTACTTCTCAGACAGTGTTGTCGAGCCCTGGGTTGTGTTGCCTTTGGAAGTGGTGTCTGTTGTAACTGTGGATGGGTTCATAAGAGGCTGGGAGAGCTACAGGTGTAGGTTGTGGCCCATAGCCTCAGGGTGGGGGGTGAGGGAGAGGAAGTAGTGTGGGGCATTGTCTATTACTGTGCCATTACACGGCGATGATCCAGAAGCATACGCAATGACTGGACATATGGGTCACCCCATACTTCACCACCCCACCACACAGACATACAGTTGATCCTAGTATACTTGCAAATGGTAACATGTCGATCAATGAAACACGGGTATGCTGCATCCTGCTGTCATACCCACTGCTGCTAGTAGCATACATATTCCGCACTATGTGTTATGCGATTCCACAGCTGCAACCAAATCACATTGTTTTTGTAGTTGACCCCTGAAATTTTGTTTTATATCTTTTTATATTTCTCTGTAATATCCTTATTCAGTTAAAGTACATATGAGTAGCAACATGTTGTTTATGTTACAAATTTCTAGATTCTGGGCTCGTGTACTTCTAATGTTGCTGATGAATTTGTAGATGAACCGATGGCATCCAGCTCCATGATGTGTGAATTGATTCAGTGTGACATTAATGGGAAATCTGATGTCACCATCACACCATCTGAACCAATGGAAGGGTGCTCCATGTCAACTGATAATGAAATGGATATCAGCAAGTCAAGCAACCATGAAGCGGATAGCATTCTGTCTGCATCATTTGAGTTTTTCAGTGATGTGTCATCCTCAATTCATACACGGACTATTGCAACTCAGATTCATGTTGAGGTAAATCCAGTTTGTCACATGCATGTCATTATCTTTGGTGATACAGGCAATATCCCTTACTCCAAAACTTACTACCGAGATGAGTAATTTAAGCAATTTATCCCTCCAGGGTGTGGTTATAGTGGAGGATTTGCCACGGCTGGTGTGGTTCGGTCACGAGGCGCAGCCGACTGGCCGAACCACCAACTCAATACGTCCTCCAGTATACCCACACCCTGGAGGGATAAATTGCTATTATACAATGTCAAATGTTGTTCATTTAATTTTTTTTTAAATATTTTCTAATTCAGTGAGGTCATACAGTTCGAAAGAGGATGTAATTTTTTTTAAATTTACTGTGGTGTCTTAGCGAAGTTGCGACAGGAAAACGCCGGCAGTTTCGATTGAAGTGAAAGCGTCGTATTAATAGATTGATTGGCATGAGATACAGTTGGTTGATACCTTTTCCAGTAGGTACACTGGAGGATTTACAATGCTGGGGAAGGTACCAGCCAAACCAATCAGGTTACAGGATTTGACTGATTGAATTTACCCCATTGTAGAATTACAATTATATAATAGAGTAAATCGAATGTGCCAAATGCTGCATCCTGACTGGTTGGCTGGTACTTTTCCCAGAGTGGTAAATCCTCCAGTGTACCCATGGGAAAAAGTGCCAGCCAACATTATCTCGTGCCAGTCTGGTCGCTCTCACTGTAATCGAAACTGGCACCATTTTTCCTGTCACTGCTTCGCTAAAACACCGCGGTAAATATCACAACAATGACATCCTCCTTCCAACTGTATGGACCTCAGTTAGTTACAAAATATATATAAAAAAATAAATAAAACAACATTTGCCACTGCATAATATCAATTTATCCCTCCAGGGTGTGGGTATACTGCAGGACTTAACACGACTGGTGTGGTTCGGTCACTTGGCTGCGCCTCGTGACTGAACCACACCAGCTGTGGTAAATCCTCCAGTATACCCACATCATGGAGGGATAAATTGCTTTAATATTTAAGGGGCATTTTATCGTACCAATAATACACTCTATGGTGTGGTAGATCATGGCATATTGCTACTTCTCTGGTGCATGAGACACTTGGTCTGCAGCCTCGTGCATCACAATGCATATGAGGCATGACGATATGTCATGATATACCATACCTTGTCATATATTATCACTTAATTGTATCCCACTTCTGTGACATTTATTTATTTCTTTAGTAATATGATACAGTATCAGGTTTTATGCTGCCGCTCACTTTAACATTTTTTTTGGTCAAGGTGACACTGGGATGCACCTCATACTACATGAATCCCATAGACATTGAGTAATAGATAATTACTATAACCCTGTGTCATGCTGTCATTTATTGCAATATGACAGTTCACTACCTGCTTGTAAAGTAAGGTATTTTAAGTTCTGGAACTGCTAATTTATTTGTTTTGGTGTGTCCTTCACAGTCTTTCTCCAAGTAATCAGTAACTGTTTTATCTAGGTTCGTGGCAAAACAACACAAACAAAACTGAATACAATGTCCAAAGGAACACAAGCGAAACTAAAGATGTGTTCAGTTGGAGTGCAGTGCCTTCCGTTAGTCATGATAGACGCCGGTACACAGTATGAAGACCCTTTTCAACCTGTATTATGTCCTACCGCCGATGAGAAAATGTCAGATCAGGAGTCAAGCAACAGTGAAGATGTAAATGATGACAATGATGATCCTGATTGGACAATGATGAATGCAGATATTGATTCTGACTCTGATGTTGATACTGCAGATCAGCCTGACAGGTGACTTCAGTTCCCACAGTAACAACTTGGTAGTTTCATAGTCCAATTAAAACAGCTACTTAGTATCCCTTTTCATTTCTGATCTCAGCTTCAACACCTTGGAAAGGAATCCCTCTGCTCGACCACAGAGAAAGTTCCTTGTATTCGAATCATGTTTAGCAAGCTTGCTTGCATTTTGTTCTCTGTGCCTGTCACATTGCACTGTGAAAATAATAAAGTGTATGGGTTCATTCATTTGAGTAGAATGGGTTTGCAGCATGGGACATAGAACTATATGGGAAAGTCAACCTCAGCATGGACTGTTACCAATGGGAAACTTAGAGGTCGCTGCTGGGATTTTTTTCTGTGGCTTGCTACCGCAACAGGCACTATGTCTATTCCATGCCATAAAAATTCCAATGATTTGTAGGCAGACGTTTACTGTACCAACATCCAAAGATCCTATTTGATCTCAGTGGTGCACTGTGTCTGGCAACAGAGACAAAATGCAACACTTGCTAGCTTGAGTGAAGCACTAACCCTTGGCGGTGATGACCGCTGTTGCAGCCTGGGACATAGTGCCAAGTATGGCAGCTAAAGCCTTATGGATTTGTCAACAAACAAGATCTTACATGTTGAGCTTGTGCAGGTACACACTTACTTTCCTTACAGTGAACACTGTATTTAGTTTTAGCTCTGCTAGTTTCATGTCGATATTGTTGTATTGTGTAATAGAGTAATGAGGTCCACAATTCAAATGTGATGGAATTGGAGGGACTGAAGTGCTGCCTCGAATATCTTGAAGGGAACTCCGTTCAGATTTCAACTCTGATCATGGACCGCCACCCATCTGTGAAGAAGTACATAAGAGAGCATAGACAGCAGTACAAACACCTTTTTGATGTGTGGCATGTTGCCAAAGGTAAAAGGTGGTGTTTGACTTACTATTGCCATATTAGTCGTTTACTGTTACTGTAATACAACAAAATCTGATGTTAACCTTTCACAGGTGTGGTGAAGAAGTTAGAGGCCAAGTCGAAGTGATGGACATGTGCAGAATTGACACCGTGGATACACGAGATTACAAATCACCTGTATTGGTATGCTGCATGAAGTGGCGGTCATGGTGAAATGGCTGTCCAGAAATGGCTAAGTGTTCTAAATCACATCTCCAACATCCATGAAGGTCACAGTGAACTGTTAGAATGCTGTGAACATGCCACTCTTGAAGAACGTGATTGGATTGATCAAGGTAAATACATTCACTGCACTTGTGATTAGTGGCTGGGTAAGCAGTAAGACATGTCCACTTGTCTGTATTACTGATAGACCTGCAAACTGAAATGCATAGTTATGCATGAGACTGCAGACAGGGTGCCTGTGGTTTCTGGGATTGCAAATATCTCAGTACTATCAGCACCCAGGCATGTCATGTTGCTTACTTATACTATGCACCTTTCAGAACAATGAATCAAAACAGCAGGCTGGCACCTTACCACTGTCATAAAATGTATCATTACCAATGTAAAAAGTGACAGCCAGACTCATCTTAGCAAAAATAAATTCCAACGGCGAAATCAAGGAACTTCCACCGCCATGTTGTTTCACCACTAAGTGGAGACTGTAAAACAGCTGCTCCGCACATCATTTGGAAAAAAGAAAAAGGGTGCTGTACTACTCACTGACTTATTTCAGCAGTATGCCAAGTACTGTTTTTATGTTAAAAAAAAAAACTTGGTATAATCGCAATAAGCCACTTGGGGGATGTGGGTTCTCTTGGGATATACCACGGCTGTGCCTCATGGGCAAACTACTCTAGCCATGGTAAATCCCTCAGGAACCCACACCCCATCATGGCTTATTGGCTACATTTACAATGGTGGTAAACTGCCACTCTGACAATTTCATTGGCTGTTCACTTATGTCCATGGTATAATGGGTGATTTACCCACGTCTTGTGTGGTTCAGTAACTCAGCTGTGCCACATGACACGCTGCACAAGGCGTGGGTAAACCCCAAATAACCCATACCCTGTTGTGATTTACTGATTAAAAATGTCACTTTGTAAAACAGGACTGTTCGCCAAGTTATCAAAGCAACAAGAAAGAAACTGAAATATTGGTACATGAAGTACTGTACAGTAGCACAGCATGCTGTATTACATTGTTTACTTGCTTCACCTGTTGTTTATTTTATTTGACTCTTTGGTAACCGGGTAAGGCCCACTAGGCACAAGTGCCTGTTTTCAGGGGCAACCTGGGAGCACTGGGCCACACAGTATGCAAGTGGAGGTTGTGAGAATCAAACTCAGGTCTGGTCTGCTGGATGTATCAAGCTTGTTCACACCTCGTTCCTCTAACCTCTAGGCTATACTGCCACCACTGTTGTATACTTAAGCAATATACCATTACAAGGAGTGGGTATATTGGTGGATTTACCATGCCTGGTGTGGTTTGGTCATGAGGTGCAGCCGAGTGACTTAACCACACCACAAGTGGTAAATCCACCAATATACCCACTCCCTGTCATGGTATATTGCTATTATACAATGTTCAGCTTGTTTTTTTTTGTCTTTATAGTGATGTAAAACTTTTACAGTGGGTATACTGGAGGATTTATCACTGTCATGTGGTGTGTTTTGACCAATGAGGTTACTGCATTTTCATACCCCATTGTGTAATATCCAATCCACCGCACACACCCACAGACACACTCAGGTAGTATCAAAACCAGCATATACTGTGTATCTGAGTCAATGTTTGGCGTTGAGCGGTGTGTGGGTATAATATGACATGGTGTGTTGTGTGGTGCCAGTAGACATCACTGAAGATGATGGCCTGATGTAACCGGTACTGTTATACACATAAAAGCAGTCTTTAAATCTTTCATACCTCTATGCCATTAGTTGACACATGTACTTTGTTTTGTCATATTATCACTGACTCAATTCTTTTCAGGTGCAAAGGCTCACAAGGAATTGGAGCTTGCTGATCAGAACAAGAGACTTCTGAAGGATATTGAACAACTATCACCCTACGAACAAACGTCCAGCCTTGAATCTTATCACAAAGTAGTAAATTACTTTGCCCCAAAGTCTGTACACTACTTTTATGATGCAATGAAAGCAAGATAGGAATGTAACATACATTGACATGTAATATGTGTTATGTTCCTGATACCTCTAAAAATCAACTTTTTTTTTTAACTACAGCTACACTCTTGATCCACTTCTTCTGACCTCTGATCAATCCCCCCAACAGCAACACCAACAGATTGTGCCCCTGGAGTGTCAGGATATCTCCCGTTCTCCCTCTTCCTAACTCCTGTCCTAAGAGTGCCTGCACACAGTGGGGTCTGCCCGTGGGAGGGTTGTTGGAGGTGTGGATCGGTCCACATCTAGGATCCAGAGGGTGTATGACTTGGAATGCTGCATTGCTACTGTGGGTGCGCTGGTCACATTTCTGAGATATTGATACCTGGACATGCAAATGGTTTCATACTACATGCATGGCAGAAATGGTGCCATTCCATTTGCATGTCATTAAGGCCACATTTCCATGAGTTGGGCAAGGCTGACTGTGACTATGGGAGGAAGGGGTGGTAACAACACACTACCAGGGAGTTCTTTATTGCAACTGTACCAGAGATCATACTATGGGGAGGGGGGTACAAGTCTTGGTTGCTGTAAACAAGTTTGGGTGTTTATAATAGTAACTGTTGCTACAAAACATGGTTTGTGGTGTTGATGGCATGGGCTGTTGTTCCTGATGAATTTAACGACTTATGGGTAATGTTAACTAAGAGCATTAGAAGCTATGTTTACTGCAGGACAGGTTGCGCATAGGCTGATGAGATGGGTCAATTTACTGCAACTTTACTTTCACATGTGTGTAGAAGTGAATTATTACGGCACTGTACACTACTTGGCAAGGCTGCATTTCTAGTACTGCTGTCTCCACTGCAGGCACTGTGCAAAGAATGACTTTGTAGAACATGATGTCAGTGACAATATAATGCTGATTACATGTGTGTGACACTTTCAGATTGCTGCTCAGTGCCCTACATTATAATGAGAACAGCGGACATGCCCAGGTAATTGGTCGTGATGGCAAACCACAGTGGCAAGTGATGTATCCGAAGTACAAGAAAGGGGGAGAGCATAGTGCAACAAGTGAAGGTGCCATGCACTTACAGTAAGTAGAAGAGTACATGAACAGACCACCTGAGTTCAACAGTTTCTATTTTTTGTGTAACATGGTATTTATACTTTGCTGTGAAGGGCCATAACATTACAGTGTTACTCTGCACAACACAAACTCAGTCATTGATGAATTCACTGTATAGAGAATAGTAGATAGGCAAGGGTGTAGCATGTATTGTTTTGAACACACAATGTGTTTTATGACCCATAACCTTACAGAACAAAGATGGACATGTTTATGTGGTCATCAAACACAGACGGTGTTTACAAAAACTACATATATAGTGTACACATTTGCCTACTCATTGTTCCTAATTGATTTTGAGTACATTTCAGTAAGTGTCAGTTTCCTGGACTTCCCACTCATAATGTAGCAAGTCTGAGTGGTTCAGTATTGTAAAAAAATGTGGACAACTTGTACACAAACAGAACAGAATACCTTGACATGTTTCTTTGCACAAATACTGCTGGTTTATATGATATTTGTACAATTTTGTTTATAATACTGAATTGCATGGTCATTCTACCATCTTTGTTGACACTGTTTTGAAATGATGTAATACAGGGACCTCTGGTTATTACATCTATTGGTAGCATAAAAATCCAAAGTCTCGTTATTATATCATTTTAAAAGAACGGTGATCCAGTTACTATTTGATCTAACAAGCATATATTTACAGATCTTCGCTGTCATACCAATATACCATGGAATGTGTACCATGTAGGTATTCAACACTACATTTCCTTTCTTTGTTTCGCAGCATACCAACAAGAACTAATGGAAGCAACTTACGATCTGTGAGATCAGTATCCCAGCTATGCCACAGCAAAAACACTAATTACAAATTATCAACTTGGCAAGCATAATGTGGTAACCAGTACTTTCACAAAAAATGAAAAGTGTTTGTTAGTACAACGTCACACAAGTCGATTTGCAAAGAGAAAGTAACTGTTGCCGTTCACTGCCATATTACAATATGAAGATATTATTACAAAGGCAGATATTGATGACATCTTCATTTATTCATGTACATGGATTGAACCATCTGTTGTACTGATTTCTGCTGCCTTACTATAACATGTATACCTACCGATTTATATTATGGATTTACTATGTACAGTAATAAGGCAAGACATGCAGTTTTCTGCAGGTTCATCAACATGCAATTTTATTGTATGTGAAAAACTATTGAGCTGAAAAAACTGCAAACTCTGTATGTTACCCCATCACAAGCAAGCACATTTCTGCATTTGGAAATGTCATTCAGTATTTACTCAATATTTGACGTACAAGGAGTTCACAGGGATGCATGGTACATAATCAATAAATTTGAATTTAGAAATGCCTCCCTTATATACATATCCATTCACGTAGCCACAGTTTAGAAGACATTGCATGTTATATTCAGTTGTCTCCATTAGCAGCATATTATATATAGATTGGATTTTGTGCTGAACTATTGCAAAGTATGAGTCTTAAACTAAATTTCCAATGTTGTTACAATAAGGTATTGGTCTTCATAGGCTGATATCTTGTATCATCCTGAGATCCACCCTACAAAGATTTTCATGTGAAACTTCATATTTTCAGCAGTGGAAAGCAATCGTAAGTGGCGCAGAACCCTTGACCAGCTGATCCCTTCCAGGTTTCTGGTACCCCCGCTCCTCCATAACTCCGGACCCATGCTGTGTGAAACTGTGATGTGTGGCCAGGGACAGTACGTTGGCGAGCTACATACAAGTCAATGGGGACTATTTGTAACGCTGTATTTCATCAGTTTTTACCAGTGAAACACCAAAATTCAAGCATTACATTAAATAGTGGAGTTGGGGAGGGCAGGGGAGGACACCAGGAGGCTGGAAGTGATCGACTGTTGACGATTCTCGCCGAATCAATCCTTCCACTGCTAACGTTATGAGTTTAACATTAAAATCTTCAGAGTTGTGAGCTCCCGATGATATAAGGTATTGGGCTATGAAGCCCAATACTTTATATCAAAAATTTCATTTAAACAGCCTTGTTAAATGTTGTACAGACAACACTTGCTATGTAACAAACACTAGACATAAGTAATGAGTACTACCTTATATGGATTTGAGACATATACAATGTCCAGTTCAACTGTTTGACACTATCAGTTGTAAGCAGCCTTGTTACATGTTGTACAGATAAAAGCTACTCTTTAAAACAGAAAACTTCAATTTATAACTACTAAGTATAATCTTTTTTAGATACATGTTGAATGTCGTGTTGAACTGTTTCAGATTATGAGTTTTAAACAGCCTTGTTAAATGTTGTACAGACAACAGTTGCTCTGTAAAACATACTGCAAATGTAAAGTAAGTCAGCACAGTGCGCGGTTACTGTTGATTCATCAACACAACAGGTGCATTGTGAGTCACACGACTACATGCCAAGTGTAGTCACATCGCCACGTGTGTCAATTAATGCACAATTACATCACACCTGGGAATGACTTATTGCAGTTATAAAATAGGATGTCAACAGATGTACAAAACACAGTATAAAACAATCAACAAATGAGAATTGACTGATGCGTGTCAAAACATTGAGGAAAGACAGGGAACTGCAGCATCCATTATGTCTATCGTCCTAAACCCGCCTGCTTTAAGTTGTTTTGAGCACTTTGTGACCATGAAAGACAGCATGATAGAGCCGCAGCAACAGTCCTTGAGCTCAGTCTGTAATCTCCAGCAATCTGAAAATGGAAGAGAGAGAGACAGAGTTACATCGGCAGCAACTGTCAATCTGCGTCTTGACATCCGGTTTCTTTTTGACATTGCCACAGACATGTGAAGGTACAGAGAGGCAGACATAGCCATGCCAGCTGTTTTTCTCTGCTGCTGAAGTTGCGCTGTTGCAGAACAGAAACTGGATGAGAAATGACAAACTACAATGGTGTTGCTGCCTATTTGTCTCAGTCTCCTTCCCGCTCTCAAACTGCTGGCGATCGCAGTCTGGGAATATGGACTGTTGCTGCTGCCCTGTCATGTTCAGTCCCCAGGTCACGTCTTTGTGTGTGTAGAATGTGGTGGGAGTGAAAGTTATGCAAATGAGCTCATGATCCCATTTTATAACCGCAATAAGACACTCCAGGTGTGCATGGTACATATTTTAGGGCATGCCATGGGATAAAGGCACTTGGACAAGGCCTTCTTCCTTATTATGACAATTGCCGTGCAGTAAAACATGTTGTATGCACACCCTGTAGTGTATTATTTCTTATTTACAAAATGGCTTTTTATTTCCTGGCATCTGATTGGCTAGTAGCCTTACCTGGAGGGTACATTACCTTACAATAGATGCCCAGGAAATAAAAAGTGCTATGCAACTGTCCCCCAGACACAGATGTCATTGTGACCACGATGCTTGATCGCTGGCAAAAGCACCACACTGAATCCAAAATAGCAGTCTTTTTTTTTTGGTCCTTTAGCTACAGATACTGTCCCCCAACACTCCCTACTTCAGTGCTTGCTGTCAAACCACATATAATCCGCCACTCCACTGTAAACGGTTATAAGTTTTTTTCTTTATTCATTTGATGCATGACAAATTCCATGCCTTTTTGTAACTTAATATTTTACTTGTATTCTTTTGACCTATGTGACACCCCATGGTAGCAGTGCAATACGATACTCCCTGGTGTTAACACAATCCAGGGTGTGCATTTCTTGTGGATTAATACACACACCATGTGCTGTGTGGACATTCTGCCAGCAGCATCATGGCTCACAACGAACCTGAGCTGTTGGTTAATCCATGAGAGACGCACACCCTGGATTGGGTTATTGCTTGCAAATAACATTCATAAAACATTAAGATTTCAGCACAAAATTATTACCTGTATAACCAATGTCAAAACATGAACAGCTAACACTTGTAATAAAGACATGTTATATACTGTTGTTACAGTAGGTCATTTACAGTCAGCTGTGGATACTTAAATCCACAATATTGTTCAGAAGGAAATGCAGAACGTATTTTGTTGACAACACACGATGGGAGAACTTTATGAATGTTTCTTCCAAGCTTCTGAAATATCCATCTGACAAATCGACAGTAAGACACATATCGGTACTGTCTTTGAAAGGAAAAAAAAGGAAAAGAGAATGTGAATTTAAGAAATTCGATACAGAACAGCACTGAAGTATACACTATACATGACTATCTATGTAATGAATACATATACAGGTAATCAGACTGATGCAGTTTCACATAATAATAGTAGATTTGCATGCTAGGATTATCAACAGATAGTAAGAACCCGCCTGTGGTGGGAGACTATATAACATCTGGATAACAGCAATCTTATACTATGGAGTCTCGCTGCTTATCTAAGGCAAGGTGTGCCTGCCACCTATCAGTGCATTGTTGTTGTAATACCTGTCCCACAGATTTGGTTATGGCACTGTATGACACTGTGTTCAGACAGCCACTGTTGTCATTGGATGCTCTGTCGTGAGCACAGACATGTACAAATGTAGTACATGGTGGAGTACCTCAATGGATGTCACACACCACACATGATGTACAGAGCTCATCATTACTGCTTCAGACAGTTCTGGTGTGTGCCTTCCAATGGATCAGAACAACCATGTCATGGTGTGTAATCCATGGTGATAGCAAGGTGATTGTCCAAATGTGTACAATCTGTAGAGGATAAACGACTGTTGCAACAAGTGACTCGATCTTGTGCAACTCTGTGCAATATAACAAGAAATACAATAAAAGAAAAAAAGAATAAAATGACCATAACTACAGAAACAAATATAGAAGCCAGTAGTATACACACCTTGTGTAGCGTACAGAAGAACTCAGGTGTTGTGGCAAGATAGTGTGACTCAGAGCACACCAACCAGTGGTCTAGTCAGGAATTTTATACTTGTACTCCACATTCATGCACTGATAAACTGTTGCCACCCCATGTAAACATAAAACAAAATATGCTGTGCCACAACATGCCACTGCCCTATCCCCCCTCTAGCCATGACTGAGTTCAAGTAATCAGCTTCATCCTTTAATCAGCATTTCTTTGTGTTTCTGCCTGCCTGGTAATTTGTTCATTGTGTATTTTGCTGGTGGCATCAGTGCCCCATTGTAACCATCCAAAGAATAATGGTCAGCATGACACAAAATCCATGTGACTGACATTATGTCCCAATGAAACTTCAAGAGGAATATTACTGACATTTTCACAGCCAGTCACAAACATCTGATGGCTGACCTGCTCCGGTCTTGATGGGTATTGAAAATACAATGTGCTTCAGTCCAGTAATACAAAATTAAAGGACATTAATATGTACCCCTGGAAAAACATGGCCGATTACTGAACCTGGTGACACAACCACAGAATGAGGGGTGTGTGTGTGTGTGTGTGTGTGTGTGTGACTGTGTGTGCATGTGCGTGTGCATGTGTGTGTGTTCCAGTGACAGCATGGCAGCCTGTCAGCAGGTTGAGGAAGCAGCTATGTTTCTACTGTGGTACATATTAGGGGTACGGTAACATTTTACCTGGAATGAAGTGCATACTATTTTTAATAGCCCTGAAGACTAGAGACCGTCAAGTACCATACTATGTTTGTGACGACTGTAGGTACAGTCGCACCTGCTCTTACTCCTGTGTCACCAGAAACCTGTGTTCAGAAGCAGACTCAGGTTGCTGTGGGTATGGCCAGGGGGATCACAAAGCAGCATTCAATAATGGCTTGCTTGCCCCAGGGGGAGGGCTGGGAGGCTGATCAGTGTCTGCAGACCCCTGGTGGAGGCTGTTGGCTTAGCACCCTGTCAAGCACCTCAGTGTGCAATTCATTCCAAGTGAAGGTCTTGGGCTTAGCGAGCTCACAAGGCAGCTAGAGGGTGCACATCACAGACTTTGGTGCTTACGCCTAAACGTCAGGGCACATGCGCCATCTTCGAGAGAAAACAAAGAAATGCACAACATCTCCAGCAACACAGAGCACTGTAGCTTACCCTCAATGTGCCTTCACCCACCTGTCTGCATTGGACCGACAAAAGTTGACGTATCGGTGTGTCGGGGCTCCACCTCGTCCCTACCCGGGTGGAAAAGCCATGGCTACATGGGGAACCAGGGTTGAACAAGGTAAAGTAATTGTCAGAGGGATGACTCCTTGGCGCTAATGATGACTTTGGAATGGTGGTACATAGGGGGGAAAATATAAACTTACAAAAAAAATAAATTACTTACTCATGGATAGTGAAGTCATCACTTTGAGGACCATCCTCATAGATGAACTCATAGTATGAAGTTTCCAAGGAATCACGACCCAGGCAAGTGCTGTAGAAACCAATTGGCAGGGTAATACAGTTGTGCTCTGTTCCATCTAGTCATCTCATAATTTGTGGGTAGTAATGACAACAGATGTTCTCCACCCTGGTTGGCATCGGTACACAAGTGGAGCAGGAACACCTGTAAAATATATTGAAGAAAGAAACTTATCGGTATGTACTATCATTACTATCAATATATACAGTATCTGATGAAATGTCAGGGTAACTGCAGATGACAATGTTGCATATTGTACCACAATGCCAGGAAGGTTATAAGGCGCAAGGCAAGTGGCACAATTAGTTCAGCAGAAGACCATGTGGTTCATATGACAATGTAATATAGTGATAATAAAATATATACAAATACAATACACTGTACAACCACCTATACATGGGTGGAGGGAGGGAGGGAGGACAACATTTGGTGTAAACTTGCACCTGATAACAAACAAGAATGTTTGGTCAGTGATATGCACAGTAATGACCCAAACAGTACACTGTGTTAGCATTTATGCAGGACGGTGTTTAGACGGGTGGGGTGTGAAAGGTCGGTTATGTTATTTGTCAGCTGCAGCCCACATTCAGTGAAATGGCACCCTTGATGGGCGCCTTAACATGGGGTGTGAAGATACACCATTGTGAACAAGTTTTTGAATGCTGTTATATTATTTACTTTATTGATTTTACTATTATTTATTATGTTAAGTGCATTTTTTTATATTTTATCATCTGTATGCACTCTGTACAGTGACAAGAATTTCAAGGGAAGGGTGCTTCATAAATTAAACATTGCCTGCTGTGCCAGGCAGCCATAGTAGCCTCTTACAAAGCACAGTGAGTGCAAGGAACGATCATGGAAGCAGATGTGCATAGGCTAGGTGGTGCAGCAGAGAGCCTGATGTGGACTAACACAGTATGTGGCAGTCATTGCATGCCACACAGAGCCTGACATGGACTAACACAGTATGTGGCAGTCATTGCATGCCACACAGAGCCTGACGTGGATTAACACAGTATGTGACAGTCATTGCATGCCACACAGAGCCTGACGTGGACTAACACAGTATGTGACAGTCATTGCATGCCACACAGAGCCTGACGTGGACTAACACAGTATGTGGCAGTCATTGTATGCCACACAGACCATGGGGCAAGGGAGAAAATTAAGGATGCAAAAGAATGAAGAACCATGCCAGTGTGATAACACCAGCCAGCTCACTGCAGACCATGCAACACAAACCAGACCCTGATTCAATCTCAGGAGTGTGGCACTGCATATAGGAGGGAGGTCTGTCCACCAGTCCTGCTGTGGGCAGGGGGGAAGGTAAAGGCAATCCGTGGGGGAACATAATAGCCAGGTAAGCCCTGGAGCTAGTGGTTGACATGGTTGGATGGACTGGATGGGGTGGGCACAAAGATTGCCAGTGCGATGAGGCATAACATTCAATGTGAAAGCAACTGTTGAAAAGCACAATTACTAATAAAGCATTTTTATTTATTTATTTATTAGCTTTTGGTAACTGCGTAAGTGCACTAGTCACAAAACCTGCCTATTTTCAGGCATGCCCCTGGATATGCTTGAGCTTGCATTTATTTTTAAATATTTAACTTGTGATATGCATTTATGTGGCATGGGGAGGGGGTTACTATCAAGTGAGTACACTGTAGATATGGAAGCGATTTACAATCCATGTGATCTGCACCACCTGCAGCATGGCACTGACTACACCCACCAGTTTTTCCTTCTGCAGTGTGGGTCTGAATGTTATCCTCCATCAGGAATTTTCTGAGCTTCACTTCTGCATATGTGAACACTGCTGCTTTCAGCACCTGATAGCATGTAAAAGTAAAGTGACCTAAACTGTACAACCATCTAACATAGGGGAGGGAGGAGGACCACATGTGGTACCAACTTGCAACAAATCACAAAGAAGTCTGTGTTCTTATATGCCCAGTAATGACCAACGCAGTTCCCTGTGCTACTATATATGCATGAAGATGTTGGGGGCTGTGATTTCATTGCTGGTTCCTCATAAGCACCACCACATACAGTGTCAATAATGGGGTTAGAATAGGCTAATATGCAGTGCAAACAGATGAAGCTGCATGCCTCTCAGTAACAAATTACCATCCCGTCCCCTCTTGTTGGGGGCAGAACAAAACATATTCTTTCACACCCCACAAGAGCTCCTATTCAGTCCAAGAAGCTCATTGTTCTTTATTAAAAGCATAAACAAAGATGTCTACAACTGTCTAATTATGTCAAAACAGAACGGTAACAACATTGAATGGCAGACACCGAGTGAATGTGGTATGAGGATTTCAAAAGGACACAGTACTGGGAATAGACAGCAGGCTATGATATCGCCATCTGAACAGTTTTAGAAAGAAAAATAAAACACAGACACCCCTCAAAGTGAAATCTAGGTTGTACACACACACACACACACACGCACGTGGTACTAGTACCATAGCTCCACTGGGTAGAATCCTTCGTTACTTTGCTAATCTTCCGATTGTTCAGACTCGTTGCTCTCACTAACATCAGCAACTGTACCCATTCCTCTCAGTGGCTCGAACCTGTGAGGGATAATTTGGCCACAAATACAATAGTTTTCAGAAGTCTGAATTGCTGCTTTCCGCATATGTGAGCACTGCAGTCCTAGCTTCAAACAGCATAATGATTATGCTAGCAATAGCCCCATACATGTATACCCGTCAGCTAAGATGATTCAAGTATATTTAGGTGTCCTCCCCATCCCACTACAATGCCCACAGAGTGCCTGCAGCCCCATCCCCTACCAAATGTCATCATTATGATGTTTTAGGGTTATTAATAACTGAGAGGCTGTCAATAAATACTAGCTATAAAAATGCACCAGATAGATCTGGGGCTGCAGTGAGAGACATTGCAGACTCGTGGCTATATGGTCATTGTCTGCTGATAGATTCTATGTTTATTAGGGCAGAAATAGCCTCAAAAATAAGATGACAGGACCTATGACTACATATGAGTGTGTGCAGACCAGTTATTCTTCACAGATCCTAGATTTTGCAGGCCCACCATTGCAGTGATGGTGCTGTACTTGCACTGTTGAACGCCCAAGGTTCCAGTATTATCTTGGGAGTTGGAGGCTCAGCAAGAGGGAAGAAGATTGAGTTCTGGCTGGATTGCTCATCTCAGGGTGGAGTGGAGCAGAGCTTGGTGCTTGTGAGATACTGTCGGTGGCTGAGGATGTGGGTTGAAACCACCAGAGTTGGGAGGAGGAGAAGCAGATGTCAGACATGCATATGGGGGGCATGCTACCCTTTAGGGGGAGTACTAGAGAAACTCTCTACACCAGCTGCATGATGACTCCAGCCGCCTACATGCCTTAGAGTTTGACGCACCCAGACCGTGCTTCCTCTGAGGGATGTAGTCCTTGGGTGTTGGCTGGGGTGATGGGGCTGGGGTGGCCAGTATAGGAGGGTGCCAGTGCATGGGAGAAATAAGACTAACTGAAAAACAATTTGTTAACAGTAAAATTACTTTTAAACGTTTTGTTGTTTGACCATCACATAAACATTTTGGTATAGAGTTGGTGTTAAAGGGACACTTGTCAACTTTTTGCATTATATTATTTATAATTGAAAAAATATGTTTAATGTTTGCTTACTTTTCTATAATTCATTCAAATTGTTGGTTGTTTTAACCGCCAGATTTTTTTTAGCATAACTGAAATGCATCCAAACAGTGTATTTATTCCCAACATTTTGTTTAAAATCCTTGATCTGAATGTCCCTTGGGACCACGGATGGCAGCTTGAGCAAGGGCAGTCTTCCGGAGCCCGCTTCCTAGTCTCTAATTACTATTTTATAGCGGCTTTCAGAGAAATTGATTTTGCAACCGGAATAGCTACTGATTTCCTGGAGGTTAGAACCCCACAGACTAATGGAAATTTATATGAAGAAGGCGCCTGAGGCACCTCCACGAACGCCGGAGAGCAGAGCGGCCGAAACGCCTAAGCAGCAGACTACTGGCGAGACTTAAGATGCTCACGCTCGATACCGCTTTGTCTGAAGGCAGATTCATGGAAATAATGCAACCTCTTCAGACGGCCATTGCATCAATCTCAGAGGATCTACAGGAGATTAAAGGATCTGTAGACACGTTGACTAGAAGGGTCGGGACTCGAATCGAGGATTACGCTGTTGGAAAAAGCAAGATCGGACTCGAGATGGAATTGACTAATGGAAGGAAGTGAATGAAAAATTAGAAGACAAGCTAGAGGATTTAGAGGGTCGCAGTAGGTGAAATAACTTGATCATAATCGGGCTTCCAGGAAAAGAGAGGGGAGTACCATTATAACTTTCTTCAGAAACTCTGTCTCAAAATAGCTGGCGCCTCCCGAAGTGGTGGAGACTACGGATTGAGAGAGCCCACCGAGCGCCACGCCCGTAGCCAACTCAGGGTCAGCCACCTAGACCTATAATTTTCAAACTATTAAACCCAGGATAAACAACATATATCTTTTCAAAAGCTAGAGATGCAAAGGAGCTGATGGGAGGGCAAAAGATACGTATTACTCAGGATCTGCCGGACTCGTGAGGGCACGGAGACAAGAGCTTCACCGATTGTATCCAAACTATTATGGCCTCTAAACCATTCAGGGTTAAATACCCTGCTGTCCTGATGGTGAACACGGTGACAAATGGCTAGTATTCGAGGTCCCCTGAACAAGCCATGCAAGAGCTGAGAAATATCTTTCCTGAGCTCTACAAGTGACTGGTGGATGATGGTTCGAACATGGAATCAGTAAACTGGACTCGCAACTTGAATGGATGTGGTCCAGCTGGTATTATTTTATTTGTGCCCAGATCCTTCAGTTGAAATTAACAGATGAATATAAAGGATCTCCGCAGTGCTTAGATGTAGCAATAATAGTCTCCTGTCGCTGTCTCTAGGTAATACAGACTCAATCATGGTTACCCGTGAGCTGTGACACTCAGAGGGATTAGGCTTGGATTATTGTTATCAACACTATAGTGCGTTGCAAATGTGATGTGCACGGTTTGGTGTACTGGTCCTCGGCATTCCCTGAAGAAGGACTTGTTGCTATTCTTTATTTTTCCATTCTGATCGTCGGCTAAATGGGAGCTTGTAAGCTAAGAGGGTGATGGATGCATCAGACCAACGGTCGGGTGATCGGAGATTTACGGAAGTAGCCCTGAAGGACTGAGCTGACTATATGATTTGGGACTTGAAATGTGTAATAAATTTTCATACCTAACAGGGGTTACATGGATGGCCTCTGGTGTGGTTTTTTTTTTTTTTTTTTTTTTTTTTTCAGAATTTACTATATTCAGCGATGATGTGGGGCCACCGCACCGGACATTTAAGTATATTTAGAGGCAGTCTAAGTTTCTCAAGAGTGATACATAGTTTAAATTTATAGGAGTATGTGGCTGTGGATAGTTAGAATTAAGATCCGCTTAGTTATAGTCTGTCATTGTTAATCCATAGGTTTAAGCATAATCCAATAGTGAGGGAGGGGGGCCTGGGGGACTGTGTAGTTTGGGCTGTTGGATTAGGAATCACGACATAAGGTGAATAGGAGCCAGTTTATCAGAACTGGGGTAGATTTGGGGGTGGGGGTTTAGTATTGTAAGAGGGGTAGGGGTGGCTCTGTTGTGGGATTGATGGGTGAGAATATTTGTGTGAAATGGGGGAACAAGGCTGCACATTTTCAGGTTTTGCTGAGATTCTTAAGTCAGGGGTCCAGTAATCTTCTTTAATAAAGTTGCAGTACAATTTGTTGATATGTCCCATAAGCAACAGTGTTTAAGGTTAATTGATTGGACACATGAGTAATCATAAATCATTAGTTGGAATGTTAAAGGAGCCAAGGATAGTCAAGAGGCAAATTATATTAAGACATCTACGGCACTTGGGAGCTCAATTCGCCTTTTCTGCAAGAAACGCACCTAAGGAGGGATTGATATTTCTACTTAGAAGGTCATGGGTAGGGCAAGCTGGAGCAGGGTCATCCACAAACAGGAGAGGGTAGTTATTCCGCTGCAAGGAACATCCCCTTTAAAATGGTTGATGAAGTTTGGGACCCGAAGGCAGGTATATTTTAGTACATGGTTTGTTAGAAGCACACCCGATTTTACTAGGCTCAATATATGGGCCCAATTACGATTCCCAGTCTTTTGTAAAATTATTAAATATGATAGTTACTAATCTCTGTGAAACTGACAATATTAGGTGGGGACTGGAATTTAGCACTCCAGAATGATTTGGATAGATCAGGTAGGAGAGATAGGGACTATCGCCGCACAAAGAGTACTAAAAGATCTCATTAGCAGGCTGCTCTGGTCGATGTTTCGTGCGTTTTAATCCAACTTCGCGGCAATACACCTTTTTCTCGCGGCACATAAGACTTATTCACGGATCGATTATGTGCTAATTAGCTCATTTGCAATGTCAGGAGTAATGCAGGCAGACATATCCGTTAGAGTGATATCAGACCAGCGACCAAGTTAGTCTGGAATTTCTGGCTATCTGTGAGTGGTATACACGAGAATGGAGATTAAATTGCTAGATTCTAAAAGATGAATCCTTATTGAGGTACATGCAGATTATATTACAGGTTTTCTCAAAGATAACCAAGGCTCGGTGGATAAAAAAGACTTAATTTGGGCTGCCTTGAAATGTTCTCTAAGGGGAGAGCTGATCAAGATGGCCTCCCAAAAAAAGAGGGGGCAAAAGGCACAATTAGACTCATTGCTTGATTCCATTAGGAGTATTGAACGCAACCTATCCCGTACTTCAACGGTGAGTAACTGGGCTAGACTCTACCAGTTGCAGGCCCAATATGCAGACGTGATGTCACAGAAAGCAGAACTGGCCCTTACGAGGACCAGGATCCAATACTTAGATACAGGAGAAAGAGCGAGTAAGCTACTC
Source organism: Neoceratodus forsteri (assembly GCA_016271365.2). NCBI lineage: Eukaryota > Metazoa > Chordata > Ceratodontiformes > Ceratodontidae > Neoceratodus > Neoceratodus forsteri. The sequence continues at coordinate 255,138,706 of CM057450.1, read as the reverse complement.
GCCATGCGTATTCGTCACTTAGATTCAACCCAATTCATCCCAGGAATCTATAAAGAGCAGAGTGAGCGTGTTTGTACAGATCCAGGGGAAATGGCGAAAGCCTTTGGTTCCTATTTTCAGGTACTATATGCGGAAGATCCAAAGACTAAACCCACCGTGGAGGACATTAGTTTATTTCTTAGCTCAGTAGCTTTACCAAAAATTACGGATATAGAAGCACTTATCTGAGTGCCCCAATATCGACTTTGAAATCCAGCAGGCCATTCAACAAATGCCATTAGATAAGTCTCCTGGGCCGGACGGTACCCAGCAACTTCTACAAGGTTTACCTATATATTAATAACCCCAATCCTAAGAGAGGTTTTTCAGTACTGGTTTGATAAGGACTCATCGGATCCTTGTTTTCAGGAAGCAACTGTTTCTTTAATTCTAAAACAAGGAAAGATCCTCTCAGTATGGACAGTTACCGCCTCTATTTCCCTGTTGAACACAGATACTAAGATTCTAGCTAAGGTTCTGGCTAATAGGCTATCCAAAATTATGGGTAGTCTGATTAGCCAAGAACAAGTGGGATTTATGAAAGGAGGTCACCCCAAGACCACATGAGGAAATTACTACATTGTATGACGAATGGCAAGAGCATTAATACTCCAGCGGTCACTGATATCACTAGATGCCGAAAAGGCATTCGATAGGGTTTCTTGGGACTATTTGTTTGCTACCCTATCTGCTTTTGGTTTACCTAAGGACTTTTTGAGATGGATACAATTTATACTCCTTTCCTCTGCTAGGATCAAGTGTAATGGGATATTGTCTCCGCTAATTAAGTTACAGCGGGGCACAAGGCAAGGTTGTCCTTTGTCCCCCCTACTTTTCAATTTATACTTAGAGCCATTATTACATAAATTGGCAGAGAATACTATCATTAAAGGTATACAAGTTGGGGGGGTCAGATATGTTTACTCGGTATATGCAGATGATATATTATTACATATTGAAGACCCTGAGGTCTCTATCCCAGCTATTCTAGCGGAGATTGATTCCTTCTCCAAAATATCTTATTATAAGTTAAACCGGACAAAGACGAAGATCCTTCCCTAAATAACAAAGTTAATAAGTCGGATCTATTACCATTTGCTTAGGTTGGGAAGCAAAATCACTTATGTACCTAGGAATCCATATTTGCACTGATTTGAACCCCATGGTTAAGGCCAATCTGGGTAGTTTAGTTAAAACAATAAAGGAAGACTTGGAGAGGTGGCGATTGTCCCTTTCTCACCTGGGGAAGACTGAGTATTCTTAAAATGAATATATTGCCAAGGTTATTGTATCCCCTGGGTATGATGGGTGTATATCTCAGGAAAGGGTGGTTTTCAAGTTTACAGAGGGCATTTAATTTATTTATATGGAAACAAAGTGCGTAGATCTTCGTCAACTGACAGCCCCAAAATTAAAGGAGGGGCGCCGTCCTTATTCCTATATTATATTGCGTAGCATTTAAACAAGTTGGGTTATTGGAATGGAGGGGTGATCAATTGTAGCACTACCTTGTGGGTAGACATAGAGCAACACTTGGCGGAGAGGGAGAAATGTTCTCTACGGCCCTTCTGTATGTCTCCCCATCGGTTATACTCTAAGTCTTTCAGAGACAATCCTATGGATGGTCTTTGAAAGCCTTTCACCAATTACAAAAATATCTTACAGTAAAATGGTACCATCTGCTGACCAACCCATTTTCAGTAATCCACACATTAAGGTGGGGGCATCATGTTATCCCCTGCATTCTGGCCTCAGGCAAGTCATCTTAGGCTCGACTTCTGGGTGAATGGGAGGCTTCTACCCGTGATCAATTGATGAACTCTTTAGGAGTAACGCTTCAGGGAATATCTAAATTGTTGCAGGTCAGTAAGGCCCTAATCTCCTTTTGTCTCGTGTTGCCCATTGACCACGGGAAAGAGACCTTAATACGCTTTTATGTATAGCTTCAGCCACGCTCAGTCTCCAAATTATATAAAATACTCCAGGAGTGGGACCTCTAGGCTGCCTGGGGTGTGTTTTACTGGACTAGAGAGCTGGAATACCTGAGACACCCACTTTTGAAGAAGCTATGGCTCACGATGTATAAATTTATAAAGCAAGATAGGCTGAGAATGGTTCACTTTAATATTATGCATAATTTGTATCTAACTCCAACCCAGTTGTTTAAATTTGGGACAAAAAGTCGCCTTTGTGATAAATGCAATAAGAACGATGGCACTTGTACCACATGGTCTGGCTATGTCCCTCTACACAGGCCTTTTGGCAGTCTATTAACAATCTACTAGACCTCATCCTTGGCTTAGATGCTTTGTTTATCCCTGAGATATGCCTGATGAGTCTTTTCCCAGTAGGTACCACTAAGACTAAAAAGGCCCAAATGTCACTTATCTCAGCGGTTGCTAAACTGATGATCTTGAGGCATTGGGCTAGTGACAAACCTCCTTCTTTGATGGAGTGGTATAAGAGTGCATTTTGGCACTGAAGTTAGAAAACACATTGCCTATCAACGAGGAAGAGTGGAATATATACATCACTTTGGAGTTCATTTGAAGCGCTCTTATTGGTGTGGAAACCTGACGATCAGAATGCCTAGGGATGGCAAATTAGCCGTAATGTATGCAGCCTTGGGGAGGTATAATTTGTGAATATGATATGAGTTAAATTGTAGTCTTCAATTATTACATCAATTGTTACCTTTAACTCTCCCTGTTAAGTGATATTCTTGGTGATTTTTGTGAAAATAATAAAACTGTTTTAATTAAAAAAAAAAAAAAAAAAAAAATAAAATCCTTGATCTACTCTTGTTGCATGCTTCTTAGACATTAAGAACACCCCCAAAGAGTGCATTTACTCATGATACAATAGTGTCCTCTCCTTCCACTGCACTGTGAGTGTCTGTGCTGTATTGGGGGTATTCACAGTTTCTAGGAAGACGCAAAGAGAGTCGAGGATGGTGTCCGTTGAACTTCATGATAGAAAAATGTGGTCTGGTATGGGCTTCAGTTTCATTTCTAAACAGTGTATATGACCTGTATCTTTCTTTTCTGAACAAATTCAGGATTTAACTCCCAAGAAATTATGAAACATTGTTTAATGTTTGAGAAAGTTGAAGACTTCACTTTGTTTAATTCAATGAGCAGAAATGAAAGTATACCAGCAGCCTCCTGAAGAAAGCTCCATCACCAGTAAGTAAATATCCTAAGCTATGGAAGGGGGGGGTGTAGTGTTGAATTGTGGTTAGTTGGACCTTCTTTCCATCATAATATTGTCTCTGAAACTGTGAAGCAGGATATCCATGTTCAAGCCCAGCCACAGCCTCTGACTCACTGTGTGTCTTGGAGAAAGTGATGCTGATCTCCATTGAGCTTCTGCTCCTAGTTGTAAAATAATATGAAGATGGACCCCACTGAAATGTTGCATCTCTAGGGTTTTCTGGGTCATTATGTGATAAAACACTAATTGACACCATGCTGCTGACTGGGGGGGGGGGCAACTTGAAAAGGAATATGAATAGTGAGTGATGAATAGCAGAGTATCTGAGGTGCAAAAGTATTTGTCAGTGAACATTTTAAAAAAGTTAAATGCACACCCCTATGTTATGGCTTCCAGGACTCCCTAACCCTTGTTTAAAAAAAATAAAATGTACATCCCATCCCCCTTTCTTAGTCCTGCTCTGCTTGCAGATTTGTGCGGCTAGTCAGGTCAGATGCTGAGAAACTGACATGAGGGCAAGAGCATGTTCTAAGTACCAGATTTGCCTAGTTCAGTTCTCTGGGAGGGCACACTGAAGCTACACAGGATAGGCCCACCCACCCCATTGTGGTACACGGTCTCTTTCCGAAGTTTTAATTTACAATTTGTTTCCTAACTGTGAGGCTATTTTACACTGAAAGATTGAAGTTTACTCAAGAAGGTACTTAAATTGCATTTTAGGTGCATTTGCAGAGTACAGGTACCAATTTGAAGTGTATATACTATAATTCCAAGGCACTTCAGTAACATTTTGGAACACACTCTAAAGGTACTTTTCTGGAGTAATGCAGGAGTGTCCCAACTGAGAAGGTACTCCATTGGCGGTATATCAGGAACAACTATAAGGCACTTCATTAGCATTTTACAACACTCCCAGTTTACTCAGCACTTATCAGTCGATTGTTTGATAGTTACTATAAAGTTGCTTGACTTTTAGTGGCACATTTGGAGCATGTACCCAGTCTATATGCTAGTAGGTGGTGACCGTAAAATTACGAACAAGTGACTCCAGCTGGTAAGGGAGTCTTTACTTGTATAAATGCAGTTTATTTCAGATAGTCATTTGGGACTTACCTCTGCCTCCTGTTTAACACTCAGGCCAACCCCTCAGGCTGTACCGGTGGATGGAGTCTACCCAGGCAGAGACTAGGTTTCTGACTTTGGGGGTGAGGGTACCTCAGGTGCCTCAGTCAAATGTGTGGCACCTTCAGTGAGGAGTGGATCTGCTCCTGCATCTTACCTGGACTCCCAGCTGGGTAGTTTCTAGCAGCACTGGGCAAATGAGCTGGTTAAGAATTACTTATTCTTAACTAATAACTATGCTTACTATGTGGTGTACAGTTACTTGTCAGCTAATGTTCAACAATTTGAGTATTGATCATGAATTATTTATTACATAAGCTCAATTAGTAATTAATGAATGCCAAACTAATACTCGAGTCATGGGGATTAGTTAATTCTTAATTAGGAAATAGGTCAATGACTAACTGCTGAAACTGTTAACAATTAGTTAGCAGTAGGTTGAGCTAGGAGGAGTTAGCCACTAACTCATTTGCATGTGAAAAAAACAACCAAAGCAAAAATGAGGAATAATTAAACATTAGCTAATTATTAGTGATTTGAGGTAGTTGAGCATTTGGCCTATTTTTTTGTGTAAGCTCAATTAGTAATTAACGACTGGCAAACTAATACTCAATTCATGGGGATTAGTTAATTCTTAATTAGGAAACCAGTCAGTAACTAACTGCTGAAACTGTTAATAATTAGTTAGCAGTAGGTTGAGCTAGTAGAGTTAGCCACTAACTCATTTGCATGTGAAAAAATCAACCAAAGCAAAACTGAGGAATAATTAAACATTAGCTAATTATTAGTGATTTGAGGTAGTTGAGCATTAGGCCTATTTTTTTGTATGGGTACCCGCACACAACCTTGGACAATTGGATGGACTGGTTTTATGGGAAGGGGAATATTGGTCAGGACTCCAGGGAAAGTCCCCCATGCTTGTGAAAAGTGTCAGGGGTTCTTTTACTTCCATCTGGACACCCACCAGGATAGCACCAGAGATGGGTGGAAGGGACCTCAGTTTAATGCCTCATCTGAAGGATGGCACACACCAATTGCACTGCGCCTCCCCAGTACTGCACTCGGGTACCGGCATTTAGGTATGAACCCAGACCCAGTGTGGGTCTAGAACCCATGACCTTCAGGCCTAGAGGCAGTTGTGCTACCAACTGAGTCACACTGACACCCAAGTATAAGTAATTTCAATATTTGTTTTTTGGGCAACAAACTGGATTATGTATATAGCTGTTGAACAATAAACAGGGTTATACATACTGTACAACTGCAAAGCACAAACAGGGTTTAGAATATAATTGGGGCAACAACAGGGTTATGTATACAACTGCACTTTTTTATTTATTTATTGAGATCTTGGATTAACACCTTTGAGCAGAAAGCTTTTCATAGGTTCCACTTCAAGTATGACACAAACAAGAATACAGATATGTTCCACAGATACAGATGGAAACAATTGAAAACTATCTCCAGGCACAAATTCTTTTTTTTTTTTTTTTCGTATAATATTTTATTGAGAGGTTTTGTGTTTTTATGCAGTAAGAAGTGAGCAATACAGCCAACCAAATACCAAAGTCCATACATCACAAAATAGTACAGTCCTGATAAAAAGAATCCTCTATTGGACATAACATCTCATGGAAATTAGTAGCATCATAATAGTCATAGTACAGATATCTTTAAATGATAGTATTTTTAGGAAGGACAGCAAAAGTGCCCCAGAGGGTAACAAAGACCAATACTTACATCTAGGATCAAATGCATAGGCTAGGAGTGTATTAGTCTAAAGAATTAAGTGAGGGAGTTTTGAGACAGACCTTTAAATAGGGGAGTTGGAAGGTGATGCCGGGAGTTTACAAAAAGGGGAATGGAGATATGGCTCCCATCTTTGTAGTTTTTGTTGACCGGGTAAGTGCACTAGACAAATCCTTCCTATTTTCAGGCACGACCCGGGGGGAGGGGGATACAGATGAATGCCAACTGACCTTGTACCAGATTAAGCTTTCTTTGATAGTATCTTTGATAGTAAAGACGCAGATTACCCCTATGGAGGTGAGACAGTCTTCCAAAAATAGAAAGTTTGGTCAAGGCTGCATGCCAAGCAGAGTGGGTAGGGATAATTGACTGGCACCACTGCATGAGGAGAAGGTGTTTAGCCTCTAAGATGGCTACCATGGTCCAATCTTTAACTGGTTTAGGTAGCTGGCCCAAGGGGGTGGTATCTCCCATAAACAGCCTTGGGTCAGAAAGTGCCACAGGATGATTAAGCACTGAGGAGATATCCGAGGCTACCATTCTCCAAAAAGAAACCAAGTTAGGACAGGATCATAGAATATGGAGGATGTGTGCCTCTGTGTGGGAACAGTGCAAGCATTTACTGTGGCTAAGCAAGCCCCATGCATAGAGAACTGCAAGAGTATGGTGCCATAGCAAGAGGACTTTTAACTGCAAAAAGTGACTGCTGGTGTCACTATAAGTATAATGTATACTTTTAATATAGGAATTCCATTGGTCCTCAGATATGGGGACGCCAATATAGAGTTCTCATTTCTTTTTACATGACAGGGTTGCATTAGGTTGTGAGTCTCTCCAGGAGGTGTAGAAGTGACCCATAACACCTCTAGTAGAGGAAAGATGATGCAAACCAGTTAACCAAGACCATCGTGTGGTGTCCTGAAGCTTCTGGATGAGAGTCTGTAGGGCATTCTTGATTTGAAAATATCTCCAGAAGTCTTTATGTGGTAATGAGAATTGCCTTTGTAATTGAGCGAAAGGGAGCAAGGGGTATGTGCCTGATGGAGAGAGATATTGAATAACCTGGATGGCAGATTTGTGCCAGGAAGGCCAGTATACTGGTGTCCATTAATTTGAATTAGGTTGTTGCACCATAAAGGAGCATATTGTATGGGGGGGGGTCTGGGCCTGTGCAGGCAGGTGAGATTCAGCCATAAGACATTTCCAGGAATGGGTTGTGCAAATCATGGGTGGGAGAGAATGTGACAGGCATGACTGTGGGGTAAGAAACATGTAGAGGGGTACTGTGCCTGCTAGATTAACTTCTAAATGAACCTATAGTGGAGGATCCATAGCACTAGGTACAAACCATTTAATTGCCTGAGCAGCTATGCAGGATAGGTGATAGCCATAGAACCGGGGCACATTGAGACCTCCTTCAGACCAGTGCGCCCTCTACTTATGTTTGCTCCACCTGGGCAGTTTGGAGTCCCACAGAAAATCAGCCATTAACTTTTCTCACAAATTGAAAAGTTTGGATGAAAGAGCAGCCAGAAGGTTATTCAGAAGGTATATGACTCGAGGGAGCAAGAGCATGCGAATCGCTGCCACTCTGCCTGGTAGAGAGAGTTATAGCTTACACTGTCTATCTATTTCTACCTTTAGCTGTGCTAATAGTGGAGAAAAATTAGCAGATTCAAGCACGGACCAAGATGTTAGTATAGAGATATCAAGGTAGTTAAACTCATTATTCACCCAGGTCAGACTAGTACATGGATACAAGTCTTGGTACAATGGTTATTTAAAACAGCCAAGGTGTTTTTTTTTCTGATTAATACATAGCCCAGAAATTACCCCAAAGTCAGCTAGGGTTTGGAGTACCACTGGGAGAGTTTGCTGGGGATTAGTCAGGGTTAAGAGGAGGTCATCCGCATTGGCAGCAATCAAGTATGGGCGGTCAGCCACCTTGATACCTTGGATTTGTGGAGAGGCAATAAGAGTCCTGATTAAAGGGACTAAGGCCACCAAAAATAGTAAGGGGATAACGGGCAACCTTGCCTGGTGCCGTGGTGTAGCACAAAAGGGGGGGAGATCTCACTATTAGTAAGTATGCGAGCTGTGGGGGAGCAATAAAGGGTACGTATCCATTGCATAAAGGAGGTACCAAACCCATATCTAGTGAGGACTTCATAGAGATATTCCCATTCGACAGAGTCAAATGTTTTTGAAAAATTGATTGCTAAGGGGGGAGATGATTTTGAGGGGAATCACTTAAGGTTGAGGAGGAGCCTGATGTTATCCATCCCTGATTTGTCCCGCATGAATCCCATGTATAATTGAGAGAAAAATGGACATTAGCCTGGACGCTAGCACTTTGGCTAGTATTTTCATATCCACTGACAAGAGGGATACTGGCCGGAAATTGGCACAATCTAGTGGGTCAGATTTTTTTTAGGTAGAAGGGAGATTATTGCCTCCTTCATAGTAGGGGGGAGAGCTCCCTTGGCATGAGTTCATTGTAAGGCGTGCTGCAGTGGCTGAATAATATCAGGGCCTAGGGCCTGGCAAAGCTCCATAGACATACCTTCTGGACCAGGGCCTTTTCCCCTAGCCATCTGGGCAAGTGCCAATTGAAGCTCATCACAGGAGACTGGGGATTCCAAGTGTATCACTTGTTCTGGGGTAAGAGTTGGTAAGGGGGTTTGATGACAGAATTTAGTGCGGAGAGTTTGTAATTGCTGAGTGGTATTAGAAGACCAAGATTGATAGAGGGATTGGTAAAAATGTTGCATAGTGGCATTAATCAGCCTGGGAGTAGTTGCTATAGAGCCAGACGGGGTACAGAGAGCATGTATCCATGTAGCTGCCTGCTGTTTGCGAAGGCGATAGGCAAGACGTTTCCCTGCACATTCCCCCCCCAGCCCAGAAGGTCTGCTTTGATCTCAAGAGATACCACTCTGCCTTTTGATGCAAAATTGTATTTATTTGGTATTTGAGCCCAACTATTTGTCTCTGTAGGACACCATTCAGGGTAGCTCGGGGAGTAGATTTAAAACGATGCACGAGAGCAGCTAGGTCTGCTTGAAGGTGGGTAAGGGTCACCTCGCGCTTATGGTCCTGAGATGCAGAAAAGGCAATAATGTGACCTCTTAGCACTGCCTTAAATGCATCCCATGCCATGCCTGGAGCTACACCACAGTCAGCATTCAAGGATATGTAGTCCTTAGCCACTTGCACTAGGTAGGGATGAAAGTCTGGATTCTGGAATAGGAGAGGGTTGCAGCACCATTGGGTTCCAGGCCGGCGAGATTCCAGCGGGTACATCTGAGTGAAACAGTGGCATAGTCTGAAATTAGGATAGAGCCAATGTCAGGCTCAGAGAGACATCTAGCTGCTAATTAGTTAGCAAGACAGAAGTCTATGTGGCTATGAGAATTATGTGGAGCAGAATAGAAAAAGAAATCTCCACCAGTAGGGTGGTCTCTATGCCAAATGTCTGTGAGGGCCCACTCCTCAATCATGACTTGCAAGGATTGTCTGGCTTTGGGGTTAGCATGTGGGGTAGGGTGGGATTTGTCCAAGAAAATATCCCCTACCATGTTAAAATCTCCACCTAGTATTACAGGGAGCAGTAGCCCATCTGTCTGCAGATCCGACAGAGCCTGACTTAGAGCAGGAAAGAAGTCGACATGATCAGTGTTGAGAGCATATACATTGCCCAGCAAAATACTGCCTGTGGGAGAAGACAGTTTCCCTATGAGCCATTGACCGTGACCCTCTTTTTTGACATCTTTTGCCACCCTGGGAGAAGCACGACGGATAAGAATGGCCACCCCCTTTGAGTTAGTGCTGGAAGAGCTAGCCAGTACCTCTCCCACCCACATTTTCTTCAACCAGTTAGTACATTTGGACAAAAGGTGAGTTTCTTGAAGAAGGGCAATGTCCACCCACAGAGACTTTAGGTGTTGAAGGACTTTTGTACGTTTAATCGGGTGGTTAAGTCCTTTCACATTTCAGGATATCCAATGGTATCCCTGAGGCATAGAGGGGGAAGCAGGCATATTCTCACACAATTGACAAAAGGAGGTACTTACAAAATTTCCAGGTGAGTTAATATGGGAAGTGATGCTGGCTTCAAGGGTCACCAAATACCTGAGAGAGAATAGGGCTATTAGTATTTGAGCTAGCATTGAGAAAAATGTAAGCAACGCTTGTGATATTCGGACTGCGAGTCCTAGGTTAAAGGTAAGGCTGTAGCAGTAAATATGGAAACAAAGAAATAAACAAGCACATTAGGGTATAGAAAAAGACAATATGAAAATGGGCAACCAGCCCGATTCCAAGTACACAGGCGTCAAAGAGAGACACTACAACAACAACACTCTGAGTCCGGAGGTCAAAGCAAATGAGGACAATATATAAGTATATATACCCTACAGCTATGCTATCTCCAGCACTCAACTTGGGGGGAGGGGTTATGTGAATGAAATATTAAACCAACTCATCCTAGACCCGCCCTAAATAGGAGTAGGATGACCCAACCCATGGCGGGGGGAGGGGAGGGAGGAGAGAAGGGGATGGAGGGAGGGAATAGGGTGGGCATACCCACCTACTGATTACCATGTGAAGAAATAAACACCCTGATAAAGTGGGGGACAACAGGCCTAGAGGGAGAAACTCAGGGGAATAGTTACAGAACACGGGATCCATCATGTATAAAGGATGGGTGGTGGGAGAGAAGGAGCCTATAACCCCCAGGTAATTAGCTTCCAATATTACTTATCCACCTTAGTAGCATATATATATATATATATATATATATATATATATATATATATATATATATATATATATATATATATATGGCTGTCAGTTGGCATATATTACAATGTGCGCCTGAGGTTAGCCATTCTTGTGGAGGGTAAGGGGGGGACGGGCAATAAACACCCATATAATTATTGGCTTGTTGTACTTCATGATGTGCATATAACTTAGTTGTTCCGTAAGATAAAACAAATAAGCATATTAGTAGACATCCACTTATTGCACACTTTTTCAAGCGCACAACTGTAATTATCCCTTAAGGTACAGTGGGGGAGGGGGGATAATGAGCACAATCTCATCACATAACAAATATTAAGACAGAGTTAAACACAAAGTCAGGTTCCAGTGGTTCCAGTGGTTTGACCTTCAACTAGCTCAGGGGAACCCCGAGGGGTAAATCCAGGCTCCATAGGTGTCTTCACCACTGCAGCTGCATAACTAATGAGGCCAGGTTGCGCCGGAGAGAGGGTGTTTACCAGTTCCACCAGCGATGTCTCCGAATGGTCAGCCCAGTCCATCATTTGAACTGTATCCAGATTTAAAGATTCTCTAGTAGGTTGAACTGGTATAGAAGAGAGATCATCCCTGGAGATCTTTGCAGGTGGCACTGCTGAGGATTTAGAAGGTGAGTGTTGTGGCCCACTCCTGGGTCTCTTCCTAGATTTAGGCAATGAATTTAATGCATGTTGAGGGAGAGAGGGTTGCATGGAGGAGTTCTGTGAGGTAGTGATAGGAATATGGGCATTGACGTGAGCAGCTTGAGTAGATTGGGGACCAGCATTCGATGGGGGACTGAGTTGGTGTGGGACCTGTCCTACTGGTAATAGGAATGCAGGGGAACCATAGCTGGGAAAAAAGGTTCCTACCAGTTGGTACCACTGGAGGGGGCTCCCAAAGCCTTCTGGGATTTGCAGTAGGACACTGTAGACCTTGCCAAAGTTTAGCAATCCAGCGCTCAATGTCTGTGGGGTGATCAGCCATGAGTTCATGACCTTCCTTGAAGACATGCAGTCTAGTAAGGTTTTTAAATTGAATCGAAAGTCATGCTGATAAAGAAATCTTTTAACAGATCCAAATACTCTCCATTTTGTTGCCATTTCTTGAGCAAAGTCCCTGTATATAGCAATTGTAGAGCCTTGCCAGGAATGTTCCCCTAAATCCCTTACATCATGAAGAACTCTCTCCTTAGTAGTGTACCTTAATAGATATGCCACAATTGGCCTGGGAGTGTTAGTGTGTCTGTTTGATCAACCTGAGAACCTATGGGCCCTTTCAACTTCGATTGGCCCTCTCCATCAATCTCCTAATATACAGGGAAGGTTCTCATTAAGGAACTGCTCCATTGACTGACCTTCAGCTCCCTCCAGTAGTCCAATGATCTGCAAATTGTTGCAGCGACTCCAGTTCTCATGATCCTGGGCCCTCGCCAAAGCGCAGCCAGCCACTCCTCATGCTGCTGAAGACGCTGCCAGTCCTGAGACTGCTGTACTTCACACACCTTGGCCCTCTGTTCTACAACATTCATTCTGTCTTGTAGATTCTGAACATTCTTTGTAGTACCGGATAAAGATAAGCTTATTTCATCGACTCTGGTAATTAAAGTTTCCAACAGATTAGTAATGTGTTGCAAAGATTCCCCCACAGCTGCCTGTTGATCCATTTTTGGAGGACAATCGCTTAATAGCAAGGACGACTTGCAGGGGGGTGTTTGAGCAGTAGCCATTGAGGTGTAAACAGTCTCTCAGGTTTTGCATCAGCACTCAAGGGGAGGTATGCAAAGCATAGAGGAGACCGCGGAGTGAACCGCTAGGTGACCAACCAGTATTGCAAGGAGTGTGCGGCCTGCGCTGCCTAGGCAAGCCAGAATAGTTTCAGGTCATGGCGCCACTAAAAAAATATTAATTACTCTGGAATCTGCTTAAAAGAACATGCCGCCCAGTAAGTAGGGTATTACCCGTGCATAAAGCTGTCGATTTAGAAAGGAGACTCCACTGGATCATGGTGTCCAAGTGTGGATGGGCTAAGGTCTGGATGGAGCTAGGGTGTTATGCTGCCATCTTTCCGGTGGCTAGACCACACCCCTCTCCAGGCATAAATTCTAACAATAGTTATGCAGTCTAAGCAGAATTGTACAACTAACAACGTAGGCAGATAACTGGATTATGCCTGAGTCAAAGAAAGAAGTAAGGTATTGTACCAGTACAGAGGGACAGGGGAGGGAGTAGGAAAGTGTGGGGAGAGAGAAGGCAAGCAGAGGTGGGGGGTAGGATGGGGGATAGAAAGGAGGAAAAGGGAAGAACAGCTATGTAGTCAAAGTGGAATAAAGGGGGAGGAGGGTGGGGGAAGGAGGGATGGTGGAGAGTAGGGAGGAATAGGTGGTGTAGGTAGTGGGGTGATGTTGAAGATATATTACGGTGGTAGGGAGGAAAGAGGTATGAAATGATGGAGGGGCAAAAAAGGGAAGAGGAGGTGGAGGGAGGTAGGAGGAAAAATAAATAATTTAGGCAGGGGTAGAAAGCCCATGAAAGTGTTAGCTTGACTGGGGTCCAAAGAAATAGACATGAAGAGTAACATTTTACTAATCAATAGAGATCACAGAGATTGCACGTGGTAGGAGCAAGGTAAAGGCAAATTAGCGATAGCAGTCACTTTGAAACCGAGGGTTACATATAGAATTGTAGAGCAACAAGTAATGCATTGTATACAACTGCAGAGTAATAAACAGTTATGTACAGTATATCATTATAGAACAACAAATAGAGCTATGTATACAATTGTAGAAAAACAAAAATGTTTATGTTTAAAGTTTTAGAGCAACAAGCAGGATTATGTACAGAATATGACTGGGAGAAGCAAATAGGTGGATTTATACAAATGTAAAGCAATAAACAGGTACCAAGGTGATGTCTCCACCAAGTGACCTGCACCCTCTGTTTTGGCACTGCTGTGCAGTATATCCTTCATGGAAAGAGAGCAGCCTTAGGATGCTCTAAATCCTCCATGCTGGACTTTGCTCCTGATATCCAGGATCAGGGCAAGAGCCAGGTCCACCGCCTACCACAGCAGTCCCCCACCACTCTGGTTTTTAATGTGTAATATGCAAGATGTTTATTCTAATTTGAACACTAGGCTTGACAATCCTGTACCATGATATGCGTCTAAAATACTCTGTGGATATTGGCAGTGGTTTTCTAAATAATTTATAGCTGCAGTAAAGCCAACCATAATGCAGTGTAATAACTTGCAGTAAATGACATCTCCCAAAATATTGCATGAAAAAAGGGCTTAATTACCATTGAATTATATTGTTCCCTGAAGTATACTGCAGCATTTTATGATATGCTGCAGCATTGCATCCTAGTTGGCACAGTTGTGCTCTACAGCATAAAATTCAATATATGTAAAACAGCAAAATATTGCATCTCAGTCATATGGGTAAAATGGTTCTACAAAATAACCACAAAACACATCTCCAAATGCCTTCATTACTGTTGCTTCAAGTATACAGACATTAAGCAACACACAGCTTTAGAGACAGTGAAAGGAATAATGCCTCTATACAGTAAGCAGGCCAATATGCAATCAGTCATATATTAATCCATTGCAAAACAAATGCTGTTAATGCATCAATTAGGGTTCCAGCAACAAAATTTGGGAAATGTGGTGTTAGGATCTCCAACCTTAACACCCCACCCCAGCCCTGCATGCGCTAACAGGCATCGGGGTGTGCCTTGGGGTTGTCAGCCGGCTGCCCTAATGCTTACCCCAGTCCATGAGTAAATAAGCTGAAATGAGTACAGTATAGGAGAATGGGTGAATGTTAGGGCTGACAACCCCAAGGCACACCTGTTGATACATGCAGGGTGGGGGTTGGATGTTAGGGAGGGTTAGAAACCCTAACACCACATTTCCCAACTTTTGTCACTGGAACCCTAACTGATGCATTAACAAAACTTTCTACAATTCGTTTCCTTACTTTTTGAGAAAATATAATTGTAACCTTATTTGCTTGTTGTAGTGCATGGCCTTCTGGGACCTGTGCCTCCATCTATCCATTAGAGAGACTGTAATTGTATCCTTATTTCCCTGTGGAAGTGCAGGGCCCTCCTTTCCCTGCATTCTCATCCATGCATGACGTTTGAGATACTGTAGTGGTATTCTTATGCTCCCATCCAGTAGTGTCCAGCACCAAAAAACACCTCACATTTGCAATGCTAGCCTATAGAAAACAATAACATTTGAAACCCGTGTAACTGGACACCAAATTAATATAATTTCATGAAACCAGCAAAAGGCAAACAGGTGGCACAAGCCCTTTGTACCCTGAAATATTTCAGAACAAAATTGCAAACCATTTCTTCACAGCATAGTGACAAAGAAATGACTCTGTAAACCTCACATTACAATGTTATCCTATGGTAAATAAAGCGACATTTAAACTAGCAGAACTTCATAGCAAACTAATATATTTTCATCAAACCATCAAAAGGCTCAACTGTTGGGCAAACCCTTTGTACCCTAAGAATGTCAAATCAAAAACAATAGTCATTTGTGAACTGTGGCACGACAGAAACAGCTGTCTTAAAATTCATTTTTTTGAAAAATGTGAAAATGAATCCTTTTCTATGGTTGTTTTATTCACAACTTGCAGAAAAAGAAACTCCTTTCTTGCAAATTGCAAAAAAGGATTCTGTTTCATGATTCCTTTTTCACCATTAGTGGAAAAGGAAAATCCTTTATTGCTAATTGCAAAATAGGATCCAGTTTCACATTTTTTTCCAAGCAGTTTGAAAAAAGGGATTTCTGTATGTAACAGAAAAACACATTTTTAAGTAACTGATTGAAAAACTAATCCCAGAATCAAATTGTACAGGTCCTGATCAGGCAAATACAACTGTTTTTGTCTAGTAAACCCATGTATTTTTGAAGTTATTTACTTTTGTTGTCACTGCTAACTGAAAACATGGCGGCAGCATGGAACAATCTTTTGCATTTGTGGCAAAAGAGCTTATGTTTGTGAAAAAGGATTCTGCATTTGCAATAAAGAATCCTTTTTCAATTGGGATATCTAACTGGTCCCATAGGAAATAATGGGAAACTTTGAAATTTAATAACTTTGGAACAGACTAACATTTTGTCAACAAAGCTTCAGAAGGCACATATGTGACCCAAGCCCTTTGTATCCTAAGGCTGGGCTATTCATACTGTGCCAGGCGGGGGCGCAAGCCTGGGCAAAGTGCAACTGGGATGTGACAGGGTGTGTACTGGGTGATATTCAATGATGCTGTGCCATGGCTCAGCACCATTGAATATGGCACTGTGGCTGCCCGCATTGCACATGGTGCAGTGGCACTGCACCAGCGCAAGTGGCAAGTGAGGAGCAGGGGGATGCACCAGCACAAGTGCGGTTGCGCTAGGTGCAGGAACTGCAGTATTCAGTGGTGGGTATGCAGATGGGGCCATTATGCATGCAGGGTGCAAATGGAGCCATTTTCATGTCATTATGGCCCCATTTGCATGCAGGTGCACTGATCCCTGGTGACTTGCGCCTGGTGCCCTGCCAGGCTGCAGCCGTCAGGTGCCGACTCCCCCTGCCCCTCAGCGGCAAAGCACCCCAACACCCAATTGTGGGCTTTGTATATTTGTAATATCCCTGGTGGTCCAGTGGACCAAATCCAGCCCAATTGCGGGCTTATAAAAGTTAAATCCATCCCTGGTGGT
Source organism: Neoceratodus forsteri (assembly GCA_016271365.2). Taxonomy (NCBI): domain Eukaryota; kingdom Metazoa; phylum Chordata; order Ceratodontiformes; family Ceratodontidae; genus Neoceratodus; species Neoceratodus forsteri. Next base: position 255,122,059 of record CM057450.1, on the reverse strand, counting down.
CCAGTGAACCTGCTCCCCAGCCCGATTGTGAGCTTAATAAGAATAAACTTATCCCTGGTAGTCCAGTGGACCTCCTTCCCAGCCCAGTTGCAGGCTTAATAAGAATAATCCTATCCCTGGTGGTCCAGTGGACCTGCTCTCCAGCCTGATCGCAGGCTTAATAAAAATAATCCTATCCCTGGTGGTCCAGTGGCCCCACTCCCAAGCCTGATTGCGGGCTTTGTAACAGGAAAAACCCTGGTGGTCCAGTGGTACCTTCCTCCCCACCTGCCCACACAGACCCACCACCCTGCTCCCCCCCGGTCAGTGGTGGGCAGCAGCTCCCCACCCTCAAGCTGCCCAGCTGCCCACCGACTGACAGCATGCAGTACGGTTGTACACCCATTGGTCCACAGCATGGGACAATGGTGGTGAATACCGTGCTGGTACTGACAGTCCCGATATGTGAATGGATCCATTCACATATCAGGACTATGTGTACAATATGGTCTGCAAGCCCATTGGCCCATGCTGTGGACCAATGGGCTCACAGCTGTACTGTATGCTGTCAGTCAGTGAGCGCCAGGCGGCTTGTGGGTGGGGAGCTGCCACCACTGCTGACTGGGGAGCAGGGTGGTGGTCTGTGTGTGTGGGCAGAGAAACACTGACCACCAGGGTTTTTCTGTTATGTGCTCACGACTGGCTTGGGAACAGGTCCACTGGACCACCAGGGATGAATTTAATTTTTATATGCCCACAATCAGGCTGGGAGTGGTCCACTGGCCCACTGGGGATAGGATCCATTTTATTAAGCCAGTTATTGGGCTGGGAGTGGTCCACTGGACCACCAGGGAATGAGTTTATTTGCTTACGCCAGTGATCGGGAGGGGGGTAGGGTCCACTGGACCACCAGGGATAGGTTACATGTACAAAGCCTGCGACTGGGTGTGTGGGGGTGCAACAATGACAGACCGTGGCTCTGGAGATTGGGTGGCCACCCACAGCTGGCATCTGCCGTGTTGTGCCTTGCAATATGGCAGCTCACCTGTGGGTAGTCAGGCCTTGCTTCTGTTTTTTTGTGGTGGATCTTTGTGCTCCCCCCATGTGGCGCAAGGCAGGTGTGTGCCTGCATATGCACCACACATCCCAGACTGAATATCAGGATGTGCCACTTATGCATGGGCACGCCTCCCACACTTTCACTGCATACATTACTGGTGCTCCCCAGCGCATCGGGATTTGTGCAGCACAACATCCCCTTTTGAATATAGCGCCAGGGCACGTCAGTGAGTTGGGCATGGCGCAACACGGTTGCGCCATGCGTGACCCCTTTGGCTCTAAATATTTAAGACCACAATTCCACACCATTTTTGCACAGCAGCATGACACAGAATTTGACCAAAAAAGAGAATGTTCACATTTTTGATACTCCATATCTCAACACCAACACATCTGACTGGAACAAAACTTGCCACATCCAATAGATCTTTGGTCCCTGATGATGCATGCAAATGTCATGTGACTCCCTTTAAATGCTGTGAAGCTATTAAAGTGCAAAATTTTGAGTTTGGCACAAAAGTGAAGACTAAACCCTAACAATAGGGGCGCAACTGCACCCCTATAATGTACCATTAGATACAGTATTTGAAAGAAATGTGCATTCATTTTCATAAAGGTTTTCAATATGGGCCTTTGGTGATGTGAGGTAAACATGTTAGTCACACACACACACACACACACACACACACACACACACACACGTTTTAAGTATGCAGATATGCAAATTGGTGCCTGAATGCGCACAGTAAGGACCCTGTCAGTTCATTTGCGAGTGTGGTCCCAAGGTTCATTTTGAAAGTGAACAAGAGTTTGTTCAATGGAGGTGGAAAAAGACAAGTCACTAAAACTTGACAATCAAGACAAAGCTGCTGCTAGGAAGTTTCATGAATGCTGTGATGCATCAAAAGGGGGTGACCATCAAGGCAGGAGAAGTACAGGGAGTGGGTAAAAATGCGACGAGGTTAACCACAATCATACAGTGACAAACAAATCAGGTACACAACTAGTCAGGACTTTACCAAACTATGTTTCAAACAGAGCCAATTTGTACAAGACAGCAGTAGACCATTCACTATTATTCTGCAACTGTGAGTTTTTTTAATTTGTAAGGCAAAGTGAAAAAAATCAGATATCTTACCAGAGATCTCTACACAAATCTCTCTCACTGGTTCTTTCTAGTGCCCCACCCCCCAACATTTTGTTTGACTGGGGCTTCATTAGGGGACATGGACTAATTACCAGAATTCTGGTTAAATGTCCTGCTGCTGCTGCTGATGTTAGGTCTAATTTAGTGACATGCATAGAAAGCCACCTCTAGTAAGTAAGTACAAATTTATTATTTGACTTTTTAGTTGAATACATTAGTCATTACATCCATACAAAATACAAAGACAATAACATATCATACACTTATACCATAAATATGATAAAAATAATTCCTTTAGTACATAATGTACACTTATACCATAAATATGATAAAAATAATTCCTTTAGGTATCATGGATACAGCACATTTGTCTTTATATCATGAAGTATCTAGTACTTGCCTACAAATAATGTGACGTATCAAATGGTGAAAAAAATGCTAAATAGAGAAAAAATGAGACATTAGTTGATGCCTCTTCTCGTTGATGCATTTAAATCTTGCACCCAAAAGGAAGCTGCCTGTCAGCTAGACCTCTTTTTCCAAATTTAAACAAGTTATTCTCTGTATTAGAAAATGCTAATTAATGCACACAATGTAGTCTCATTCTTCCTCCCACAGTCTCTTTTGATACTAATTTCTTTTTTTCTTTATCAAAGCAATGAAATATTTTGCAATGTTGCCTCTTTAACTGTCATGAGGTGTATATTGGCAGAATGTTTTAGTTGAGTACCAATATAATGTTTTCTCCATTCTTTGTATAAGTTATAAACATTAACATGGAAAATAGTTTCTTCAAAGTCCGTATTAAACAGACATTGAAAATCTTCCTTCAAATCATAAATAGAATGGATATTTCAAAGTCTAATAATTTTGAATGGAGGAGTTAGAATCTTGCTAGCATAATAACATCTGTTTTCAAGAGAAATTAATAGGAAAAAATATTCCTTGAGATCATGAGATACAGTATCATATTATCTTTAAACCAAGTTGCACTTTTTAATGACCTTACTTCCTGAACATCAGCTTGTTGAGCTTCACAATATATACTTTGATCAAATTCCTGTATCCTAATGAAATGTTTTTTTTTGTAATCTGTCCACAAATGTGTTAGTTTGATTTCTTTTAAAAATCGAAAGAGTGCTGATAACCAGCTAGATTTTGTATCCAAGTGCATTCATGAAATTTGTTCTTTCTAACACTCAGAGAAGTATACAGGATATATTTTGTTGCTGTTACTCGACCCTAACCAGTACAAAATATGTCTTCATTTTATATGGAAAAAATATTGGTTCACCCAAGTTCAACCCTAACCATAACAACTGCTGTCAACATCAGAACTTGAAGAAGATAACTTTAATAATAACTTATTGGGGTTTCTAAAAATTCAAGATTGTTTTGTTCTCCAGACTTCTGCTCCATATAGAATACATATATGCAACATAGAAGGAGGATCAGGGATCAGGAGGTTGCAACTCTAGAACTCAAGCCAAATGAACTAGAAAAGTGGTTTAAAGGAAATCCTAAATCTGACCCATTTCAATTGATTAAGGTGCACACCCAGCTCCATGCTCATTACACCAGGAAGGTGGCATTGGCCATCCTACATCTCCAGCATAGATACTGGGAGGGGGGAGAAAGGGCAAGCAAAGTCCTAGCCAATAGGCTTAGAAAGCTAGCGGCAGAGCATCATATCCCTGGACTAATTAATTTTCAGGGCTCTAGTTGCATGCAGACCAAAGAGATTAATGGGATTATGAAAGCTTTTTATGTTGAACTTTAAGGTTCCCCCCCCCCCAGTCTCAATTAGTAGCCTTTCTGGAAATGGCACCACAATCCACACAGGGGTTGTATACAGACCTCCATGTCAGGGAAAGGGAATGGACAAGGATATGATATAAGGCATCCTTAAGATGGCAGAGAAAGGGGCGATACTGTTGATGGGGGACCAGAATATGCCAGATGTTAACTGGAGCACCTTTGCTGCAGCCACATCCAAGAGCAGGGCCATTCTTGATGCCCTACAGGTGGCATGCCTCAGACAGCTAGTTTTGGAACCCACTCATGAGGGAGCAATCTTAGGCATTGTACTCTCAAATGGGGACAGTGATAGGATCAGAGATCTAGAAGTGGGTAGCCATCTGGGAGCAAGTGACCACCAAACAGTGTGGTTCACGATAAACTCAGCTACAGAGTCAAGCCATACAAAAGTGAGGGTACTGGACTTCAGGAGGGCTGACTTTGGCAAAATGGGAGAGTGCCTTAGAAAAGCACTAACAAACAGGCTAGAAGGAGGGGTGGAGCAACAATGGGGAAACATCAGTACTGCCATCACAAAGGCAACACACCTTTGTGTGAAGCAAATAAACAAATCAAAATGGAAGAAAAAGCCACTATGGTTCTCAAAAGAGGTGGCAGGGATGGTTAGGGAGATAAAGATAGCATTTAGGAAGTATAAGGAAACACAGAAGGAGCAGGACAGAGAACTGTACCAGTTAAAGCAGAAGGAAGCAGGGAGGGAAGTCAGAATAGCAAAGGCCAAAACTGAGGAAAAGATAGCCAACTCGGTTATGAAGGGGGATAAAACCTTTTATAAGTACGTCAGGGAGCATAGAAAGACAAAGGGATAGATGGTGAGGCTGAATAGAATGGATGGTGGGTGGGCAGTGAGGGACAGTTAAAAAGCAGGGACACTGAACAAATACTTCTGCTCAGTATTCACAAAAAAGGAGGAGGGGGAGGTGCCTAATCCAATTAACAGAAGCACTCTTGATAGGGGGATTGATCCCAGTACTTTCACAGAAGAAAGGGTTCTGAAAAAACTGAAGGTGGACAAAGCAGTGGGGCCTGATGGAATTCATCCCAGAATTCTAAAAGAATTAAGGGGCAAACTAGTGGCACCACTGACTACCCTTTTTAACAAATCATGGGAGGATGGTGTGGTACCTGAGGACTGGAGGAAAGCAAATGTGATTCCCCTTCACAAAAGTGGGAGGAAGACAGAGGCACGAAACTACAGACCTGTGAGTTTGACCTCTTTGGTAGGGAAAGTGATGGAATCACTTCTGAAGGAAAGAACTGTTGAGTACCTAGAAGCCAGTGGGGCACAGGGTCCAAGGCAGCATGGGTTTACAGCAGGAAGGTCATGTCAGATGCATCTAATTGATTTATTTAACTGGGTGACCAAAGTAGTAGACTAGGGAGAGGCTGTGGGCATGGCCTACCATGACTTCAGCAAGGCATTTGACACAGTCCCACAAAAAAGATTAATAATCAAATTAACCAGCCTGGGAGTGGGTCCCAGGGTGGTAACCTGGGTAAAACATTGGCTGGACAACAGGACACAGAAGGTAATTGTAAATGGAGTCCACTCTGAAGAAAGAGGGTTCAGTACTGGGTCCAGTCCTTTTTAATGTCTTTATAGGTGACATTGCAGAGGGACTGAAAGGAAAAGTATGCCTCTTTGCAGATGACACAAAGATCTGCAACGGGGTTGATACAAAAGGAGGTGTGGAAAGGATGAGAAAGGACTTGGCAAGGTTGGAGGAATGGTCAGAAGTATGGCAGCCTGGATTCAATGCAAAGTGCAAAATAATGCACCCGGGAAACAAAAACCCAGGGTAAGATTACACAATGGGGGGGGGAGGTAGTAACAACAACAAAAATGGAAAGGGACCTGGGGTAATCATATCAGATGACCTTAAGGTTATCAAGCAATGTGAGAAGGCAGTAGGGAGGACTGGGGGGATACTGGGATGTATAGGGAGAGACATCACCAGCAGAAAATAGGAAGTTGTAATCCCTCCGTACAGACAGTTGGTGAGACCCCATCTGGAGTTCTGTGTCCAGTTCTGGAGACACCATCTCTGCAAGGACATAGACAGGATGGACATACTTCTCAACCTCCTGTCTCATAAATCAGGCACAACGCTTAAAAAATCAGGGACAAAGGACCAAAATCAGGGACACATTTAAAAAACTGGTGATATACACTCAGGAAGCTGGTAGAATAAGGGGCTTAGTGTAAAATGTATTTTCTAATGAAGAACAAGTCTGTAACTTTAATGTTTGACATCTTTTTGTGCTTACAACCCCCACTGTTTGGTCATGGAAACACAATTTTTAGGAGGGACAGAGTAAAATTTTGAGGCAAAATCAGGGACATCCCTGAAAATCAGGGACAGTTGAGAGGTATGAGGATGGAGGCAGTCCAGAGGAGAGCAACTAAAATGGTGCTGGGTCTACAAGAGAAGCCATATGAGGTGAGATTAAAGGAGCTTAATATGTATACCCTTGGGGAAAGGAGGAAGGGGGGGACATGATAGAAACTTTTAAGTACCTCAGTGGAATCAAAAAAGTCCAAGAGGGTAGCATCTTTCAGAAAAAGAGATGTGCAAGAACAAGGGGACACAATTTGAAGATAGAGGAGGCTCAGGGGCAATGTGAGGAATTATTTTTTCACAGGAAGGGTGGTGGACGCATGGAACAGCCTTCCTGAGGAGGTTGTGGGGTCTATAACTGTGGGAAAATTCAAGAATGCATGGGACAGACATAAGGCAATTCTTGTGGTGGGTAGGAAGAAATAGGCTGTTGGTTAACTAGGATCTGCAGCTTATCCAATAGGTAGGGAAATCGGCAGACTAGGTGGGCCAAAGAGGTCCTTATCTGCCATCAAAGTCTATGTTTCCATGTTTTTAGACTCTATCCCCCCTCATTTAAATCCCTTAAAATTTGCCAACAACATGACACCCCAGTAACCTTGGATGAAATCAGACAGGCCATTATGACTATGAATAAACATGAATTACCTGGTAGCGACTGGTTCGCGGTCGACTTATATCAGGCACTGCAGAAATCTCCTACTCCGATACTCTACAGTCATTCTTCAATCCCTACAATTTCAGCCCTACCTCCGACGACCACTGAAGCAGTGATTATTGTACAATACTACTGAAAAAGGCAAAAATATATGCCTCCCTGGTATTTACTGTCTTATTTCCCTCATTAATCATGATGTTAAGATCCTGCACAAAGTACTACTTCTAGGCTGAAAGTCATCATCCCACACCTAATTCATCCTTCCCAAGTTGGATTTGTTAAAGGCAACCTGAGCTCAGACCACCTCTGCATTTTAGTTAACCTCATTCACCTGGCCAAATCTCTCCCAACCCTGGCTGCAGCCCTTACCATGGATTTTGAGAAGGCCGTCAGTGGTATTGAACGTGCCTATCTCTTCAGATTAATGCAATGAATGGGTTTCAGCCCTAACTTATTTTCAGTGGTCTGAACCCTTTATTCCTGCCCTGTGGAAACAATACTTGCCAATGGCTTGCTGTCCTCACTCTTTCCCCTCCATCAGGGCACCTGGCAGGGTTGACCTCTATCCCTCCTACTTTTCCTCCTTGCCATAGAGCTTCTGACAATAGCTGTAAGAGATCATCCCAAACATCACTGGAATTAAGGTGAGGAAGGCACAATTTGTTTCACTGTTGTACACAGACGATCTCCTCATTCTGTTTGCAGATGCCACTGGGGCCATCTCACCACTACGGTACCACAATTGCTATACACCTTCTCAGTGATCTCAGGGCTCGCAGTTAACCACACTAAGTTGGAATTTATTCCCATTAAGGCTAGCTGTTCCTGTAGTAACGTACAAGGCAAGGACTGTGTCTGGGCTAGTAAAAGGATCAGATACCTGGGCATTAAAATCACCCCTTCCCTGTCCAAGTTGTGTCAAGCTACCTTTGAACCTCTTCTTACCTGTTTGCAGGCTGAAACTGGTGGACTGTCTGTCACCACTCTTTCACAGGGAAGATTAATGCCATGAAGATGATGCCAGCTGCCAAGGTGATACATCTTTTATCACATCTCATCATTTGAATACCTGAATTTAATGTCATCTGGTTCACTAAACTAAACAAGTTAATGAGCAACTTCACCTGGAAGGGCTCTCACCCCACTAAAGTGCAGTCAATTTGTATCATCATTGGTCCAAGGGAGGGTGGGGCCTTCCCAACTTTATACAGTACTACATGGCTTTTCTCTCTACTGAAGTTACTAAATGGTTCTCTCCACACCATGCATAAGACCATCTGTGGCAACTGAATTAGAAAGCTCAAATAATTTTACTCTCATAGCACTTCTGTGCAATCAACCCACACAGGTGCTTAAAGTCACCTGTTCATCTCTATTTACTTGTTATACTGGAGAAAGATCACTGCCAGATAAGCATGGATCCCTGCCCTTTCATCTATCCTTACAAATTGACCATAACAAAGCTTTTTTTGGCCTACAAGGGCTGCTGCAGGTATTCATCAAGTTCTGGACATTTGCTCACAAGATTATTCCACTTTGAGGCTGTTTGAAGACTTTTACGGACAATATCACTTACTCAGCCAAGATTTCTGGCACTACCTACAAACCAGTGCCCTGCTTCTTCCTTCTCTTAAGGCTCATACTAAATGCCCTACACCCCTTACACCCAAGGTAACCTTGCAGCTCAAGGTCCCCAGAGGCAGAGCAGGACTTATAAGTGTCTAAGAGATACAGGCCATCCCACCACTGCTGCCTCTAAATCTTAGTGGGAAACTGAACTTGGTATGCAGATCTTAGATTCAGGCTGGGATAGGTGTTGGTATCTGGCAGATGTTGCCTGCAGAGACCAGAAAGCTTAACTCATCCAACTTAAAATCTTAAGCAGGTGGTACAGAACTCCCTAGACCCTTAAGGAGCAAGGAGTACTTGCATCAAACCTATGCTGGAGATACGAGTCTCATGAGGGCTTTCTGTTTCACATCCTGTGGCCTTATCTCCTTATTAGACAATTTGAATAGGTCTCCTAGTACTGTCATAAGATCCTCCATGATTACCCAATCATTGATGGTGCTACTGCTCTTATTGGCTTAAGCAAGTCCCCTAACCACAAGTTACATCTGCACACTAAATGGTTAGTATTTGCAACAGTAGTGGTCAAAGGCTACTGCTACGTAGATGGTGATCTGCATCCATTCCCACATTCCATGAATGGTTACAGCTAATAGGGCAAACTCCAACCTATGAGTTTCTGTCTGCTCTGGCTCTGTAGTGCATATCAAAATACCTCGACTCCTGTTCTCCTTATCTACAGTACAATGTACCTCCACCACTCCTTCTAGCTAGGTGCCAGTTCCCTTGATTGCCGTAAGGCTCAAACTTCCAAGTATTATACTGTCCATTTAATTGTCTAAGGAACCTATCAACTAGCTCTCTAATATGTTGCCATCAATACTGATAACACTTTGAACTCCATTTTTTCTCTAGGTTTTTACCCTTACAGCTCAGGTTACGTGGATTTTGTCTTACATCAATAAGTATTCACATTTATACAGCTCTTGAAGAATGAATTGTATTGGTAACCTTATTTTGTACTCTTAGTATTGTAACACATCCTTTGTTGTTTACTGTTTTGTTATGAAATGTTGTTTTTTGTTGTGTTTTCTCAAAAATGTTTAATGTAAAGCTTAACAATAAAAAAAAATCTGGCAGCCATGTTAGTGAAGCACAGACTTTCCCAACTCCCACATACCATCACTTATAAAGTAAACAAAAAATAATTCCAACAGTGTTATGACCCCCTCAGTCCCACATACCCTGTGTACACCTACTACTGTATTTCAAACAGTCGCTTTTTAAATGGTTCCCTTGTTCTTTTATTATTTTGCTGTTTTAGGCCACATACTCTCAGCCTTCAATTTGCCCAATGTCCTGGTCACATGGGCTGCTCGCCTGCCTTCTCAGCTACCTGCTTCCTTGCTCAGCCAACCAGATGTCTGGCACCTGCCTCCACACTCAGTCACTCCTCATATCTGCATGCTCGCATGGACAGTTGTCACAGGTACTGCATAATCCAAATTAAAAACATCTCCCACAAGTGGGAGAATGCAAGTTTTTTACCTCAAGTCTGATAAAACAGAACCACTAATTCCATTTGCCAAACCCAGAAGTACCACGACTACAGTCACTGGAGTTGGTGGGAATTATGTGATTAGGACGAGTCCCTAACAGCACCACACACAAAGAGAGGCACAAATATTGCCCACAGCAAAAGGGCGACTGAAAAAAATGGAGACCGCTGCAAACAGCAATGGTTCTCGGACAAAAACCATTGCTTCTGTTTTTAGCGGGGGGCTGTGCCCCCTCACACTCCCTGAAAATTAAATATTCAACTCCAGGGGGGAGCAGACTTAGAAAAAAAAATCCAATTTTCCATTGTTGGACCCGATCCTGGGTCCACTGGCTCCATAGGTGGTGGCTGTAGCCACTACTCCAAATGGCCAGCTTGGCAGGATTCAGCCACACACTATCCCATATCCTGTCATAGTGAGTGCAGTTCACTGTTACACTTGCTATACAGGATCATTCGCTCCAATGGAATGGTCGTCCTAAACATGAGTGGTATTATTGAGTCGCTCATATTGAGTCACTCAATAATACCTGCCCATATAGGGTGCTACCGAGTTGGCGATGTACTGTAAACAAAATGCAGCTGCTCCACCAGCAGCATATGATAATACAGTACTCCAAGTAGATGGTAAATGGGTGCTGTCCGCTTTAACTTTCTTTTTTTTTAAGCACAATCATGCATGCATGCTGGCACCATTTAAACTCAGCATGACCCATGCAGCCCTGTGACTCTGCTCCGCACTGTATGCAGCATTGTCTTGCTCAGCTAGAAATGCTGTTAGTCCCTTGTCTGCAGTACACTTAAAAAATACCAATTATACAATAGCAAAAAAATCCTGGACTCTGATTGGTCAGTCTTGTGCTGGACCCGTGGTGTTATCTCAGTACAACATCACGGATCTAGTCTCAGCCTCACAGTGAACCAAAGTAGATGATCTTGAGCACCTTGACCATTTGCTTGATTGTTTCATCTGCTCTTAAAAAACACAAATATTTTTCCACACAAAAACATCTTTAAAATGATTTTTTTTATTCTGTATAACAACAAGACATTGTACAATAGCAATAATGCCCGCCAGGGTGTGTGTCGTTTGGGATAACGTCACGCCTCAGTTGTTGGACGCACTCGACCTGCGGCCTTGTGCCCAACCACCTGAGGCGTGACGTTATCCCAGCACGACACACACCCTGTCGGGCATTATTGCTTTAATACAATGCAAAAATAAATCGTAGTGTGGCTAGTGGGGGATATAATAACAGAAGTAAGTGTGGCAGTGGAGCTGAGAAAGAGAGATACTGCATGACTAACGCATGTCACCACTGTCCTCTAGTCACCATAGTCTCCTATATCATGTCCATTACAAAAGCTTGTAAAGTACAGTGTAGAAGAACTGCTTTTTTGATTTTTTTAAATTTTCCATTTTATTTGTATATCTTTTTTACTGTTCTTAGCTTTATTTACTTAATTTTGTTTCACATGAGACTCATTCTGTAAAAGCAATAAGACACTTCATGGATGTGGGTTAGTGCCTGTTGAGAGCACTTATCAGATACTGAAGGCACTTGGCACATGCAGCTCATGCCTCACCGTGCAAATGAGGCATGCTCTTATTAGGTAAGAACCCACACCTTGTCATAGCTTATTGTTTACTTCTGATGAAAGTGTTCAAAACAAAGGCAACAGTGTAATAAATGCAGTATAAAATCAATGTAATAATGGTGCTGGGTGATACCGAGATTTCAATGACAGTACATCTATAAACACACACACTTACTTACAAACATGTACAGTACATTACAGCTTGCAGGGAAAGTGCTTTGCACAGGGTTGGCATTACAGATGTTGCCATATGCAGTGGTGTTTTCTGCTCCAATAGGTCTTTCTTGATATAGAATTGCAGTTGGCAGGAACAGCTCCTGGTCACAGAGGGCTTTTATCAATGTTGCCACCAGCTGCGATAGTTACCCTCTCCCTTGAGTACTTGTCCATGCATTTTCTTGTCGAAAAAACACCCCCACAAGCCAGCCTGGTGGCGCTGAGGGTTGAGGTGTTGGATGCTAGAACTTGCACCACACCGGCAACCTGGATTCGGGAGCGAGCTCAGGCAGCAGGGGTTGGCTGTGGAGGAGCAGATTGAGCATCCGACGATAGATCTCCTCTCCTGGGAGGAGGGTTGGGAGTATTTCCCTGATGCTAGCAACACCCAGTGGAGGCTGGGTATGTTGCAACCTGGAGATTGCTTGCAAGAAGGGGAGATGTGATGGTGGATGACCTACAGACATGTACGGGAGCATGCACGCCTGCGCTGGACATCTTTGCATGTCTGCACCTCAGGGAGGGGGGAGCAACTCTCGGACAAAAGAAAAACCCTGCTCTGTGGGGTAGGTGATGGCAGCTGACCTCCATGCCCTCTGCCAGATCTTGCCCACCCAGTCTCTCAATTCCCTTCTCCTCCCTATCCTTGCATGCAGCAGATACTGCCTTCAAAAAGCGCTGAAGATGGAGTGGTGGCCCACACTGGGGGGTGCAAGCCAGGGGGTTTAGCTGCAAGATAGGTACAATGGGTAGAAGGGCCATGGGGGAGACTCAGGCTGGGGGATCTCAGGCGGGCAGGATCAGGCCAGGATGCCTGAGAGAATCCCCATAGGCAGTGACCAGAGGGAAAAAGAACTTTAAAAAAAAAAACACATCCACAAATTTACTCTGGCAACAGGAGTGATAGAGAAATAGGGTGTAAGCAGCATGGTAAGCCACAGAGTGAGTGATACGAAGTTCCCTGTCAGGAACTCCTGAGTGTGTGCTAGACATGTGGGCTGGAGCCCTGCTAGTCAACTGTGTAGTAAAAAGTTCCAACCAGTACTATAGTCCACTGACAGTGCAATGACACAACCTACACAGCAGCTGCATAGCCAACTCACACGAAAGGTAAAATTAATCTTGACAAAATAAACATGAAGTTCAAAGTTATTGACAGGTCCCAAGGGAATTAATTTGTGTTTAAATACAAAAATCTGACTTGCCTCATAATATAAGTAAATGGTGCTCAAAATATGTCTCTTTGTTAATTAATTCTCCTCTTGCCTTTGATAGGATTCAAGAACCCAAAAACAAAGCTGAGAGGTTATGGAACTCTAGGAAGTTACAATAGGATGCTCTTAATTAGCCAAGAGAAAACACATGAGCTCCTATTACTCTATTTATTTTTTTCCAATTCAAATTTGATTCCAAAGGGAAATACAAGAGTAAAAAAGTGTAAAAAGAATGCAACATTTGATAACCGATACACCTTTAGAGCAGGATTATATTTACTGATCATGTCAGTGCCTGCGTTTCATTTTGTCAGTGTTTCAATCATTTTTATGTTTGCTTGTACGCATGTGCAAGAAACATAGTGCCATCATCCGAGTTTTCGGAGGTGTGGCAGCCCTCTTCCAATTCAGTCAGTGTGTTTGCAGTCACGGCCGCAGTTCTCCAATGCCTGCTGGAGCTGTCTATGACAGCAGTCGAAAATACAGTGGAGTACAATTGGAAGGGGGAGATACGCTTCAGTGAGCAGCGATAAGATATCTCCTGCTCATGCGCGCTCCCCCTACACACACACACACACACACACACACACACGTACGCATACTGCATGCTCACCCCCCACACACACACACACTGTATAGCCAATGGGGTGCCCAGTCCCCGTCAGCTGTGCTGCCTCCCCCAAACAGAGTTCCACATGCCACGCTGGGTGCCCACCCCAGCATAGCTACACATGTATAGCCGATGGGGGTGTCAATCCCCCATCGGCTCACTGTCCCCCATGAAGTACAGGGTGCCACGCTGGGAGGCCCACCCCAGCGTGGCAACAGATGCTGTCGCCGATGGAGGTGCTCAATTCCCTGTCGGCTCCATGTCCCCCAAACAGCAATCCTTGTGCCATGCTGGGGCCCACCCAGCGTGGCAAACGTCCAAATCGTCTCGTCAACTGTTTAAAAAAAAAGCCTGAAATAGAAAAATGGTCCCTCGCTGTCTCTGCCCCCACCCGCCCCCCATTGCACACCCTGCCTCCCACCCCCATCCCATACTTACCTCCGGACTCCAGCGCAACGATCTTCGGTGGACCGGGAACACGTCTGTACTCTTCAAAGCTGACCGCGAACTGAGGAAATGCCGGTAAGCTGTATAATGGGATAGATAGGGTTTTTTCAACTTTGCTGCATATCTCAGGCATTTTTGGGAATTTTTGCACCAAACTTTCAACAAGGGGTTTTTGGGACCCATTCTCATGAATGCTCTCACTGTCATGGCGTTAATCAGCCCCAAAGGGTGATTTCGCAGTCACTGCGCAAAATCACCTTTCAGGACCAAGTAATGAAATGACACTGCCACTGTTCATAAAGTGGGCTCTCAAAAAGCCTATGTTGAAAATTTGGTGAAAAAATTCCTAAAAATGACTGTTTTACAAGCGTGCATTGTGCAGTTCCTACGCCCACTCATAAGTTCGCGAATTTTCAATATTTTCACTCCAGATTTTCAACATTGCCATTTTACCACACCTCCTTATGAGCAGTACAGCTGTCATTTTTCACGTCTTGCCCAAAACGTGTTTCCGCCCATGTAGCGCACAATGGCACAGTCGGTGTGCGAAATCAATGTATGGGACACATTAAGAAAATTACAGTGACACTGTTCATGAGCAGAGGTTTTAAAATGGCTATGTTGAAAATTCCTAATAATTACTGTTTTACGAGCGTGCATTACGCAGTTCCTACACACGCTCATAAGTTTGCGAATTTTGAATATTTTCACTCCAGATTTTCAACATTGCCATTTTATTACATTTACTTATGAACAGTACAGCTGCAATTTTTCACGTGTCACCCAAAATGTGTTTCCGCACATGTAGCGCAGAATGGTGCAGTCGGTGTGCCAAAGCAATGTTTGGGACAGATTACGAAAATCACAGTTACACTGTTCATGAGCAGAGGTCTTAAAATGGCTATGTTGAAAATTTGGTGACAAAAGTCCATAAAATGACTGCATTATGAGTGAGCATTGCGCAGTTTCCATGCACCCTCGTAAGTTCATGACTTTGTAATATTTTCAGTCCAGATTTTCACAGTGGCATTTTTCCACACTTCCTTATGAACAGTACAGCTGTCATTATTCACAACATGGCCGAAACGTGTTTTCACACTTTCAGCGCAGAGATGCGTGGTCACTGTGGGAAATCATTGTTCGGGACAGATAAAGAAAATCACAGTGACACTGTTCATGATCAGAGGTCCCAAAATGCTTGCGTTGACAATCTGCTGTAAAAAATCCCCAAACTGATTACATTATGGGTGTGCGTTTCACAGTTTCTATGCACGCTCATGACTTCACCAGTTTTTTTAATATTTTTACTGCAGATTTGCAACATTGCCATTTTTTATACCTCCCCATGAACAGTACAGCTGTCATTTTTCACATCCTGTTCAGAATGTGTTTTTGCACCTGTGGTGCTAAATGCTGTAGTCACTGTGCATAAGCAGCTTTTGGCTAACAAACTGATACTGCCACTGTTCATGAGGTGGGGGTCACAAAAAAACCATGTTGAAAATTTGGAGTGAAAATACCAATGAATGCCTGAGGTGTTAGGGTTTCCAACCATAACGATCCACCCTGTAGAGAATGACAGGCATCAGGGTGTGACTTGGGATTCTTGCCTGTAATGCTCATGCCATTCCACACCCTGCAGCCAGTGAGAGGCATTAAAGTATGCCTTGGACTCTTCGGCCCCAAAGTTCACCCCATTCTCCTATACCGCACCCATCTCACCATATTTTCTGATGGAATGGGGTGCGCATAAGGGCCAAAGACCTCTAGGCACACCGTGACACTTGTCAGTGTCTGCAGGGTAGGGTGTGGTGAAATGGCACGGCCATCATGCCTGATGACCCAAAGGCACACCCCAATGCCTGTCACTCTCTGCAGGGGGGTGATGGTGAGGTTGGCTTCAGTTCAATACTTCACTGCCTTTCCTTTTATGCAGCTCTGTAACTTCTACACTACCAATGCCAATGCCAGCAAGCAAACATTCGGCATTGACAAATGCTTGTTATGTTTGCTTGCACGCATGTGCAAGAAACATAGTGCCACCATATGAATTTTTGTAGGTGTACCACTCAGCTTCCAATGCCCAGCTCCCTTTTGCAAGTGCTGTCTCACCGCACCAATACATGTCGGATCTGTCTATGACAGCAGTTCAGATGCAGTGGTGTACAGCTGAAAGTGAAATACCACTGCAATTAGCGGTGGTAAAATGTAGACAATTTGCTTACTGCCGTTGGCTGTATACAAATTGCCTGCACATCACACTGCATCTGAACTGTCTGTCATAGACCGTTCTTCCTCCCCCCACCCCGAACACCTACTTGCATACTGACAGCCCACCCCAGCATGCTCATGCACTCCCCCCCCACACACCGTATGGCCGATGGGGGTGCTCAATCCTCTGTTGGCTCCGCTGACCCCCTAAAACAGATTTCCAGGTGCCACGCTGGGAGCCCACCCCAGCGTGGCAACAGTTCGACATCCATATGGCCAACAGGGGTGCCCAATCCTCCGTCAGCTCCACTGCCCCCCCCAAACAACCTTCCAACTGCCATGCTGGGAGCCCACCCCAGCATGGCAAAAGTCCCACCTTGTTTTCCTGCAAAGGGGAAAAAAAAAAACTAAGAAAAAATGGTCCCTCATTGACTGTCTCCCCCCTCCCCCAAACTGCTCCCACCCTCTGCGCACCCACCTTCCCACACCCTCCTCACCCCACATTTACCTCCGGAGGTTGGCACGACGATCTTCGGTGGACCAGAAACACGTTTGCACTCTTCAAAGCCGTCCGCAAACTGAAGAACTGCCGGTAAGTTGTATAATGGCATAATAGGGGAGTTTCAACTTTGGTGCATATCTCGGCCATTTTGGGGAATTTTTTCACCAAATTTTCTTCATGGGGTTCATGGGAACCCACCTCATGAACTTAGTCACTGTCATTTTGTTATTTGGTCCTGAAAGGTGATTTTGCGGTCACTGCCTGGAATCACCTTTCGGGACTGAGTAACAAAGTGACAGTGTCATAGTTCATGAGGTAGGCCCCCTAAAACCCTATGTTGAAAATTTGGTGAAAAAATTCCAAAAATCGACTTTTTTTAAGAGCATGTGTTGCGCAGTTCCTACACACGATTGTAACTTTGCACATTTTTAATATTTTCACTACAGATTTTCGACATTGCCATTTTATCACACCACCTTGTGAGCAGTATAGCTGTCATTTTTCACATCTCGTCCAAAATGTGTTTTCGACATGTAGCGCACAATGGCGCAGTCAGTATGTGAAATCAATGTTCGGGACAGATTAAGAAAATCATAGTGACACTGTTCATGAGCAGAGGTCTTAAAATGGCTATGCTGAAAATTTGGTGACAAAAGTCCATAAAATGGCTGTGTTACAAGCGTGCAATGAGCAGTTTCCACACACCCTTGTAAGTTCACAAATTTGTAATATTTTCAGTCCAGATTTTCTATGGTGGCATTTTTCTACACCTCCTTATGAACAGTACAGCTGTCATTTTCCACACCCTGGCTGAAATGTGTTTTCGCACTTCTGGTGCAGAAATGCGTGGTCGCTGTGGGAAATCAGTGTTTGGGACAGATTACGAAAATCACAGTGACACTGTTCATGAGCAGAGGTCCCAAAATGCCTGTGTTAATAATCTGCTGTAAACAGTCCACAGACTAATTACAGTTTCTACGCACACTCGTGACTTCACCAGTTTTTTTTATATTTTCACTCCAGATTTTAAACATTGGCATTTTTACACATGAACAGTACAGCTGTCATTTTTCACATCCTGTTCGAAACGAGTTTTTGCACCTGTGGTGCCAAATGGCGTAGTCATTGTGCAAAATCAGGTTTCAGCTAACGAACTGATATTGCCACTGTTCATGAGGTGGGGGGTCACAAAAAACCCATGTTGAAAAATTGGAGTGAAAATACCAATGAACGCCTGGGGCGTTAGGGTTTCAGACCATAACGCCCCACCCTATAGAGACTGATAGGCATCAGGTGTGTGACTTGGGAATGTCACCTGTAATGCTCATACAATTCTACACCCACCCACACCCTGCAGCCAGTGACAAGCATCGAGAAGTGCTTTGGATTCTTCGGCCCAAAATTCACTCCATTCTCCTCTACTGCACCCATCTCACCATGTTTCCTTATGCAATAGGGTGAGCATAAGGCCCAAAGACCCCAAGGCACATGATGACACTTGTCGGTGTCTGCAGGGTAGGGTGTGGTGAAGTGGCATGGCTGTTATGCCTGACACCCCAAAGGCACACCCCAATGCCTGTCAGTCTCTGCAGAATGGTGGTGTGGTTGACTTCAGTTCAGTACTTCACTGCCATTCCTATTATGCAGCTATTTAATTCCTACGCTACCAAAGCCAATGCCAGCAAGCAAACATTTGGCATTGACAAAGGCTTGTTATAAAGTACACTGTCTTTTGTTTTGGAAAACACAACATATGTAAATATTGAATCGCCCACTAGCTGAACACCTAGTTTTGCAGTATTCACACATTATAGATTAAGGCCCCCAAATTCAGACACAGCCATTGTAGTTACATATAACAGCATGTGGTCCTTAGAAGGCATATGCATAAGAAACCAAGAACAATTATCAGGACATGGAAGAACTACGCAAAGTGCATAAATGCATGCATCACAGTGTGCTGCTGACAACAGATACCATGAAGCAAATGGCAATAGCCCATCCCAAAAGAAGTAGTGAATCACTTAGAGTATAAGGAGCTAAAAGGGCAAAGCCCAAGAGCAGCTCCTTTAGGATAAGGTGTAGTAATTCATATTTCCTCCAGTAGCTATAATATGCTTGTCTAAGTTTCTTTTAAAATTATCTCTGTTTGCACTTATTATGAGTTGATCTGGAAGTCTATTCCATAAGTTAACTGCATGTTGTGCGTAAAAGTATTTACTTTCATTTGTTCTGAAGTGACCACGTTTAACCTGCAGAGCATGGCCCCTAATGACTAGTTCATCTGCTTTGTATTCAGTATTCAATTCAGTCATTAGAAAATGGTCATTCATTATATTGTGATGGAAGAGCATATCATCACCCCTTTGCCTTCTTAATTCTAAACTATATAGACCTAAATTTTTTAACCTCTCATTATAAGATAAGTTTTTCAGATTTTTAATTGTTTTGGTAAATCTACGTTGGACCCTTTCCGATTTATCAACCTCTCTTCTAGTATCTGGACTCCAAAACTGGCTACCATAATCTAATTGTGGCCTAACATAGGATAAGAATAAAGGCATTAATACTTCTGAAGTTCTGCTTTTAACGTTTCTTTTTATGCTATTAGTGCATCTGCTCCTGGGCTCCATATTAAGAGGCCTATATGCTATTGATCTCATATGGCATGCAAGATACAAATGGGCCATTTGTATGCCATTATGAGGTCATTAGCAGCTCTCCACAATTCCCTGCTGCATATATATGAATGGAGGCATTGTGTAGAGCTTTGACCATTGCCCTCATCCTCACTCAATCCCCATTTGCAAATGTATAAATCCCTGGCAGTCTAGTAATATCCCTTAATTCCTATTGTGTTGTAAACTGAAATTGCCCTGGTAGCCCAATGGTAAACCCCTCCAGTCCAAATCTATGATGTAAAATAAAATAACCCTTTAGTCCCTAGGCACACCCCTTCCTGAATCTTGATGTGGAAAAAAAAATACTCTGGTAGGCCAGTGTTGTGCCCTTACGCCCCAATCCATGTTGTAAAATAATGCCCCCCCTCCATGGCCTAGTCCACCCAATCAGAACTCACTACCCCCGACCCTGGTACAACACCAGACTTGCCCTAAAAGTGACCAGAGCTGGGCTGAAGGGACCTCAGTTTAACATCTTCCCTGAAGGACAGTGCCTCAACAATGCAGCACCTCCTTCACATTGCAGTACAGTGTCAGTTATGGGTATTACACAAAGTACCTGCTGTAGAGCTAGAATCCACAACCTTCTTATCTTCTAGGCCCAGAGGCGAACATAAGCCAGTACTTACTAGAGATGAATTTTCAAAAGACTTTTCTGGCGCAATTTCCATGCATCAGAATCAGAGGTCAATTGCAATGCCTGCTTCACAACAGTTAGACCACATAAGATGTGGTGTAACTTTGTGATATGATTATTGTAAGTTGTATTCAAAAAACAATGCATTGTTTAAAATATTGATGCATGCATCACTTTTTCACCATAAAACATGTAAACTGTCATAAACAGGCCAAAAGGTATGGAAACAGCATCTACACATTTTGGCACATTTATTTTGCTGCAGGTACAGCTCAGTATTGGGAACTGCACCAGTGTCAAGACTTTTGAAAGTGCCCCCAATGATAGTATTAGTTAGTGAATTCTATCATGTCATGATGTTGTCCCATGTTTGAGTATTCAAACTGTTTAACATTCTTCCCAAATCTGGGCACATTGCAGTTCTCACAGCAAAACTCCTTTTTAGAGTGGAGAGAGCTAATTACATGTTGTAAATCTTTTGGTCAAAACAGCTATGTACAAATGTACCTTTTATGTTTGTGCCTCTGGTGTATATTATCCTTGGTCCCCTAGGATCCCCCAGCAACATAAGCCAGTTCTTTTGAACATCAACTTCGTTTTTTCCTGCTAAGCAGTTGCATTCTGTCATAAACATTATAGGAACCCCTTCCTTTGGTATCTTGTAGTTTAGGGGGTAGTAATGCTTCCCCAATCCAATGTTCTTGTTTTTTCAAGCCATCATCTAGAAGATTTGTTCCATTGTCCTGCTGGATGAAGCATGATCTGAGTTCCAGTGTCTGGGTGACAAAATCCACTTCTGAGGAGCTCTTTCTCTTAAAACAGAGCAACTGGCTGTGAGGTATTGAATTTACAGGTGATTTGGGATGGTTACTTTAGGATGAAGGGAAATATTTGTTGTTGTTTATTTCCAAAAACCTTTTGTTTTGACCTTCTTATATGTGTTACTGAAAAGAGATATCTTGACACCACTCCGTACAGTGCTCAGAAGTGGTATCCTCACTGCAGGAGAGATGTTCTGTAACTAAAACTAAGGGAGTTCAGAGAAGGGTTTCCAAAATCATAAGGGACATGAGTACAGGTGTGTGAAAAAAAAACCTTTCTCTGGTGGAATTCAGGCGAAATTCAGACTTTTGCTTCTGCGAACGTTTGGAAATCCATTTTCAAACTTTCGCCAAAATTCTGCCTCCCTGCATCACTGCCCAATAATACAACATTTACAAATGAATTCCCTGGTAGCTAGCAGTCCCTGCCCTACCCAATCACCATCCCATATTAAAAACCAAAAAACAAACCTGGAATCCCTGGTGGCTAGCAATCCCTCCCCACCCGATCACCCACCCCATATTTTTTAAATCCAAGGAATCCCTAGTGGCTAGCAGTTCCTTCCCCCACATGATCACCCACCCAACCCATCCAGGACATTATGCCCTCTCCATGTAATGAAATGACTAGACATCTAGTGTAACCCCCTCCATCCCTATCCTCCTCCGTATAGTAAAAAAAAAAAAATCTCCCTGGTAGTCTAGTGGCCCCCTTCCCTATTCCCAATGCGTGAATTAAAATGTTATTCCCTGGTGGTCTAGTGCACCCGCCCCCTGAAGGGAATGTCCCACCACCCCCCCCATCCCAAACCTGAGTGGGTAACCGTTACAGCCCTCCTTTCTTCTGCAGGGCCAGCAGCCTGCTGAGCTATAATTCATTGACAGCTGAGTGGGTTGCTGCCCATGGAGGAGAGAGGAGGGTTGTGCCAGTCACCCAATCAGGTTTGGAAAGAGGCAAGCAGGGTGTTGGGACATCACCTGTGGGGGGGCACCATGGAGAATGTTTTTTTTTTTACTATACGATGGGGAATTGGGATGGGGGAGTTACACTGGACACCAGTGCATGATGTTCTTGACTGGTCTGGTGGGTGACTGGGTGGGATGAAGGACTGCTAGCCATCAAGGATTTGTTATTTTTATTTTGAGCAGGGCTTGGGGGGGGGTGGCAATGGACACAGGTAACTTTTTTTTTTCTTTCTTCCACCTATAGGTGAGTGGAACAGGGCAAAATTTCACCCAAAATCTTGAGATGTTTTCCAATCTGCCATAAGCGGAAGTTTGGATACTTCCACAAAGGTTGTAAAATTTTACAGAAGTTCCACTAAGGCAGAAAAAACAACTTTCACACACCTCTAGGCGTGGGAGACATGTACTTTGGGGATACATAAAAATCCTTATCCTATACTCAGAGAGAAGAAGAATGAGAGGTTATATGGTTTTGGTTCATAAAAGCAACCTGGGACCATAGTCTAAGAGAATATCTGCATTTGCCATACTAATTGAAATCTCCTCATCTTGGAGCCATGATTATCAGCTATTTGTGGTAATTGTTAACAAAGAAAAAGAAGCATTTCATTACATGGAGAGTGCCTTTAACTTAGAACAGCTTGCAGTCTAATGTGATTAATAGCAGAATGGTGAGGTCCTTTAAGACACAGTTTAAGTGTATAAATGCTAGGGGAATTGATAGATTATCAGAGTTGTTTTCCCCAAAAGACATTTATAGGCCTAAACCCATCCTGATGCCTACTGTATGTATCCAGAGATTTAAGACATATGCTCTTCTGCCTGTATTGCTCTTGCCACTTGCATAATACATCCCCAGAGTCTCTGAAGTGAGATCTGATAGTGGCAACAATATATTGGAGAAATGAGTCTAAAAACGAGCTAAATCATTTGTAATAGTTCACGCTATAGAGACAGCATGTTAACCTTGAGGTTTTGTAGGCTGTTTTGCACCTTTGGTAGTTCACAACATTTTAAGATTACTAGACAATTTCACCATAAATACTTGTCATTATTTTCTGTCATGTCCCCCTCAAAACAGGTCCTTTTTAACAAATATCAGTAGAGTCTCTTAGTGACTGCTGTGAGTTTAATTCAAAAAAAGTGCTAGTGCCATATCACTGTGATGCTGTCTATCCACGGCACCTAAATTCCACCCCCGTTAGCTGGCTCAATTAGCAGATATTTCATGTCAGTATGTTCTTTCAATGCCTGTCACCGCAAGAAGGTAAGTTGTGCTGGAACAATTAGGATTTTCTTCAGTTTATTCACATGCTGTTCTACTGGTATTAGTCTGTGGACAAAAATACAATTTATTATTGAACATAGTTTTTCTCACTTCCCCCAAGAGGAAAGGGAGGTGACCAATGGGGTACATCAAGGGTCAGTTCTGGTGTTGGTCCTCTTCAATGTCTTCATCAGTGACATTGCAGATGGGCTGGAGGGAAAGGTTTGCCTGTCTGCAGATAACACCAAGATCTGCAACAGGATGGATAACCTGGTGGGGGTGGAAAGAATGTGAAAGGACCTGGAGAGCTAGTCAGATGTGTGGTAATTAAGGCATAATGCAAAGAAATGCAAAATCATGCACGTGGGGAGCAGGAACCCTGGAGCAAGCTACAGGCTGGGGGAAGCTGTTGGCAGTTACTAAAGAAGAGAGGAACTTGGGAGTCATACTCACAGACAACCTGAAGGCCACAGGGCAGACAGTCAAGGCAATAGGGACGGCCACTGGGATGTTGGGATGTATAGGAAGGGGAATCACAAGCCGAAGGAAGGAGGTGATAGTTACACTGTACAGGTCCCTGGTGAGGCCTCACCTTGAGTACTGTGTCCAGTTCTGAAGGCCACACCTTCATATCGACATTGACAAAATAGAGACTGTGCAGAGGAGGGTGACCAAAATGATGATGGGCCTGTATCCCAAGACTTACAAGGAAAGAGTCAGGGACCTCAATTTGTACATGCTGGAGCAAAGGAGGGAGAGAGGTGACATGATAGAAATGTTCAAATACTTCAAGGGCATGAACAAGGTGGAAGGGGACAACATATTCCAGTTTAAAAGTAGTGCCAGAACAAGAGGGCATGATATGAGACTGATGGGTGGCCGAATAAGGGGCAATGTCAGGAAGTTCTTTTTTATAGATAGGGTGGTGGATACATGGAATATCCTGCCCCAGGAAGTGGTGGCCACCTGAATGGTGGCAGGCTTCAAACATGCATGTGGCAGGTATAGAGGAATATTAGTGATAGGAAGAAAAAGCAAAAGCCAATGACCAGATAGGGTCACTGGCCACTTCATCAGGTACCATAAATGGCTAGACTGGATGGGCCTGGCAGCCCTTATCTGCTAACAGTATGTATGTATCTATGTGAATTACTGTTTTGTTTTAAATTTAAAATGCTTTATTTGATTATACATAAAAACATACAATACAAGCCTTTCACACGGGTCTGTTATGAAATTCAAACATAGTTTTGCCTGACATTTAAAATCCCTGCATCGTTTGCCCGACTTGACAATTTCCTGACATTAAATTTACCTGACATGTAAAATCCCAACTGTTGTTTGCATCGTCCGAGTTCAATTTAGTTTAAGTTTGACTTGTTTGTGCATTGTATTGAATGTGTAACCTATTGTAGCAACTGACTTCAATTAAAGCAAGAAAGACATTCCTAATTAGCTATCTGTTTAACTGAATGCGAGTAAAAATCCCAACCTGTGATTGATGCCAATTTCTGATGGAAGCGCGCATCACCTTGCATTGGACAGCAAATTCCTAACACTAACACAAACTGAAAAGGAGCACCCCACTTAAAACAGTAACCCATCCTGCAGAAAATATTAAATGTCAGCTGCACCTCATTCCCTTCTGACAAGCATGATTGACATGCGCCACTTATTAGTATCTTAGTGCCCATATATAAGTACCCAGAAAACCTAAATCTTGCTAAGTACTCATTTTTCTTTATAACAAAATGGCCAAAGTCTGCGAGATAGTGCCATCACAAAAGGGTAAAAATAAATTGTGCATTGAGGGATACCTTTTAGTTAAGGAGCGCAACTTTGGATATGTCTTCTACTGGTGCTGCAAATCAGCAAACTGTCACAGCAGTACTACTACTGTTTTGGTCGGTGGTCAACATCACCTTCATGGCCACAGTGACCACAACCATTCACCTAACACCACTGATGCTCCGATAGCCTGTGCCATGGCATCTTTAAAGGAGTGGGCACTGGCCATGCATGACGCACTTGTCCAACTAATACAGGCCGAGATAGCTTGTTTGCCTGAAGAAGTGCAGCACAGCATGCCAAAAAAACAGTACTTGCAACAGGTAGTAAAGCATGCATGACTGCTTAACGTACAACCTGAGGCAAGAACACTTGAGGAACTAGAAGTGCCAGAGGAGCTGCAGCATGTGAATGGGCATCCATGGTTTGCTCACAATTCAATATGCGGCGAGGAACGAATGATTATTTTCACAAGAAGACAAAATATCCAATTGCTCCACAATGCACTATACTGGCTAATGGACAGCACATTTTGCACTCTGCCCACCATATTCAGGCAATTATATTCAATACACGCACCAGGTGGCACTGCAGAACATACTAGGGTTGTTCCACTAGTCTATGCATTAATGATGGCTACAGTGGCGTGAAAAAGTATTTGCCTTCCTGATTTTCTCTATTATTGCATATTTGTCACACTGGATGTTTTCAGGTCTTTAGACAAAATGTAATATTAGATAAAGGGAACCTGAGTGAACAAATAACACTCATTTTTTTTTTACTTATTTCATTTATTTAATGAAAACAGTTAACCAACACCAACTGGCACTGTGTGAAAAAGTAATTGCCTCCACACTTAATAACTGGTTACGCACACCTTTAGCTGCAATGACTGCAACCAAACGCTTCCTATAATTCAATATCAGTCTTTCTCATCGCTGTGGAGGAATTTTAGCCCCTCTTCCTCACAGAACTGCTTTAATTCAGTAACATTGGTAGGTTTTCGAGCATGAACTGCTCGCTTCAGGTCCTGCCACAGCATCTCTATTGGGTTTAGGTCTGGACTTTGACTAGGCCACTCCAAAACTTTAATTTTACTTCTTTTCAGCCATTCTGATGTGGACTTGCTTTTGTGTATGTTCCACTAGTCTATGCATTAATGATGGCTAAGTCTCAGGAGTGCTACCAACGTCTTTTTCAAGAATTACAGGACTTAGTGGAAAAGGCAAATCTCACTCTGTGCCTGTCATTTATCCTAACAGATATCAAGCAGGTAGCTGTTAATGCATTTAAAGAGGAATTTCCTGATACTGCCAACCATAGTTGCTTTTTCCGCTTTGGCCAAATCATATGGTGGAAAATTCAGAGTTTAGGTCTGGCTACCCTATGGCACTGATCCAGAGTTCAGTGTCATGATGTGTCACCTGGTTGCACTCACCTTCCTACCACAAGAGGATATAAAACCATTTTTTTAGAGCTAAAAAATCACATGCCCACATACAGTAATCCTTTGGTGGAATAGTTCGAGGAGAATTATATACTGGGATGAATCCAAAGACAGATGAGGAATAAATCAAGCATCAGAAGTCCCCCGATATTCCCTCCTTTCTTTTGATGTGTGAATGACCAGATAGGTCATGGAATGCCCCCCACACAAAATAACGTTGAGGCTTGGCACAGACAGGTGGGATCATTAATAGGGGCAGCTCATGTAGGCTTTAACAGATTTGTCAGTGAGCTTCGCAAGGAGCAGATGCTGACAGAAACAACAGCTGAAAAAAATTAATTGTGGTTTGCCAAAGTCCCCTGTTTAAAAAACACTATACAACAAGAGAAGAGAAAAGAAAAGAGATCTATAGCACATATCATGACCCTTTGACCCTTTAGGCATGCTTAATGGAGAACACTGTTTTTAACCTATCGGAAATAAAGTTTTAACTTTTTAACTTTGTAATGATTTTAGCTGACTTGTATACTACACGTTTGGATTTATCACTTGAAGAGAGATTGAGGGATTCAATGCCATACATTAGGATCTGATAAGCATCCTCCTTTTGTTTTTGGACATTTAAATCATATTCGATGTCCGATGCAATGTTTAACAGTCCTGCTCTGGTATTTATTGCAACTGCTGCAAAGTCGGGCTACTTCATTTCTGATGTGCGCTCTGCTGTTTCTGCTATGACAATGCTTTTAATGCCTACTATAGGATATTTGTTTTTTGATTTAAGCTCTGCAATTTGCTAGTCTGCTATTGCTGCAAAGTCGGGTTGTTTTTGATTTAAGCTCTGCTGATGTCTGATGCAATGTTTAAAAGTCCTGCTCTGGTATTTATTACAATTGCTGCAAAGTCAGGCTATTTCTGTTCTGATTTAAACTCTGCTGTTTATTGCAATGTGTGTTCAGTGTGTTCCAATTAATGCTCTGGTTGGGATTTTATAAGTCAGGCTAATATCCTGTCGGGCAAATGTAAAGTCCAGCAAATGGTGCCAGGAATTTTTATGTCTGAATTTTCTATGTCAGGATTCCATATGGATCCTCTTTCATACAGATAACAACAGAGCATATACAGATGTACACATCCTTTTGACCCTCAACGCTCGATATTGAGTACAATGAACTGCACTGCAAAAAGATCATTATAGTATATGGTTAACACCTATTGTGTTTGGATTTCCATTCAATTTTCTTGTTGTGTTGCAATTCATAGGTCATGAAAATCTGCTGTGTTGTTGTTTTGATGTCACATCAATACCAGAACAACTTTTTGGCTTTGAATTGCCAATGCACCACACCTATTAAGCATGGCTGTGAGATGAGACACTATGCTAGCTAAGATATGGATGGAGTTGCATAGTAAAGCATACAGTGGCTGTTTCACAATAAGCAGCAATTTAGATAAGCCAAGTTAGAAACAGTAAACAAAAAATATATTTCCAGTTAAACTATGTTACATCACTACAGTAATGCAGCCAGCAAGTGGGCAGGCGGTACTGGGGGTTGGGGGGAGAGTTGGGTGGGAGGCAAGCTTCTGGCAGGGAGCACACTGCTCTAGCAAAAATGATCACTCCCACAACAAAATCTTAATTCAATTTAAAGCATATACTGCATAAAATACTGTATGGTCAACAATACACAAGTACTGTTTTCCCATCTTGTGACTGAGATGACATTGGGACCTAGCTATGAAGCAAGAACATCAGTTTCGATGTATTTGTAACAGATGAACAGTTGAATATTAAACATAGAAATATAGAATTTGACGGCAGATAAGGACCGCTTGGCCCACCCAGTCTGCCCATTTTCCTACCTAACAGATAAGCTGCAGATCCTAGTTAACCAACAGCTTACTTCCTCTTACCCGCCCCTAGGACTGCCTTATGCCTGTCCCATGCATTCTTGAAGTCCCCCACTGTTCTTCACTCCACGATCTCCTCAGGGAGGCTGTTCCATGCATCCACAACCCTCTCAGTGAAAAAATACTTCCTCACATTACCCCTGAGCCGTCCCCCCTCTATCTTCAAATTGTGCCCCCTTGTTCTTGCACATCTCTTTTTCTGGAAGATGCTACCCTCTTGGACTTTGTTAATTCCCTTGAAGTACTTGAAAGTTTCTATCATGTCCCCTCTCTCCCTTATTTCCTCAAGAGTATACATATTAAGCTCCTTTAGTCTTTCTTTGTATGTCTTCTGGTGCAGACTCTGCACCATTTTGGTTGCCCTCCTCTGGACAGCCTC
Organism: Neoceratodus forsteri; assembly: GCA_016271365.2. Lineage (NCBI taxonomy): Eukaryota > Metazoa > Chordata > Ceratodontiformes > Ceratodontidae > Neoceratodus > Neoceratodus forsteri. The sequence continues at coordinate 255,093,236 of CM057450.1, read as the reverse complement.
CATTCTGTCTATGTCTTTGCGAGATGGAGTCTCCAGAACTGCACACAGTACTCCAGATGGGGTCTCACTAACGGTCTGCACAGAGGGATAACAACTTCCTGTTTTCTGCTATTGATGCCTCTTCCTATGCATCCCAGTATCCCCCCATATTACAGTATGCATGAAATTATAACTTTGAAATAACTGTTGTCTAATTGTAAATTGTGTTATATGTTGTGTGTTCATGTTTAATGTTTAATTATTTTGTGTAACAATGTTTTAGAAGACCACAGGGGCACCTTGTAAACAGGCCATATAATGCAGTAATTGTAATAAATACCAGAACAGGACTTTTAAACATTTTATCGGACATCAGCAGAGTTTAAATCAGAAACATCATAACTTTGCAACCATAGCAATGTAAAGATTTTTACTTTGTTGAAATGTTACTCCTGTATAAATAAATATATTACTATTACTTTTACTATTGAGCTTCACTCTCAAGGTCCCTTTGTGAAGTCATCTCAACCCCTCAATGGTAACACAGCCTTGTTGTGTATGGTTGCCTATACACCACTCTATATATAGCATATGGGAGTCATCAATTCTCCATGGATTTCTACACCTCCCAAAAACTTATTGTAGGATAGTTCAAAAGTCAAAAAAGCTGTTGTACTATCAATCTGACATCACATCAATAGTGCAACAAGTTCTCTGTGTTGCCCTGCCATGCACCTCATTGGCTGTAGATGTTCCTCTCAGAAAAAAAAAATCAAACTCTTGGCAAAATGGCAACAACAGTTAGAGAGCACTGACCAGTGGAATGATTCAGTTTGGACACAGGCGGGACACCACCTATAGATGACTCAATGTTAAAACTGAGCTGTCTTGTAAATTTTTTTTTATTTTGTTTTTTATTTTAAAAAACTAACATCCTGGCCATACATGAGAGAGAGTGATGGGACATAGGACATACTGTGGAGTAGCAGCAATATGCTGGTACAAGCAGGAGCAATGAACACGAGTGTAAAGCAACGGGCACAGATAAGTAAACATTTTAAAAGAATCTGAACAGAATCTGTGTCAAATCGATGGCTACCATATACTATATAAAACAGTAAAACAGTAAATAGCAAGGCTGTGTTTCCATCTCGGGTTTGTGCTGACATCATGAGACTCTCAAGCTTTGCTGTCGAGGTCTCTGTGATGTCATCACAAACCCTTGATGGAAACAAAGCCTTGTTGTGTATGGTTACCTATACACTATTCTCTATGTTGTTTATGGTACAGTAGTCATTATAAACCACTTATTCTTAATCTCCTGCATGACATTTGAATAAGTACAGTAAGTAGAGTTTTCCTTAATATTCAATCTAGAACTTAGGTAATCAGCGGCAGTATAAGGAACTTTTCCCAGTTCTTCTATAAGAACCCATTCTGTTGTGCATACTAGCTGTGAACATTTCAATTATTTTTTAACTTTATAACTATTTATTAAAAATCATTCACAATACAACATTTGCCACAACTGATAATGGTAACTGCTTACCACACGGTATAAAACAAAGTAATCATCACATGAATACAGGTGATGTACACTATATAGTCTGCATTGTACCCAGAATGACTAATGACTTAGTTGTCCTACACTTTCTCCAAAAAATCTGGGTACCACTTCTGAACCACCCTGTTATGGATTTGTTTCAGTAAAAAGGATGGTCTTTTCTGTTCTAGGTGCACTGAAAATCTCTTGATGCCATTCTGTGAATAACAACACTTGTTCATCCATTCAGTGTTTCATTATTAGCTTTTTGGCAATTGCTGCTACCACTGTTATGTGATACTTTGGTTCTCCAATGAGATCATGTTTAACATACCCCAATATACAAATATCAGGCAGGACGGTATCTCCTAGTCCCAGGAAAAAGTCTAAATTATTTTTAATCTTCTCCCATTGATGTTTTGCTTTATGACATTCCCATTAAAATATGCAATGGAATGCCTGTGTGTTCTTTACACCTTGTGCATTCAAGAGAGGGGAGTTTCTCCATTTTGTAGTTTTGGGGCATGTAATATAAGTTTACATCTTATGGAGACACTGTTAACCCACATAAACTTTAAAGTAGCCCAAGTTTAAAAAACACATTATGATTGGTTGCATTCTGTAAACATCGCTGATATAGCTGATAGTGGGATTCTGATTCCCATTTTTTTAACTTTCTTTACGCACTCTAACACAGGTGGTGATGTATCCCATATCTGGCCACTGATCCCCTCAATACCTCCTCCTACCAGGTATCCTCCAGATTGCCCCATTTGGAGGTCCATGACCTGGCCTTCATGGTATGGCTCCCCAAAGGGAGACACCAAATCTGCAGTGCCTGAAATCCCAGCCAAGACCTTGGCCCGACAACTTTTGGGTGAGTGGGGACCATGGATCAGAGGTGTAATCCTGCACTGTCTCAGAGAGGGGATTTCTACTTGGGTTGCCCCTGGAAATAGAATGTGAGATGATATCCAGGTGCAACCATGCATGTAGCATGTTCCCATACATGGCACACTGATGTCCGCTGTCATCTGCCCCCACATCTCATGGTCCCTGGCCACTATTCTCCTAGCCTCCACTAGGAATGCACAAGACACTGGCCTCTGCACCCCAGCTCCCTGGAGGACAGGTTCAGTCCTTTGGGCACCTCCACCTTGCTGGCCCTCTGGTGTACCTGGCTGATTCCTGAACCCAGGTTGTCAGTGTATCGAGCAGTAGCTCTAAGGCTGCACTGGCACTGACCTGCCCACCCCCCTATTATTTTTAAAAGTGAAAAACACACTGCACACAATACTTTTGTTACCACACAAAAATGTGTTTGTTTACAGTTCTTGATCAACTCTCATTGCATCTTTTGTTGACTTGGGAACATCTCAATACAATCTAGTCACTCAAGAAGCAGTGGGAGAAGAGGAAGAGGCAACTGCTGCACCATTATTGGCTGAACTGGGGGTGTTCCTAATGCCAGGAAATATGTAACAACAGTAGCTATAGGATTTGAAACAGAACACGGATGGGTATAATTACACCATTAGCGTGCACGTCAGTTCTAGTAAGACAGGAAGCAGATAAAATAACCAGCTTCATCAACAAATTTTAGAGATGGTAAGCAATCATAAAATGTGGGGTTTCAACTAGAAATAATATGAAGATAGAAGGTTTGACCTGGTCCCATTAAACTGTTAAAGATGCAAACTGTATGTTTTGACATATTTGTCAAGATGTGTCCAGATTTCCCCTCTGTTCAGTGATATTCACTGCTGGTATTGCCTGGAACCAGTAATCCCACAAACTATCTTGGACAGGAAGTGAGCATTAATCCTAGCATTTAATTAGATATTGAATATGGGAGAGTCAGCAGTGGTTTCTAGCCATCCACTGGTTTGTTATGTGTGTTATGCTGGGGGTCTACCCATATGTTTTTTACAGATATGAATAATTTGCAGAAACTTAAAGACTGCATTTTGGGGGGAATTAGAGCAGTACAGAATGCAGAATTCCACCAGCAGAATCTGTGCAGAATGGCAATTCCACTTCTGAATTGTTTTTTGGAATTTATTTTTGAATTCTATGGAATTCTGAAAAGCATTTCTATGTAAATCTCAGAATAACTTTCCGCACATCATGAACACTGAGGAATACTTTTCCACAGATTGTGGAAAAATAATCCAGTTTGTTACCCACCATTCCACTTTCAGAATTCCATGCCAAAAGCATTCTGTAGAATTAGGAGGAATACGCTGAAATTCCACAAAATTCCATTTCATCAGAATTTTAAGATTCCATATAGCCCTATTCAGTACATTACAGCATATCTTGTCTGAAATGTTTGGGATGATTTCAGTTTCCTACTAGCATTATAGAAATCTCCCAGGATGAGACCCATTTCATGCAGTCTTATCTGCATAAGTAGACAGCTTATGAGAGTTCTGCCCTAAAGTCACACCCCATATATGTGGGCAATTTTTAATTTTCAGAGCTAAAGTTTCAAGACACAGGTTGAACAGGAGAGGCGAGAGTGGGAATCCTTGACTAGTACCTAATGTTGCTGTATCGGTTCTGAGAAGAATCCATTACAGTACATATGATTCTCACTGAGAGTCTAGTATACAAAATGCTTACCTTTTGCAGAAGTAGTTCTGGGATCCCATGTTCCTTCAGTATTCTATATAGAACCCCATGAGACCCTATCAAATACTTTCTCCATATCCAGTAAGACAAGCATTATGACAGTGTCCAGCTCCCCAGATGCAGAGGTCACATGCACCACTATTCTCAGTTGGTCTGATGATTACAACTTGCTTGGATATAATCAGCTCTCTCCAAATACCATTCAAGTCAAGTTCAAGTCAAGTTTATTGAACAAGTATGCATACAATTCATTAATATATATATTATAAGAACCAGTATAAAATGATAGGTACAAACAAAGTAAAAAGAAGAAAAAAAATGCAAAATAACAAGTGTATTAGTTTAACCAATGGTTCACACATATTATTTAGTACCCTAACAATATATTTCTAAGATACATCTATTTTAGCTTGACATATCCCAGACACACATTATCTTAAACATGTACTGCAAGCCAGCCCGGTGGTGCTGAGAGCTGAGCTGCTGGATGCAACACCTCATGCCACACCAGCAACCCAGGTTTGAGAATGGACTCTGGCCGCTGGGGGTTGGCAGGGGAGAGGAAGGATAGAGCATCCCATGATTGCTCTCCTTCCTCTGGGGAGGGCTGGGGCACTGCAGTACACTGTAGCATCAATTGGTGGAGGCCAGTAGCACTACAGCAGTGAACAGTAGAGCAGGAGAGAGAGTAGCAGGCACCAGCATGCATGTGCTTGCATGTGCTTGCATGCCATTGCACATCCAGGTTTCTAGGGCAAAAGAAAAACCAGGCAGAAAATGTTGGGGTACAATCTCAGTGGCTGATGGCCATGCTTGATGCCCCCACCCTGTATTCAGAGCGACATAACCAATTAATGGCCGGCTTTGAAGGGGTGCCAAATCGGTCGGGGGGGGTGTCAGTGGCCGGGGGATCGTGGAGATCCACTCCGCAGGGAAGAAAAACAGAGATGCGATTAAAGAAAATGTACTGTGCTAGCTGCTAAGGGAAATGATTTCACATCAATTAATAAAAACATTGTTACAATAATACAAATTCAGTCCTTAATTATAGGCTTAATGTTTGCATGGATCTAAAAGCACCAACTTCCTTTTGCAAATAATAGAGACTTTTCATTATTGAATATGATTCTAGAGATCATTTCTTTTTCCCCCATCCTTGCATTTTTAAGGAAAAAGGGCTCAATCAGTTTTCTCTTTTTCACTTTTAAGTATGTGACTGTCTGTCAGGATATGCAGAACAGATAACAATACATTTTGATCACGTACACATGGAGTCTGTCTGGTGTGTCCAATATATCCTCTATGTGAGTTCCCAAGAATTTTAAATCTTAATCTATAGATTGTCTTTCTATGATGTACATTTTCACAAAGTCTTAGACAGATTTCCATTTCAATGTTAACCTTAAACCTTCTTACAAGGGGAACAGCCCAAGAAACATGAATTTTACCCGAATCCTCTTGAACTGGATTATCTGTAATCCTTCATAAAGCAGATGCCACAGTGTTTACATGATTATTATTTAAGCCAAATATGAATCATCTCTCCAGACCCAGCATCCTCAGATTTTGATGCAACTTTCTAAACCAGGTTGGAAGGTCTCCAAAATTAATGGCATCAATCCAGCACATGTCTGGCAGCCTATTTGCAATCTCCTCTGTTATTTTTAGCCAGTAGTTAATAGCTTGGTTCAGTATGCTTAAACCATGGCTAGATAGCCTGTTTCAGCTGAATAATTTCACTAGAGATGTTTTATTTATTTATTTTTTTTTTTTTTTTTTGTGGAGCCCAAGACTATTTAAAAAAACTGTATTTTGAATTATATTAGGTTTAGTTACATTGATATCAACACCCTACATTTCACTCACATAAAGAATCTGGGATTTCACTTTGGCCACAAAGCACTGTCTTACAGAGCAGCTGAACCCTTTGAGAAAACATTGAAAAACATGACAATTAAACAAAATTCAGCATGTATTTCATATTTCTTCTATAGAAATCTCCTCTTCATTATTTATTACTGAAGACATTCCTACAAAAACAAGATCTTTATCCCTTATAGTTTATCTGCCTGTAAAATGTATTTCCTACTTGAAACCATAATGCACTGTTGTGACATCACAGTCATTTGCTATTGGAATAGCTGTGATGTCACAGGAGTATCATTACATCAAGTTTAAGAGAAGCAATAGCATTTCATGAACCCTCACATAACTGCTATTATGCTTTCATGTATATGATCTCAATGATAAATAACGGAGATAAGAAATACAGAGATAATGAGAAAGAAAAGCTGATTTGTGTTCAAGTAATATGACTTTCAGAGTTCTTTCTTGAGGCATTATTGATTCTTTAAAGCCACAAATGAACTGCTAGTGAAAGTGCGGGCAAAACAATTCAATGCCAAAAAAGACTTCATAGCTGACACCTTAGTTTTCTTTACACTAATTTTCTAACTCAAATTTCTATCAGACCATACCTCAAAATAATAGATGATAGTGATGTCATGAAGCAGTCTATTATTGATATTCCAATGATCTATTTCAGGCGTTTTTCTTTTGCACTAACAGTCATAATTTTTATTTTTGCTAAGTCAAGCTGAAGTTCCAAAACAGCTAGAAAGCTGATTAGTTTGCATTGCACATCTATGTCCAAGTGGGGCTTCTGATAATACAGTGCGTCATCTGAATGCATCTCAATTTTAACAAAATCATCATTAATGGGGGGTCTAAAACTATCAGCAGGCTCCACTGCTTTAACCAAAGTGTCAGTAGATATGTTATATGGAGTGTGAGCCAAAAGGCATAATTTTTTAACACCTAATTCCACCTCTAATGAGTCTGTGATATTACCATCTTTCTTAACTCTTTTTTTTATTTTATTTTTCTATAGATTTTTTAAATATATACACACCAGTTCATAGCACATATATTACGTTACAGTCCCCATCTCCGGGATTCAATCACAGATTTAGAAATGTTATCATTTTCACACTTGGCTGCTAAAAAAAAAAATCGGAAAACAAAATATAGCTTAATTCAACCTTAACAGTCCAGTCATTATCATTTATATTTATATTATATTAATTTATCATCCATTAACTGAAACTTTTCAAAAAACATAAACAGAAAATAACTTTTCCTGATCTCAGTTATTTAAGTACTTGTTACATTTTCTACATTTTCAAATCTGGTTTCAATTTGAGTAACAGCAGCAACTAGGTCTGAGTTTGAATTCATTGAGTCCATCACTTCATGTTCTTTATTTTGTGATCTCAAACAGTCCGTCAATTGATCTGGGTCAAAAAATATATGTCTGACCTTGATATATAATTTTAACTTTAGCAGGGGATTGTAACGCAAAACTCACTCCAATAGCCAGGACATCCTCTTTTAAATAAAGAAAACAACGTCTTCTCTCCTGGGTAGCAATAGCGTAATCTGTAAAAAAATTGAATATTAATTCCCCGGTACTACAAATTCTTACGCAAATGGGCTAACTTCAGAATTAATTCATGATCAGTCCCAAATGCAAACTGAACTAAAATAGGAGGTTTAAGATCATTTGGTCTTCTTTTGGTTGCAACTCTAAAAGCTTTAATTATTATTGGTGGATTGTCTTCTGGCAATTGAAAAGTCACCTGCAAAACATTTTTATTTAACTCTCTGGTTTTGGTAAACTCTGAATCACGAGTTTGGAATCCCCAAGAACATTAAGTTCTTGTATCTGTTAGGGTTTTCTTTTTTTTTTCCTCACCTTCTTTGCCCATGGCCTGCCTCTCCTTCCAGCTGCACATGACCCCCCTGACCTCCTCACCCTAACCCCCTTCCTACTCACCTCAGATCGCAGCCGACCCAGGAGTGGCCCGGCTTAACCCTTCACCAGATGGGTCCCTCTCTTCCGAGGGGGAAGGTGCCGGGAAGGGGATACCAGCACACTCTATGATCAGTCCCCGGGTGCTGCTGAGGTGGATTCTGGGGCATCTGAGGTGGCAGGGAGTCGGTAAGCCATCATCCAGCAGCCCAGGCAGCTTCTTTCCATTTTTCTGTGGGGAGTGATGTCCTGACGTCAAGGCATATGCCCATGTCTGCCACTCCCCCTTGAACTCCGAGCCCTGCTATACTGTTGCACTCCAGCCTCCATGGGAAATCAGCCGCTATGCGGTGTGCATCCCTGCCCTCCCCTGGAGAGGAGGCTGTCCCCGGATGCTCCATCCTTCTTCTCCCGGCCGGCCCTCCGGCAACCCTAGTCCATTCCCGAACTCGGGTCACCAGCGTCGCAGATGGAAATCCATGTTAGCATTTTCTAATGCTTCAAATTTCCTATTAACAGCAGTCTGCCCAACAATATTAGCAGTCACTTTGGCATCTATTGCTGTTGTTTTATTTTCACACACACCTCAATACGCTTTTTAAGCTTCCCCACTTCTTCTGTTGTTCTGTGAGACTCTAGCTCCAGCTCCTTCATTTTGTTATTCAAGAGCTGAAGATATGATTCCATGCTAGCAAATCTAGCATCAAGCTTCACCATCCACAAGCTTACATTCTCAAGAGTTCGAGTCATCTGTGTTTCCCAGTATTGGCCATGCGTCTCTGCAAACATTCCTGCTTCTTCAGAATCTTTTCCCTGTTCAATCATGATTGCTTATAAAAGTTCAACTCCTGATGAAAATACATTTTTATTACTTTCTTCTCCAGAAACGCCAAAGTGTTGTTGACGAACTGACAGCTGAGGTTCTTCCAGTTTTGATGCTGCCATTCGGGAAGGGTTCACAGACTGCGCCGCAGCCCCAGCCCGTCTCCCTTCACTTCTCAGGCTTGGTATTCCAATCTTAAAAAACTTAGCCAATGGACCGTATTGAACAAACTAATGCTCCTCAGAGGATGAGGAACCTCTATCCTTCCATTTTTTATCCATTTAATGACTAGAAATCCTCCAGAATCACAAGAGAAAAGAAACTTTTGTCCAGATGCGACCATGAGCTAAAGTGAAACAGCTCACCTAGTGGGAGCCATATTGAATCACTGGTTTTTCATTTCGTCATGAAGCAATCTATTATTGATATTCCAATGCTCTATTTCTGAGGTTTTTCTTTTGCTCTAACAATCATCATTTTTATTTTTGCTAAGTCAAGCTGAAGTTCCAAAACAGCTAGAAAGCTGATTAGTTTGTATTGCACATCTGTGTCCAAGTGGGGCTTCTGATAATACAGTGTGTCATCTGAATGCATCTCAATTTTAACAAAATCATCATTAATGGGGGGTGTAAAACTATCAGCAGGCTCCACTGCTTTAACCAAAGTGTCAGTAGATATGTTATATAGAGTGGCAGCCAAAAGGCATAATTTTTAACACCTAATTCCACCTCTAATGAGTCTGTGATATTACCATCTTTCTTAACTCTAATGCATACTTTTGTACCCTTATACAGAAATAGAGAATAATAGATAGGTAAGTGTGTATTATGGATTTTTTTTACACACCCGAGATGTGTGATGACCCATAACCCTCAAGAGCGAAGTTTGAGAGGTTTTTGTGATCATCACAAACCAAAGGTGTGTAAAAAAATCGATCATACAAAGTTGCCTATCCTTTATTTTTTATAACTGCTGGTGACTGCTAACTAGTTAGGCATCAAGAAAAAAAAGACATTTTTCAGAAACACTGCTTTATTCTGTTAGACCAATAAAACAACTGTGTAGAAGTTGGAAGGAACTGCTAGAAATTATCAATATCTGTGAATCCAAGTTGAAGAACAAAAGCTCAACATGTAAACAAGTGAACACATTTGAAAATGCAACAGTTTAGGTAGTCATAGATACCATGGTTTCTGAAGAGCGTCCTTTTGTATTTTTGTTTGTTGTAGATCATGGTCTTCCTGTAAAGACTTTAGTAACAGTCCCAGTGTATATAGTACTTAAAATGAAAAACAAAAAGTATTTAACAGTTCAACTTGTTTTTTAAATGAAAGAGTGGAGATCAATAACTGTTCTGTGGAGACGGAGGTCATTGCTTTGCCATGGAGAACTGTGGGAAGAAAAGGTTAGGGACTGAGTGAAAAGTATGGGTTTATTGTGACAGGTTTGAAAACAAGAAGAAGAGAAAACTATGCTTTCCTGACCACTGAGGACACTACCGAGATGAAGAGGATGTGTGGCTACCTCTGGTTTCTTACTTGACAACAGTAAGAACCCACCTGAAGTGTCTCGAGCTCAGTGTGCCGCACAGTCAATACAGCAGGCATTTGTCTGTGTTGGCAAAAGTCGTAATAACTGGAATTCAGGTTATTACAGTTTTTGGAATTATAATAACCCCAAATCCAGTTATTACAGCATTTCATGGGTACAGTAATTGGGTTGATATTAGCAATCACCAGTAATTATACATCAATACAGATAATTAACCTGATTCACAAAGTTCAGCACAAACTGTGCCAAATGCAGCTTGTGCCAACTACCAGTGCACCAGGGATCCTGCACCAGATTCACTATCGAGTAGTGTCCTGGCAGCAAAGTCCCATGGCATGCTGTAACCCTGGCCCTGCACTAAACAGATCGCACATCGAGAAGGTGTGCCACTAGCCACAGGATGGCCATGCAGCAATAGCACCATGGACAGCAGTTCATGGTGGCTATTGCACACACCCTCAACACCTATAACTGTTACCACATAAAAGTCTTGGTGGTCTAGCGGACCCCTGATCAGACCCTGACCCCATTTATTAAATGTTTTTAAAAAACATCTCTGGTGGTCCAGTGGACCCCCCCAAGCCCTGATCCCTGTTTCCTATACACATCCAGTCTGACGGTCTAGTGGATCCCCTGCAACTCACCTTGCAGGCAGTGTCCCACCATCCTGCTCCCCCATCCCATTCCAGAGCTGGCTCCCAGCACAGACCTCTGCACTCTATCATGGCCAGGCACTGACTGAGCTGTCAATTAGTGGACTGTATACAGTACACACATGCACTGCTAAACAGTCCACTAATTGACAGCTCCATTGGTACCTGGCATGAGGGAGAGTGGAAGGCTGTGCGCAGACACTGCTCTGGAATGGGATGTGGAGTGAGATAGTGAGACTTACATGGGGTCCACTGGACCACCAGATTGGATGTATGGAAACGGGATCAAACTTGGAAGTGTCTACTGGACCACCAGTGATGTTTTTCTTTTATTTAATAAATAGGAACTGGGCTGATGGGGGGTCTACTAGACCACCAGGGACTTAATATAGTAATGGGGATTAGGGCTGGGGGAGCCATGGCACATTGCTGCAATTGTCAAAACCCTCCCAGAGGCCATTCTACATAACCTTAGACCAGCCCTTGCTGGTTTAAGGAAACTTAGAATGTTGCCTGCTGGGAAGGGTTTGTGAATACCAATATGGGTGGTATGGCAGCCTGCATCTGCTGCAAGCCCCATAGTGCCATGCCTCAGCCCACGTTTGGGGGCAAGGCTGGCTCAAGCCCCTTTGGCACATGCAGCCTGAATTTGACACAGGTTGTCTTTCTGAATAGCCCCTGAGACTTCTTTTGGCATGAAGTGCCACTTGTGTCATTCATGTTTGAGGCAGGCATCTTGTGTCATTCTAAGATCTTTGTGAATCAGGCCCAATGTCTTATTAATTTTCAAATCCTCCAAAATCTGCCGCAATACATTGTAGTTCACACTCATAAGCTGCTTTTGTGTCTATGAATGATGCATGGAGCTTATTTTTCTTTTTTATTTTAACATACTTCTCTACAATGTAGCTCAATATAAATATTAAATCTGATGGACCACCTCCTTTTCGTCTGAAATTACTTTTGCATCTTCTAAGCATCACTGCAATCTGTTGAAGATTGCTCTGGAAAAAATCTTCAAGGTCATCAGAAGTAATGAAATTGGTCAATAATTTTGCTGATTTATTTTAGAATCCTTCCTATGGATAGTGACTATAAGACCTGTTTTCAAGTTTTCTGGTACTATGTACCACAGTTCACTTTTAATGAAATTGAGTTAACAAGCTCTGCAAACCAGTTAGAATCTACTTGATTGTCCTCAGTCCCCATCCTATTCTGTTGTGATTCCCTTCTGAGCACTAATTGCTTCCATAGCTTCTGCCAAAATACACTCAACTCATCCCTTTCTTATGGTATATTCTCCTTCAGAGGTTATATTTGAATCAAGGGTCATACTTTCATTCTGACTTTCCTTTCAGTGCAAAGGTTTTTAAAATAAATTACACAATTCACAAACCTTATTGTTGCCTCGGTGTTACATCTTTTGTTATCTATTCCAAAAGCTACCATATTCCAGAATGCCTGATTATCATTACTCATAATAACTTCCCACAGATTACTACAGAGGGCCTCCTTATTCTCCATTTTTTCTTTATCAATAGGTGTTCTGTATTCTTTCTTAATGTTTTTGAGTTCTATTTTGCTTTGGAATAAGAGTAATTTATTTTCTCTCTTTGTTTAAATAGGGCATTACATCACTTATAACAACCATTACTGAATCATTTTGTCCTGCTTTCCTGAAACATTTTAACTTTCCTACTGCACTGCTTTTGTTAATGCACCTCTACTTAAGTTCTGCATTTCATTAAACAAGTTTTGTATCCCAATTTTTAAGGCTTAGTAACATAGAATTTGTTGGCAGAAAAGGACTACTTGGCCCACCAAGTCTGCCCAGAGGGTCCCTGGCTAATCCATCTCTGCAGACCCTCCTTTCCCCTGCCTAGTTTCTAATATACTCCTACACTTATCCCATGCATGCTTGAAGCTCCCCACTATTTGATCTGCTATTGCTTCCTGGATCAGGCGTAAACAATGTTGTCTAACACTGAGTACTTGTCTGATCATAATAAATCATTTATTATATTTTCCAGATATGGAGGACATTTATTAATCCTTTATTTATAACTTGCATATGAGTTTCTGCATCTTCCTTTGCAAATATATTTTCACCAGCCTTTCTCTTCACAGAATAATCCATAGTCATTTTCATTGGTAAATGGTCACTATGCTAACTTTCCAGTACTATACTTCAAGGTCTTTTATCTTATAAAATGAAACAATGTCAATAATACAGTAATCCAAGAAACTTCCTTCAGCTGTAGTTAGAAAAGTCACATTTCCTCTGTGATCACTAGGAAGTCTCTTATTCAGAATTTGAAGATTAGAGACTCTTAAAATATCTAAAAGAGCAGTCCCTTGTTTATTAACATTCTTATCTCAAGATTCTCATATCGGTAGAGTCAGGGCATCATCAGTGTTCCAGTGTTTGCTGGGCTCTTCTGGTACATTAACAGTCCTAGCTTTAACATCACCACCCAACAATACTAACAAGTCTTGCTACTCTGCCTGAACACTTATAATTAATAACCTAAATTCTAAAATGTCTTCAGTCGAGTGAGACTTCTTAGAATTTGGAATGATGGAATCAACTGATGCACCACCACGGGTGAGCTGCATGTATTGACTGCTCTGCTCCTCATCCTATATTTTCTTTGTATTTTTTTCTAATTAAAATCACACATAGCCAGTCTACAAATATTTATCTTACCTTATCCTCCATCCTAGATAATTGGACCAGTGGAGGATCCAGGCAGAATGGAAACAGAAATGAAGTTGGCGGTTATACATCACACCCCACCCGCTACACCAGGAAAGAGACAAAAGTTCCAAATGATCCAAAGCACAGGTCCCTACCACTAGTTATCCATCTACCTCTCAGGCTGCATTGATGAAGGATCAATTCATGCAGAGATCTCTCAGCCTCCTACCATTCTCTCAGCCTCCTACCACCAGCCCCAGGATGCTAGACAACACCACTCAGCCACCTGGGCACAACCAGTATTCCTGGAGCTCTCCTCCCTTCCCCACTCTCCAGCTTCCTCCCAGAACAAGAGTTCAGTTTCCCACCTCCAGCCCCAGGCCACTGGACAGTGCTGCTCAGTCACTCAGGCTTCTGGGGGCAGCCAGTGTTCCTGGAGCTCTCCTACCCTCTCCACTCTCTAGCTACCTCCTAGGACAAGAACTCAGCATCCCCAGCCACCCCAGCCACCTGCAGAGCTCCCTCTTGGAGCTGAATAGCACAGCACTGCCGAAGAGGTAATACACTACCTCCTATTGCAGCACATCTCCTGTTGCAGCACACTTGCAAGGGGGGTTAGCCCATCGACATGCTGTGCGGGTCGACTGCCCCACCCACCCTGGCTCGGCATTTCCTATATAGGCACTCCCCTGTGACATCATATCCAGTTTGTCATTTTACTAAGTCTCCACTTTTCCATTTGCAGGTTATACCTGCCAGCCACTAGAGGAACCCTCAGACTTTCACCTCAGGTTTCTCTACCTGACTTCCTCCTCCTCCTACTTCCTGGGACCCCTCTACCTACCTGTGCTACTTCTCTCCCCTACTTTTCTCCTCTGCCTCTGCCCACACCTCACCCCCCACACCCAGCCTCTTAGCTAGCCCTTCTTTCTGACCCCTTGCCTCACCACTAAACCCACACCCAGCATGCCACTAACCCCCAGTGACCACTAGGAGTCGCTATTTCCACCCTGTTTTTTGGCCCAAACCCAGCCTGCTTTGAGTCCACCAGAACCTGGATCCCCGCTCTCACCCAGGTGCCAGAGTCTTGAACCTTGTACCCTGTCAACCAGAGTCTGTGACACTACCACTACTCCAAGGTGGTACCTACGCTTTCTGAGGGGCAGCCAAGATACTTCTATCTTTCTGCCCTACTGCTACATCAGGCACTATGTTTGTCCACCTCCTACTCAAATGTCTCCCCCTCATCTACATGCTAGTACCCACGTCCCATCAGCCAGACATCTCCCCTGGCACACTTGTACCAGCACCCACAATTCTCCCTGACATAGTCCAATCCCACCCTACACTGACCATGTGCCCTGGCCCACAGCACCTACCCCCTGGATGCATCCTCACTGCCAACCCTGGCTCCTTTTGGTGGCCAATCATTCTCGCCCTCCTGACCTGTCAAACCCTGCCTGTCCCTTATTCTCTTATGGCCTCCTCCCCATCCCAATGTACCCCCCGGAAGCTTACACACTACCGCCACCTGGTCAGAGCCTTGGTCTTCCTATTACTCCCACCAGACAATATACATCCTAACCCAGGCCTTGCCCATACTAGACCACCAGCTGGGTCCACTGGTCTCTGCATAGCCTCCATGAATATATGCAGCCTATTGAAAAAATTTGATGCCCTCCAATGTTGGGCCATGCTGCATAAACCAGATGTCATAGCCCTGGTTGAAACCTGGCTTTCAAAGTCCACCCCTGACTCTTTTGTCTCCCTCCCAGGCTATACACTATACCGGGAGGACCGAGTAGGCAAACGTGGGGGTGGCTGTGCAATCTATACCAGGGACACACTCACTGGACAAGCACTCCCTGCTCCTGTTCTTGTAAACTGGGCACAGGCCCTTATCCTCAAACTTGCTCCTGACCCTTCCAGGGGCCCTCTACTATATATTTCACCACTTCCTACATTCCCCCAAAGAACCAGAACCCAGCACTGATATCCTTAACAGATTATCTTGCCACCCTCCATCACAAGACAGAACAAATCCTAGTGGGGGACCTAAACGTGAACTGGCTCAGCGCCTCCTTCTCCACCATCCGTGATTCTTTCGCAGCCCTAGACCTGATACAACTCATTTCTCAACCCACTAGAGTAAACCCAAAGAGAGGAACAAGCACCCTTCTAGGCATAATTATCACCAACCGCCCAAAAAAAATCCATGACATCCAGGTCCTCCCAGACTCACTTAGTGACTACTCCCCTATCCTATTCCTTTGGGCGACCCCCACTCCTGAACTCACAGCCCGTAACACACTCCGCCGGTGCCGCTGACCGGGTGGGCTGAAAAACCTCAAGCAATTTCTTGCCCAGATAAATTGCTACCCCCTTCATCACGCTCCTGACATAGACACTGCCCTTGTCTTTTTATCCCAAACCTTTAACAAAGCCTGTGACCTCTTTGCACCCCTCACGGGAGTCTAATCCAAAAACATAATGCACCCTGGGTTACCCCTGCCCTACTACAAATAGGAAAATGCTCCGACTTAGGGATAACCTGTGACACCTTGCCACTGAAACAGGCCGGATGGCTGATAGACAGGACTATAATGCTGCACAGAATAAGTGCACATGGGCCATCTGTAAAGCCAAGGCCAACCATTACCAGGCCACCCTCACCTCCTCCTGGGGGTGTGCCCAAAGATTCTGGGACAATGTTAAACAATTAAATGGGAAATCATGCTCCCTTCCCCCATCCCAGATCACCATTTCTGGCTCTACCTCCACCGACTCTGCCAGCATAGCTAACTACCTTAGCACATCTTTTACTGACCTTAGCTCTGTCCTCCTCAGTAATTTCTTTGACCTTCCCCCACCCTACTTGCCCCAGTCCTCCAACACCCCATTTTCCACCTACATAGGGCATCTGACCAGGAAGCCAGACCTCACCTGATCAAAGCCTCAAGAGCAATAGTCCCCGCAGTGACTCGCTGGACCCCAGCATTCTCCGGCTGGTGCTGGATGAAGTCCTTGCCCCACTCATCAGCCTTCTAAACCAATCCCTCTGCCTGGGTCAATTCCCCACTGCATGGAAAACAGCCATAGTCACACCCATACACAAAGGAGGCGACAGGTCCTCCGCCGGGAACTACCGACCTATCTCCATCCTCCCTCCCCCCTCCAAAGCCCTAGAAAAACTGGTGGTGATTCAAATCACTGAATATCTGACCAAACATAACATCCTATGCCCAGAACAGCACGGTTTCCATGCTGGTCACAGTACTGGCACTGCACTAGTTGAGTTCTCAAATTTCCTACACTCCTCCCTGGACTCTAGCTCCCTAGCTGGTGCAGTGTTTATCGACCTCTCAAAGGCTTTCGACACTGTCTCCCACCTTCTTCTGCTGGATGCCCTCTGCCACACTGGTTTCTCCACTGGTCCTCTCGCCTGGTGCACTAGCTACCTATCTGCTCACTCCCAATGTGTCAAAATCAATGGGACACTCTCCAAAACTCATCCCATCCACTCAGGGGTACCTCAGGGCTCCATCCTGGGACCCCTACTCTTCTCACTCTACCTAAATACCCTGTCCAGTGCATGCACTGGAAAAATTCTTCTGTATGCAGACTACGCTGTCATTTTTGCCACCCACTGCAATCCCATCTCCCTCCAGGACACCCTACAACAATCCTATAATGATGTCGAAACCTGGTTTAAAGAGCACAGATTCGTCATTAATCTCAAAAAAAAAAAAAGCCTTTTGCCCACCCCCAAAACAAAGCAGGCTACTTCCCACTCCATATCCTCCCTAGCACCAAACAACCACTTGAACAAGTCCACTCATACAAGTACCTTGGGGTTTCTTTCAACTCAGCCCTCACCTACCACACCCACATTGATGCACCTCCATCCACCACTAATGTACGGCTTGGCATCCTCTACCATTATAAAAACTGCCTCCCCCCAATGCCCTCCGACTAGCGGTTACTTCCTCAATACTCTCCCTTGTTGACTATGGCCTGCCAGTATACAGTGCTGCTGACACTACCGCCCTCAATAAAATTCGCCTTACCCTAAATAAAGCCTATGGGCTGACTACTGGTGCCCCCAGGCTCACTCATATGTGTCAGCTCTATGACAAGGCAAAACTGCTTAATCTAGATGAACAACTACACTATCAAACCTGCCTCCTCATGAAAAAAACTCTTCTCGGGCTATCCCTTCCCGGGATGACAGCCTCCATCCATCAAACCCAACCCACTGTCGCTACATGAACCTCCTGCAAGACCGATCTACTGGTCCCAAGATCCAGGACCACCCGTGGATAGAGATCCTTCTGCTACAGAGCTCCATCCTGGTTTAACTTGCTCCCTTCCCCATCTCCGATGCCCCCACAATCTCCAACTTCAAAACTGCACTTCGGAGTTAGCTGTTTAATACTCGCAGCTGCTCCTGCCTTTAAATGAGGCATAGCTCACTTCATACATGACAACGCTCACTGGGCGGCACTACACCTCACCTCACACAACCTCACCTCATTGCCCATTGCCACTGTTATTATCCAGCTGTTTTTTTGCAAGACTGTATCATTTTAACAAAACTGTATAACTGTATAAATGTATGTAACCACTTGTGCTTGCTAAGTTATGCGACTTGTATGCTGTAACCAAAAAAAAAAAAATAATAATGATTTGCTTTGTTTGTCCTCAATGTGATGAGGTACCTTTGGAAATAAGCCTCTGGCTCAAAGGTTGTAAACTGATGTACAAATAAATAAAATCCCACCATGAGCCCCAGGCCGCCGGACAGTGTAGCTCAGCCACTCAGGCTTCTGAGGTCAGCCAGCATTTATGGAGCTCTCCTCCTCTCTCTCTCCTCTGCAGCTACCTCCCAGGACAAGAACTTAGGTACGAGCACTTACAGTTTGCTGGGCACTATTTTGATAGTGATATTCCTGCTATGCCACACCATGTAACCCAGTGTTTTTTGTTGGCCAACCTCTACTGATCGTGCATGGCTATTTGGGACTTGAAGAGCTTTTTAGAGTGCTAGCTGGTCTATTTAGCTTTAATTGCTCTTTTTGTAGTCTGTTTTGTAAGACTGTGCTCTTTCTCTGCTGTTTTTCAGCCCAGTTTAGTTTGCCTAATATGTAACTGGGCCTAGCCATAGTAGCATTCAATAACTCCCTGAAAAGCTAGTTTTATGCATTTAAGCATGTTGTGTACTGTGTAGTTCTGGAAAGGCAGACTGGCCTACCTGAATGCTCCAAGGGGAGCCCTGGTTGGGCCTGCTTCCTGCAAGGGCTCAGTGGTTGGCTGCTCTGCTCGTGCCCCCCCCTCCTTCCCCAGAGCACAGGTTACCTCTGCCCACCCTTCTGGGACTGTTACTTAAACCACCTTTTACCTTCCTTTCTCCTCTGCCTCCCACCACCAGCCCCAGGCTGACAGACAGCACCGCTCAGCCTCTCAGGCTTCTGTGGGCAGCCAGCATTTGTGGAGCTCTCCTTCCCACTTTCCAGCTACCTCCCATGACAAGAACTCAAGTACAAGCACTTACAGTGTGCTGGGCATCCTGGGACAATGCTGCACTTCGTGCAGCACTGTATGGTTCCTCCCAACCGCCCTCCCACCCAAAGGTGTTCTTTCTTTTATAGGGCTCCCTGTGGAAATAATCAGTCCACTTGTGCCCCCCCTGCAACATATGTCACAGTGGTTGCACCAAGCCTTCCCTCTTTCTATCCCTGACTTGGACTGTCCCACCACCAACTACTAACCCATTTACCAAGCTATTTTGAGTTCACTTGACTCTATATAAACATGCTGAACTTCCAGGAGCTCCCCTACTGCTCTACATAATTATCATTAACAATGGGTGCACATAAATATATGGCCCTCCTTGCGTGCCTATTAGTTGCCATATCTCCTGATAAGAGATACCAGGATTTCAGTAACCCTCTCACCTTTAAATCAATTTTATATCAAAGATCTGGCAAAATAAGCTGCGTAGTTGACACTTATCTCAGACCAACCCCTATAGCTGTATGCTCCATTTCTCTAACGCTCCGGTCATACTCCTTCCCCGCTTTACCATGTCACTGAGCCAAAGAAAATGTAGAATGGTTAGCAGACAAAAACTTTCAGCAGATCTCAAATGACTTAATCACCTTCTGCTGTGGGTGACCCTGCTGCTTCTACTTCTGTCGGGTAACATCCACCCCAATCCTGGCCCAATGCATCAGATGTGCCATGGGAACAGCCATGGGACTGCTAAAACTGGCATCTATCAATATCTGTAGCCTGCAGTCCAAAATTGATGCTCTACAAGTGTATATACATAGGCACAGACCTGATGTGCTCTCCGTGGTGGAGACCTGTCTCACAACAAAGATCCCAGACACAGCCATTACCCTCAGTGGATACACTCATTTTAGACAGCACAGACTAGGCAAAAGGGGTGGAGGTTGTGCAATCCATTTTAAGAATAATCTGTCAAGCCATGCCCTTCCCCCAATTGGACAAGGGGGAAAAAAGTACAGGCCCTAGCTATCAGAGTACTGCTGGGAGCCCACAGTAAATTGTTCACTGTTGTTTCAGTCTACATCCCCCCCGAAAGAACAGGCCTATGGCTTTAATATGGTTATTGACTACTTAAATAGCCTGCTGCAAAACTCTGAAGTGGTAATGCTAGGTGACTTTAATGTAAATTGGCTGTTTCCTGAGGCAGCCCCCTACAAAGATGCCATCTCCACCATCAATGTATCCTGATTTGGTTGACTCTCTCACTAGGGTCAATTGCTGCACTGGTTCCAGTACACTGCTGGACTGGATACTTACTAATCACCTGGAGAGAATCTCCAACACCACCATCCTCCCTGACTCAATTAGCAACCACTCCCCTATTCTCTGCCACGGGTTCAATAAAGCCCCTAAAACCTCTGCTTAAATTAACACAGGTCATGTCCTGAAGAATGGGCAGCTCAAACCCCCTTAAGTCTTATTTTAAACAACACGACTGGTCCCCTATGGATTCGACTCAAGATGTGGACCAAGCATTTGAATACTTTATCTCCAAGTTCAATGCTGCCTGTGACATCCACATCCTTATAGGAAAATGTAAGCCTAAGGGCACAAATAATTCTTGGATCACCCTATCGCTACTCAGCCTCATGGCCACTACTGATAATCTGTGACATCAAGCTCAAGCCACTGGTAAACAGGTAGACATCCAGCAATACAAAACAGCCAGAAATGCCTGTACTCTGGTGGTCCGTCTCACCAAAATTCGACACTTTAGAGATGTGCTCACGATCTCCTGGGGGGATGGCAGAAAAATTTGGGACAACCTTTACCCTCCATGCTAGCTGTCAATGGGGAAATAACTCAGGACCCTAAGATAATCACAGATACATTCAACAGTGCCTTCTCTGACCTCAGCAGCATACTGCCCCCTGACTTCTTTGAGGTAACTGAGAAATGTAATAATGCAAGCAGAGAAGGCTCCCCACCAGACCCCACTCCCTTCTATTTCAAGAAAGTCTACATGGCTGAAGCCAGAAAAATATCTGCAATGAGTGCTAGGAAAATTAAGGTACAATAGTGACTCCTAGATCTCAAATTCATTATCCTCACCCTAGAGGAGATATTATCTCCACTGACTAAACTACTGAACTTATCCCTATGTCTTGCACAATTGCCCCAGAAATGGAAAGCTGCTCTGGTCACACCAGTCCACAAAAGTGGTGATTGTGCCCTCCATACTAATTATCACCCTATATCTATCCTAACCCTCCTCCAAAGCTCTGGAGTGCATCGTATCGGACCAATTAGTTGATTGCCTTGAGAAGTACCAGATCAAATGTCCACAACAACATGGTTTTCATAAGGCACACAGTACTGCCACAGTGCTGCTAGAGTACACTGGCTTCATTCATAGTGCTCTTGACCGGGGTAAGCTAATGGGGGGGCGATATACATAGACCTCACCAAAGCCTTTGACATGGTCGACCACACCATACTGCTTGACAAACTCTCCACCACCAGGCACTCAACTGAAGCCATGGGGTGGTTCAAAAGCTACCTAGGGAACAAATCCCAACAGGTCAAAATAAATGGAATCCTCTCGGATAGCCAACAAGTGCACACAGGTGTCCCACAAGGCTCGATCTTATGGCCTCTACTCTTTAGTCTTTTCCTTAACCACCTCCCCCATGTCAACACCAATAATATACTCCTCTACATGGATGATGCCGTTATCTTCACCAGCAAACTTGACACACACTTTTTGGAAGTACAATTTCAGCATAACTTCTCAACTGTCGAAGCCTGGTTCTCAAACCACAAACTTATGAACTATAAAAAGACAAAAGTCATGTTCTTCTCTAACTCCCACAACAAACATAAATCAAATCAGTTAATTCTGAACAGCCATAATACCCCACTTGAACAGGTGCACACCTTCAAAGATCTAGGGGTAACCCTTGACTGCTCCCTATCCTTCACCAACCATGTGGACCATGTTGCAAAGGTGGTTACTTCTAGGACTGGCCTCCTATAGGGACACAGACATTGTATGACCCCAAATGTGCTTCAGATCGCAATGAACAGCTCAGTAATCTCTATTATTGACTACAGCTTGGTTGTTTATAGCACTGCAACACACACTACTCTTAAAAGGATCAACACAGCACTGAATAAATCCTGCAGGATAATAACAGGAGCCTACTAACTCACTCATACCTGCGACTTATATGCTCAGACCAATTGGCTGCACCTAAAAGGCAGGATGAAATATGAGACCTGTCTCCTAGCAAAAAAAACCTGCCTAGACTTAACCCCCCCGGCCATCCAGAACCTCCTTAGCCTAGAGTCCAACCCTCTTCGGACTTGAGGCATGTCTAGGCAGTCCTATCAAGACCCTTTATGCAGTACTTCAGAAGCACAGCAGTCCTTTGCCTACTGCGCACCCAGGTGGCTAAATGACCTTCCCTATGACATTTTGACTGAACCTAACCTTGGCCCATTGAAGATTAAACTCCATCAACACCTTACTGCACTTAGCAGCTATGACTGCCATCACTAAGAAGCCTTACTTTCCAGCCTCCGCCCATCATCTTCTCCCTGCCCACCCCTCCTACTCTTTCCCCCCTTGTATCCCCCCGTACCTCTTTCTTACCCCCACCTGCCTTCCTACCCTAGTTTCTCCTCCTTTTACCCACCCTAACCTGACAAGGTCAACTCTGGCTGATTTAAGATTGTCTGTTAGGGTGGGTCACTCTATCTAAGTGAAGCTCTCCTGGGGGCTTCGATTAGCCTACCATCCACCACACTCCTCCGACCAGATATTTGTCCCGTGGCTCCAGATGACAGGGGTCGATGTGCAGTTGCCCTGCCACTCGGGGGATTAGCCGGGGTATCTGGAGGAAGTAAGGCAACAGATGGGGTGGAAGTCCCAGGTGCCGTAACCAGGACTGAAGGCCGACAGAGGTCTCACCAAGATAAAGAGTAAAAAAAAAATAATAATAATTACAGAGTAAATAACAGGTATGCACCTGACCTTGGAGGCCCTAACTCGGCAGATTAGTGATGCTGAAGTTTGAGTCAGCTCCCTGGAGGACTGGCAGGGCCAGTAGGAGCCTGAGGCTGTGTCCCTTTGCAAAAACTTACTGGCCTTGAAGATTGCATTGAAGACCTGGAAGGGCGCAGTCACCAAAATAACATCGTAGTTATTAGCCTCGCAGAAGGTGCAGAGGGTCTGAATGCACTTCTTTTCCCTCAAAAGTTCTGTGAGAAAATTGCTGGTCCCTCACCCAACAGTGTCTCCTACATACTTGATGGGTGCAGAAAGCCCTCCAACCAATGCCTCCAGCGGGTTTGAACCCCAGTCCCCTGATATTTAAATTTCTAAACTACCTAGATTGCCAACATCTGCTCACTAAAATTAGGGACTACAGGGGATTACCTGGGAGTGCCATAAAATTTGAATTGTGCAGGATCTCCCTTGCTTTGTCAGATTGAAACAAGCGTATATGGCCCTCTTGTTTCCAAACTGCTGGCTGTTCATATATTGTCTTCTGAATGCGCTACTCCTCAAGATTGCAAGTGCATTTTCAAGGGGTATTTAAAAGTTTTGAATCCTATGAGTAAGCTAAAATGGAACTGCCAAAATTGTTCCTGGAGTTATTTAAATCTTCGACTTGACTCCGCTGAGATATGGCCTTTTCCTATCATGGACATTTGGATATTTCTATGAAGTAAGCTGAGTCTTTTACTTTTCTCCCTGGTTTGTGGACAGCTTAAGGTTGTTGTGAAGTGCTTGGCAGATTAAACCCAGCTGACCGTCATTGTTTTGTGACCATGGCTTTTCGTATCTACTGAATGGTGTGACCTTGATCTTCCCAGTGTCAGGATGAAGATTCTGTGGCTGCTGCAATTCAAATGACTTACTGGTCCAATGTTTATTTTTCCTTTTTCTTCAGGGTCAATTTTGTTTTGATTTTGAACCTGCTCCAGTTGTTTCATTCTAATGACTTTACCATATCGAGCGGTGGTGTAGTGATTTTCTTTCAATTCGAGGAATGCCTCTGGAACATTTAGATCAGTGAATTTAATGTACTTACCTTATATATAGTAAAAGGAACACTTGGATCTTCACTCTGCTTTTATGGACCATGGACCTCACTTAGTTAAGAGGGGGTTCTCTTTCTTTTCTGGTTTTGCTGGCATGTAATCTTTGTGTTACACAGGATTTTGTGGATTTGCATAACATTTAAAGTTACCTGGGTCCAAGGATAGTCTCTACTGTGCCTATTCTTTTTCTTGTTGCCCTGGCATCCCAGATGGGAGAAACACTACTTTTTAAGTTGTTTTTATTTTTATAATAATATGGTTGTATCAGGCTCTCCCTAGGGTACGGGGAGCTTTTTATTCTTTCTCTAATTAGGCTGGACATGCATTCACTTTGTGGGAGGGTGGGAGTGAGAGGGTTGCATGGTGGTAGATTATAACTCATCATGGACCTAGCGAACATGGAGTTGCAGTCATTTGGATCGGCGGGTTATATTATTATTCCTATTTCATTTATGGGATGTTTTGTCATCTTACTGGAGTTTATCATTTTATTCTATCAGGTCGGTGGGGGTTATTCTTTTATATATGCAAATTACAGGTATTTCTGGGAATGTTGTAAAAGTTGTTCAAGGTTGTGGCCTTCTGTTTAATGTCGGGTGGGTTGGCTGGGGGGATGGGGGAAGGGTTTATAGCTCTGCAACCCTTTTCTGGTTATGTCTGTTTCTTAGCCTAGAAGGGAGTCCGATATTCCTATTTCCTTTTTATACCAGGTTATGGCAGGCACGTACTCGTTGATAACGTGGAACATCAAAGGAGTCCAAGACAAGTGTAGATGTGATATGGTGTTGCAGCACCTTAAAAAACTACAAGTGGGAATTGCCTGCATACAAGAAACCCACCTCAAATGGGAGGATATACAGTACATTATTTCCGATGGGAATGGGTTGGGCAAGTTTACGGAGCTGGTAACAATAACAAAAGGGGTGGAGTGATGGTTTCAATTGCTCGGAATGTTCCCTTTCAGTTGATTGAGGAGTATTGGGATCCTAAGGGTTGCCACATTCTTTTACATGGTAATTTGGAGGTTTCTCAAATTTTATTGGGCTCTTTTTATGCTCCAAACACTGACTCTCCAATATGCTTTACTGAGCTGGCCTCCATCCTGGCCCCCTTTGCCCAGCTCCCAATTTTTCTTGGTGGTGACTGGAATTTAGTTTGTCAACCTCAGGTATGAACAGGCAGGGACTTTCATCATGAGAATCGAGGCTTCGAGAGCTGATGGATGGTATGTGTCTCATCACCTCTAGCATCTCCTACACCCCATGGCCAAGCAATATACATTCTACTTCCCGCCTCATGGGACCTTCTCCAGAATTAATCATTTTCTCATAAATCAGGAGAGTCTTCATGGTCTAATCTCCTCTGCAATTCATCAAATGGTTATTTTGGACCACACATCAGTTAGCATAGTCCACACTATCTGGGGGTTGGGGGAGCACAACACAGTATGACGATTAAATTAGCAGTTCCTTCAGGACCCGAATACTCTCTCCCTAATCAAAGAATATATAAACACTTTTTTCACACAAAACAAAGGTTCAGTTTACGCACTCAATGTTCTATGGAGGGCGGCAAAGTGCTCCATACGTGGAGAATGTATTAGATTGGCATCTAAATGCTCTAAGACCTGTGCTTCGACACTTGACCAACTTCTGAAAGAAATTAGGCAGATAGAGCAAACCCTGCATACTAATACATCAGCCAATGTTTGGTCTTGATTAAATGCTTTAAGGGCCCAATATGCAGATTTAATGGTGCAGAAGGCAGAAGTAGCCCTTCTGCGATCAAAGACATAGTACCTGAAGTCTGGAGAAAAGGCTGGGAAATTACTGGCTCTCTGGCTTCATCAGTTAGAGCCATCCAAAATCATCCCTGGTATTCAATCCAGTCCTAGCCCAGCCATTGAGATGCATCCTTGAACTAGTGTGGCCATTTTCTGTTCTTATTATTTCTCCCATTACACCGACGCTCCCCCTGACCTTTCCACAAGGGATCAGATTTCTTCCTATCTCAGTCCCCTTCCTTTCCCCATTCTCACTCCTTCACAAAGGGAAATACTTGGGCATCCCATCTTAGTCTCCAGAGTTCTGCAAGCTATTAAACAGCTACCTCCTGATAAGGCACCCAGGCCCAATGGTTTTACCAGCAATTGTTATGTGGCCTTTTCACTGGAGCTGGCTCCCTATTTAAGTCACTTGTATAATTACTGGCATTCCTCTATTATTTCTGTTCCTTGCTTCACAGAAGCCTGGATCACCCTGATAAAGAAGCCAGGTAAGGACGCGCTATTACCAGACAGTTACAGACCAATTTCATTACTGAATTTAGATCTTAAAATCTTGGCTAAGATACTGGCTAGCAGGTTTGCCTTGGTTTGAGATGCCCTGATTTGCCCAATGCAAGAGGGCTTCATGAGGTGTTGCTTATTTAGTGATCATCTTCAGAAGCTTCACCATCTTATTGCAGTCTCCAGGGAGGGCAGGCCACCAGCAACCCTAGTCTCCCTGAAAGTAGAAAAAGCCTTTGAACATGTATCATGGCCCTTTCTTTTCTTCGTCTTGCAGAAATGTGGTCTTCCCTCCAAATGTATAACCTGGAGGATTCAATTACTATATAACAACCCTCTTGCCAGTATAATGTAATGGTATCCACTTGGACTCTTTTCCTCTGTGGCATGGGACAAGGCAGGGCTGTCCCCTCTTCCAACTTCTCTTTAATCTTTATTTAGAATCCTTGATATGTCATCTTCAGAGAAACCCAAGATCAGGGAGATTTTGGTCAGGGAATAAAGGTTCAAATTATCCACTTACATTGCAGAACCCTCCATCTCATTTCCAGCAGCACTGGAAGAAATTCATTGTTTTTTGGCAATCTCTGCCTATAAACTAAAGTTGAGTAAAAATAAAGTTCTACCTTTAAATAGTTTGGTCACTAAGCAGGATATCCTTAGTCTGGGATTATTAAGAGTAAGCGAAGGTGGAGAACTGGGCCTGTTGGGGGACAGGAAAGGAGTGGGCGGATTGGGGTTTTGGGGTCCAGGAGATGCCCTGGGGTGAAATGGGGTCAGGATAGGGGTTATTCCTGTCTTGTCCCCATACCCAAGGGTTCCGATGTCTATGGACAGGTGCCGAGGTCTTCCTCGACAACTCATCCTGCTTTGGTGGTGTTGTGCAATGCCGGATCTATAAAAATAAAGACAGCTATTATAGCTGATCTTGTTGGGTCAACTGATCTGGCTTGCATCACTGAGACCTGGCTGGATGAAAATCCAGGCCCTATATTGGCCTTGGCAGTTCCAGCCAGGTTTTAGGTGGTACACCGTCCAAGGTTGGATCGTAGGGCCGGGGGTGTGGCCATTATGTTTAAGACTGAGCTGGGCCTTGTGGACGTGCCATTAGGAATTACCAGATCCTTTGAATATATACTGGGAGAGGGTGTAGGCTGTGGGATTCTCCTCGTTTACCGTCCACCAGGTGACGGTGGTGATTTCCTGCAGGAGATAGCAGACTTCATCGTCGACCTGGTTTTGAGGTTTCCCAGACTGATTGTTCTGGGTGACTTCAATGCCTGGGTCGATGATGAACTCTCGCATTTTGGTCAAAATCTCCTCCAGCTGATGATAATTCTGGGCCTAACACAGGTGGTTACCTCCTCGACCCATGTAGGGGATCATTCATTGGATCTGATCTTTCTTTTGGGTATTGAAATCACTGATTTGGGGGTGGAATCAGTCAGTTGGTCTGACCATCATACCATAACGTTCAGTTTCAGGGCCCCCCCAATTAGGTCTGCCCCTACAGAGATGGTTCGGTACCGCCCTTTAAGGGGTGTTAACCCCAGTGACCTAATGGTGGTACTGGATCTATCGGGCTTGTCAGGTGAATGCATGAGTCCGGATGATCTCATACAAGCCTATAATAAGGCTTTGGGAGATGATCTAGACAAAATTGATCCTGTTCGTGTTCGGCCTCTCACCCTCCGTCCAAGGAGCCCCTGGTTTGATGGCTCCTTGAAGGAGTTAAGGTGAATTGGCCGAAGGTTGGAGAGAGTCTTGTGGAAGTCCGGCAATGATGCTGACAGGCTTAGGCTGATGGCACATTATGATAGCTATCAGTCAGAAATCACATGAAGGAAGGCAGAATTCCTGTCAAGGGAGATTTCTGCTGCACAGAACCGACCGGCTCAGCTTTTTCAGACTGTGGACAGATTGTGCAATCCAATCTGTCTCCAACCTAAAGAAGCTTTTTCTCAGCTAAGATGCGAGGAGTTTGCTCAGTTTTTTGCACATAAGGTTGCCAGCATCAGGTCTGGCATCGGTCCGACCTCTCCTTTAGGGGACTGTGGTGATTGGCGGGAAGTGGCATGTACTCAGTCTGACTGGTCAGACTTTCACCAGCTGGAGTTCAGTGACATTGTAAAGATCATCCAGACATTGCAACCAACTAGTTGTAGTTTGGATCCGGGCCCTACACCCCTCTTAGTAGGATGTGTAGAAGTTATCTGCCCAATCCTTGCTGACATTGTCTGAAAGTCCTTGGAGAGGGGGTCTTTCCCAACAACCTCAAGGAAGCGGTCGTTCGACCACTCATTAAAAAATTCTCCTTGGATCCAGATTGTCTAGCTAACTACTGGCCTATCTCTAACCTGCCATTTGTTGGTAAGGTTATTGAAAAGGCAGTTGCGCTGCAACTGGATGATCATCTTACGACTCACAATGTCTATGATACTCTCCAGTCTGGTTTTAGGAAGAAGCACAGTACAGAGACTGCCCTTGTCCAGGTATTGAGTGATCTCCTAATGGCTAGAGTTCGAAAGGCGTGTACCATTCTGGTCCTTCTCGATCTCTCTGCTGCATTTGACACTGTAGACCATGGTGTGCTACTGGAACACCTGCAGGTTTATTGTGGGCTGTCTGGTACAGTCCTCAAGTGGTTTCATTCTTACCTCACAGGCAGGTATCAGAGAGTTGTCACGGGAATATATTCCTCTGGCGCTCATTCCCTGTCTTGTGGGGTACAGCAGGGTTCCATTTTGGCTCCCATGTTGTTTGCAGTGTATATGCTACCATTGGGAGAAATCATCAGGTGATACAGCTTGGGTTTTCACTGCTATGCAGATGATACCCAGTTGTATCTGTCCTTTCTCCCTGGCCAGGGTGATGCATTCTCCATGCTAAACAACTACCTTGCTGAGATCAGACTTTGGATGAGTTCCAGCTGGCTAAGACTGAATCTGGATAAGACTGAGGTATTGGTAGTGGACCCAGGTCGTCCGGTGGTGGGTTTGGGAGTTGGACAACCCTCAGGCTTGTTACTTGGTGGTATGCCGCTCCCTGCCTCTGATTGGGTGCGTAATCTTGGCGTTATTTTTGATGAGGGTCTGACCTTAAAATCTCAAGTATCAGCTGTCATCAAATCCTCTTTTTACCATCTGAGGAATATCACCCAGGTAAAACACCTGGTTCCATCGGGCGATCTTCCAACATTTGTCCATGCCTTTGTCACTACCCGTCTTGATTACTGCAATTCCCTTTACCTAGGGCTACCTGGGGTTAATATCCACCGCCTGCAGCTAGTGCAGAACGCGGTGGCCAGGCTCTTGACCGGAACATCTAGGACCAGTCATATTACACCTGTGCTCCGCGAACTGCACAGGCTGCCTGTTAGGTGGCAGATCACCTTTAAGGTTGGTTTACTAACCTTTAAAGCCCTACACAACCAGGGACCCGGTTACCTGAAAGATCTCCTGATTCCCTACTGCCCCCTCTGTCCCCTCCGTTCCACCAATGAGGGATTGCTAGAGATTCCCAGGGTTCGACTCATAACATCAGGTTCACATGCTTTTGCTTTTTCAGCACCAACCCTGTGGAATTCTCTACCTCATTGGTTGAGAGAATGCCCAACCGTTGATAGTTTTAAAATTGGTTTAAAAACATATTCATTTAGTTCAGCTTTTATTTAAATATAGTTGCTATATCCTAATGTTGTTTTAATCTATTTATGTACATGTTCTTATGTACAGCACCTTGGCTCTGAAAGGCGCTATATAAATAAAGCTGATTTGATTTGATTTGATTTGTGGGAACTGCAGACACTTACTTATCTGGAAGTGCATATCTCCCAGCCCCCTTCAAACCTGGTAAAGGATAACCTTCACTCCTTATTGTATACCCTAAGATTGGACTTGCAAAGATGGTCAGCTCTACCTCATCCCGTCTGGGCATGAGTTAGCGTGATCAAAATGAATGTTTTTCCATGCCTGCTGCACCCCTTGGGTATGCTATGCATTTTATTTCCCTAAGTCATGGTTTGTTTGTCTACAAAGTATGAAGAATGACTTTCTATGGAAGGGTTAGGCCATCCATCATTCATACTTCAAACTCATGGCACTGCAATTTTAGGGCAGTCAACATCTCCCAAACATGTTTTTATACTACTACGCTCTTCATGGTAGCACATTTCTTCTGTGGTGTTGCCCTTGGGGAGTTCATTTAGACTTTACCTATGTACCCCTTTGGTTAGAAATTGAGCATGCCCTCTATAGCTCTGCCAGTGTACTCCTTAATAGCTTTCTTTAAACTAAATTATCTCAGATACCCTCTTTCTTATGGGCAGCACCTATTGGTTGGTCCCAGAAAGCCCACCTTCAGCTTGGATCATATTTAGGTTTGGCATGGACCAAAGGATCTGCTCAGCCTATCCAAGGTAACCCTAATACCCAGATAGCCAGATTTCCAGTTCCACCCTCATTTTTTTCCTCAGTTAAAGGACACATCAATCTCCTCCTTAATAGAGGGGGATAATTTCACAACATTTCAATTCCTTAGGGAGCACTGTGGACTCCCCGGATGTTTAGCTCCAAATATGTTCAACTAACCCACACTATTTCTTCCCACTTGGGTCCTAAAACTTGGTCGTTGATGGAACCCTCCATCTCTGAGCTCTTTTTTTCAACAGTGGCACAGCAGCACTCAATGTCAGAATTACATGGCTTTTTTCAGCCTCTGGATGTTAATACTCCCACCAGAGTTTGCCATTATTCAATGCAGGCCCTGGGCCTTCGGGATGATCCAAAGGTATGGCAATCAGTCTGATGTGACTTTTATCAATACATCAAGCAAGCTAGATTGTGCTTGACTCAATATCATATCCTCCATAAACGGTATTATACCCCACACAAATTGTATAAAATGGGTAAGCTTCCATCTCCCATTTGTTCCTGATGCAACCTCACTGAAGGTCATCTCAAGCATGTACTTTGAGACTGCATAAAAGTGATTCTCTTCTCTTATAAAGGGCTCATTATACCCACTAATGGGTTTAGATAATCTTTTCACTCCAAATATATGCCTTGCAGATCTGTACATTCCTGATTTAATCTGTATACACAAGCACATATGGGGTGGGATATTCAAGGGGTTTCTCATGGCTCAACAATGTTGTGCCATGTAACTTCTAAATAGTGCTGATACGATGTTCAAAGGGAATGTGATCCATGCAAATCCTGTTGCGCCGGGGCGCACCAGTAATGTATGCGGCGCGAGTGCGGAGATGTGCCCATGCATATGTGGCACATCCTGATATTCAGCCTGGGATGTGCGGTGCATATGCAGGCACATACCCACCTTGCACCGCACAGGGGGGCACAAAGATGTGCCCAAAAAAAACAGGAGCAAGGACGGCCACCCACAGGCTGACTGCCATATTGCTGCATGCAACATGGTAGCTGCCAGCTGTGGGTGTCCACCCGAGCCCTGGTGGCACTGTCCCATGATGTAGCCCTATCGTGGGCTGTAATAATTATGTAACTCCCTGGTGGTCCAGTTGACCAAACGCCTTGACCGATCGCAGGCTGTCATACTTATTTAACTCCCTGGTTGTCCAGTGGACCAAACTCCTTGCCTGATCACGGGCTGTAACATATATTTAACTCCCTGGTAGTTCAGTGGACTGAACGCCTTGCCCGATCATGGGCTGAAATAATTATTTAACTCCCTGGTGGTCCAGTGGTACCCGTACCCCAACCCACCTCGCCATACCGCCTCCTGCTCTCTCCTCAGTCAGCGGCGGGTCGGCAGCACCCACCACGCAGGTGACGGCCACCAACTGACGGGTTTACAGCAGTCGGTGTCGCCATTGGTTCACAGCATGGGTAATGGCTGCAGAGCCACCACAGTCCCAAAATGTCAATGGATCCATTCACATCTCGGGACTGTGTAGTACAGTACAGTCTGCACACCCATTGGCCCATGCTGTGAACCAATGGGCATACATCCGTACTGTACACTGCAGGTGGGGTGCTGCCACCCGCCACTGATCGTGGGGGAGTGGGGTGCCAAGTATGAGTGGGTGAGTTGGGAGTGGAGTACGGGTACCACTGGACCACCAGGGAGTTGAATAATTATTACAGCCCATGATCGGACAAGGAGTTCAATCCACTGGACCACCAGGGAGTTAAATAACTATTACAGCCCATGATTGGGCAAGGAGTTCGGTCCACTGGACCACTAGGGATTTAAATAACTATTACAGCCTGTGATCAGGCAAGGTGTCCAGTCCACAGGACAACCAGTCAGTTACAAAAGTAATACAGTGTGTGATCAGGCAATGGGGCGCGTTGCCGGAGAGGGGCAGGGGTGTCAGTCCCCGACGACTGCAGCCTGGCAGGGCGCCAGGTGCAAGCCACAGGGGATCAGTGCATCTGCATGCAAATGGGGCCATAATGCCATACAGATGGCCCATTTGCTACTACATCGTATGGCCCCATTTGCATGTCCACCGCTGAATATTGGGGTGTGCGCCTAGTGCAGTGGCACTTGCGCTAGCGCATCCCCCTGCTCCTCTCTAGCCACTTGTTCTGGCACAGTGCCACTGTGCCATGTGCAATGCGGGTGGCCACAGTGACATATTCAATATTGTGGAGCCATGGCACAGCACAGTTGAATATCACCCAGACCACGTCATGGAGCATCCCAGTTGCGCTGTGTCCGGTTTGCGCCCCTGCCTGGCACAGTTCTGAATATCTCAACTATGGCATTAATTACAATTGTAGTGAAATTAATTATATTACACCACTGGAAAGATGAATCTGTCCCCTCATATAGAGAAAGGCACCAAGAGATCCTGACTGGATTGGTGGTTGAAAAACAGATTGCATCATTGCAGAAGTGCCCTAATGAATTTTGTGATAGATGGGAATCACTCTATACACTGTTGTCCTTGACCCCAGTGAGGCCTTAATCTTTGCTCAACCACTTCATCCTATTGTTAGCCTTACTTGAACTCTTTTCATTATCTAGCTTATTCCCTTAATAGCCTTACTATGGTCACTGAGCTTTTGGGTGGGGGTGGGGTGTTGTATATCTTTTGTTGTGGTTCTCTTTGTTTCTTATGGTTGTTTTGGACTGTGTGTAGCTTTAAAAAAACAATAGAGTATATTAAATAAAAACAAAGAATTTGGAGTGATGTATGCATTCATTCTTAAAACAAAATGGCACATTTGTTTTGACTGTTCCACATAAAAAAGGAGTGCTTCCTGAGCTAAGTACTTGTTTGCTGTTTATGCACAAATCATTATACTTGAACGAGGCATTAAGGGGAATGGGTCAGGAATCAGGGGTTGAGGAACAGTGGGCAGTATTTAAAATGGGGATTACAAGAACAACAGAATTATGCATTAAGCAGGTTAGCAAGAGGAAAAGGAAGAGGAGACCATTATGGTTTTCCAAAGAGGTAGCAAAGAAAGTGAAAGCCAAAAAGATTGCATTCAGGCAATACAAAAGACACAGGCAGAAGGGGATAGGGAGAAGTACCAGGAGAAGCAAAGGGAGGCAGGGAGGTCAGTAAGGGAAGCCAAAGCTCAGACAGAAGAACACATTGCAAAATCAGTGGGTAGAGGGGACAAAACCTTTTACAGGTACATAAGTGAAAAAAGAAAGACAAAGGGAGGGATTGTGAGACTGAAGGGAGAGGATGGGGGCTGCGTGGAGGATGACAACAGTAAAGCTGACATTTTGAACAGGTATTTCTGCTCAGTCTTTACTGAGGAAGAGGTGGGTAATGGGTCTGAAGGGAGTACAAGGGTGAGAATGGTGCAGAAATGGACAAAACTCCCTTTACACGAGAAAGGGTCCTGAAGGAACTGGAAGTAATGAGTTGATAAAGCAATGAGGGCCAGATGGGGTGCACCCAGGGTCCTTAAAAGAACTAAGAGAGTGGTGGCTGAACCTCTGGCTATCCTGTTTAGCAATCACTGAAACAGGAGGTACCCAAAGACTGGAGGACAGCAGATGTAGTCCCCTTATACAAAAGTGGGAACAAAGAGGAAGCAGGGAACTACAGACCAGTCAGCCTCACCTCGGTAGTGGGGAAGATCATGGAAGCACTACTGAAGGAGAGATTGGTGGAACATCTGGTTGTCAATGGACTACAGGACCCAAGGCAGCATGGTTTCACCAGGGGGAGGTCATGTCAGACCAACCTCGTTGAATTTTTTGACTGGGTGACTAGGAAGGTGGATCAGGGGAGGGCAGTGGACATGGCCTATCTGGACTTCAGCAAGGCCTTGACACTGTGCCACATAGAGACTATTACACAAACTGAGGAATATGGGTGTGGGCAGGACAATAGTGTGGTGGGTAGGTAACTGGCTGGGTGGCAGGACACAGAGGTGGTGGTAAATGGCTGTCACTCCACAGAGGAAAAGTGACCAGTGGGGTACCACAGGGATCAGTGCTGGGACCGGTCCTATTCAACATCTTCATCAGTGACATTCTGGGACCTAGAAGGCAGAATTTCACTGTTAGCTGATGACACAAAGCTCTGTAACAGAGTAGACACACCAGAGGGTGTAGACAGAATGAGAAGAGACCTGCAGAAACTTGAAGAATGGTCAGGGGTTTGGCAGTTGAAATTCAATGCAAAGAAGTGCAAGATAATGCATATGGGGCACAAAACCTGGCACAATATATCAGTTGGGGTGAGGATATAGCATGCACCAAGCAGGAAAGGATCTTGGGGTTGTCATCTCTGATGACCTCAAGGTAGGGAAACAGTGTGACAAGGCAGCAGGTAAAGCAAAGAGGATGCTGGGATGTATAGGCAGGGGCATCACCAGCAGGAAAAGGGAGGTCATAATTCCGCTATACAAGACACTAGTGAGGCCCCACCTGGAGTACAGTGTACAGTTCTGGAGACCATACCTACGTAAGGACATAGACAGGCTAGAGAAGGTTCAGAGGAGGGCAACAAAGATGGTGCATGGATTGCATCACAAGTCCTATGAAGACAGGTTGAAGGAACTGAACATGTACTCCCTGGAGGAGAGGAGGGAGAGAGGGGATATGAAAGAGACATATAAGTATCTTACAGGGAGGAACAGGGTGCAGGAAAACACTATTTTTAAGTGAAAAAGATGTTCCAGGACTAGAGGGCATGGGATGAAGTTGGAGGGAGACGATTCAGAGGAAACATGAGAAAGAATTTCTTCACAGAACGGGTGGTGGACAAGTGGAACACCCTGCCAGAGGAAGTGGTGGGGGCTGAAACAATCATGGGATTTAAGAATGCATGGGCTAGACATAAAGGATTTCTGGAGGTCAGGGGTAAGGGGCAACAGACTTCTAGGAAAACAAACTGAACTTACAAGCTCAAATGGGCAGACTGGGTGGGCCATAGGCCCTTATCTGCCGACACTGTCTATGTATCTATGTAAATCTATAGCTACTAGTGTGTATAGTAGCAAGCTTGGTAAAGGTGCTATGAAATATTCCTGTCAGGGAGTTGTCCTTTCAGGAAACATGTAGTAACCCACTCATTGCACTTAGTGTTTGAGCCATGTAAGTCCCTTTTCCCATATAGATTTACTTTTCTAACACCAGGCCGCCATGAATCACCACTCAAATTACATTCTGAGAAAAGAAAAGTGAGGGGATGTTGTGCAGATTCAAACACACAACCTTTTGTATATGATGCTGTAGACCTTTCCACTACACCTCATTGCTAGCACGGCAGTGAAGCTGAGCTCTTTAACTGTAGAGATTAAAGTCATGCTGGGCGGTTTCTGACAGGACAATTTCATGACAAGACAATTGTCATTCCTGACAGGACAGCCTTCACAGAAATAAATATATGAAACTTTTTCATGCTGTGCACATAAAACTACCCATGTGATATGCATGCCGCAAGCATGATTTAAATGTTAAACTGGAACCGATTGCATGCATGTGGCATGCATGCAACAAGCAAGTGTGGAAAGCATGCTTTTTATGTTAAATTGGAACAGACTGCAAGCATGTGGCAAGCATGCAAAAAGCAAGTGGTCACATAAATGTTAAGTGACTTACACAGGATCACACCATAT
The DNA here is from genome assembly GCA_016271365.2 of Neoceratodus forsteri. Classification (NCBI taxonomy): domain Eukaryota; kingdom Metazoa; phylum Chordata; order Ceratodontiformes; family Ceratodontidae; genus Neoceratodus; species Neoceratodus forsteri. The sequence goes on along the minus strand of CM057450.1, from coordinate 255,056,564 downwards.
ATAAGTAGGGGTTGATGAGATTCAAACCCAGGTCTTCTATTTTGTAGTTCAGAGCCTTTAATCACTACGCTATACTGCCTACACACATATAGCTCACTTCAGTACAAATCTGGATACATCTGTACACATGCAGCATCCTTATAACCACTGCTACACTTTTTAGTTTTCTTGTCCTGCCTCTTCTCAGTTGCACAGCTAAATTGTAGCACACATACCAATGGAAACACATATGGTTCTTCCCACCCCAATACACACACTTACCCATGAAACTACTTAATTACTTCTGTCAGGCCTTTACTCCTACTATTTTCTCTCCATATATTTGAATGCTTCCAGGCAAATAGACTTTAACGGGAAAAGGCAAAAGTAGCAATAACGCAACACCCACCCACATGGTCAATCCCCCCCCACACACACACACACACTGCAACAGGTACAGCCATGCTGCTACAGACAACCCACCAAGTACAGATATAAGTTTAGAGTCTCTTATCTGAGAACTAGGGAGCCAGAAGCAGGAGTCCTTAAGAGATGATGTCCATGGGTCAGAGTGGTGGGTCGAACCCACTTAAAATGAATCAAATTATTTTTTATTACTGTTTTATACATTATGATGGCAAGTTGGAGAACAATGAAGGCCACTGTTCTACTAACAAGGCCCTTGTTAGTCAAGTGGTGGCCTTCATTTATCTCCAATTCTCCATCAATAATGCATAAAATAGTAATAAAAAATACCCCCATTCATTTTAATGTCCCCTGCAGTCTCCCTTGCTTTATGTCATAATGTTCCTGAGCATGGGGATGTGGAGGTCAGTTCAACTGGGTGGGAAGGGAAGCATAAGCCTGACTATAGTGGGGCTCTAATACTCTGTGCATACCATACCTCTCAACTATTCCTGAATGTAATGGACAGCCCTCATTTTGCCCCTGAAAAAAGCTCTGCTCCTCCATCCCTCATGGAAAATATGCTGCTCACACAGAGGATGTCCTGTAAATTTAGACTTTATGGCATGGGCACCATTTCAGATTTCAGCAGGGGAGAGCCAACAACCAGTGGAGGCCAGGTGCTAGTTAGACTCTGGGTGGCAAGCTCTAAAATGTCTCTAAAAGATAAAACTTATTTGTTGTGACTGAAAAGTGATATGCAAATCAGGAAACATTCAAATGTATAAGATTCATCTGTCTATACCCTGGAGCAGTGCTTCAGATTTGGGCTTAAGCCAACCCAGTTACTAACCAATTTTTCCTGACTGAAGTTCTGACACCCACCCTCCCACTCCCAAAAAACAACTTTGTGCTGATTTCTCTCCCTGACTCCATTCCATTCAATACTCATCCCATATGGGTCGTGAAGCCACTCAAAGGTGCAGAAACATGAAAAACAAATCAATATTTCAGTCCTTCCTCCTTCCCCAATCCCCCTTTAAAAAAGTATTTATTTTTACTTACCTGGCCATCTGGTCAGAACCTGTGTCCTGGCCCAGTGTGCCACTAGCCCAGTTTTCAGGCCACTCTTCTGTCCTTCTGCCTGCCAGAAGCTAGATGCTAGAATCAACCATTCTAGGTCTCCAATGTGGTCCACAACCAAGTCACCTCACCAATCAAACCCACCCAGCCCATGTTGTTTTCTTCTTGCTTGGCTGCTGCTATGGCTGTTGCTGCACTGCACTGTACTGCACTGATTAAGGCTTATGAAGGCTGCCCACACCACTGTCACCACTGCTGCTAGGCCTAGCTTGCTACCAAAGGGGGGTCTGTGCTGCTTCTTTTTTGTTTGTGAGGCACGCCTAGTAGAGTAAGTAGGTAGCCTAGTCTTGAGTTAGCTTCTAGATCACCCTCTGCCCCTTTGGCCACCACAACAGACTGAGACTCACTAAGAACAAACCAACAAAAATATGCCCCCACAACACTGTTATTGAGAGTTCAGTGCTCACATACTCCTCCAAGCTGTAGTGTGCAGCCTGTCTAATCTGTGGCAGGAAAGACAGTGTCCGCACTTGCATGATTCATATGATCATGTTTGGGTGGAGCTCCTCCACATCACATATGATGGTGCTGCTGCTAATAGATGGAGACAGTGGACAACACAGTACAGACACAGTCAAGTCAAAAGTACACTTGCAGCGTTAGCGCACACTAGCCAGGGGGCATCTATTGTACAAAAGATTAAATCCAAATTTAATGACATTATTGCCACACCATAAGAACAACCTAGTCACAAATGCGGGGGGGGGGGGCAAGTGCCCCCGTCTGCCCTACCTAAATGGCACCCCTGCTTTACAGTGGAAATTCATTCTCAGGTGCTACTGTCGGTAAAAGCAAATTTAATGGTTTCCACTGTGTTCTGAGGTACTGTATCTCCATGTTTCAGGATGTGTCATGATCACTCATTTTGAGTGTCAATGTCCCTCATTTCCATAACAAAATGTGAAGTATGGTGCATGCTTCCAAGACCCTATTCAGCACAAAGAGTACTGAGCATGGCCATTGTGTATATGCTCCACACAGAATGACAAAGGGAAAGTAAAAATAAATGAACCAAAACAGTCATGGAGAAACACATTTGTGGCACTCAATATGCATAAGGGGATTTGCATGGCCCAAAACAAAAATGTCAGGCTTCACAACACAGAGACCACTCTTTGCATATCTGGAATGGGGGATGTTGGCTGATTACTTTACAAATTAATGGCAACTTAATGTCAAAAATCAAAAGCCATTAAACAACTTGTAAAAGGATCAGCATTAATGAATTTACCTAATTTTAATGGGAAATCAATGAATATTGTATTTCAATGGCTATAATTGCTAGAAGTAGTATAAGCAATAGAAACTGAAGTGTTTTTAGGTGAGATTTGCACCAGTTTAATTGCTGCACACATGGCAAGCATGCAACATGTGAACCTGATGTGATTTTTAAATGATGTTCACACCAGCTTAGCTGCTGCACTCATGTCAAGTGTGCAACACATGAACCTGATGTGATTTTTATAAGATGTTCACACTAGCTTCCCTGCTGCTCACATGTCAAGCTTGCAGCATGTGAACCCAATTTGCTTTTAAGACCTTGTTCGCTTAGGTTCACTTTGTGTATGCGAACTGCATGTAAACATTGTACAATTAAACAAGTGACATGAATTCTGCATGTACACAGCTCACTTATATTTCTGTAATGGAATTTCCTGACAGGAAAATCTCATTCCTGAGAGGACAATTTCCTGACAGAAAAAGACTGTGGCACCTTTACCATCCTTGTGTGCATAGTCCTCAAGAAGGCCTATCAAATTTGGTCATTTTCTGCCCCTTGATCTTCCAATTCTGGTATCCTTCTATTGTGGAGTTCTTATTTTCTGTGAGCCAATTTTCCTGTAACATAAATATTTGATGTTTGTTTCTAAAATCTAGGCCCACTAGGTCTTTAAGTTTCCCTTCAAACCTAGCTATGTTCTTGACTAAAATATCTAACCCATTCCCTGTACTAAAACCATTATCTAGCAGCTCTGTTTGAACAGTACATTTTATTTATTGAAAAGTTTCACCAGGTAGGGCACACTTAACAACAAGGTGCTTGTCTCCCGGTGCGACAGAGGGGAGAGGAATTACATAGTAAAATATTTTACAACAAAGCACATACAATAGTAGAGTGACAGACTGGGTACATAGTAGACAGCTACAGATTTAAGCTGTAAACACCTGGTTTACATTAAGTGTACAACGTTTCAAGTAGCACTGATTACATGCAGGAGATGAGGACCAAAAAGTGGGCAGCAGCTGCATGTGCAACAACAAGGAAGGACTTTGTGGAGTACAAACAATAGGTAGGAGTCTCAGCAAGTTTATGTTATGTGTAGGAGGGCAGAGACTGTGAGAATAGTGAGCACAAAGGTCATATGATGCAAAGGCTAACAATTGTACTAGACAAAAGGAGATTTAGTAGCTGGAACTTGCAGGATGTTTGCAGTATAACAGAGATTAGATTGTAGGAGCTCCAGAAGGAGCTCAGGCATACCTCCAGATCACAAATGCAACAGCAAATAAGCAGAACAAACTTTAAGTGCATAGGTATAATGAGGGCTTGCATATAGATAATACCTAATCTAAGGTGGCAGTAAAGTATAAGTATAATGCCAGAATGGGGGTGGGGAAGTTAGGTGCAGGCACAAATAACAGAAAAGAAGTTGTGGACTGCCATAGTAAGTGAGCTGGCTGAGGAGGAAAGACGGATTTGAGAAGGAAGCGAGTTCCACAGTTTTGGGAGATGGTAGGAGAAAGCAGACTGGCCCATAGAGGTGGACCTCAGGGGTACTGCCAGGGTTCTGTGGTCATGGAACTGAGCCACTGCTGCTGTAACCGCTAGATAAACTCCCTACCCCTCATGACCTTACGTGGCTATCTACGAATCCTTGGCGCCCCTGGTACCAACTAACCTCTATCTACTGTATACTCTTTACCAACTGTGTTATGTTTTTCTCTTTGAATGACCCTTGGACTTTTGTTTTTTCCCTGGGCACTGCAATTTTCTCTGAATGCTGCTACTTGCTACATGCTCTCTTTCTCTCCCTTACAGGTGCACAACCGCCTGTATGAACTGTATATATACTATTATTTTTTTCTTTTTTTTGTATCTGATGCTATACCTTATATACAAATTGTAAATATATTTTCGAAACTGTATACTGTACCTAATGTAAAGTTGGTGGTGTATTCACCCCGGGTCGCCCCTGAAAAAGGGACCTTTGGTCTCAGTGGGTTTACCTGGTAAACAAAATCTAAATAAATAAATAAATAAATGGGATCTGAGAAGGTGGGAGGGGAGAGAGAGGAGGTAAGATAGGGAGAGAGTACCTACACAGTAGGAAGAGACAAGTTTTGCACTGTGATGCAGACGCCTGTTAGCTGGAGATGGGAAAGGCAAGGCTCGGCAAAGGTGACAATGATGGTTAATGGAGGTACATCCAGGGCAAAATGGCAGAATGAGTTGAAAAGGGTATCCAGTCTGGCTATGGAGGAGGTGGGAGCAGAGTAATAGACCACATCACAGTAGTCTATGATCTGGAGAATCATCTTTTGGACCAGTTCTCGCCTAGCCAGGAGCGGGAGGCAGGCATGATTTCTGTGTAGGTTACCGAGTTTAAGGTGAAGATTTTTCATTAAGGCTTCAATATGGTCTGAAAAGGTGAGGTGCTGATCCAGCCAGATGCCCAGATATATGAAAGATGTAGAGGTATCAATAGTTGTCTCATCTAAGGTAGTATAAGAGGGCAAGGATGGGAGTTTAGCCAGATGCTGTCTAGTGCCAAAAGGCATTGACACTGTCTTTTTAGCATTTAGAAGTAGTTGATGAGATTGAAACCAGCTCTGGACATTATTAAAATCCAGCTGGAGCCAGGAGGCAACAACCGAGGGGGATGGCCTCGTGGAATAAAGGACCATATTGTCAGCATACATTTATATGGAAGACAAGGTGCTGTCAGATGGTAGATCATTTAGAAAAATGGAGAAAAGGATAGTACCCAGTATGGACCCCTGTGGGACCCCCGTACAGATGAGGAACAGAGGGGAAATGGTATGAGAGATTTTTACCAATTGGGTGCGACCAGTTAAGTATGCACCAAACCATTTTATTACGTGGCCAGCCAGACCGGCAGATGACAGGGAGTAGAGTAGGAGGGTGTGGAAAACCATGTCAAATGCTTTGGCAAGATCAATAAAGATGGCAGATGTAATATGACTGCAATCCATGCAGGACAGGATTGAATCCATGACCTGAAGCAGCGAGGTCATGGTAGAGTGGTGTTTGCGGAAACCCAATTGGTATTGGGTGAAGAAGTTTGTGTCAGAGAGATACGAAGACAGTTGGGCTAGGACTAGGTGTTCTTGAAGTCTGGATAGTTTTGGGAGGAGTGGGATAGGGTGGTAATTCCCAGGGTAGGAGGTACTGCCGCACTTTAGAAGTGGGAAGACTACTGCAAGTTTCCATTTTTGGGGGATTTCAGCCATATGAAAAGAGAGGTTGAGAAGGGTGGTTAGAGGGGGAGCAATGGCTGTGTCAGACAGGTAAAGCAGCTTAGGATTGAGACCATCAGGGGAGCTTCCTTTGCTCGGATTTAAGGCCTCTAGGTCAGTCAGTATATCTTCTGGCAGGATATTGCAGAAAGAGAAGGAGTACGGTGGAGTGGTTGGGATGCTGGTAGTGTCAGGTGGCGGCCGGCTATTGCTTGGGGCAGAGTCTAATAGGGCAGTTGTGCAGGAGGTAAAATACAAGTTGAACGCTGAAGCTACATTAGGGCCATTGGAGATGATGGTATTATTTATTTTGAGGATTGGGAAGGGAGCAGGAGCCTGGGGAGAGAAAAGAGAGAGAATTACTTTCCAAAATTTGGAGGGATTATTAATGTTGGAGTTAAAAGTAGAGCTGAAGTACTTGGCCTTAGCCAAATGAGTGGCTTTCATACATTTATTTCTCAAGGCCCTGTAAGCTTCATATTCTTTGGGAAGCTTTGTACCTTTGTGGAGCTTCCAGGCTAAGTAGCGGGCTTTTTGGCCAGCTATGCACTCAGGAGAGATCCAGGGGAGGTGGTTCCCACGGACTCAGACACATTGTATAGGGGCATGGTGATTCCAGACTTTGAGAAATTTGTCACTGAAGTAGTCTGCTGCCTAGTCCAGGGTGCTAGCTTGAGATATGGGAGCCTAATTAGTGTGTGCCAAGTCATGCAGGAGGGGGGCAATATTCAGGAATTTTTATGACTGGATTTGTAATGTTTTACTGGGTGCTTTGATATTATGTACTCAGTGTACCAAGAAAGTCATGCAGTGGTCACTGAGGGCATCTGCTAGAGTTCCAGATTTAATGACCATGTGAGGATGGGAAGTGAGGGGCCCAGTCGATTAGGGAGTGGTTACCTGACTTATAGTTATGCCGAGTCAGGTCATGGATGAGTTGAGTAAGGCTGAAAGCATGAATTACGTTATGCACTTTATTGAGTGGGGAGAACAGCCAGTTTAAGTTGAAATCTCCCATGACATATAATTCACCAGCTGAAGAGTGGGAAGCTAGAATGGCTTGGAGATCAAAAGTTGTTTTAGGCTGTATACCAGGGCGGCAGTAGACACCTGCTACAAATATAGGTTTGGAAAAGGGGAGTGAGATTTGCAGCAACAGGGCCTCATAAGCTTTTGGTTCTGAGCTGGAGAAGACCGAGGTGAAATGGATGGACTACGAGATATAAATTGCTACCCTGCCACCTCTACTTCAATGGTCCTGCTGCAATATTGTAAAGCCAGTGATTGTGAGAGAGGAATCACAAATCTTGTTATTTAGCCAAGATTCTGATAGTATAATTATGTCTGGGGTGTAAGTGACTACGAAGGCCTGTAGCAAGACTATTTTGGGGAGGAGACTGCGTATATTTATGTGTAAGATTTTTGGAGACCGTGGGGGAGAGCTGGTTGCTGTGGGTGTGAACTAGTGACTGAAGGGGGATTAAAGAGCCCTAGTTAATTGAGCTGGGCCTGGGTTAGGATTTATATCACCAGCAGATAAGAGCAGGAGAGCGATAATGATATAGTGAAGCTTAGCACTCTTAAACTAAGAGTAGGTGATAGACAGTCATGAGTGACTGCTCCTGCTAGTGGCTGGGGGGCCAGGAGCTAAGGCTGAGTAGCAAGGTGCAGTACATAGGCATCTGAGTGAGGGGGAGACAGGGATGGCAGGGAGAGTGAGACCAGGAGTGAGTGATGGGAGAAGGGTAGGAAGCATGGTCTTGCACGGAGTGGTGGAGGGCATAGAGTCGCTGTGCTGTAGATGGGAAGTGGGAGAAGCAGAAGGAGGTGTAGGAGTGGGAGCAATTCTGGAGAGGGCCAAGAGTAGAAGGAGGAAGTTGAAAGTATTGGGCTTCATATTTCCAGAATGAGAAAAAGTACCAAGTCCTGAGTATAGGTGTGGAGAATGGTGAATAAAAACTAATTTAATAGAGCTGTATCAGAGTACACTAAGAACTGTAGAAAGCCAGGAACGCAGGTATGAAAAATGCCTATACAGTCTGGTAGCTGTCTATATAATTGCAGAAGCTGTTTAGGTAACTCAAGAGTTTAGTGAACGCACCGAGAGGCACAGTGTTCAACTCCATGGAGAGAGTGGAGAGAAATTCAGAGGAGTATATGTCAGAAAGTAAAAAGGGGGGGAGAGAGAAGACCACCTTTAAACATTAATATTCAGAACTCTAAGGGCAGGGGGCAAACTACCAGAGGAAAAGGGGAGGAGCAATAGCCCATTTAATAGAGAGAGAGGGGGTGGGGGCAAACGATCCAGCAATACAGCAGCTGTAAGAGGTAGCTCTATGCTGTACTGCAAGGATAGCTGGCAGGCACAAACAATCCTTAGAGCAGCTAAAGTCCAGGTTGTGCGCCTGACTAAAAAAGGAGCCAAGTTTAAATGCTGGCTTTGTCTTTCCATACCTTCTCTCTTACCAGTTGGGGCTGCGGTTGGGAGGAAACAGCGAGGGGTGAACCTGAGGAGGGCTTGGCAGTTAATTTAGCCCTCATGACCCTGGGGAGAAAGGGAGAGAAAATAGGCATTAAGTATATATTTTTTTAAAACTGAGAGGGGGGCAATAAGAATAGAGGGGAGGGGACAGAGTAGGAGAGAGTTTTACAGGGAGAGGGTCTAAAATAACGCTCGGCAGGGGCTAAGGTTAGAAATATAGGAACAGCAGTTTAAATTACTTTTAACACAAAAACAGTGACACAGAAGCAGGGAAAAATAACTTTTAACTCTACAATTTCACCCCCAAACAAAAAAACTATCGAGCAATATAGCAGCTGCAAGAGGTAGCTCCATGCTATACTGCAAGGATAGCTGTCAGGCACAAAGAATCCTTAGAACAGTTAAGTCCAGGTTGTGCACCCGAGTAAAAAGGTGCCAAGTTTAAATGCTGGCTTTGTCTTTCTGTACCTTCCTTCTTGTCAGCTTGGGCTGCAGTCGGGAGGAAATGGTGAGAGGTGAACCTGGGGAGGGATTGGCAGTTAATTTAGCCCTCACGACCATTCTTTCTTGCCAGCTGGGGCTGAGGTGGGGAGGAAACAATGAGGGGCGAACCTGGGGAGGGCTTGGCAATTAATTTAGCACTCACTACCCTTTCTTCTTGCCAGCTGGGGCTGCAGTTTGGAGGAAACAGCCAGGAGTGAACCTGGGGAGGGCTTGGCAGTTCATTTAGCCCTCATGACCCTCCTTCTTGCCAGCTGGGGCTGCAATCAGGAGGAAACAGTGAGGAGCAAACCTGGAGAGTGCTTGGCAGTTAATTTAGCCCTCATGACCCTTTCTCTGGCCAGCTGGGGCTGCAGTCATCCAGACATTCTGAGTCTTCTAATCCCAAAAGGCAATATCTATTACTTTCTCTCAATTAAAGATTGAAAGAGTCCTCTGTTGTATCAGCACACTCTTCTCCAGTTCCTCCTCCTTGGCTTCTGAATCTGAATCTGAGGTGGTGACAGAGAGTCAAGAAAAAGCTGTGTGTTTAAATGCCATTGTCTTGGGGGGTGGGGTTATCCCCATCCCCTAACTCCACCAGGAGTGGGTATGCTCTGAGTGTGTTATAGGACCATAAGAGGGTGATGTCACTTGATGCAAAAGGTCAGACATTATTAACACTGCATCTAAGAATGTGTATAATTGATGTGTATGGGAAAAGAAGGAATATTTACTGTTTGTGGAGTTGGGGTAAAGATATTTTTATACATCAACCAGCCCGCCCTCATCAGCCATTAATCTTAGTGTTGCTGAGCTCTTAGGGGCATTTTGCACCAGAAGGGTTACCCTATCCATAACCAGGTGCCAGGGGGTGTTAAACTCCCTCACACTATGGTCTTATTTGGGAGAGAGGTGAGTGTTAAGGCCAAGTGGTGAAAGATATTGGGGTAGTCAAAATTCTGCCCATTTAAGGCCACTACAATAAGGTGTTCTCCTGCACCCTCCACTTCCACCACCAGATATCTGCCATGAGGATCACTCACTTGCTGGATGAGATGGGCCTGAAGGTCAGGCCAAAACTGTTTAACCATCCTCCAGACTTTGGACGTAAAAGATGAAAGAAAAGTAGGTCCCTCCCTAGGATCTGCTCAGTTTGCTTGCCTCTTCCTGTCATCTGGGTTTCTTGTAAGATGTTAATGCTCCCTCTTGCTTTCCTTATACAAGACCAGATTCTCTTCCTTTTCCAAATAGTTTTTAGCCCATTAATGCTCCATGTTGTCACTTGCAATACATGGTGAGATCTATGGGGTATGATGTGTTCTCACTGGTCCACCAAATCCCCACTCCTTTTACATGTACGTTACTGCCTGCCATTCTTTTGCCAACTGGTCGCTCGACTCCAAGAAGTCCCTTAGCAATAAACTCTCCGTCCATCTCCCTCCTCTTCAAGCAACTGGATCTGAATAACTTACAACTTTGGGAATCGAAGAGACCTGCAACCCCCATTTTGTGTCTCTATTGCAAAGCCACCCTGGCAACTGGATCAGGAGCACTGGGCAGAACATTTAAAAAAAAGTAAACCATAAAGTCTGTATGCTGTTTCCTTCTCTGCTAATGGCAATAAACTAAAGTTCTCACAGATCCAAAAGTATCATTTAAGAAGAAATCAACAGCAGTTTCTATGCAGGAAGGACATCAAAGGAAAGGCAAAAATATATCCAACAGATCACAAAATACTGAATTTTGCTTCAAGCAACTTAATTCTCTAGTTACTCCATACTTGTTTTAGTTTAGATGCATTGTTCAGTTGCTTGTATTAAAATAGTCACTTCATAGAAAATTACCAACAGGTGCCCTATGCAAAAGTTAGCAGAGATGAGAATCAATTCAGCTAGCCTTGGATAGGATATTGCTTCAATAGCATTTAGGTTAAAAAATAACTTACTCTTCATAAAAGTTGCTTAATGAAAAGGCTTGTTTCAGGATCTACCAAGAGGTGCCAGGCTAGTTGCTCTGGTCAGAATCCAGTATATAACTGAATTGTTCCTGCGCCATGGCTCTTGTCCAGGTTCTGCCAGATCCCCAGATGTAGTCATATGACTAAAATGGCATGAAAAAGTAAAAATATAACAAAATATGAAAAATGTATTAGCATATGAAAAACTAGAGTAGAATGAATATTAGTTCTTACAATCCTACTATGGTATTGTGCTACAATAGTATCTTACCTGTCTTAAAAGTCAGTTAGACTTTACTATTAGATTTTTAACTTCTGCCTTAAAAATAATCATGGTGGGGAGGTTAATAAATTATTCTTAGGAATCTGAAAGTCTATTCTATTTTGTGATGAGCATGTTTACATGCACTGAGCGAACATTTATATTTATGCTCTAGAAGTTTGTTTTGTTAGTTTTTGCAGATTACATCAGCCTTCCAATCAGAATGTCTCTAGGCAGCATAGAAAAAAAGACTCTCTTGCTCCAAGTATGAATTCAGCCATTCCAAACTCCCTCTATCCAGGCTACAGGAGTGGGTGCTCCTTCCATTTAAGTTCCATTTTCTTTACTGCAGTTTTCACCTCCTGTGCCTCAGTCAGTCACCGCTGCTGATCTTTCTTCCATGTCTTGTCTATTTGCTCCGGTTCTACTGACTCCATTCAGTTTGGTTCCAGGGGACCAGCAGGTACTCTCTCTAGCAGGCACTGTCTCCCATGGGGACCACAACCAAGGCTCCTCAAGCCTCCATGAACTTTCACAAGCCACAGACTGCAGTATGGTGGCACCTCAGCTTTTGCTTCGGCTCCTGCTCTGGTGCTGGCTCCTTGATGACTCCACAACACTAGAGTGGGGGTAAAAATGCAAAGGCAAGAAATATAATATAGTTCCTTAAAATTATATAAAAGTGGGGTCCTTTGGCAATCATGTAACACTGATGAATAGATACAATCATATCATACATTTCTGAGCAGTTACTCCTCAATCAACATCAGCATGAGGCCACCATCTCTTGATCTTTCAATTGAACTGAGCAAACACCATACAGTCTCCTGGCCACAAATTTGAGCAAACTTTTAAAGTCTAGATTGATTAACAAAATAGGTATATAATTTGTAAGCAATCTGAGGTCGGCATTTGTCCTGTTTTGGGATACCAACATACTATTTGCCAGCAGATTAGGCCTAAAGGTCTATCGAGTCTGCTCGAACCTCAGATCCCTAGTTGAGTGCCGAGGCCCTCCCCTCCCTTGTGTTCCAGAAACCCCTATCATCCATCCCAACCCCCCTGGGACAGGCCATCATCTGATACATCCACTTTCTGTGTCTGTCCCACCCTCTCTTGAAGCCCTCCACTGTGGATCTCTGAACCAGCTCGCCAGGCAGTGCATTCCAAGGGTCCACCACCCTCTCAGTGAAAAACCTCCTCCTCTTTTCCCCATCACCCTTCCACCTTCCAACTTCAAACCATGCCCTCTGGTGATACCTCCCTGCTTTAGTCTAAAGATCCCCTCCATGTTTACCCTATTTATTCCCTTGAGGTACTTGAAGACCTCAATCATGTCTCCCCTGTCTTTCCTCTCCTCCAATGAAAACAGGCAGAGTTCCTCAAGTCTGCCCTCATACGTCAAATCCCCTAGCCCTCGTATCATCTTAGTTGCCCTCCTCTGTACCTTCTCCAGGAGCTGTATGTCCCTCTTCAAGTGTGGTCTCCAGTACTGTACACAGTACTCAAGGTGTGGTCTAACCAGTCCATTGTACAGCTGCAGAATCACTTCCTTGCTCCTAGAGGTGATCCCCTCACGATGCATCCCAACATCCTGTTTGCCTTGCTAGCAGCTCTCCTGCACTACTCAGAGTTATTCATACATGCATCCACCATGACCCCTAGGTCTTTTCCCTATTGAGGCCTCCAGCGCCTCCCCTCCTAGGGTGTACCTGTGTTTAGGGTTTCCCCTCCCAAGATGCAACACCTTGCACTTGGTGATATTGAAATTTAATTTCCATGTGTGAGCCCAGCTTTCTAGGATGTCTAGGTCCCCTTGCAGGGCCAACCTCCCCTCTTCTCCCTCAACTACTGCTTCCATCTTGGAGTCATCAGCGAAGAAACTCATTTCACACCCTATACCCTCCCTGATGTTCAATATGTATGCATTGAACAGGATCGGACCCAGGACCGAGCCCTGCGGGACCCCACTACCAACCTCTCTAGGGTTTGAGAGCTCCCCACAGACCACTACTCTCTGGGTGCATCCAGCTAGCCAGTTTTCAATCCATCTGATCATCAAAGGGCCTACTCCTAACCCCATCAGTTTCTCCACCAGACCATTGTCGGGGGCAGAGTCAAACGCCTTGCTGAAGTCCAAGAATAATACATCCACAGGCTTTCCCCTGTCCAGTTCTGATGTTACCCATTCGTAGAACTCCACAAGATTGGTTTGACATGATCTACCTGGCACAAACCCATGTTGCCGACTATCCAGACCTCCCACCTCCTCCAAGTACACCCCCAATCATTTCTTTAGTATACTTTCCATTAATTTTCCCACCACCGAGGTCAAACTGATGGGTCTGTAGTTACCTGGTACTTCCCTCAACCCCCCTTTATGAAGTGGCACCACATGTGCCTCTCGCCAATCCCTAGGTACCCTCCCTGTCTCAAGTGACCTGTTGAAGAGCTCCACCAGGGGTGCAGCCAGTATGTTTGCCAGTTCCCATAGTACTCTTGGATGAATGCCATCCGGCCCAGGAGATTTTGTCTTTCTTTAGGGCCTTGAGGGCTAACCACACCCTTTTGGCGGAGATAGCATCATCCGTCCCCTCCACCTTACTGGCCTTTTTATCCTTATCCAGACGTGACACCCCTGGGATACCTCTCCCTCCCTCTTGCTCCATTTCTGTTGCTCCCCTGATCCCACTCACTGCCGCTTCTATCCCCATCGTGCCTTGCTTTGTAGAAATCACATCCCCCTCCCTAGTGAACACAGAGGCAAAGTACTCATTAAATACCTCTGCCTGGTCCCTCGCCTCTTCCACCCTCCCTCCTTCTGATCTCAATCTGCTGAGATGGCCCTTATTTTTCTCCGCTCCCCAATTTACTGGAAGAACCCTTTTTCCCCTCCATGTATCCCCTGTGCCAGCCACTGCTCTTTACTGGACTTTGCTCCCCTCACCATCCAGGTGACTTTTCTAGATGCAAGATGGTACATTTCCTTATCCCTATCCCATCTTGTTGTTTTATATTTTTTGTAGGCTGCCTTCTTTTCTCTGACCGCTACCTGTACCTCACTGGACCACCAGCATGGTTTATGTGACCTTGCTCCCTTACGTTTCAACTTAGCGCAGATCCTGACTGCCTCATGAAGTCCCCGTTTTATGACCTCCCATCACCTTTCCACACTTGTCATTGATATAATCCCCTTCAAGTGATCCTTGAGAATATTTCCCATGCCCACAAAGTCTGTCTCCCTGAAGTCCACTGCCAGTGTCCTAGATCTCCCCCCTCCCCCATGCTTATTTGAAACCAGACAGTATTGTGGTCGCTCCCAGTCAGGGGGTCCTCTACAACCAGGTCCCTTACCAGATCCCCATCTGTCAGAACCACATCCAGGACATGCCCCTCCCTTGTGGGCTCCATCACATGCTAAGAACACATTCTGGAAGTCATCCAACAGCCTCTGCTCCTTGGCCACCTTAGAGGACATGGTTCCCCAGTTTGTACCTGGCATATTAAGGTCCCCCATCAACACCACTCCTTCCCCTTTTGGTCCACACTGGGCAATGATGTTGTTCTGCAAACCATCCTCTAAAACATCACTCATCCCGGAGGGCCTATATACTACACCCAGCTTGACCTTATCTCCTGCTGGGGATCGTAAGGTGACCCATAAGGCCTCCACGTTTCCCTTTGCCTCTTCTACCCTAGCAACTTCTATGTCATCTCTAATGAACATAGCCACTCCACCCCCTCTGCCCTCCTTTCTGTCCTTCCTAAGCGTAGTGTACCCCCACATGTTTAGGTCCCAGTCATGGTTTTTGTTGTACGTCTCCGTGACCGCCACATCCACCCCAAACATCATGGCCTGGAACTCTGGCAACTTGTTTCCCAAGCTCCTGGCATTTACTAACACCAGCCCCAACCCCTTATTCCTGATCCCCTTTGTCGAACCCCACCCAGGTTCCTTATACTTCCATCCTCCCTCTGCTCCTCTTGAAACCTCCACCCCAGTCTGTTTCCCCCCCTCCCCCCTTGGGTTTGAAGGCTACTCCCCTCATCTGGAGGAGAGGGCTTCTGGTCAGCCCCTCCCTTATCAATGTAAGTATAGATTTAATTAAACTTAGATCCTTCAGGCCTCTTTCATATTGTGATTGTACATAGCTACGTGGGGTTCCAGATGGTTGTTAGGAAACCTTTGTTAGTGCCCAATGCTTTGTCTTGAATGATTGCCTTGATTGCTGTACGTATCTCTAAACTACCAATTTCTCTGCTGAGCAACTCCTCCTATTGATTTTGCAGCTTAGATATGCTTAGTCCCACCAAGAAGGATTCTGACTCTTATGAGGATGGTGGTCTCCTCTCTTCTGAGTACAGCCCCTGATGATTTGTTTTTAAAGCCTGTAGTATTCCTCTTGCTTTAGTCAACTGCACCCCTGTGTACATGATATACACCTGAAGATCCTTGTTTCTTCTCTTTTACTTAAGACTAGTGTCAGGAGGTCTAAACCTCACTGTCTGGTTCTTAGCAATATTGGGAATGCAAAGAATCACATACACATTCCATAAGAGTAATACACTTGTTTATTACTGCCAAAAAGGATAATTACAGTTGCCCTAGCAGTTCTTACCAATATGAATGGGGAGCTAATGCTAAGTGTACCCTATACCACGAGGATTCTCTGGGTCTCTTGGGGTCTCTGAGGTAGAAGACGTAATGTCTCACATTATATACCTTTGATAATTACTATGGTTACTATAAGATAAAAACATCTCTATTTACAGATATGAGCCCTATTGGCTAAATTAGAGGTGGCTTCACGGACCAAGATAACATTATACAATTTTGTAGTAGTCATCACTTTGTGAAACAAAAGAGTACAGTTCTTACATGAATCAGTGTAGTAGTACAAATCACCAAAAGGTGGCATTGCTGACTTATTTATCATTATCATTACAAGGACACAGGTGTCCTAACATCTTGTAAGCAAGAAACACACATATGTATTAGAAAGCAAAGTGTATAACAGTAATATGCATACATATCCTGACATCTACTCTTATACGGTAGATGCCCTTAGCCTTATATGTTAGTAAAACATACACCTAAGTGCTAGCTGTCTATGGTGTACCTCTGGGGGTACCAATTAGGGTGCAGGGACCTCGTGTAACTCTAGGACCATCAATTTGCTTGTGAATTTTGCAAAATATTTCACATAACGAAATCTACAGATTTTGCCCTTCTCTAGTCTGTACTAGGTAAAAGTCTCCAGAGGTCTACAGATCCCATGGCATGCTGCATTTCATGAAGTGTCCTTTGAGCAGGTGAGAGCCCTTTGCACTCCTTTTCTGACCTATTTAGTGTTGCCTGGGTCAGGTTTTGATCTCCTCCCACTTTCATCAGCTGGTGGGTGAACTATACCAAGTTGCTCTTTAAAGTAGACAGGTGTGTTTGCATTAGACCCATATTCTCTTTCTATCACTACTTCCTTGTTTTCTAACACCTCTCTAATATCAAGCCCTGGCCAGACCCGATAGGGCTTCATTGGAGGAATTTGGGGAAATAATATATGGAAATTACGAACATTAGGAGTCTGTGTTAGCAAAATGTAATAAAGCTCATAAAAATGTTGTTTTATAATATTTGTACTCTAAATTTTCAGCATAGCTTTGTTATCATCCTGACTCATGAAGAAGGACATAGCAAATGTTCTACTCCTTCCCAGAAGGTGATTTTGCACAGGGACTGCAAATTCAACTGTTGGGACACAAAAACACAATTTGGGCAGTAGATGAAAAATGACAGCTGTTACATTCATGAGGTGCTGTAAATAAATGGCTAAATTGAAAATGTGGGTTAAAAATATTGAATATTACCAAACTTACAGGCCTGCATTTGCAAAATTCAGCATAGTCTCTTAACTTTTGTATTTTCAAATATATTTACACCAAATTTTGAATGTAGTCTTCTTATGACCCCCTCACATGAAAAATGACAGAGAAATGTTTCAACTCCTGCTCGAAAAGTGATTCCATGTAGGAACTGAGAAATCACCTTTTGGGATATAAAAAAGTATTTTGGCCAGGATTTGAAAAAAAAAATGACAGCTGTCACATTCATGAGGTGCTATGAAGATATGGCTATGTTGTAAATTTGGGGTAAAAATATTGGAAATTTCCAAGGTTATGAGCTTATGTTCTCAATATCACAATGTTCACAAAAGCAGTGTCAGTGGCTCAGTAGGTAGCTCACTTGCCTCGGAGATCAGAGGGCTGTGGGTTCAGTTCCCACATCTGGCACTTGGGTTAATATCCCAGTACTGACATTGTAGTGCAGCATGAGAGGGGTGCAGCACTTCTGAGGTGCCATCTTTCAGATGAGTTGTTAAACCAAGGTCCTGTCTGCCTGGATTGGTGGTAGTTCAGGTGGATGTTAAAGATCCCATGGCACTTATTGAAAAGAGTAGGGGAATTTTTATTGGTATCATAACAAATCAAAAATAAATCATATACAAAGCAGTATTACATCATACAAAGCCAAAAAAAGGGGTTAAACGAAAACATAAATAAGTATTCCATACAGTAACCCCAAACATAAGAAAAACAACCAAAACAACCCCCCTCCCGCACCCCACTAAAAGAGTAGTGGAATTTTAATTTTTATAACATAAAAAACAAATAGTGGTAATCAATGTTTAAATCACACAAAATAATATACAAATCATATAGTAAACAAAGCAAAAAATATTTCAGCCACACATTATCAGATCAGTGTATAAAGAACTATGGATAACCCCCCCCCACCCTACTAAAAGAGTAGGTGAAGCTTTTATTGTTGTTGTTTATATAAAAAAACAATAAACTAATCAATTTTCTTTGAAACAAAAATAAAATCCAGTACAGTAATACTTCATACTTAATACAAAAAATATAGATTGAAAAACTTAGGAAAATCACAATACCAAAACTCTAATATATACCAGATTAAAAATCCTCCACCTGTCCCCCTTTTTTTTTAGAAAGGGTAAAAAAGAAGTACAATGAAATAAGATATTCAAAAAAAACTGTTTAAGTAGTACTTCATACAATTTCCCTAAATCTAAAGCAAAATGACTCCTCAATAATGAAAACATCTTTGTAACCTGGAGAATTCCCAGTTATTCTATATACCTAAGTTCCCAATAATTCAAGGTTGTTCCACAGTCTTTTCCACTGAACAGAATTATAATTCTCTCTTTCTTCCAATTTCCATTTATTCAAATCAGCATTAATAATAAAAAAAAGTTCTAAAGCTGAAATAAACTGTTGTTGTAAAGCCAATCTACAACGACCTATCCAAATCCAATGAAGAAAATGAGCATGAATAATACAAAATGTTCCCTGGTGTACTGAAAAGGGTAAGGTAGGAACTATTCCAAAATACAATAAATTTGGGTCCGGGGGAACTGGACCTACCCACTTCCATCTGTTTTTAACTATATCCTAAAATTGAATTACATATGGACATTGAAAGTATAAATGATCCATTATTTCTATTTTTAAAATACATGTCTCCCTAGGACAATACTGTTACATTAAAGCCTTATGCTTATGATTACCTTTTACATTAATTCAGCCATGTAAACCCAACCATACAGTGTCCCACATGCAGACCGGAAGTCTTTTATCCAAAATATATTCCGAAAGTTGTTTTTGCTCTGAGTTAAATCTGTAAACACCAGCTCATTGAAACATTTCATAATAATCTGCTCATAAAATAATTTCCTAGAGAAATGCAGAGTATCATCCATCAGTACTCCCCATTTCTTTATTGCATCAATGACTCCATCCCACCTCTTTGGTAGGCGAGGTTTTTGTTGCCCACTCTTTTAATACTTCATCTAATGCTTCTTTCCCCCATTTACCTCATAATTGAAACGTTCCCTTCACTAAAGGAATAATATCATCATAAAGAAAAATCGTGAAGAAAAACACCCCAGGATGTACCATATTTAAACACCAAAATTTAATTGGTTTATATAAAATATTCCATTTTACCGGATTCAACCTGCTTCCCCACACGCAAGAAAAAAAACAACTCATCAAAGAGGTTTCTTAAGAAGATGGCAAAAAAAAATAGAACTAATAAATAAAAATCCAGGTATTAAAAAGGTTTTTAATAAAAAGATCCGTCTTTTTTTTGACAACTTCCACCTATTCCACAACTTAACTTTTGTATGACATATTTCTAAAACTCTCTCCCAGTTTATATGTGCCATGCCTTTTCCACCAAAATATATTCCTAAAATATGACAAGGTTTCCTAGAAACCTGAATATCACCTACTGAACAATCTAAATCTCTAAAACCTGCCACATCCAAACAACATGATTTGGCTACATTTAGCCGAGAACCTGTAATTTTACCAAGTTCCTGTAACAAATCACAAGCCAGCCGGACCGAACTGTCATCATTTACCAATAGACAAATGTTGTCCGTGTAAGCTAGCACTTTATACTCTAACACTATGCCCATACCTAAACCATATATATTTGGTGAATTTTTAATTAACCGAAGCAATGGATCTATCATAAATACATATAACATTGGACTTAACAGACAACCTTGTCGAACCCCCTTCTGGATTGCAATTTTCTGTCTCATCCAACCGTTCTCGTACGGTTTAACATATGCCAAAGGATAGCATAGTTTAATCCTTTGTATAAATAAATCTGAATACCATATGCAGCTAAACAATCCCAAAGAAAGAGTGAGAAACCTCATCAAAGGCTTTTGCCTGATTTAAACTTACTATGTAACCTGCACCTACTGATCCTTTTGGGGAATTTTTACTTTCCATTATTTCCCGTAATAATAATAATAAAGCTTCTGTCATTCTTCGACCAGGAACTGAACAAAATTGTGTAGAAATAATTTGTTTTGCCATTACTGATGCCAATCTATTACCTAGTAGTTTAGCAAATATTTTAAAATCAACATTTAATAATGTAATTGGCCGTCAATTTTGAATCTCATCTCGTACTCCAGATTTATACAAAAAAATCGTAAGTCCTTCATACATTGAGGAAGGCAAAGAAAAATTGTGCCAAAAGAAAGTAAAGACTGCTAAAAATTCATGTGGAATAAACTTCCAAACAATTTTATAAAGTTCTCCAGTCAATCCATCGGATCCTGGTGCTGTATCCCCTTTAAAGACCTAATAACTTTATCCATTTCTAAACAGGAAAATGGTAAAAGCAAAGGAGCCTGCAAATCTGAGGGCAGCTGAGGTAAAGATGCAGATTTCAATATCTGATCATGAAAGCCTACATCCGGAGCTGAAATCCCAAACACAGATTTTATGTATTCCTCTAAAGTTAACATAATACCCACATTATTAGTAACATATTTCCCATTCGTTGTATTCAAACCATTAAACAATCTTTTCTCTGTTCCTTTTTGACAATTAAGGAAATGATTCCCTTGTTCCAACTTCCATTGCATTCCAAACATTTGTTCCTGATTCAATGACAACATTCTATCATACTGATAAAATTCCATATTAGTCTTTACTTTTTGGATTTCTATGGACGCGTCTTCTTGTCCCAAATGGTGCTTTGTTAATAATTCACCCAGCTGTTTTCTTAACTGTAAGTATTTAGAATATTTCAAAATCTGTTGACCCCTCCCTACTTCCTTAAAATAACTTTTTAAACACATGTTGAAATCTTCCCACCATTCTCCCATATCGTCATACAAAAATTGGGTAGAAAGTTTAACCCGAATTATCTCAGACAAATTCGACACAACCAAAGGATCCTTTAAAAGCAAAGAATTCAACTGCCAATATCTTGGGCCTGCCATTATATGAGGAGGAAATTCAATATGCACCCCTACCAAAACATGGTCAGAAGATTCAATCAGTAATAGAAACATTTTACCCTGCGATAACGATTGATTGATAAAAATCATACTGTACATGAAGAAATTCACCCTCTATAATAA
Organism: Neoceratodus forsteri; assembly: GCA_016271365.2. Taxonomy (NCBI): domain Eukaryota; kingdom Metazoa; phylum Chordata; order Ceratodontiformes; family Ceratodontidae; genus Neoceratodus; species Neoceratodus forsteri. The sequence continues at coordinate 255,035,403 of CM057450.1, read as the reverse complement.
GTAGGTTTTACTGACTGATTGTTCCCTTCAGAAAACTTTTTTAAACCCGCATGGTTTACCATGGTTCATAAAAATACTCTATCACAATACACTTTGTCTGATGAACCCTCTTTTGACAAATTAATATTAAAATCCCCAGCAAAAAAAACAATTCTGCTAGTATGCAGGTATGGTTTTATTTTCTTTAATAATTCAATTCTAAGGGCCTTCGACAGATAACCATACATATTAATCAGTCTGCAATGAACTGCTTTTATTTCTGTATCTAACAAAAAGGCTCGTCCTGGTTCAATATCAACCATTTGAAAACATTGAATTTCAAGTGAGGTGTAACAAAACCCGACTCCACTACAAGCGTCTACTCCTGAAGACCAAAAAGACAAACACCCTTTCCATTCTTTAGTAATCTGGTTTATATTACTAAGAGAATACATCTTAGTATCTTGTAAGAAAAAACATCATGTGGTAAGTGTTGAAGTATCCCAAAAGTAACATAACGTTTTCTCATTGATAACACACTATTCACGTTTAAACTTGCAATCCTCAAACAAAATGGATTAGAGAGGAAGAGCAACCAGTTTTCCACTAGATCTGGTCACCCATTTTTGTGGAATATTGGGTTGACTTGAATTTTGTATCATTGAAGATCTGGGTTCCAGAGGGGGAAAAGGATCCGGATCCTTTCCCTCCATAGGCAAATCTGAATCCACCTGTTCACCCCATGAGGTGAAAACTGAAAATCTATTTGTTAAGGGTAATGGTGAGAGAGAAATTTCTCCCTTTTTCTGTTTCTGAGACTGAGTCTTTAGAGGACGCATGAAACCATCCTCTGTTTCAGATATAACCAACTCATCCCTTAGATTTGCAGAAAGAGAGGTCACAATATCAGTACCTACTATCACAAAGGTGTCTGGAATGGGAAAGGCTGGTGTATTTGCTCGTTGACTTAAAAGAAAGGAGTCTCACAGGGGAGCTCTGTGGAGTAACATAAGGGGTCACATTTTCATTTTGTCTAAGTTGTGGCTGTGGTTGCCTTATTAAAGGCTTCAATGGAAGTATCACTGTGTTATTTAACTCCATGGCCTTTGTAGAAATTGGCTGGTGTCCACCCCTGACCCCAGACCCTGACCCTCGGCCATGGCCTCTGCCACGGGTGGGAAAAGGACCCTCATGATCCTGTTCAGTAGTCTGTCCAAAACGTTGTTTGGCTTTATTTAGAAAATAATCATGATCAGACTCCCCCTCTGTATTATGAGTGCCCAAGGGCAGTCCTGAAATGAATGTTCTTCTTCCCCACACAAATTTCAAAAAGGGCGGGCATTACACTGGGGAGCAGTATGACCCAACATTCCACAATGAAAACATCTAATCTGCTCGGAATCTATATTTAGATGATCCAGAGTTCCACATCTATAACAACTTTTGGGCTGTCCTGCATAAAACAGGACTCCCCGATCTCGGCCCCAAAAAAATAAAAGAACTGGGTAAGTAAGAAATTCCAGCTTCAGTTTGATTCAATTGGACCCGAAACAACCAACCACCATTCCAAAATCCATTTTCATCTATAAAGGGTTTTGGATGTTCCATAACAGTGCATTTTTTCTCCAACCAAAACATAAAATATCATTAATACAAACCCCTCATTTCTAAATAATATTGTAAGAGTTTTAATGGTTGGTTTTGTGACCAGAATAGCCAAAAAGTCAATCCAGTTTCCAAAATCCTTAAGTGTGTAATATAATTTCCAAAACTTATCCAACAACTGCATGTTGCAAAAGCTTAAATCATATGTTCAATCTCCGGAAGCATGTATAAATGTATACACTTTGGAAGGTGCAAAGACCATAGAATCCTTAATTAAAGTCTTTCCTACCCATATCCTATCCAGGACTATGGGTGCATTCACCTTATATTTAAGACAAACCAAAAAACATATTTTCGCCACTTATGCAGATTTACAAAATAATCCTGCAAATGTTTTAGGTGGTGCTACATTTGTAGAATCCCTCCATCTCGTCTGGTACAGAATTAGAAGTAATCCTACCTTGTATCCCCAGAGAAACTTATTTTTCAATTACAGAACTGGACTCTGAGCCATCCACACTAATAGGCCCGACGGGTACAAAACCGCTTGTCCCCTTACCATATCCTGAGGACTAAGAAGCACTGCTGCAACCTCAGCAGGCCCACCTGTCACCTTCGTTACAACAGTCGGCTATGTTAATATTTTGTGGGCTGCTTGGGGGGAGACAACTTCATTTTCCAGAGACCCCAGTGAAGGGATAATCGGGTCAGGAATCCATCGGTCTCCATTATGAGTCCACCCGGCATTCTGCAAAGCCGACCCAGGGGTCCATTCAGTATCTGGGTGTAGTGTCTCAGAAGTGACGTCAACTACCCAGTTTTGTATCCTTGAAGAGTTTAACCCCAACAGGAAATGAGACCGTTCCAAAACTGCTTCTAATGGTACCCGTTTACTCCCCCCAGGTAAAAGGCTCACCTCTGATCTTTTCCTTTTCTTCTAAGGTTAACTTACTTGCCATAAATTCTTGTTCTGCCACCGAAATTAACTCCAACAGCTGTTTTTTTCCTTAAAGCCAAATCTCGCTGAAGATTCTCTTTGTCCAAATCTTGTATTTCATTCAAATACTCCATTGAGGTAGAGGGCTCCTCAGTTTGGGTATCTGCCCCCAAAACTTGGCTCTCCATAATGGTAGCATCCTGTAATTCTATAACCTCCTCCATCTTTTCCGCACCATGTCCTTCCTCCTCCATGTCCAAATTCACACTGAACGTAGTCAGACTCTCCTGCAGCGCTTCAGTGCCCTCTGCAGCAAGAGTAGGGGAATTTCCCTGGTATCCTGGCCAAATTTTCCTCATTCACTAAAAATACCACAAACGGTTTAATCTGGTTCTAGGTCAGTTGGCATTCATCAGTATCCCCCTCCCCCAGGTCATGCCTGAAAATTGGCGGGCTATGTCTAGTGCACTTACCTGGTCAACAAAAGCTAAACAACTAAATAAAATAAATATTCAATGTAGGTTCATAACTTTGTTGCTTTTTTATATTTTTATACCAAATTTTCAACAAAGCCATCTTATGACCTAACCTCATGAACAGTGGTGGAGGAAATTTTGAACTTCTTCCTGAAAGGTGATTTTGTGCAGTGATTGCAAAATCACCATTCAGGACAGGTTTATCTAATGTCACTTGCACTGTTCTTGAAGTGGTGTCACAAAAAAGGTATGTTGAAAATTAGGGGCAAAAATATTGAAAAACGGCCAAGTTATGCTACTAAGTTCAAAACCCCTTTGAAATACACTGAACAACATACCTGAATTCCTCAGTTTGTGGTACAGCATTGAAGAGTGAAGCCATGTCTGCGGTCCAGAGAGGATTACAGTGTTGGACCTCTGATCAGTAAGTAACAGCTTGGCAGCATGGGAGGGTGTGTGCTAAGTGGGAGGGTCAGGTGGGGGAGTCTTGGCTACAAAAGATATTGATGGACAATTTTTTTTACAGGTATAAAAAAGACTGAGAATTTCTGCTCTGGGGATTAGGCACCCCCTAGTTTCACTATTATGTTTCTTGGGGATGGAGTGGGGTGGTGGGTGCTGAGAGGGAGGGCAGGTGGTGGGGTATCTAAAATTAAAAATAGAAAATGGTGGTCATGGCACACTCCATCATGTCCAACATGACTTCCATGCACCAGTGTACATGCATGACTACTAACACTTATGCAGTAGACTGTGGCAGCTTTGTTGGAAAGGGCAGAATGTGCCATGACCACCCTTTTTGTATTTTAAATTATAGATATCTCCCCCACCTGACCCTCCCTTTCAGCACCCACCACCCCACACCCCACCAGAAATGTAAAAGTAACACTGGGGGTGACCAATCCCCCAGTGTCATGATCAGGATGCCACCAAGGTTTACAGAAAATAATAGTGCAGTGCCACTTGGGACAAGGAGTGGAATGCTTCAGAGATGCCATGGATGTGGAGGTGACTGCGCTCCATGTCCAACATGTTGTTCAGTCAGAAGGAATGCATGGAGTCCTTTCTCTATAGCAAGAGGTCTGCAGGGCTACACCCACTGCAGTCCTAAAAATGAATCCCCTCAGAGTCTTTAATCTCCTGGAACAGTGTAAACTTAATGTGCCTCACACTCAGTATTCCCACCCCTCTCCCATAATTATTATGTCTAGAGTTAACTGCCTGTCTAACCTGTTCTCTTCAGAATGATATCTATTACCCTTTAACACGTGTCTCTTGAATGAATGCCACTGACACGTCTAGTTTGTTTTTTTAATTTTGATTATCTAATAGCATTTTTTATTTGTCTACCCTCCCTTGATGTTCCATGTGATGAACTTGACTGATTCACTCATTCTGTAGCAGTTGTATCTAATGCTTTCTTTCTGTAATGCTTCCTTTGGGGACTAAAACCTAGGATTGTTTCTGGACTATAGTATATACCACTCTGCCTTTTCTCTCCTATCTCCCACAAAGATAAATAAAAGCATAACAACTACCATTTAAGTAGTACTTTGTGAGCACCTCATTTCTTTTTTGGGTTTTGACAAATGCATTTGTTTTCTATTACCACTGTATTCTCTCACTTTTGCAGCCCCTCTCCCTTGCTGTTTCCTTCTTTTCAGGTCCATGAAGTACCTTGTCAAGCAGTGCTTTCAGTACCTTATTCTGAACATAACAACTTTAATGCAACCTTTCTATTTATAGCTTACTTCTGGACTAGGCTTGTACTGATTGCCAGAGAACCCTTCCTGGTCATTTTGGTGTCCTTCTGCCTAGTTCCACTAGGCAGGGTTTGACACTCTGACTTTAAGAAATTAAAGAAAGCCAGAGGACATTGACGTTGATTCAGGAAGCAAGATTACCTGACTTAGTGGTGTATGTCTCTATATGTGAGTGCTTCCAATATGCTGCTGTATATGTCTTAGCTGATACAACAGGTATTATGCAACTAATTAAATTGAATAGGTTCTGCATGCATGTAAAATATCCAACATATGACAAAACTGAAAATCAGACCATTATGAGAGATACAAGAACTTGCTAGCTTTGAATGAATAGCATGTCTATACTGAATATGGAGGAGAAAGCATGCACCTCTATATTTTAGGATTTCATTAGATTTATTATAACAAAGATTGAGCTTAAGAAATTTATTTTTTCATTTTTTAAACCTTTGTTTACCGGGTAAGTACAATGAGCCAAACCTGTTTTCATGTACGACTCGGGACCATAAATATACAGTCAAGATGTTACAAATAAAATGAACAAACTTACAATACAATACATTACATTACTAACAAGTATTAAACATACATCACAATATTACAATACAACAATCATTAAAATAAGATACAGATGTAAACACTCACTCAAAAACAATGACAATGCAATTTGCCAAGAAAATAATTTCTTAGCTTAATTTTTAAAGTTTGGTGGGTAACATTCCCATATAAAGAAAAAGGAAGCTAATTCCAATTTTTAGCAGCAGACTAAGAAAAGGAGCCATCCCCCATTTTGGTCTTGGTTTTTGGAACAGCTAATTTAATCTGATAATTTGACCGAAGTTCCCTTGAATTCCTTTTAATTAATAATAATGAATATAATGGAGAATTTGTACCCTGACAAAGAATATTATCAGTTAGGGAACATAGACTATACAGACAATTAAGCCTAGGTGGAAGCCAGGTATATAGTCTATGTAGTTCACAGTGATGTGTAGAACAAGGCAATTTAAGAGTAAATCTACAAATGCCATGAAACACATTAGTAAGAAGGGATAACTCCCTATTAGACAAATTTGAGAAAAGAAATGAATTGTAATTTAACTGTGGAAGTAATACACCCCTGGCTATTGCCTGCCTAGCTGGTAGGGTCAGCAAGGATTGAAACTTAAATAGGACACCCAATCTCTGATTTATTTGATGAGAAATAGAATTTACATGATTGGAAAAAGTTAAGTTTTGGTCCAACAGGACTCCAAGATATTTAAATTGTTTTACCTGCTCCATCTTATTACCCAATGTATCCATAATCGACAAATTCTGAGCTCTATTGAGTCTAATTCTAGACCCAAAGAGCATGCATTTTGTTTTTGTGTTATTTAATGCCAAATAATTCCCTTGTAGCCAGCTACAGAGTACAGCAAAGTCCTTATTTAAAGACTCATTTATAAGTTCCACTGAAACAGAACTTTTATACAGAATAATATAATCTGCATAAATCAGACAATGGGTATCTTTCAATAAAGATGGATCAATGTCTACAAATACAGTAAACAGAAGTGGGCCCAGAATGGACCCCTGGGGCACTCCCTGTAGTAAAAACCTACTAGAAGAAAAGGCTCCATTTAATCCTACTTTCAATGGTCTTTTGGTCAGGTAACTGTTAAACCAATTAACAGCAATTTCTGCTAAACCATAGTTTCAGAGCATCCTGACAAGCAGGGGATGATTCACTAAATCAAAGGCCTTGGACAGGTCCACGAAACACAGCACCAGTGAGCAAACCTTCATCCATAGCTAGACTGGTGTGGTTCGTGAACCTGGCCAAGGCAGTCCCTGTCCCATGAAATTTTCAAAACCCATGCTGATCAGGTGTCCTAAAACCACTATCCTGTAAGTAAGCAGAGAGTTGCTAATTCACAAGTCTCTCAAAAATCTTACCCAAAGGTGGCAAAAGGGAAATAGGATGATAATTGTCTGTATCCATTCTGTCACCAGATTTATAAATTGGTTTGATTACTGTTTGCTTCCATTCATTTGGGAAGCACCTAGTAAGCAAAGACAAATTGAAAATAGAAGTAAATATGTGTATTATACTTGTCAAACACTGTGGAAATAAGAAAATGTGCAGATTGCATCTTACAAATGTTATATATATATATATATATATATATATATATATATATATATATATATATATATATATATACATATATATATTTTCATGACAAAAAAATCCATTTAATGCATCAGTTAAGGTTGTTCCACAGAGACAAAAGTAGGAAATTCAGTGTTAGAGTTAAAAGCCCCCTTGCACCCCCTAGCCCACCCCAACCAGCATCGGGGGTGTGTGTTGAGGTCTTCAGTCTAACTCTCACCCATCGGCGTGTAAACAAGCTGAGGTATATAGAACAGGGTGAGTGTTAGGGCCGGCGACCCTACGCACTAATGTCAGTGAAGTAGCGGGTAGGGGGGATGCAAGGAGCTTTCAACCCTAATACTAAATTTCCTTGCTTTTGTCTCTGTGGAGCAACCTTAACTGATGCATTAAACAGAATTTTTTGCCATGAATTTCCCTTCTTTTTGAGAATGAGGACTATAAGTAGTGACTAGAATGCGGTGGTGGAAGTGCAGGCCCTTTGGGCCCCGCGCTCCTACCACGTAATGTCTTATGACATAGTAACGGTAACTGCAATGCAAACACAAGCACTAACAGTTACGCACATGGTGATGCAAATGGAAATGGTAATGTAAATGTTAACAGAAACGCAAGAGCAAAGTGACGCCAAAGCGAACAGTGATGCAAACGGAGATGCAAGCGTGTACAGAAACGTAAGTGGTAACACACACGGTCACAGTGCCACTGTTGTAAACACAAATGTTAACTGTTACAGTGACAATAAGACCAAAGGGAACAGAAAAGGAAAGACAAACACAAGCATGTATGGAAATGCAAATTGTAATGCACACGGTCACAATACCGCTATTGCAAATGCATATGGTAATGGTAACAGCAAAAACAATGCCAAAGGAAACAGAAAGGCGAATACAAGTGCATATGGAAACACAAACTGTAATGCACACAGTCACTGTACTGCAATTTGAAATGCAAATGGTAACAGTAACAGTAACAGCTAAAAGAGAAACATAGAAACATAGACTTTGATGGCAGATAACGACCACTTGGCCCACCCAGTCTGCCCATTTCCCTACCTACTGGAAAAGCTGTAGATTTTAGTTTACCAACAGCCTATTTCCTGCCACCCCCCACTACAATTGCTTTATGTCTGTCCCATGCATGTTTGAATTCCCCCACTGTTTTAGACCCAACAACCTCCCCAGGAAGGCGGTTCCATGCATCCACCACTCTGTCTGTGAAAAAAAAAAAATCCTCACATTACTCCTGAGCCATCCCCCTCTATCCTTAAATTGTGCCCCTTTGTTCTTGCACATCTCTTTTTCTGAAAGATGCTACCCTCCTGGACTTTGTTGATTCTTTTGAGGTACTTGAACATTTCTATCATGTACCCCCTGTCCCTTCTTTCATCAAGGGTATACATATTAAGCTCTCTCAGTCTCTTTTCATATGGTTTCTGATGCAGACCCTGCACCATTTTAGTTGCCCTCCTCTGGACTGCTTCCATCTTGTCTATGTCCTTGTGTAGATGAGGTCTCCAATACTGTGCACAGTACTCCAGATGGGGTCTCACCAACTGTCTGTACAGAGGGATAACCACTTCCCTTTTTCTACTTGTGATACCCCTTCCTATGCCTCCCAGTATCCTCCTGGCTCTCCTTACTGACTTCTCACATTGCTTACCCAACTTTAGATCATCTGATATGACTACCCGCAGGTCCCTTCCATTTTTGTTGTTGTTAGTATCTCTCCTGCTATTGTGTACTCTTCTCCTGGGTTTTTGTTTCCTAGGTGCATTACTTTGCACTTCTTTGTGTTGAATCTAAGTTGCCATATGTCTGACCGTTCCTCCAACCTTGCCAAGTTCCTTCTCATCCTTTCTACCCCCTTGCGTATCAACTCTGTTACAGATCTTTGTGTCATCTGCAAAGAGGCATACCTTTCCTTCCAGACCCTCTGCAATGTCACCTATAAAGATGTTAATGAGGACTGGACCTAGTATTGAGCCCTGAGGTACTCCACTAGTGACTCCCCTTTCTTCAGAATGTGTTCCAGTCACTATTACCTTCTGTGTCCTGTTGTACAGCCAGTTTTCTACCCAGGCTACCACCCTGGGACCCACTCCCAGGCTGGCTAACTTGATTATCAATCTTTTGTGCGGGACTGTGTCAAATGCCTTGCTAAAGTCTAGGTAGACCATATCCACAGCCCCTCCCTGGTCTATTACTTTGGTTGCCAAGTCAAAGAAATCTATTAGATTCATCTGACATGACCTTCCTGCTGTAAATCCATGCTGCTTTGGGCCCTGTGCCCCGCTGGCCTCTAGGTACTGAACAATTCTTTCTTTCAGAAATGATTCCATAATTTTCCCTACCACTGAGGTCAAACTTACAGGTCTGTAGTTTCCTGCTTCTGTCTTGCTCTCATTTTTGTGAAGGGGAATCACATCTGCCCTCCTCCAGTCCTCAGGTACCACCCCATCCTCCCATGATTTGTTAAAAAGTGTGGTCAGTGGTGTCACTAGGTCCTCCCTTAGTTCTCTTAGGATTCTGGGGTGAATTCTGTCAGGCCTAATTGCTTTATCCACCTTGAGTTTTAGGAGTTCTTTCAGGATTCTTTCTTCTGTAGATGGACTGGTGTCAACCCCTCTACCCAGAGTGCTTCTATTGTCTGGTTTAGGTAACTCCTCCTCATCTTCTTTTGTGAATACTGAGCAAAAGTATTCATTCAGTAACTCTGCCTTTTCATTGTCTCCCTCTGCCGACCTCCCCTCTCTCCCTTATTAATCTTCACTATTCCTCCCTTAACCTTTCTATGCTCCCTAATGTACCTATAAAAGGTTTTATCCCCCTTCTTAACTGAATTGGCTATTTTTTCCTCAGTTTGGGCTTTTGCTATTCTGACTGCCTTCCCCACTTCTTTCTGCTTTAATTGATACAGTTCCCTGTCATGCTCCTTATGTGATTCCTTATACTTTTTGAATGCAGCCTTTTTCTCCTTAACCTTCCCTGCCACCTCTTTTGAGAACCATAGTGGTTTTTTACTCCACTTTGTTTTCTTTATCTGCTTCACACAAAGCCTTGTTGCCCCTATGATGGTAGTTTTGATTTTTCTCCATTGTTCTTCTACCCCTCCTTTTTGGCCATTTGCTAGTGTATTCCTCACTACAACAACAGCAATGCCAAAGGAAACAGAAACAGAAATGCAAATGTAAGTGTGTATGGAAATGCAAACCATAATGCGCACGGGTACGGCAACGCAATTGGAAATGTAAATGGTAAAGGTAACAGCAACAATAATGCCAAAGGAAACAGAATAATGCCAAAGGAAATAGAAACAGAAAAGCGAATGCAAGTGCATACAGATATGCAAACCGTAATGCACACGGTCATGGTACTGCAATTGTAAATGCAAATGGTAACGGTGACAGTAATAATAACGCCAAAGGAAACAAAACCGGAAATGGAAATGCAAGTGCGTATGGAAATGCAAACTGTAATGTGCATGGTCATGGTGCCACAATTGTAAATGCTAACGGTAATGGTAACAGCAACAACAATGCCAAAGGAAACAGAAATGGAAATGCAAATGCAAGTGCATATGGAAATGCAAACCGTAATGCACACAGGCATGGCAACACAACTGGAAACACAAATGGTAAAGGTAACAGCAACAATAACACAAAAGGAAACAGAAACACAAATGTAAGCAAGTATGGAAATGGTAACACAATTGGAAATGCAAATAGAAATGATAAAAACAATGAAGATGCAAAATGAAAAGGAAACGCAAACACAAATGGAAGGTCGGCAGCAAACACAAATGGTAATGCGCACAGTGACATAAAGTGAAACACAAACAGAAACAATACCGTAGATACAAATGGTAACAGTAACACAAATGCAAACACAAATGAAAATGCAAAGGGTAATGCATGCAGTGGTATATACGGGAGCGGTAATGCAAACGGGTACAGAACCACAAGCGGAAAAGGTAAGGGTAACAGTAACGTAAGTGCACAACTGGGTTTTCCCCAACAGTTGCATAGAGAAACACAGTGAGTACAAAGAATGTATGCATAATAATGGGGCTCGGAGCAGAAAATGAGGAGTTGGAATACTAAATTGCTTATTTCTCAGGAACAGTACAACGTAGAAAAAAAAATAAATTTTGTATGAATTATGACTTTCCCGGCTAGTTTTGTACTTCGTAGTTTTGTAAATAGCCCCCATTTGGCGGGGGCTAAGCATTTTTCCTATGAAAAGTCCGTATCTTGCACCGTTTCCGATATACAGGCCCCGAAAGGTGCGGCAGATGCCGTAATGTTATCCTATGGAAAAAAATTTGAAATTCAGAGAGCCATAACTTTGCCACCCTGTAATATAGTTTCACCAAACCACTAAAAGGCACATCTGTGGGATGTTGGCTTTCTTCCTTCCAAATTTCAGCCCAAAAGGCCAAACATTATTTTGCAGCAGGGTGGCAAAGAATTCCTGCCATGAGGCGGACACCGTAATGTTAGTCTATGGGAAAAAGTGTCAAATTTGGATTGCCATAACTGTGCAGCTGTCAAATATTTTTTCTTGATACCACAAAAAGGCACATCTGTGAGATGTTGGCTGCCTTCCTTCCAAATTTCAGCCCAAAAGACCAAACCGTTCTTTTGCAGCAGGATTGCAAACAATCCCTGTCATTTTGGCCATAGTGCTGAAAAGTAGTGTCGTGATTTACGACACCTTTCGCAAAAATTTGCAGCAGTGTCACAAGTGCGACACTACTTTGTGACACTACTTTTCCCAGAAATTTGAAAAACATATTTCTGGGGTGTTTAACCCCAAAATAAAGACATGGCTAGCATCCTCAGGGCTCGACTAGGTACACACAAAAATAATTATGTCCCTAGATGGTCCCAATTTTAAATGCCAAGCATTTCTGTGATCAGTAACTGAAAACAAAATGGTGGATTTGCAACACTACTAGGGTCATTTGTGACACTAAAGACAGCACTTGCGACACTGTCAAACTTTTTGTTAACTTTTTCCATTGACTTTAATGGGAAACTTGTTTTTTTAATAACTTTTGAATGGTTCAATATTTTTTCACAAAATCTTCAAAAGGCTCAACGGGGATCCTGGCCTCACGTTCCCTGAAGTTTTTGGACCAGTTGCATAAACTGTGCAACCTGTAGGCACGAGCAAAGAATGCACAAAAAAAAACATAATTGCGCATCGGAATATTGCTTAATAACTCCACAGCCGTATATCTAACTGGTACAAAACTTGGCAGATCCCAAGATCTATGGTTATGCCCTGTGCCTTCCAAATTGCAGGCAAATCTGTTGAACACTGGCAAAGTTATTAAGGTGCAAAATTTTACCTTTTAACCTTAAATGGGTTACTCTACCATAATACATACATATATATATACTGTATATATATATATATAGAGAGAGAGAGAGAGAGAGAGAGAGAGAGATAAATTAGGGTTCATATTACAGTGGCAAAAGTATGGAAATGTAGTGTTAGGGTTCGCAAACCTAACATTCCATCCCACCTCCCCCACCCTCCATACACCAACAGGCATTGGGTTGTGTCTTGGGGTTATCAACTCTAATGCTCATCCCATTCCAAGTGTAAGGAAGTTGAGATGGTGCAGTATAGGAGAAAGAGGTGCATGTGTGGAGGGTGGGGGTGGGGTGGCGTGGTATGGTTAGTTGGGGGTGGAATGGGATGTTAAGGCTGGGAACCCTAACACCACATTTCCATATGTTTGTGTCTGTAATATGAACCTTAAGTTATGCTTTACTTTTTTTTTTGCAATGAATTTCCTTACTTTTTGTTGGAATCTAGATTTAGTAGTTGCCATATTGGTCCTTGCAAGAATAGATCCAGAAGCAAATGATTTGATACCTTTTAATGGACCAACATAGATGTAACAACAAGAACAAAGTGCTCTAGCTTTCGGACCAACCAGTCCTTCTTCAGAAAGCTCATGGCAGTTGTTACTGCCGCGGGCCTGAAGAAGAACTGGTTAATCAAGCAAACACTGTTCTTGATAATACATCTATGTCGATCAAAAGGTATCAAATCATTTGCTTCTGGATCTTACTTTTTGTGAAAGTATCATCCCAGAAGTAGTTATTCGTAAGTGTAGCGGCGTTGTAATTAACCTTTATTTCCCTGTTGGCATGCAAGGCCTTTTGGGCCCTGCACTCCGATGCCCCATGATTTTCCTTATTTTATTGTGGGAGTTATCTGTAGATGAATGAGTAAATTATTGCCATAGCCATCTAATTACCCCAAGACATGTACCTAGTACAGAACATTTTCAAATCACCACCAACACATAATTCTGTGTAACTGCAATGCCATTCTGCACCACAGTTGCAAAAACACATTTTGGGCAGTATTTGAGAGATTACAGCAGTGACTTATATGAGGTGGGGGTAATAAAAGGGATATGTCATAAATTTGGGGTCAGATATTGAAAATGTACATAGTTATGATCAGCCATACTGAAATTGCAATAAATGGTCATAACTTTGTAATTTTTCCACATTTTGACCCCACTTTTTCAACATAGTCTTTTTATCACCCAACCTCATAAACCCCATAGGTAAAACTGTCATAATCCATGATAAAAAGACATTCCATGCCTCAGGTGTGGAAACATGTTTCTGGTAGGATGTGAGAAATGACAGCTGTACTGTGCATGAGATAGTGTGGAAAAATGGTTATGTTGGAAATCTGGAGTGAAAATATTAAAAATTGCCAGGAGGCTACAGCTTTAAGGGAAGGCCTCTAGGGGTTGTTGGGAATGTAAGAAAGGTAAAGAATAGGGATCTGAATCCATAGATTGCTCTGATTTCCCTTATTTATTTATTCATATTAAAAGGGCAGGGGGAGGAAAAAAGGGAGAAAAAAAGGAAGGGGAAGAAAAAAAGGAAAACATTAAAGTCAGATGAAGTCAGTGAACAAGAACCATGTTTAAGAGAGGAAGACTTGCAATTATATTTAAAATCCTGGTACTTATTGTCTTTGTTTTTAATCCTTTGTAAATAAATGCAAACTTGAGAAGATAGAGCAGTGACACACAAATTGGTAAATGAACTTGGCACACAGTAGCTGCTGATGTATATAATATCATGTTTTATGTCATACTAACATACTAAAATGCCAGCAGAATAGGCCAAACGGTCTTTCATGTCTGCTCATTTGGTCAGCCCCCACCCTGGGAGCTGATCTTGCTGCCCCCCTCATCCTCCCTGGCTTCTCCCTTCCCAGTCCCGGATATTCCCACTGGACAGGACTTTGCATTAAGAACCTTCCCTGTACCTGTCCCACCCCCTCTTGAACCCCTCCTACATCTCTGCCTCCACCAGCCCCCTGGGCAGCACATTCCATGGCTCCACCACCCTCTTAGTGAAGTAGCACCTCCTCCTTTCTCTCCTGAATCTCCCCCCTCCAGCTTCCACCCATGCCTCTAGTTGCCCCCCTCCTTCCTTCTGAGCAACTTGACTGCTTCTCCCCTATTTAACCCCTTCATGTACTTGAAGACCTCTATCATGTCCCCCTGGTCCCTTCACTCTTCCAATGTGTACATATTTAGCTCTTCGAGCCTCTCACCATAGGTCCTGTCCCCAAGCCCCAGATCATTTTGGTTGCCCTCCTCTGGACCCTCTTCAGTAGTTCAATGTCCCTCTTTAAGTGTGGCCTCCAAAACTGCATGCAGTATTCGAGGTGCAGTTATACAGGGGGAGTATCACTTCCCTCCTTCTGGAGGTGATCCCCCTAGCAGTGCATCCCAGCATCCTGAAGGCCTTGGCTGCTGCAGTCCTACAAGTCTCAGAGTTGTTCATCTTGACATCCACCACCACCACCCCCAGGTCCCTGTCAGTCATTGAGACTTGTAGCATCCCCCACCAGGGTGTACTCTTGGCCCAGGTTTCTGGGTCCCAGATGCGGTACCTTGCATTTACCTGCATTAAACCTCAGCTTCCACTTTCTAGACCACCTTTCCAGAGCCTTCAGGTCCCTTCTCCCCATCCACCACGCCCTCAGTTTTGAGTCAGTCAGCCTCCAGTTAATTATTCCAGTGTTAAGATATGGTGAACTGATATATAGGAAAACTAATAAAACACTTTTGGCCAAGTTGAATAAAACTTATTTTCGTGTGGCTAGATATATCTTAAAGTGGAACTATCATACTCATCATTGTTTATTGCTGAAAAAGTGAATTGGCTGCCTTTGGATACAAATTATGTATGTCACTGGTTAACTTTAATTCATAAAATGAAATATCTTTGTTTAAATCATCCAATTTCATTACTGCTGTTTCCAGTGAAACAATATTCTAAAAGGTTATTAACTAGATCAGTTCCTTTAAATAAGATTACTGTAGAAAAATCAAGAAATAAATATGGGGATAGGACTTTGACTTATCAAACTACTAGTTTTTGGAATCTTCTTCCTGTAGATGTAAGGGAAATTACAAATCATTCCACATTTGTTCATGCCATAAAGGAATTAAATATCCATGTTTGTGAGTGTTGATTATTTTTTAATGTACTGTAGAAATTGATAAGATTTCTCCCTTTGTATAATTACTAAGGAAGTATTTTATATATTTTGTATTTTGTTATCTTGGTATTATTTATATTGATGTGTTTGTTAATGTCTTAATATGGAACTTTATTGTATGTACTTAGGGATTGCATAGGTCTGTCTTGTAAACTGGGGTTTTGCCCAAATTACATGTATCACCTGTATAAAAATAAAATGTTACCTACCTACCTACCTGATACCCTTCTTTATGTCAAAGACATAAGCATTGAACAGGAGGGGCCCAGGGACTGATCCCTGAGGGACCCCATTAATGACCCTCCTTGGGGATGAGACTATCCCACCAACCATAACCATCTGGGTCCAGTCCTGGAGCCAATTGCCTATCCATCTGATCATCTGGTTCCCCACCCCCATTTCTCCCAGCTTATTCAACAGGCCCCCGTGAGGAACAGAGTCAAACGCCTTGCTGAAGTCAAGATAGAGGACGTCCACCGGTCTACCCAGGTCCAAGGCTCTTGTCACCCAGTCATAGAACTCCACAAGGTTTGTCTGATATGATTTCCCTGGGATCAGTCCATGCTGTCTATTGTCCAGGCACCCCAAACTTTTCCAGGTCCCCCCCAGCCTCTCCTTGACAATGCCCTCCATCACCTTGCCCACGACTAATGTCAGGCTGACGAGCCTGTAGTTCCCTGCCACCTCCCTTGATCCTCCCTTGTGGATAGGCACTATATGCACCACCTTCCAGTCCTGGGGCACCCACCTTGTCCTCAGAGAGATGCTGAAAAGCTCCTCCAGGGGTTTTGCTAGGACACCTGCCAGTTCCTTCAGTACTCTGGGATGTAATTTATCTGGCCCTGGTACTTTCTTTGTCTTAAGGGACCTGAGGGCTTCCCTCACTCTCTCTGCCATGATTTACATCTCTGCTACCTCATCTCCCTGCCTTGCCTTCTCCCCTCCTGCCAATGATGGCCCATCCTCTCCCCAGACCCAATGATCGGCAAGGGTCCCCCCTCAGTTTCTCCATCTCCTTCCATGTATGATGCAGCCCCTCCATTTTCCTTTGTGAAAACTGAGGTGAAGCACTCATTTAGTACCTCAGCCTGCTCCCCCAGATCATGCACCCATCCCTACCCTGTTTTAATCCTGCTAATCTGCCCCTTCACCCTTCATTTTTCCCCAATGTATCTAAAGAACCCCTTATTCCCTCTCCTAATTTCTCTGGCCAGGTTCTGCTCCTTCCTTGCCTTGGCTGCTCTCACCACCCTAGTGGCCCTTCTGGCCATCAGCTCATACTCCCCTCTATCCCTTTCACTCCTTGAGCACTTGAAATGCCTATAAGCTGCCTTCTTTCCCCTCACCACCTCCTGAACCTCCCTGGTCCACCAGCAGGGTTTACGGGCCCTACCACATTTTTGTCTTACTCTTGCACAGGTGCAGGTAGCATCTTGTACCCCCCTCCTGATGATTTCCCACCTACTGTCAGCGTTCATGTCTGGCCCAATTCCATCCAAATGCTTCTCAAGGATCCTTCCCATTTCCTTAAAATCCACTCCACTGAAGTCAGTTACCTCCATCTTTGTGCAGCCGTCTACCCCTTCTAGGTCCAAGCAGAACCAGACTGTGGCATGGTCGCTCCCCACCAATGGGTCCCTTACCTCCAGGCCCCCAATCTGGTCAATGTCACTTTTTTCTAATTATTTGTGGTCTTTTTATCTGTCTGGTATGATATATGTTGGTGTTTTGTATGAGAAAATTTAAAATTCAATAAACAAATGATGGGGAAAAAAATTGCCAAAGTTACACACATGCATTGAAAAATTTCAATGACCACATGTAACTCGGGGGTTGCACCAAATTTTCAACATGGGCTTTTTGGGACCCTACCTCAGGAACACTGGCAGTGACATTTCATTACTCTTTTAAAAAGGTGATTTCACATAGCGACCATGCCATTCTGCACCACAGGTGTGAAAACACATTTTGGGAATGATGTGAAAAATGACAGCTGTACTCTTAATGAGGTAGTGTGAAAATGGCAATGTTGAAAATTTGGAGTGAAAATATTAAAAACTGCAAAAGTTATGAGGGTGCGTAGACAAATTTCAACTACTGTGCAAAACTAGGAAGTTTTTTTGTGTTTTTGCCCCAAATTTTCAACATAGGCTTTTTGGGACCCCACCTCATGAACACTGGCACTGTCATTTTGTTACTTGGTCCCAGAAGGTGATTTCACACATTGACTGCAAAATCACCTTATGGGTTTGATTAACAAAGCAACAGTGACAGTGTTCATGAGGCGGGGTCCCGGGAAGTCCATGTTGAAAATTTGGTGAAAAAATACTGAACAATGGCAGAGATATCAACATAAGTTCAAAATGCCATTGACAGCCAATATACGGCACTTATCTTGATTCTTCAGTTTGTGGTTCAGCTTTAAACAGTGCAGATGTGTCCCAGTCTACAAAAGAAGACAGAAGATGATCTCCAGTGGTAAGTATAGGACAAGTGTGTGTGTGTGTGTGTGTGTGTGTGTGTGTGTGTGTGTGTGTGTGTGGTGGTGGGTTTATTAATGGAAGAAGAAGAAGAAGAAAAAGAAACAGGAAAAGAAGAAGGAGAAGGAGGAGGAGGAGAAGAAGAAGAATCAATCAGCATTTATATAGTGTTTTTCATATACAGTGAATCCCAAAGTGTTTTATAAGTAAAGCAAGACTGATAGTGAAGTGACTGAATGTGTAGTGGCAGACATATCACACATCAGCACCCACACACAGCCTGGACAATTGCATGAACTGATTTATGGGAAGGGAAATGTTGGACACGACACTGGGAATGTCCCCTACTCTTTTTGAAGTGTGTCCTGGGTTCTTTTACTTCCACCTGGACACCCACCAGGACAACACCAGGATGGGTAGTAGGGACCTCAGTTTAATGTCTCATCCAAAGGACGGCACACCCTAGCAGTACAGCACCCCCAAATACTGCACTCGGATGCCAGCATTTTAGGTGCAAGTTCAATCCCATTGTGGGATGAGAACCCATGACCTTGTGGTCCAGAGGCAGATGTGCTATGAACTGACCAATGCTAACACCCTTGAGATGGGGGTGGGGGCACATGGAGACAACAAGGAATCATTTATTTTTTTACAGGATGATTAAAAAAAAGACGGCGGGGAAAGTTTTCTTTTTTTTAAGAGGGTCAAAAAATATTTTTTTCAGGACAATGAGAGTGAGCTCCCCAGTGTCCCACAGTAATGGGGGGGTCTGCATAATACCAACACAGGGATTGGGCACCCCCAATGTCAGCAAACATAAAGGTTAGAATGGGCTTGGTGGGGGGCATCTGACACTAGGGGTGGGCATCCCGGTGTTGGAAAAAACTGTAAAAGAATTCAGTATTTTGGGAAACTGGGGGTGGACTCCCCAGTATCCCACACTACTGGGAGGAAGCAAATACTGACACGGGGACTGGGCACCCTGATGTCAGCAAACAATAATTACAGCAGGCTTTGGGGGGCATGCTACACTGGGGTGAGCATCCTGGTGTTGGGAAAAACAGTAAAATAATTCAGTATTTTGGGACACTGGGGGTGGGCTCCCCAGTGCCCACACTACTGGGGGGAGTAAATGCCAGCGTGGGGATTGGACACCCCAATGTCAGCAAAACATTTCTTATGATTAAAACATTTTTTTTTATTATTAAAACATACCTCAGCCCACCTGGAGGCAGTAAAAGGAGAAAATCTCCTTTTAATAAATAAACACCAACATGTGTTTACTTAAATGGGGACCAAGAAGTAAAATATTGTAGTTATTTGGCCTAAAAAGTGGTCAGAAAAGTTTTTTTTTTGTTTTCTTACAGAGTCTGATGGGTATTTTAAATTGAAGTAGTGTCGCAAATTTGTGGCAGTTTTCATGAAAAGTGCCACAAATTTACTGCAGTTTTCTAACAGTGCCATTAGCTGCATGAAAACTGCCACAATTTGTGTCAGTTTCACAAAAGTAGTGCCACAAATCTGTGACACTACCAACAGCTGAATGCAAGAAACATATTGCCAACCACTATTAAAAAAGAATAATGCCAGAATCATGTTCCTCAGGACCAGACTGGGTAAACACAACTGCTGGTGTTTACCAAGGGAAGTACTTGTTTGAATTACAGCGTTTTTTTCCCCCATCGCTAACTGAAAACAAGATCGCGGCAGCACGACACTAGCTTTTCCATTTGTGAAAGCAAAAAGTGCTTCAATGAAAGCAGACATTGCTTTCAAACCAGACATGTAATTTGTTTCCATAGGTTATAATGGGAAACTTAAAACTTTAATAACTTTTGAACGGATTAATATTTTTTCACCAAACCTTCAAAAGGCACATCTGCAACCCGACCCCATATAGCCTAGCAAATTCAGAACAGACCCCCAAGCCCTTTTGGAGACACAGCTGAGCAAAGAATTTGCACCTAAATGGTAATTTTCACATTTTTTGACACTCCGCAGCTCCACAACCACACATCTGACTGAACAAACCTTGCCACATCTTGATATCTGTGGTACCTGACAGCCCATCAAAACTTTCAGTTGCACAGTTGCAGAGTTATTAACATGCACAATTTGTGGTTTAATGTAGACGTGACCATTAAACACTAACTATACTGGCTCTAATGTGATATTAGAGGCAAAAAACTCAGTTTAATGCATTAGTTAGGGTTGTTCCACAGTGACAAAAATGCGAGGAAATTCGGTGTTAGGGCTGAAAGTCCCCCCTTGGACCCCCCACCCACACCCCCAACTGGCATCGGGTGCATGCTGGGGTTGCCAGCCCTAACTCTCACCCCATCAGATGTGTGAAGAAGCAGAGGCATAGGAGAATGGGGTGAGAGTTGGGACCGACAACCCCAATGCGCACCCTGATGCCGGTTGAGGATGTGGGCGGGGGGGTCCAAGGGGGGCTTTCAACCCTAACACTGAATTTCCTCACTTTTGTTGCTGTGGAACAACTCTATCTAATGTATTAAATGGAGTTTTTTTTGCCTCTAATTTCCCGTCTTTTTGAGAAGGATAATGAGAAATAGTGAATGTAATGCAGTGGTGGGAGGGCCCCATGCTACCGATTTGTGATGTCTTCTCACATAGTAACACGGCGCCCACAAACACAAATGGTAATGCACATGGTGATGCAAAGTGAAACAGAAAAATAAACAGTACTGTAGACACAAATGGTTAAAGTAACGCAAACACAAGTGCAAATGAAAAAGCGAAGGGTAACACACATTGTGCCATAGACGGGAACAGTAAGTGAAACGGTTAAGGAACTGCAAGCAGAAGCGGTAAAGGTAA
Organism: Neoceratodus forsteri; assembly: GCA_016271365.2. Lineage (NCBI taxonomy): Eukaryota > Metazoa > Chordata > Ceratodontiformes > Ceratodontidae > Neoceratodus > Neoceratodus forsteri. The sequence continues at coordinate 255,014,606 of CM057450.1, read as the reverse complement.
CAGTAATGTAAGTGCACAGGCTGGTTTTCCCCAAAAGCTGCATAGAGAAAGACAGTGAGTACAAAGAATGTATGTATAATAATGGGTCTTGGAGCAGAAAATGAGGAGTTGGAATACTAAATTGCTTATATCTCAGGAACCGTACAACGTAGAAAAATAATTTAAAAGCCATATGATTTATGACTTTCCTGGCTAGTTTTATACTTAGACCTCAATAGGGGGCTAAGCATTTTTGTGGTGAAAAGTCCGTATCTCGCACCATTTCCGAGATACGGGCCCTGAAAGGCATGGCGAATGCTGTAATATTATCCTATGGGGAAAAAAGAGAAGTTCAGAGTGCCTTAACTTTGGCTCCCTGTAATATTTTTTTCACCAAACCACTGAAAGACACATTTATTTATTTATTTTTTGATAATTGGGTAGGTGCGCTAGACACGAAAGTGACTATCTGTTGGATGCTTGCTTTCTTCTCTCCAAATTTCAGCCCAAAAGACCAAACTGTTATTTTGCAGCAGGGTGGCAAAGGATTCCTGTAATGTAGCAGACACAGTAATATTATCCTATGGCATCAATTTGGAGTGCCGTAACTTTGCTGCCCTGTAATGTTTTTTCACCAAAACACTGAAAGGCACATCTGTGAGATGCTGCCTGCGTTCCCGTCAAATTTCAGCCCAAAAGATCAAACCATTCTGTTGCAGCAGGGTGGCAAAGAATTGCTGTCATTTTCCCACAGCCTGGAAAAGTACTGTCGAACTTTGTGAAAGCTTTGGCAAACTCGTTCGAAAGTGTCACAAATGTGAAAGTACTTTGCGAAAGTACATTTTCCAGAAATGTGAAAAACATATTTCTGGGGTGTTTAACCCCAAAATAAAGACATGCCTAGCATCCTTAGGATCCAACTAGGTGAATACAAAAATAATTAGGTTGCTAGAGGATCCCAAATTTAAATGGCAAGCATTTTTCTGATGACCTACTGAAAACAAAATGGCAGATTTGCAACAGTAAAAGGGCCATTTGCGAAAGCAAAAACTGCATTTGCGACACTGTCAAACTTTTTGCTAACTTTTCCCTTTGACTTATAATGGGAAATTGTTTTTTAAATAAATTTTGAACCATTTAGTATTTTTTCACAAAATCTTCAAAATGCACATCAGGGACCCTGGCTGCACGTTCCGTGAAGATTTTGGACTGATCGCACAAACCGTGCGACCTGCAGATACGACCAAAGAATTCCAAAAAAGCATAAACACCTGCACAGATCACGCTTAATAATTCCACAGCCGTATATCCGAACAGAACAGAAGTTGACAGATCCTAAGATGTATGGCTCTTGATCATGTATTCCAAATTTCAGGCAAATCCATTGAATGGTTGAAAAGTTATTAAGGTGCAAAATTTTAGGCTTAACATGTAAATGGCTCCTCAACCCTAACTATGGTAGCACTACCGTGCTACCATAATATATATAAAATATAATTCTATAAAAATGAATTTATTAGTCATAACAAAAATTTATCATAGTTTATTTTAGCAAAAATGTATTTCTGACATAATTGTATTTATCATCAGTGTAGTTTTATTCCTCTTACATGTTTTTATAACAGCTTTTATTTTCAAATTTATAATTAATGACCCAGTCATTAAATATGGCCACTACTAACAATTTATAAAATTCCCTTCCCTTAAATCTACTTTGACTTTACATACTGAATTCAAACAGTGGATTAGGAAGGTGTTAGCACACATTTCTGATGGTAAACAGGACAGCACTAAACCAAAATATTTAAATTATTCACAGTGTGTGTGGTCAAAAAACAGGTTCTTTTGCAAAATTTTAAACCCCATATCTCAGTTGAGGAGAGAAATAGAATGAATGAAAATCAGATATATTGATGTTTTGACTAGAAACACATTATTTGTAAAAACCTATATGATGAAGTGTTTATTAAGATTTACTTGAAGAATAGACACAGCAAATGACATTGGTGGTCCATATAAGCAAGCTCCACCACTATTTAGTGATCATAATATGCTGGTCAAGCTTTGTGCATGTGCTTATCCAATTTTAATTTTTAAATATTTATATTTTTACTATTAATGACATCAGATGGTCATGAATTTCAAATTCTAACCACTTTCTGAGTGTGATATAACTTTCTCTGGTTTGTTTTGAAGGACTGTGACTGAAGCTGTTTATTGTGTCCTCTAGTTGACATTGTGTCTGATTTAAGCTTCATGTTAAAATTCGACAAGAGACAGCTATTTTAGTGTACATTATAAAGCAACAGTAAGTCCCTGCTAATGTGCCTTCTGTACAAGAAGAGACCCAGTGTGTACTTAACATTTCCTCATAATCTGCTTTTCCAAACCCTCTTATTGATTCAGTTGTTTTCCTCTGTATCTGTCCAGTCTTATTTCTTTCAAAGATTTTAATTGTGCCCAGAACATGAACAATAATCAGTATGTGGTCCTATGTAGGTATAGTATAGAAGCAATATCCTATCTATACTATATCTTTTGATTTGTGTATGAAATTCCTATGTATGGCATTTATTAAACATTTGGGTTTCTTGTACACTTCATTGCAGAGTTTTTTTTATTCTTATGGTCATATGTAATCGTAACTCCCACGTCCTTTGTGCATTCTGTCTGATTCAATAGTGTATTTTGCAAATTCAGTAGTAGATGTTTTCCTCAAACAAATACTGCTGCTTTAAACACATTTATGCTAAACAGTGTTCCATGACAGTTCACATTATTCCACAAATACAAAAGCGAGACAACACTTTTGAAAAAGAAAAAGAAGTTTCAAACAGCATACATACTGACATACATACTGTGCCATATGCAACAAGATTTTACTGGTAACTCCTTGGGAGAAGAGAGGAAACCTCCAATACTGGATTCTAAAGGTACAACATCCCCATACTCAAGGGCTTAAAACAAACCATCCAGGTATAGTTGACACATTTGAAGCATTTTATGAGACCCTCTGTTCAGATCATGAGGAAAAATTAAACAAAAGGACGTACAAAATATATTGGCTTTGTCTAGGAGTTCTGAAGCAGTAGGCAAAAACTGCATTCATGTTTTATAGAAGAGATTCTGGGCATTTTTGAAAATAATAAAAACCCACCACAGTTGTCCTAGTGGTGATAAGAATAGCAGCACATTAAAGTGTATGGTAAGGGGATTGGTCTACATAGATTTTCATGCCAGCTGAAACCGTGTTGCACCACAACTCAAAGGTCATGGAACATGGTTGTATCCTTCTGTGGTACAGCAAGATTCCAATTATTTAAACATCCTTGAGACAGCTGCTGCTTTTCACAGCACTACTGTATGCACAGTAATCAATTTAAATTCTGAACTGAAACCGCCAACACGTTCATTGCTACCACGGGAGCACTGTGAAAGCACTTCACTATATGCTATAAAAAATATTGGTTGGGCAAACACATGCTCAACCACCCTTTGCTCCACCTTGAGTATTTGATGTAATCAGAACCCCTGTGTGGCAGAACAAACTGTATGTGTAAGGTTGCCCAGCCAGTGTTCTCTATGTGTCACCATGCAGGAGTCCTGCATTTGCATTCCAGGCTTCACTTCCACAGTGTTCTAGAGGTGCTTACTTTGGGGTCTCATGCTGCTTTTTAATAATCTAATTTTATTAGTATTTATTATCTGCAATGTGATTGTTTTGATTTTTTTTGTTGCTGTTGCTTTTGCATTATGAGATGCCCAGAGCCCCTGGGAATGGGTGCCATACAGAAAAAAATGGCCTTGCCTTGCCTTACGGTGAGCTGTGGAGGAAGCGCAGCCAGATTCCACAGGAGAAATCCACTAACCTATCTTTGGGCATGAACATTTTTTAGAGTGGCATAGATATTGGAAGAGTAACCTGTGAACAAGGTGACCACAATTGAGCACCTGCAAAAATGGTGACTCAATTATGGTGCCTGTGTTCAGGGCTACCTGGCGGAGGGGTTACCGGATACTGGGGTGGGCAACATACGATGACGGGAAGTACATACATGTACGTGCATGCACACATGCGGGGGGGAGGCAGTGGAGGGAAGGTATGTGGGAGGGGGTGTGGCTGGCAGCTGTTGAGCTGGTCTGCTAGCATGGTGGGAAGAGTGGCCAATTGGGAGGTGCAGGGTTCAGGTTTGATGTGGTGCATTTTGTTGTTTTTTTTGCCGGTAGGCAGCATTTCATTTTCTAAGATTTTCACACGCCCCCGACATGCACCCCCCTGGGGTTGAGAATCCATTAGTAGGGAGGTGCAGGGGGTGAAGCCCTCACGGGGAGGGGGTGCAGAGGGCACAGCCCCCCTCATTTAAAAACAATCCTCTAGGTCTCAGGTGCCCTCTTGCTCTTTGCCGTGAATGTGCATCACTGAAATTAATTTTCAGCAATGTACACTTACCCTAATGGTGATCACTATTCTGTGATTACCGTTATGACATAGAACCTATTGGAAGTGATCACACAGTATTAGCCCTACCACAGAGAAAGGCATAGGGAGAGAGCAGCTTCACATAAGAATGGTGCCATGCCTCCATATCCCCCAGGATACAACATACTGTAAGCCAGACAACTGACCCTGAAGAGAGGAGAGGTCACATTATGAGTCAAGCATGAAACATCACGATGAAGAGTTTGGATGACTCAGTGGTGTTAATCTGAGGAATGGAAGTAAGCAAATTACATGAATGAACAAAGAAAACATATATAAAAGGCCTGGTGAGCAGGGAGGATGCTAATACATTGCTAACAAAATTACATGTGATCAAAACAGACAATTTGAGCTTTTATGGTAGCTGAGTGAAGGTCTGGATGTCTGATATGGATTAAGTGATACATGGGGCTGGATTTTCAAAGGCCTTAGATTGACGTAAGGTGCTTGTGTCAAACAGGTTTGATGCTCAGGCACCTTGTGCCAAGGGCTGCACCAAGTGCAAATTTCAAAGGCAGCCTGCATCACCCAGCAGGCTGCCTGCACCAAAGTGTGCCAGTGCCCGCCTTGCACCATGAAAGTAGCTGCAGCATGGTGCTAGGGGGCCTGCGGCAGACCCAGACTGCTGCAGCCCTCAGATCTGGAATTTGAAAGACCCCCCCCAGGAACCAAGTGCCAAGTACCATTAGATCAGCGAGGGGCTGGTCTAAGGGGACCGAGATGGCTCCTGGGGGGTCATCCTTTTATGTGCCACTGTGTGGCCCACTCCGATACATACCTGGTGGGCGATCCCTGGTGGTCCAGTGGTTCCCCCTGCACCCCCATTACAATCCCCTACACCCATGTCTGTGCATCCTCCTAACCCCCCCAAGGTGGTACCAATCTCAGCACTCCAACCCCCCTCCCATACACTGATCTGGTGACTGGCACAGCCCTCCACATGCCACCACAGCTGGCCACTGAATGTGTTGTCATTGCATGTACTGTATACAGTACACAGTACACTCACGGGCAGCTCATTTGGTGGCTGGCCAGGGTGGTGTGTGGAGGGCTGTGCCAGTCACTGGGTCAGGGTACAGGAAGAGGGGTGGTAGTGCTGAGATGGGTACCATCTGGGGGAGCAGTAGCCCACCAGGGTACCGGAGTGTGTTGTTGCGCCAGTGCCAGTGGTGCAGTGGTGTTGAGGGGGCAGTGACCAGTTGCCAGCCCCTGTCCATGGGTGCTGTAGACTCCCCACAGCCGTTGCGGCATTTCAGGTGGGTGTGCCATACATCAGACACAGCACCCACTTTGCCACAAGCCACTGGACTTAGGTGCTGGGACCCTGTAAATTAGAAATACGGGTGCAAGGTCCCGGGTGCACTGCACTTGGCTCAAGCTGCCATTGTCTCAGCTTGTGTTGGGGCTTTTAAATTCCGGCCCATGGCCTTTTATACTCACTTATAATGAGTAAAGTGTTTTGTGTACTCACTGTGGGCATTTTGTAAACTATTTTGTATTAAAACCACATAAAGCCATTTATGTAAACTCCTTATAGGACATGGAACCTGGTGCAGCTGTAAGCCACCTGTTTCAGCCATGGCTAGAACAGGTAAGCCTTTTGTTTGTTTGAGTAAAATGGTGGGCTGTTTAAAAAGAAGCATGACAGGGAGTGAAAGCAGCATAAGTCTAATGTTTCACAAGGCATTGGGGAGGCCACACTTGGAGTGCTATGTACGGTCATCACAGTATGAAAGCAACATTATCGCCATTGAGAGGGTGCAGCGGAGGGCCACCAAAATGACCAGGAATGTAGAGGAACTGAGCTATGCAGGCAATTGAACACATTGAGGATGTTCTCTCAGGAAAAGAGGAGACTAAGCAGAGACAAGATTTCTTTTATTTATTTATTTATTTATTTATTTATTTCAGACAAACACCTTTGAGCCTATAAGCTCGTTTACAAAAGTTTCACATCGATTACAAAGTCATAAGCATTCTTCTAAGTTCAACCAGATGTAGAGCAGTCACAATAATACAGCAAGAAACAGTCAGGTATTAAGTAACATATAGAATAATACATGGGGTTGTGTGCTTAATAGAAATTTTACACACACACTCGAAGTGTTGGATGCTACATTTGATTTAAGCATCCAACACCAAGAGTGTGTGTGAAATTCAAGTATTACACACCACCCATGTTTAATTTTATATAATTGCTGGGGAGCGTTTTTTTACCATAGCAATTATATAAAATACAAACATAGTGCTGGCGCTGGACAGACAGGAGGCTGTTTTCCCTGTGTCTCCATGAGGTGGAGCTGTCCACTTCTCCTGTGCTCTTATTTGCCTCTGGTTGCTTTTTTATATGGTTTCAGTCGCTCCTACCTCCACACCACAGTGTCCTGGTCACTATTATCCAGGCACAGTTCTGTGTGATATTCAAATGTACTGGGAGAGGACTGGATGATGAATCACAAGTTAAAAATGTTTGGAACCCCTGCTCCCTTGTTGCTACTCACTACCACTGTTAAGTGAACTTCTGCCAAGGAAGAGTAAGTGGTGATTGTTCACCGAGTAAGGTACTTGACAGAATGTATTTTATTTTAATTAATGACCTAGAAATATGCCAGAAAGTTTTACATTTTTTTTTAAATTAAGGTTATGTGTAAAGTGAGTATTATTGGAGGTGCAGAACTTTTAGTGCTGTGATGAGAGGAAGACGACCAGCTGCCGCATGTGCAGAGTGAGGGTAGCCCGGCAGCTGTTTGCCATTTTAACCCCCAGATTATAACAGCAAATTAAAACTGGGTAAAATGCTTCCCAGTTATTGAATTACAATTATATATACTTTTTATTTTCATTACAGAGGCAGCAGCAACCAGGGCTTTGTCAGGGAGGAGAAGAGGAAAAGACTATAGTGGGGTTATAGGCAGCTCCACGGGCACTGTCGTTGTGGTTGGGGGGCTTCAAGGGCATTGACAGCTGTGTTCAAGGATTTTAGGGAGCTGTCAGATATAGCTCAAGGGAAGAATAGTTGACCTGGCACAAGGCAGCAGAACAAGGTGAAATTTTATGAGCCTCATGGCACACTAAGGATCTATAAGAGGAGACAGTATTTCACGTAGAGTATGATAGCTTTCAGGAATAGACCTCCAGAGGAGGTGGTTTTGGGAGATACAGAAGCATTGCTTCTTTTTAGACCAGTCTGGACCAGCTCCTCTTTGTAATAGCATTCAAGGTTACATCACCTAGGCCTAGAGCCAGGGAGCACCTGGCAAAGGGAAGTAAAACAGCTATGATGACTGGCTATTAGTTTTTTCAATTGGCCAAGCCAGCTGATATTTGCCATAATAACTGGTCAGTTATTATGGCAAACATGTGCACACAGTGGACAGCTGCGATCAAGACACTTCAGCACATGGCAACCACACTCAGTCACTGGTTTCAGTGGCTTCTGGCTACCATAACCCATCACTGCTCACAAAAGCTCTACACACACAAAAAACTGGCAGAAATAATTACATTTATTTCCTTTAGTTTTTTTACTTCTGAGCACACAGTACCACATCTTTCTTTCAAGCCTTGACCATTTCCTCTCAATCCAGCTATGTGATCATGTAGTAGCATTGAAAAGATGGCACTCAAAAAAAAGGTCGAAGAAATGTGTAACTAAAAGAAAAAAAGATGGAAGCTTATTTCTTTGTCAAGAGTTCACTCACAAGCAGAATGCTAGGAATTCCACTCTGAATGGTTTGATACTGTTCAACACTTTTTTAAAGAAAACACAACATTACCAAAGGGGGGGGGGCGGAATTTGATGATCAGTAATTATACAAAATAAAACATAGGGTGCAGTGCTTACTTGAATTTAATACACACCCTTGGTGTGTGATATTTGATTAAACCTTTTAGCTTCACTCTTGGGGTTTATGTATCACACACTTTGGGTGTGTATTAAATTCTCAGAATGCACAGCACCCTATGTATAATTCTCTCTATATATTAGCTGCCTGATGGCAGGAGAAGAACAAGATGGACCCAAAGCCTTTTCCATCTGGTCATTCCTCTGTTCCTATGCTCCTGTGTAACAACAGAGCATGGTTTATTAAATTTATCCGAAGGAGAGGATTACACATTCTGATACTACAGAGACATGCCATGAAAATAAATGAGTATTATGGCTAGTATTTATTATTCTGAGGATAATAATTTTGTTCTATAAAGAAATACCCTGGATATTAAATGTGGAGCTAAAACCTGATGATCAGGGCAGAGAAAGATTTCGTTTTTGGGGTTGAAATGGCCATACTTGAATGTAAACTGATTGATTACTAGTGCAATTAAATATTCTGTCTAAAGAAACATGCCTTGCCAATAACACAATTTAATGATAAAAAGCATGACCCATGACCTCTTTATAGCTGATTTTGCAGACATCTGGGAATTCACAAATAAGTAGATGGCCAAAATGTTGCATTTGCATGTAATGCTCTATCTTATGGTTTATGTTTCATGTTCCACCATTTTACTGTACATACTTTTTAAAACTTCCTGGCTCCTTCAGTAAAAAAGTTGACACTTTAATTGCACAGATAACTCTTAGAGCCAGGTCAAGGTTAATAAGATTCTAAGCCCAGGGATGGAATTTCTTAGCCTCCTATACCTGTCACTGTTCTGTCAGAAGTGCTGACAAGAGATTTGCTGAGCCGACTGCTTTGAAAACACTGCATCAAGCATTGCTCCCACCACCCTCCAGAAGGGAGATGGATTTGCAGCTAAAGGCCTGACATCTGTCCATCAGCTGGCTATATCAGTCAGTGCGTCAGTCATTCATATCCTGTTGAGTGTTATCTTTTCAAAACTAGAAAGGTTTATTTTTAAATTGTTAAGTGAGCCACAGTGGGATGGAGTTTTTACAGTTAGTATAAAGTACATTTCTGGTTTATAATTTTCCTCTATCAGAATGTGATTTATCTCATGTTTACCTGATTTGCAAAACTTTTCTCCACTCTGCTGCATTATTATAATGACTGATTTAAATTTGCTGTCCTCATTCATTATGGCTATTCTTTGTTAGCAGTGAGTTTTTCTTCTACTTGTCTCCCTTGTTGTGAGACTGTGGCATGCTGTTCTGTAATGCAGCGCTAAGAACGACTTATTTCCCATACAACGTGATGACCTTTCTGGACTAAGAGTAAAAGTTCACCACCCATCATGACATTGTGTCCAGAGTATAGAAGGCTATAACAGAAGATAATCTCTCTCTCTCTCTCTCTCTCTCAATATAGATAGATATATATATATATATATATATATCTATCTATATTGAGAGAGAGAAAGAGACAACCAGATGACTTTCTCAGTACAATACAACCACTGAGAGGCAATTTTAAATCACAATGGAAATGTGAAAGGAAAGGTGTGACCCACTGGGACTTGAATCCAGACCCCTGGTATACCGTGCCAGTGCTCTAACCAGTAAGATATGGGCTCACATGGTTAGCACTAGGCCTCTGGGCTTTGTCTTCAAGCACACACATTCCTTTCTATATGTTGTGTAATCTGCTACTAAGCACATGTCAGAGAGACAACCAGATGACTTTCTCAGTACGGTAAAGTCACTGGGATGCAACTTTAATCATGATGGAAATGTGAAAGGAAAAGTGTGACTCACCGGGACTTGAATCCAGTCCCCTAGAGTACCATGCATAAGCATTAGGGTTTACAACCCCAAAGGTAGACTCCATCACTTAGTTGCTGAGACCCAAAATCCTAATGTTATTTTTCCTTTTTCTGCTTGGGGGGTAGAGGTGGAGTGTTAGGTTTGGAAACCCTAATGCCACATTTCCCTACTTTTGTGGCATTAAGTTACCCTAATTGGTGCATTAGCAAAGTTTTTTTCAAAGAATTTCCTTTCTTTTTGAGATACTGGAATTGTATCCTCATGTATGTAGGTCCTGTAATGATTTGATGTTTACCTGGTGTCTAGTGTCCACCCCCCACCCTTCGATCACTGTCACTGTTTAAAACAAAGAAAACTATCCCTCAACTTTTTTTAAACCTGTTAAAAAAAAGGTCCCTCGCTGATCTTCCCCTCCTCCTCCCACCTCCCCACACTGCTCTCTAGTTCTGCTTTCACTCACGGGTCTAAACATCTGTTTAAATTGTACCTGCCTATTCCTCTATAGTATTGGGAAAACCATGTCTGCTCTGAGCCTTGTTTTTCTATGCCAATTTGTGTATGTCCAATAGAAACATAGAACTTGATGGCAGATAGGGACCATTTGGCCCACCTAGTCTGTCAATTATCCTTACCTACTGTAACACTGCAGACCCTACTTGAGTTCCAGTTTCCTTACCATTAAGGTTCTGTTATGCCTGTCCCATACATTCTTGAATCCTGTTACCATTTTTGACCCATCCACCTCTGCTAGGAGGCTGTTCCAGGCATCCACCACTCTTTCCATGAAGAAGTACCTCCTCATGTCTCCCCTGAGTCTACACCCCCTCAAGCTTCATAGCATGTCCCCTTGTTCTTGAGTATCGTTTTTCTGAAAAGTCCACTCCTGGTAATTCTGATCTGGAAGCCACAAACCAGCTTTGTGCTCCTGTTGAACCCTCTTGCTCTCTATAATGTATTTTCTGTAGTGCAGTGACCAGAACTGGACAGCATACTGCAGGTATGGTTGAACCAAGGCCTTGGTGGGGGACCACCTCCTTAGTCTGCCTCCTTGCCCCCTTTCTAACTCATCCCAGAACTGCATTTTTTTTCCTTGGCTGCAGTAGCACACTGCCAGTCTGGCTTCAGCTCACAGGCTACAATTACCCCTGGGTAATTTTCCTCAGTTATGCTATCCACTGTGGTACTGCACAGGGTGTATGTGTGAACCCGATTCCTCACCACCTGGTGTTGTTACCTTGTAATTCCCTACATTAAACAGAAGCCCCAATGTTTTATACCCTACCTCTGATGTTCGCAGGTCTACCTACAATGCATTCCCGCTCCCTGTTGTGTCACTCAGTTTGCCAGTTTAGTGCCATTAGTAAACTTCACCTGCGTAGTCTGACCCTTTCCATCAGGTCATCATTCATGAATATGTTACAGAGCTGCTGACACTGGATGCCTCTGGAGAAAGACTGGGAATCTTAATATTTAGAGACAGTTCAGCTTGTATTTTATGTATTGTCTGTTAAGGTCTCCTCTTCTTTGCTTACTGAGGACATTTGTAGAAAAACAAGATCATTACCTGTTGGAGTTCATCTACCCCTACTGCCTGCTTATTTCCCACCTGAAGTCCTAATCCTCTGTTATGACATCATAGACTGTTTCCACAGAAATAACTGTGATAGTACAAGCACAGTACCATGACATTAGGTGGGGAATTACAGAGCAATAGAAGCTGATGAAACCTCCAGGGACAAAAACCCTGCTTCCATACAAATGGTCTCAGTAATAAAGAATGGGAAGAGGAAATGCATAGCTAATTAAAAATATATGCTGAACTGTGTCCAAATGTTACGGTTTTCAGTTTTCCTGGAAGTGCTGGCTGCTTTTTAAACAGCAACAGATCAAGCACCGATCCAAGAGGTACTTTTTTTTTTTTTTTTACATTGGTTGTGCTTACACACACCAACATATTGTGGCAATATGGGATTTTGGGGTGTGTGTCACTGCCAAGCCCATTGCAGTTCACAGAAGCAGGGCTCAGCAGTCTATACCAATGACCACTCTGTGTGGTCCTTACGCAACTCTCTTCTTGGTGGGCTGAACGGTAATACACTTCAAGGGACCGAAGCTGCTCCAGTCCAAAAGGATTTCAGTTCTTTAATTTGTATTAAGTAGCAAACAGCTGATCGGCTTGCAAATCACAGTTCTGTACAATATCATTGAGTGGATTCCTTAGTGGGTGGATACCTTAGTTTTGAGGGAGGACGGAGGAGAGTGATGAGTCTGATGTTTTGCAATTTTGGGGGTGAGGCTAAGATCCCTTTTGGTGTTTCATGGGGAGCTGTCTGTGTCTGTCTCTCTGTCCTGAGGGGGAGAGGTGCCTCTCAGCAGGGACTCCCCAGCTCCTGCCTCCCTGCCTTGAATATGGGGGGGGCAGGAGTAGGTACAACCTGTTGCCTGTCAAGGAGTTGTTCTCTTCTTTCATGTCCCTCCTGCCGACTCTCTCGGAGTCTCTCTCTCGGTCCTCCCAAGTCCACCTCAGTGCTACTAGGGATCTCATGGCTTGTGTCATGCTGTAAAATGTCTGGGTCACTCACTCGCCTGTACCATCCCCATATCTCTCTTTCTCGCTGCTGCCAGTTACAGCTCTACACAGAAAGCTGCGGCTGTGTGGCTGTGAGTGAGGAGCATGACTCCAGCGGGCCTCCTCAGCACACTCAACATTCCTGGAATCTCTGCCCTGCTCTTGAATCTGGTGATTGTACCTGAAGGTAGCTGCCCCTTCTGCTGCAGGCGTCCGACCGAGACAGTGAAATTTACAACCTCACTGAATGAGACCAAGACGTGCTGAGCCTGAAAGAGAACTTCTGCCTCCGGGGATTAATTTTCTTTTAATTTAGGCACCAAGCTCAGAGCTCCCGGGCTCCGTCTGTCATTGGTCCCTATTGCTGTGACATGCCAGCTGTCTCTGTTCAAAAGGGAGAGTGCATCCAGCAGCCCTGAACATTGAATTCTGCTCTTTCTGCTAAGGAGGGGTGGTGTGGGTGACCTGCGCTTGGAGGTTCCCCCCTGTGCTGCAGGAACGTTCCCATCGCTTGTGCGAGTCTGAGGTGCTGGCTCACTTAACCGAGCTCTGGTGGGCCTCCTCAGCACACTCAACATTCCTGGAATCTCTGCCCTGTTCTTGAATCCAGTGATCATACCTGTAGGTAGCTACCCCTGCCGCTGCAGGCGTCTCACCGAGACAATGACATTTTCTACCCTCCCACCCACTCCGTTCCCTCCTCCCGTTAAATGCTTGTGTGCTCCTCCCCTTAGTGTCTGCAGTATCCTATTAGCTGGATGGGTGTGGTAAAGTGAAAAAAAAAATTATTAATTGACCTTGTTTCATGACTTTCTGAACTTACTCATTTGTTTGGGGTGCCTTGTGTAGTGTTACTTATCTCCTTTGGACACTGTAAATTACTGAGGGTTACATGCCCTCTCCTTTCTTACTGTATATTGCCTTACATGTTTTGCTTTTCTAAGGATACAAACTGTATATTGCCTTATTTTGCTCTCTCCTGCCCACTTTCCTAAGGATGCACACTATATACTGTCTTACGTATTCTGCTTTCTCCTGCCCACTTTCCTAAGTTTGTTGTGCAGAGTGATTGATGGACTAACAAATAAAAAATAGCATTATTTTGGTCCTGACAAGCATATCCTTGTCTGCCTGCAAATTTCTGGGGAGAGTGCTCTGGTATTTATTCTTGAGCCGCTGACTGCCTATCCAAGTCTAAACGCTTTCACCCATGCTTATCTTGTCCCATCAACTTTACTTATGCTTTGTTTACACCGACCAGTCTCCCTCAAGGCCATCCCTCGGGTCCTTTACTGTCACCTTGTCGAGGTGTCACTGGGAACTGCTTAGCTCCACCTTAAGACTGGAGTCTCCCAAGACTACCAGGGATGGTGTCATGCCTTCCTCACCCAGTACTGTCCTCCTCATTGGTCTCCTCTCTGGTCTTGTTCTCTCTCAAATGGTCACTGACCCTCTCTCCGTTAGCGGGGGACAACTGGGGCATGTCTGTCCCCTACGAGGTGTTTAACTTCACCTTCTGTAACCTCCTAGCACATGATAGGCCACCCAACTGCCTTACCTGCTGCCTTAATCTCAGATGCCTACTGTGTCCCTCCCTGGTGAGGAGACGTCCAGCCCACAAGCCCACGACCAGAGTTACCACCTCCAGATGGCATCTTCTCTGGCTCTTCCTGGTGATACTAGCCCTGGCCGGTGACATTGAACTTATTCCTGGTCCTACCTATTAGGCCTCCTCAATACCCGTAGAATGGAGGTTGGGCAAGCGGTTAAAATTTGCTCACCTTAATATTCGCAGTCTGTTGCCCAACCTGGATGAACTCGCCGCCTGGGCTGCACACTATAAGCCTGACATTCTTGGCATTACAGAGACCTAGTTAAAACCCTCAATCCCTGACTCAGTCTGTGTGCTTCCTGGCTTTGAGCTCATTAGACAGGATCAGCCATGAAACAAGTGGGGTGGAGGCATTCTAATATACTTTAAGAGTCATCTTAAAGTGTCTCTGGTGGCTCATCAGCAGTCCTCTCTGTCCCCATGCGAGCTACTGCATGTTATGCTGTTACTTGGGAATACTAAGAAGCTACATGTTGTATGTACATGCAATCCCCCCAGGGGTGGTCTACCTGGCCTTACCCACCTCCTGGATACCGTTGGTCCCAGTGTTGGAAACAATGAACTTCTAATCCTAGGAGATGTGAACCTGAACTGGGCTAGAGGCAATTTGAAGTAGTTTGAGCCTCTACTTGCAAATCTAGCCCTAACACAGCTTATCCAGGAGCTTACTAGATGGTTAGCTAATGGTATCACAAATGTTCTACTGGACTGGATTCTGTCTAATCACCCTGAGAGGATCAGCTCTGCTGGAACTCTGTCCAACTCCATCTGTGTTTGGAAAATCCCCTCCCCAAAAATTCCCCACAAAATCATTCATATCAAAAATTCATTTAGGTTTGATCTGGTGGCATTTCAGGAGGATCTGAGGCTCACAGAGTGGTCTGGGGTGTTTAGTGCCCCTGATCCCTCTACTGCTGCCACCCAGTTTCTCAATACCTTTGGTGCCCTGCAGGACAAGCATGTCCCCATTATTAGGTGGAGGGTAAGGGGGTCTGCCACAAAATGGTTCCATGGGAGCCTCTTAGCCCTTATGCATGCTAGAGACAAGTGCTGGGCTCTCTTCAAAAGCAACCTAGGTCAGTCCATCTTTCAACAATATAGAAAGCTCAGAAACGAGTGCAAAAAAGCCATCAGGGTAGCTAAGACTGACTTCTGTAAGTCTGCCTTACTTAGCTCTGCCAATGACCCACATAGGTTCTGGAGGAACATAAAAAACCTTGTCAGTGGCTCCTCTAATTCTGGGGTATCTGACATGATCATTGGTGGTGTCACTTGCAACAATTCACTCACGATTGCAAATGCTTTTAATTCCCAATTTTCTGACCTATCAGCACTCACCTCCCTTTTCCCTGCCGGTGAGAGTACCAGTGGCCCCCCGCTCTGCAGGAGATTCACCCCTCTCATCCATTATTTTTTCCTCAGGGCTGTATCTGTCATGAAGATGCAGAGACTTCTCTCTGGTCTCTCCCTGCACACCAGTGCTGGCCTTGATAATCTGGAGCCCAAGCTTCTTAAGCTAGGTGCCCCCCATATTACCTCCCCAGTGGCGCATATCCTCAACCTGTCCCTTACCACAAGGGTTATTCCTGACATCTGGAAGGTGGCGATGATTGTACCCATACTGAAGCAGGGAAATCTCAAAGTCCTGGATAACTATCGGCCAATTGCCATCCTATCAGCTATTAGTAAGCTCCTTGAGAAAACTGTGGCTGAACAACTCACAGAGCACATTCAGGCCCATGAGTTGCTATCCCCAGCACAGCATGGTTTTCGAAAATGGTATAGCACATCCATGGCCCTAGTCTCTGTCTCATCTAGCATCAGGGCTGCCAGGGACCAGGGTAAACTCTCTGGAGCCATATTGATTGACCTATCAAAGGTCTTCGACC
The DNA here is from genome assembly GCA_016271365.2 of Neoceratodus forsteri. Taxonomy (NCBI): domain Eukaryota; kingdom Metazoa; phylum Chordata; order Ceratodontiformes; family Ceratodontidae; genus Neoceratodus; species Neoceratodus forsteri. The sequence goes on along the minus strand of CM057450.1, from coordinate 254,998,412 downwards.
TTGTGGACCATGCATTACTCTGCACTCAGATATGGTCCCTTGGCCTGTCCCCTCCTGCCCTGAAATGGCTAACAAACTACCTTCAGGGCAGAGTACAGCTGACCAAATTCAACAAGGTCCTCTCTGATCCTACTCTGGTGACCTCAGGTGTCCCCCAGGGCTCGGTCTTGGGGCCCCTTCTTTTCTCTTTATTTGTTAACCATCTCTCAGCTACAGTAACAACCTGTAGTGCCACCCTTTATGTGGATGATCTGGTTATTCTGGCACATTCCCAGGACATTGCGACTCTCAACCTTCAGTTGACTGAGGACTTTAAGAATATTCAGTCCTGGGTAACCTCACACAAGCTGGTCCTCAACCTGAAAAAACTCAGGCCATGCTGTTTGGGTCATCGGCCAAGATAAAAGCCTCTCCTGCCCCTCTGCACATCAATGGTGTGGATGGAGCGCCCTCCTAACTGCAACTTCCATCAAATACCTTCAGGTGACACTTGACCCCCAATTGGACCTAGGGAGTCACATCCTAAATGTCTGCAGAACTGTAAACTGTAAACTGGGTCTGGCCTACAGGCCAAAGAAACATCTGACATCTGCTGCTCGTGTGGCACTTGAAAGAGGTGTGCTGCTTCCCTCTCTTAGTTATGGCCTTCACCAATTTGCCGACACCTTCAAGGCTGTCCTTACTCAGTGGCACATGATCTAAAATAATATTTGTCGCTTTGCCCTGGCTGGCCTCACCCATCACTGCAAGTTATACAAAAAACTAGGCTGGCTTTCCCCAGCAAATCACTTGAACTTTGGACTGGGCTGCTTCATGGTAAATTGATCAGAACTGGCACCCCTCAAGGGCTGGCACAGCTTCTCTTACCTCCTGACCCCTCCTTCTACTCCCTTAGGTCTCAGGGTCCCGGGGTGCTTAAAGTCCCCTTTACCCGAACCCTCATGGGGACTAGAGACATTGCTGCAAGTGCTCCTAGGCTCTAGAACTCCCTTCCTGACCATGTTCACTCTGCCCCCTCCCACTAGTACCTCTGGAATTCCCTGTGGGAGCATCTGAAGTTAACATCTACGTGTGAGTGTCCAAAGCCTCCTTAACTCAATGGTCTCTGCATTGGACTCACACTTGGTTACACGCGATTTACTTGACCACATACTTCGGAACTAATCCGTTTCTGTGTATCTGCTAATGTTCTCACGTACAATCCTAATGTTCTTATGCACGCTTTGGCAAATGTCTGTGCCACTGAATGACCTAGACATTTTATTTTTGTACATATGGATATTAACTAATACTGCTTACAGTAGACTACTCTGTTAGACTGTTTCTCAATGTACTCAGCTCTACTCACTGTTATATACTCTGCTGTATCTGTATCCTTGTTGTACTCTCCTGGGTCGTTCCTGAAAATAGGCATATAACTTGTCTAGTGTACCTACCCAGTAAACAAAAGCTAAATAAATACATTTTATGGCTGACAGACAGCAGAGTGAACTGGCAGGCAGCAGAGTGAATAGAAATATTTTACATGTACTTAGATAAGAATGCCTTTAAATGTAGCTGTTTTGCAAACTATAGATGCCAGCACTGCACTTAAAGTTTATTTTATATTTAATAATTTTACTATAACTGCACTTTGTCATTCAAGGTTCTAATATGACAGTTTTATCTTTTAGTTTTTGTGAAAAAAAAACAAAAAAAAAACAAGCATTTGTCAATGCCAAATGTTTGCTTGCTGGTATTAGCACTGGAAATGCAGGAGTTAGACAGATGCAGAAAAGGAATGGCAGTGAAGTATTGAAGTTCACACCAACCCAACCTCCATCCTGTAGAGATGGACAGGCATTGGGCTAAGTGTTTGGGTCATCGCCCATGAAGGTCATGCCATGTCACCTCACCCTATTCTGCAGACACCGACACGTGTTGAGGTGTGCCTTAGGGTGTTTGGCTTTACAGTCACCCCATTCTATAAGGACATACGCTGAACTGGGTGCAGCATGGGAGAATGGGGTGAAGTGTTGGGCCGAAGAGTCCAAGGTACACCTTGATGCCTGTCAGTGGCTGGGGGGTGGAGGTGGGATGGCATGAGCAGTACAGTCGGCAATCCAAAGGCACACCCCAATGCCTGTCAGTCTGTACAGGGTAGGACGTTATGGGTAGAAACACTAATGCCTTGGGCATTTGTTGGTATTGGCACTACAAATTTTCAGCATGGCCTTTCTGTGACCCCACCTCATGAAAGTATTTGGGACCTCTTCTCCTGAAGAGTGGCAGTGTGATTTTGTCAATGTGTCCCAGACATTGAGTTCCAGCAGCGACATTGCCATTCTACGCCACATGTATGAAAACATAGATCAGGCAGGATGTGAAGAATGACAGCTGTACCATCCATAGGGAGGTCTGAAGAGATGACAATGTTGAAAATCTTTAGTGGGAATATTACAAATGCTCACACTTCCAAGCATACATGGAAACTGAGCAACGCATGCATGTAACACAGTTATTTTATGGACTTTTGTGACCAAATTTTCAACATAGGTATTTTAGGACCTCTGCTTATGAACAGTGTCATTGTGATTTTCTTAATCTGTCCCGAACACTGATTTCCCACAGCAACCATGCTATTCTGCACCGGAAGTGCAAAAACACATTTTGACCCGAATGTGAAAAATGACAGCTGTACTGTTCATAAGGAGGGGTGGAAAAATGGCAATGTTGAAAATCTGGAGTGAAAATATTACAAATGTGCGAAGTTACAAGCATGTATAGAAACTGCGCAACCCACGTTTGTAACACAGTCATTTTATGAACTTTCATCACCAAATTTTCAACAAAGGCATTTTAGGATCTCTGCTAATGAAAAGTGTCACTGTGATTTTCTTAATGTGTCCCGAACACTGATTTCACAGAGCGACCGTGCTATTCTGCCCCGGAAATGCGAAAACACATTTTGGCCAGGACGTGAAAAATGACAGCTATACTGTTCATAAGGAGGTGCAGAAAAATGGCAATGTTGAAAATCTGGAGTGAAAATAGTACAAATTCGCGAAGTTACGAACATGCATAGCAACTGCACAATGCATGCTCGTAAAACAGTCATTTCTTGGATTTTTTCCACCAAATTTGCAACACAGACTTTTTGTGAGACCATCTTATGAATACTGGCATTGTTATCTCGATACTTGGTCCCAAAAGGTGATTCCATGCAGTGACCACAAAATCACTTTTCGGGACTGAATAATGCCATGACAGTGGTTGTATTCATGAGGAGGGGTCCCAATAACCCCATGTTGAAAATTTGGTCGCAAAATTCTGAAAAGTGCCTGAGATATGTACCAAAGTTGAAAAAACCCTATTTATGATATTATACAGCTTACTGGCATTTCTTCAGTTCATGGTTGGCTTTGAAGAGTGCAGACGTGTTCCTGGTCTGCAGAAGATCATTGCGCCAGGCTCTGGAAGTAAGTATGGGGTGAGGGGGTGTGTGGGGAGGCAGGGTGTGCAGAGGGTGGGCGCAGGTGGGGGAGGCAGCAGAACAGATGTCGAGGAACTGATTTATGTTTTACAGGAATGAAAAAAACAGCATGGGACATTTTTTTTTAACAGGGAGATTTGGCTTGCTGGGGTGGGCTCCCAGCATGCCAACTGAGTGTTTTGTTTTGTGGGGTGGCTGTAGCTGACAGGGGATAGGGCACCCCTGTCGGCACATATAGGGGGGCACAAGAGTCGAGTGGGATTGAGCAGCCCCCTCAGCACAAACCTACTTTTTTTTTGGGGGGGGGACATTGTGCTGACAGGGAGTGGGCTCCCCCATCAGCAAATTAAACTGGGATGGGACACATTATGCCAACGGGGAGTGGGCTCCCCCATCGGCACATCAAACTGGGATGGAGACTGAAGCCGACGGGGATTGGGGCCCCCGTCGGCAAACAAAGACTGTTTTGGGGGGGTGCTTGCTGCCGAGGGGGATTGGGCACCCCCTCAGCAGTGAGGGCTGAACAATATTGTTTGTGAATGTGGCGGCAAGCTGCCACCATGTTCACAAACAATATTGCACTAGATTACGTTCTGCCCTGCAATGATGGGTAGCTCCCTCATTGCAGCGGAATGGCTGATGCTGCAATGACGAGGCGGCCCCTGATTGCTGTGGTGAAAAAGTTACAAGTTGGTGGCAGTTTTGGATGCCAGTGTCATCAGCACACTATGCCTCCATTGGTCCACCATTGCCAGGCCCACAAATGCAGTTCCTCTGTTGGCTGCCACACAGCCGCACCTCCACAACCCGCTTCTCTCCTAAGCTGTCACATGTTTCTTGCGTGTGTGCACAAGCAAACATAAAAAAACATAACACTGCAATTAAGGTCAGAACTGTGAAGCTTATACCAGCATGTTTAATCTTAATGCAGCAGTATTGGTTATCAAAAAAAATAAAAATCCTCACATAGTTTTGTTTAGTATTAATGTATTTCTGACAGAACTTCACAATATCCATTTTTCTTCTGATTGTAAGATGGGGTTTCAAAGGTCTCAGATGCAATTGTTCTCTGGCCACACCAATTATGAATAAATTAAACACTGTGGTGTAGTGCTGTGTTGTTTGCCACTGGAAATGTATGCTAGCACATTCCTTATATAGCCACAGTATATCTCCAGTATGTAAATTCAAAACGTAACTTTGAGAAAATGGATTTTTAAAAATGTCTAGTGACAGCCATCTTTAATGATCTGAGTTGTTATTTCTACAATTAATTATAACAGATGTTTTATGTCATCTGAAAGAAATAAAATTATACTAAATTTAATATAGAAACATAGAAACATAGACTTTGACTGCAGATAAGGACCACTTGGCCCATCTAGTCTGCCCATTTCCCTACCTACAGGATAGGCCGCAGATCCTAGTTAACCAACAGCCTATTTCTTCCTACCCCCCACAAGAATTGCCTTATGTCTGTCCCATGCATTCTTGAATTATCCCACAGTTTTAGACCCCACAACCTCCTCAGGAAGGCTGTTCCATGCATCAACTACCCTCTCTGTGAAATAATACTTCCTCACATTGCCCCTGAACCACCCTCCTTCTATCTTTAAATTGTGTCTCCTTGTTCTTGCAAGTCTCTTTTTCTGAAAGATGAAACCCTCTTGGACTTTGTTGATTCCACTGAGGTACTTAAAAGTTTCTATCATGTCCCCCCTCTCCCTTCTTTCCTCAAGGGTATACATATTAAGCTCCTTTAGTCTCTCCTCATACGACTTCTCTTGCAGACCTTGCACCATTTTAGTTGCCCTCCTCTGGACTACCTCTATCCTGTCTATGTCCTTGCAGAGATGGGGTCTCCAGAACTGGACACAGTACTCCAGATGGGGTCTCACCAACTGTCTGTACAGACGGATAACAACTTCCTGTTTTCTGCTGATGCCTCTCCCTATACATCCCAGTATACCCCCAGCCCTCCCTACTGCCTTCTCACATTGCTTGCTAACCTTAAGGTCATCTCATATGATTATCCCCAGGTCCCTTTCCTTTTTTGTTGTTGTTACTACCTCCCCACCCATTGTGTATTCTTCCCCTGGGTTCTTGTTTCCCAGGTGTATTGTTTTGCACTTCTTTGCATTGAATCCTGGCTGCCATACTTCTGACAATTCCGCCAACCTTGCCAAGTCCCTTTTCATCCTTCCCACGCCTCCTTGTGTATCAACCCTGTTGCAGATCTTTGTGTCATCTGCAAAAAGGCATACTTTTCCTTCCAGTCCCTCTGCAATGTCACTGATGAAGACATTAAAAAGGACTGGACCCAATACTGAACCCTGCGGTACCCACTAGTAACCCCTCTTTCTTCAGAGTGGACTCCATTTACAATTACCTTCTGTGTCCTGTTGTGAAGCCAATGTTTTACCCAGGCTACCACCCTGGGACCCACTCCCAGGCTGGTTAATTTGACTATTAATCTTTTGTGCGGGACTGTGTCAAATGCCTTGCAAAAGTCTAGGTAGGCCATGTCCACAGCCGATCCCTGGTCTACTACTTTGGTCACCCAGTCGAAGAAATCTATTAGATTCGTCTGACTTGACCTTCCCGCTGTGAACCCATGCTGCCTTGGCTCCTGTGCTCCACTGGCCTCTAGGTACTCAACTATTCTTTCCTTCAGAAGTGACTCCATCACTTTCCCTACCACAGAGGTCAGACTGACAGGTCTGTAGTTTCCTGCCTCTGTCTTGGTCCCACTTTTGTGAAGGGGAATCACATCCACCTTCCTCCAGTCCTTGGGTACCACACCATCCTCCTATGATTTATTAAAAAGAGTAGCCAGCGGTTTCACTAGTTCCTCCCTTAATTCTTTTAGAATTCTGGGGTGAATTCCATCAGGACCCATTGCTTTGTCCACCTTCAGTTTTAAGAGTCCTTGCAGAACCCTTTCTTCTGTGAAAGGACTGGGATCGGCCCCCCTATCAAGAGTGCTTCTGTTAATTGGATTAGGCACTTCCCCCTCCTCTTTTGTGAATACTGAGCAGAAATATTTGTTCAGTGTCCTTGCTTTTTCACTGTCCCCCTCTGCCCACCCACCGTTCATTCTATTCAGCCTCACTATCCCTCCCTTTGTCTTTCTACGCTCGCTGATGTACCTATAAAAGGTTTTATCCCCCTTCTTAACTGAGTTGGCTATCTTTTCCTCAGTTTGGGCCTTTGCTATTCTGACTTCCCTCCCTACTTACTTCTGCCTTAACTGGTACAGCACTCTGTCCTGCTCCTTCTGTGTTTCCTTATACTTCCGGAATGCTATCTTTTTCTTCCTGACTTTCACAGCCACCTCTTTTGAGAACCATAGTGGCTTTTTCTTTCATTTTGATTTGTTTATTTGCTTCACACAAAGGATTGTTGCCTCTGTGATGGCAGTTTTGATGATTCCCCATTGTTGCTCTACGGCTCCTTCTAGCCTGTTTGCTAGTGCTTTTCTGAGGCACTCTCCCATCTTGCCAAAGTCAGCCCTCCTAAAGTCCAGTACCCTCACTTTTGTGCAAGCTGACTCTGTAGCTGAGTTAACGTGAACCACACTGTTTGATGGTCACTTGTCACCAGATGGCAACCCACTTCTAGATCTGAGATCCTCTCACTGCCCCCATTTGAGAGTACGAGGTCTAAGATTGGTCCCTCATGAGTGGGTTCCGAAACTAGCTGTCTAAGGCCTGCCACCTGTAGGGCATCAAGAATGGCCCTGCTCTTGGATGTGGCTGCAGCAAATGTGCTCCAGTTAACATCTGGCATATTCAGGTCTCCCATCAACAGTATCTCCCCTTTCTCTGCCATTCTAAGAATGCCTTCTTTCAAATCCTTGTCCATTCCTCCCCTGACATGGGGGTCTGTACTAACCCTGTGTGGATTGTGGTGCCTTTCTAGTCTCCAAGGTGACCCACAGTGCCTCCTTTCCTCCCTGTTTACTCTTTTGTTCAGTTGCTTTTATCCCTTCCTTTACATAGAGAGCTACTCCTCCCCCTCTTCTCCCCTGCCTGTCTCTCCTGTAGGTTATGTACCCTGGTATGTTAACATCCCAGTCATGGTTCTCTGTGTACCATGTTACTGTGACTGCTACGATATCCAGGCATCCCTCTTCCATCAAGGCCACCAGCTCAGGGAGCTTGTTGCCCAGACTATGGAAATGTTTTGCCAACTAACAAATACTGCTGCTTTAAAGAGTGGTCCTATTTTTTCAGATAGGCTGATACCAGAGGTACACAATAGGTGCCCATTATTAACAATAGGCATTCATTCCGGGTCGCCCCTGAAAAGGGGCCACCTGGTCTCAGTGGGCCTACCTGGTTACAAAAATTAAATAAATAAATAAAGTATTGTTTTTTTTCCATAGAGATTTGTTATGCTTTTGCCAGCCTGGCTTCAACCTTCCATGAAGGCCAGCAAAAGCACAACTCCATCCACCAATAACTTGCTGCCTGTATCCCACAGCTTGCTGCCTCTCCCGTGGTGGGCTGAGTGATGGCCATCCCAAGATGATTACTTGGACTTGATGGCAGACTGGCAGCAGATGCCGTGGCATGGGGCCCTATGCACACTGACCCTGTCATTGTGATGGATGCTACCATTTTAAACCCTCTCCTTTCTCCACCCACTTCCCCATCAGGTCAGTCCTCTCATGACCTCACACAATGCAGCACAGTTGTTGTTATGTGTCACCCCTCACGTGGGAGCATACTCCATAACCTGCTGAGAGGTGTTGCCACATCAGTGGATCCTGATGTCACTCACCCCCTGGCTGGCTAACATTGCACTTAGCAGCACTCCCTAGCCCATGCAGCTTGGAGTCCTGCTCCCTGAGTTCACTCTGAAACCTGGGTCGCTGTCAAAGAAGCATGATGTGCATCAGCTGGACCACTGAGTGGCCTGACACCCATTGTCAACTATGTTGCAGGGTTCAAAATACATAAACTCATGCCTGTTACATGATTTACATTAAAATAAATTTTCATCATATAGCACCAACTACAGAGTTTTGCTCCCTGCCTATTATTGCTTATGTCAGTCCCAGGAGGGTAACAGCAGCAGCAGTACTGATCTTTTCACAATTCAGAAAACACATATTCAGCAACTAAACAAAAGGTATAGTAAATGAGTAGAAAAATAAATAGAAAACAGTGAGTAAAATGTACACTGTAAGCAGCTCCAAACAGAACATGCTCACAAGCAGCATAGCCATAAACATTAATTAAATCAAGCAAATTTAAATTGATGGAACTATAGGCCCCTTGAAGGCCTCCACTGTGCTCCATAGCAAGTGCGACATGGCAGGGAGTTCCATAGTAGTGGCATGGCCACCATTTATGTTCTGTATGACATCACAACTGTGAATAATTACCCTTGATTCTAACCAAACACAACTGTGACACCCTTGCACACACAAACCACCATTCCAGTGTTAAAAAAACACAACAAATATCTACAACAGCTACTTTTTGTTCCTACTTCATGCTACATCTTGCTCACACTGTCACACACTCAGTGGCACCACACTTTTGTTCACACTGTCTGTCTCATCAGCAGTGTCTCTGTTTTGGCAATAGCATTTCTATTTCAGCACCAACCCCCCAAAGAAAACTGGATTATCCATACATAAAATGAGCAACCTTAAAGAGTTACTGATGTCTCTTAGAAAACTTTTGAAAACATAAATATTTAGACACAATTCAGGTTAGATTTTATCTATTCTTCTATAGAGTTCTCCACACCAAAATTTATTCTTTAATAAAGCATATACTTTTTACCCACAAAAATGCTTTGTAGCTGTTGCAGCATGTGGTGATCTCTTATAAACCCACAAGGTCTTCACACACTGGGGACTCTGAATGTAGCAGCATTCATATTTTTTTTTCAAACAGTCCCAGCCAGATAGCTAACATGAGGCTGCTAAAGTGAGCTGTGTAATATAAATTGTGCAGTTCCTCCCCAAAATGTCATGAGTTGTCAATGTTTAAAATGTCCATTTACTCACATTGTTTTGGTATTGTATTTCCAGCAGTTCCTCTGGTGACCCACTTGCAGCCCTTGCCAATGATTTCCTTTATATTTATGAAGCCTCTACAAAAATTCATGAAAGATAATATTTTGTGGCAATCTGGTCAAGACCTACAAACATGCAACTGAGTCACTGGAGAATTTCTGGAAATGCTATACAAAAACATGAATGAATGAATGAATGAATGAATGAATGAATGAATGAACATCTTTAACTGTGAGTAAATGTTCCATAGTGGAGTTTATTTTATTCAGTTTTAAACAGGGAGCAGTGATTTGTTTCCACATGTCAGAGGGAACTAAGCCACTTCTGTGCTGATTTAAATTAGCTCTGTAATGGCCAGGAGCTGCAGTGTTTTAAGGCGCAGCATGTTGGCAGGATATGCCAGTTTAGAGTTCACTTTGTCCTCCAGCCTGACCATCCTCTCTAGCTTCCTTTACTGACACTTTGATGCTGCAATTCATTTCTTCATACACTTCTATTCTGCCTTGATCCTCTCCTGGATTCCATATCCATGGGCAACAGTAGAGGCAACTCCCCAGGCATCTCGGGCACTGTCTGGAGAACTTCCTTTAGTGCCTAGGGCCAGGGGTGCTGCACTGGCATCTGATGGTTGATTTGATGCTACAGCAGGTAGCCCATGGTGCTAGCACTGTAGTTGGAAGCCATGCTTATTGTATTAGTATTGAAGTAGTTGAGATTTGTGTACACTAGAGACTCAGAATGCAGACTGGTGTTGTAACCACTGGTGCAAGCCAAGGATGAGACTGGAGTTATCCTGTTACTCATTGGCTGGGTAGCAGTGGATGTGACACTGGGTATCATGTTTTGGTTATGCAGTTCTTCCAGTGCCGTGACAAACCCTTCAGCAAAGCACTTTTGCTTGTCAGTAACATTTTTCAGGCAAAGGAACTGCATCAGGATCAGTGTGGTTGTGATTATCCCACTACTTGATTCGATAACAAGTCTCAAGTTTGAAGATGCTAACTTGAGAAGTCCAACATCTGGAGAGGTGAGGATATCATTGTTCTTGTTTCACAGGTGAGACGTGAGATTGCTGACAGGATCAGACAAGTTCAAAGCCATATTCTGCTTCAGGACTTTGTGGTTGTTGTATCCATAGACTGGAGTTTCAGATGTTGTAAAAGTAGCATTCAGAGCATACTTGTAAAATGTAGGTTCCATCTTGTTACTCATAGAATGCAAGCCAGAACTTGTAAACAATAAATTGTCCTGAATCAAAGAAAAGGTAGGCACCAGGGAAAGATCATTACAGGGATGTGATTGGAGGGCGAAGGGTGCCACAAGACACCAAGGAAAGATAATATAAACATGGGGAGGGCAAATGGATGATAGCAAGTGCCACTAGACACCAGGAAAAGATAATATAAACAAGGGGATGGCAATCAGTGGGTGGGGTGCCATTAGCCATGAGGGAAACCTAATATACTCAAAGGGATGAATGTGGGAGGGGAGCCACTAGACACCAGGGAAACAGCAGCTCACTGCTCTCACTGCAGCCCACAGCATGAGCTACAGCTGCAAAAGTCAAGAAAGTCCAGCTACTAGGGAATCATGTGATGCAGAGTGCTGAGTAGATGCTCCTCCGCTAAGCTCCTGCCTTCCGAATACAAAATCGTCATTTAATATCATTAAATTTCATCTAACTCCTCTGCTCAAGAGTTTTTCTTGTCTCTGAACAGTGTGTGCTCCTGTATTGGGTTCTTGTGTGGTAAATGGAGGCTTACATGAAGAAAGCCCAGCAGAAACATACCCCCCCGCCACCCCCGAGAGGCCTCGAAGAAATCCCGAGCTTCGAGTGGCCCAGACAAACCAGAACCTGCGTGTCAAGCTGGGGCCCAAGAACCCCTAACACTTAATAGATTCTTAGAGGAATTTAAACCATTCCCGGAGGAGATGAAAGATATGGCAATCGACCTGAAGTCCCTCTCCAGAAAGACAGAGGAAGTCTTCACAACAGTATCGGATAACACTGCCCGAATATTTTCAATCGAGAGAAAGTTAGAAAGCATGGATCCTGTGCTTCTACTTACGAAACAAAGGCTGTCTAGATTAGAAGCAAAACTCGAGGATCTGGAAGGCCGTAGCCGGAGAAATAATGTGGTAATCCTAGGGCTCCCAGAAGGGAAAGAAGGCCAGAATACTGTTGTCTTTATTCAGAAGTTGGTAGAAAAAGTCACTGGTCCCTCTCCCTTTGGCCCAAACTACATAATAGAATGGGCCCACCAATCTTTGTGACCAAAACCCCCACCCGATGCACCTCCTCACCCCATCATTTGCCGCTTTCTCAACTATCTGGAAAGACAGCATTTCCTACAGAAAGTCAAGACCCTGCAAGAAGTCAGATGGGAGAAGGTGAAGCTGAGAATTGCTCAGGATATCCCTGGTTCAGTTCGATTGAAACGGAAAGCCTTCCACCCGATTGTATCCAAGATTATAGTGGCCGGATTAAAGTTCAGGATGGGGTACCCAGTGAAATTACAAGTCTCTGTAAATGGCTCATGGCTTAATTTCGAGGATCCTGTTGCTGCATTGCTAAACCTTAAGTCAGCATTGCCAGACCTGTTTTGCATGACCTGAGAAGGCCTCCTGATCTTCGGGGCTCACTGCAACTTCAGAACGAACTGTTGTTTGGATCTTTGTGTGGACAATGTTCTTTCTAGAGACAGATCTCACTCGACTTATGCTCTCTGATAGAACTGGTCTACTAATAGAGGCTCAACTTTACTTTTAACAGGCCCTGGCCTGTTGGTGGGAATAGTGTTACAGGGAGAGTCCTAGGGGGGGCTCCTGTGGGGTTTGTTTTGGACTGCATCCGATATAACATTGCTTACTCAGTATCCAGGGGAAACACACAGGGCTAGGTCTCGGGTTATGCCTCCTGTCTAGTCTTTGCAAGATGGGAACTCGGATTTTCCAGCGGTTCTGGGCTTTCAGGGCGCCTTTGACTGGTGGGCTGGATCAGGTTATGTCCACAAGAGGGCGCGGGTCACCCGTTTAATATAACTCTGGTCATCCAGCCTTGAGAGGGACTGCTTTCAGTTATTAAGTCATGCTGGTTTTGTAGGGGGGGGCTTCTCAGAGCTAGGGGTATGTAACCCCTAGGTAATTACTACCACGGGTTTCCCATCTCTGGATTTTGTTTCACTTCTCATCCGGATCTGTTTTTTCAGGTTTTTATCTCGATGATGGGCTCACCCCTCCATGTTAATTATCATTTTGGTTCTGGTTCAAGAAGTAGTTCCCTGTAGGGAACAAGCTTTTTTCAACTCCCTCTCAAGACTCGAGTGACATTTTTTCACATTCACATTTATGGCATCTAGTTCTATTTCTCTCTCTCATTCATTAGTGGATTCACCAGCACATGTTTGTAGGCCCTGGAAGCCCGAGACTGCTCATTGACACTATGACCTCAGTAATGCAGCTTATTGACTGCCTTGTATTTTGAACTATAAGGGCACTCACTTGCAGGGGATACGTTCGGGGGCAGGAGGGGGAGGATAAGATCCAGTGCTGTGCTAAGCGTTGCTTGTGACAGTGTGGGGGGTTGGGAGGGGGGAGAGGGTTATGTGCTCTTGTTGGGGGTGGGGGTGTACTAGAGGGTTTGAATTGGGGCTCCCTGCGGTGGGGCTAAGGTGGTGGGAGGGCCTTACAGCAGCAATGGGGGGTTAGATTATTCATGTTACACACCCTGAGTGCAAGGCTGAATCTAGTACCCTCAGAATCCTTAAGTAGATGGCTAAGGAGGTGACTTTCGCAACATGGAATGTCAAGGGGATCAGGAAAAAATCTAAACAATACCAGGTTCTCAAACACTTAAGTCTTTTACATACTCAGGTTACTTTCCTACAGGAATCGCACTTACTAGAAACAGAAGCCTCACAAGTGAGGAGGCAACAAGTGGGGACTGTGTATGAGGCGCAAGGCTCCTCAAACAGCTGTGGGGTTATGATCAAATTGATCATCATTAACTAGGGCATTCCATTCGTCCCAACTCATACTATCAGGGACCCCGAAGGTAGGTTCATTTTAGTACTAGGTACTCTCTGGTCAATACCTCTGCTACTGGGCAGTATATATGGTCCCAATGCTGATGACCCTGCGTACTTCATGAGACTTACAAATTCAATCCTGCCTTTCCTTCCCATAAGGATTATCCTGGGGGGTGACTTTAATCAAGTTGCAGATTCCAATCTTGACAGGTTGGGAGGCGCATCGGGGGAGATCTCCCCAGGTCAGAGGGCTTTTAGAGAATTACTGGATCGATGCGGGCTCTGTGATGTCTGGCATGTCTTAAATCCTGATTCCAAGGAGTTCACATTCAGGTCTTTGGTACATGGTTCACGGTCCCGTATTGAATACATATTCATTTCTCAGACTCTTCTGCCCAGGGTTAAGTCCTCGTCGATACAGCCTGGCCCTGTCTCCGATCACTCTCTGGTGCTGTGTGATCTCTCAATTCAAGATGTGTCAAAGAGAGAAACACGATGGAAGCTTAATGACCAACTGCTTAAAGATTCTAACTATTGCAATACCATTAGGGAGCACATTGAGGCCTTTTTTCTGTCCAACCCTTTAAATAGTGCAAAACCAGATATTATATGGGGGGCCTTCAAGACTTACATGAGAGGAGTTCTCATTGGCCTCTCGGTGGCTAGGAAAAGAGTTAGGGAGAGAGAGAATTACTGTCCTTGTTATCCCAGATTCGGGCTCTGGAATCCAATGTTTCAGTTAACTCCTCGGAGGAGGACAAGGTGAGGCTCCTAGGGTTGAGAGATAAATACTTAGAACTACTCCGAGAAAAGGCGGAGTTAGCTATCATACATACTAAAGCTAGTTATACTGACCAAGGTGAGAAAGCCGGGCATCTTTTGGCACTTCGCATCAAACAACAAGAATCAGTGAGATTTATCCCTTCAATCAAAGCTTCTGTAGTTGGATCCCTGAAAATTTCTCCCACAGAGATAGTTCAAGAGTTTGCAGCATACTATAAATTGCTTTACGGGGACATGGAGTACCCTCCCAGCCCAGTAAGCGTGGAGAAGTACCTGATGGACTCACATCTACCCTCCCTCCCAGTACATTACATAGCCTCTCTGGTCTCTCACATAACTCAGGGGGAAATCTCTGAGATTATTAGTGGTTTACCCTCGGATAAAACTCCTGGACCTGATGTATTTTCCTCCCTTTTCTATAAAACATTTTGGGATCTTCTATTGCCAATACCTAATAGTTTATTCCAGCACATCTTATCTGGGTCAGAAGTTGATCGCCATATCTTTGAAGCCTTGATAGTGCTCCTCCCTAAGCCAGATAAAGACCCTGAGCTCATCCAGAGCTACAGGCCTATATCCCTCCTAAATCAGGATATCAAGATCCTCTCAAAGATTTTAACTAGCAGGCTGTCCGTGGTGCTCCCCGAGTTAATAGGTATGAATTAGGTAAGTTTCATGAAGGGACGCTTTTCAGCGGATCACCTGCATAAGTTATCCCATGTCTTCTTGGCCTCCAGAGATGCTGACTTCCCTGCAGGCTTGGTCTCTATGGATGCTGAGAAGGCATTCGACCAGGTGAATTGGAGTTTTCTCTTCAAGGTTTTGAGTGCCTTTAATTTCCCTCTGGTATTCATTTCTTGGGTTGCTGCACTATATATATCAACTATAGCAAGAATCTCAGTTAACGGAGCCTTCTCAGACTACTTCTCACTTCATTCAGGCACTAGGCAGGGTTGCCCCCTGTCGCCTCTCTTGTTTAACCTATATCTGGAACCCCTCATCCAAAAAATTCCCCAAAACATCTCTAAACAAGGTATCAGAGTTGGGCATCATGAGATTAAACTCACTGCATACGCAGATGATTTGCTGATATATCTTTCCCATCCGGTTTCTTCAATACCACCCCTATTGAACGAAATAGCTAGATTCAGTGTGTTATCCAACTACAAGTTGAATGCAAGTAAATCCTTATTTTTCCCACTAAACCACAAGGTATTTAAGGATGATATTTGCCCCTTAGGTTTAGGTTGGACTCCTAGAGTAATTAAATATCTGGGCATAAGGCTATCCCGTAACCCCTCGAGGTGGGTCAAAGATAATCTGGATTTTCTCTCACAGGTCACTATGCATGACCTCGACAGATGGTCTAAACTTCCTGTATCATTATGGGGCAGGATTAACATTATTAAGATGAATGTATTTCCTAGAATTTATTACCCCTTATCCCCTTCTCAATTCTTTTATCCCCATATGCTGGTTTAAGAAACGGCACAGTATATTTACCAGATTTATTTGGGCAGATAAGTATCCTCGGTTGGCCTATCATAAACTAGCTGCCCCAAAATATAGGGGGGTGCTGAGGATTTCCCATATGGCACTATACTACTGGGCCAGACATCTAGCATATTGTCTGAGATGGATCTCCCCAGGACCTGAAACGGTACAACCAGTGTGGCTCAAGATTGAGTTCGATGCAATTAAATCTAAACGCCTGGATCCCTCAAACTTATTTTACCTCAAGTTGTCTCATGTAAAGATGGTTAACTGTACCACAATAAGTACCTCTTTAACAGTTTATACACAGTTATGTTTATTTCTCTTCATTATTCCCCTCAGACTCACTTAGTTCAGTCCATTTGGAATTCCCCATCTTTCACTCTTAGCGGAAAGTGGATTCCTTCAAACTGGCTGCCTCAACTAGGCAATGGAAAACTGCTTTCCCTGGTAGATGGGGAAGGGCACTGGTTGTCCTCATGTGGAATTATTGACAAGTTTCATATTCCAGGATCATCCCATTTTAAAGTTATGCAGTTAAGACACCTTCTCATTGTAGCCCTGGGGAGTTCTCCCCCCTCCCAGAAGGTATCAGCTCTGATTCCTGAATCCTCCCAATTGTCTGGATCTTCAGGCATAATATCCAAGCTATACAAGGTGCTGTACTATACAAAGTATGGGGACACCTTTGGACCTACTAGTTTCTGGAATTCACTCCTCCCTCAATACCAGTTGGACTGGCAATCCCTATGGAGATCCTATCATAAGTATGTTTCCCAAGATAGGCTGTGTCCCATGCAATACCACATTCTACATAACATGTATTGTACCCCTACCAAATTAAAAAAATGGGGCTTCTCAAACTCTAGTACATGTACTAAGTGCCTGCAAGAAGAGGGTACTCTCTTGCACATGTTCTGGTCCTGCCTCAAAGTTTCTTCCTTATGGAATTCAATTAAGATGTCTCTTGATCCCCTACTGGGCCTACAGGAGTATTTCACTCCAGAGGTATGTCTTCTAGGGGACATGTCCCTGGTTAACGCTAGAATTAGGAAATACCATATCTCTATGGTTGCGCTCTCAGTTAAGAAACTTATACTACATCATTGGATGGAAAAATTGACTCCTTCCTTCCAGGAATGGTTACATGAAATCACTGCTAACCTTTGAACAGAGAAGGCAATTGCAAGCCTTCATAACAGACTAGAGATATATAGCAAGATATGGGACCCCCTTCATTCTTTACTCTTGTTACCTCACTGAAGTTATATCACACTCTGGTTTTACCCGCACGTACCATTGAACCACACACTGCACGTTAGGCAGTCCAATTTGTTGCTGCTGTAAAGGGGATGGGGTGGGGGTGGGCGGGCAGTTTGTACTGTTCAAGAACTATGTCTCATCTCGATTTGCTGTAACTGCCCTTTATAATGGAAATGTATTAATAAAGCTTAAATTGAAAAAAAAAAAAAAGAAAGTCCTGCTATTCTCATACAGAGAATGTGGGTGAATGGCTCCTCTTGCTATGCTGGACACCTTGGATTTTAGGTGCCCAAAAAAGGTATTTCTGGCACTTATTTTAAAAAAACATACATCAGAATTTTGCTAAATGGGTCCCGTTTAGCTAGGTTCTGGTGTTTGTTTTTTAAATTATTACATTTTTATGTATTTGCCTTGTTTTTTACTTTGAGGAGGAAAAAACAAGATGGCGGTTTCACAACACAGAAACATGCTTCATGCAGTGAGAAGCAAGTGGTGAGAAACCAAAAAACGGTCCTGTGACATCAATATTTTCATTTCACGCTAGAATGTTAACTCAGAAATCCTACTGTGCATGAATTTGTGCCCCCTCCCCAACATGCACCCCCTGGAGTTAGGAATCTTAATTCAGGGGGTTGTGGGGGGCAGCCCTCACACAAAAACACTTTAGGTTTCTGGGTTTCAGTTTACCTGTAAGTGTATATCGCTTTTCGCCAATATACACTCGCCAAAATAGCAATCGCCATTCAGCAATAGCTATTATGACATAGAACCATGGCTCTTCACAAGTTGTCAACAAAATCAGTTGTAGCTTTATTTATGCAGGTTCCTGTAGGCCCTGTGTGAGGAAAAGTGATGAAGTCTGACCTTGTTTGCTCAGGGAAGGGGTTGGGCATTATGGCTGACAACCCCAAGGGACATCCCACCATTGATTCGCCAAGACTCTGGAGATCAAAAACCCTAATGATTTTTCAATTTCCCTACTTTGTGCCTTTACATTCTTCAACCTTAATGTCTCCATCAGTGTAGATTTTAGCAATGAATTTCCCTTCTTTTATTTATTTATTTTATTTTATTTAGTCTTAAAGGGACCTGCATCAGATGAAATAAATGGAATAGTGGATATGTCTTTAGCCCTGCTTCACCAACCAGCTAGGAAGTGAAAGTGTCTTAGTACTTGTAATTGCACCTTTATACTCTACCATCCTAGCTTAGATACAATACTAATAATAAAGATTTCTTACGTGGGTCCTAGGGATTGTGGGGTGGTGCTTGGTTGGCTTGAGGGAACATCCAGTTATACCTGTAATGTGAGAATAGTAGTGGGGTCACAAAGGATCTGCAGCTATTTAGTAACTAGCTGAAACAAACAAGGTACTTTTAACATAAAGCAATACTTCCTGATACATGTGACCAGTGTCCAATACTTGGGCTGGTGTTTTATTACACCATCATCTTTATTCTACTGGAGTTGTAGTCATAAAGTAGAAAATAGGTTTGTACTGTATGATTAATAAAAACACAAATCTGCTGTAGGTGAAAATGGATTGTATTTTTTTGGGGGGGGGTTAAAGTGGGTTGGTCAGCAGGGAAGATACCAGCAACACGGCAGTGACCCAGGTTCAGGAAAAGACTTGGGTCACCTGTGGAAGTCAGCATGGGGGATATGGACAGGATTCAGCATCCCTGGGCTCAGTCTCCTCTTGGGGTGGAAAAGTTGATCCACTCATCAAATACCACCAAGGCAGGAGGAAGCCACCACCTTTCAAATGCCCTACAACATCAACAGGACAACAGACTGATAAAGTGGCAGACAATCAAGGGGAGAAGACATCCATACCCTCCTATCCCTGTCATGGGGGAATCTCTGGAGCAGCACTAAAGGTACAAGGTAGGTTCCAGAGATGGAGTGTGACAGGTCTGCATAGCTGACAGCAGTAAGGAGCCTGTTGTTGGTGCAGGGATTGAAGTGACCTGACCTTCATCCTGCCAGATACACTTTCCCCCATTTTCATTGTCACATCATGTGTCCCAACACATTACAAGGGCCCATCAGGCCATGACATGTATATCAACCCTTCATGTGGAAAGGCTCCCTGGTCTGCCACAAGGTGTTATCTGTGTGCCACAACATTGCTCTTTTCCTCCCCAGTGGGGCTGGTGCTGCATGCCGCAGCACCTTTCCGTCAGCTGCAGCCCATTCAGTCAGTTCACTGAGCTCACACCTGAACTCAGGTCACTGGCACAGGAAGGCAGTGTGGTCCCCACTGGGCCAGCAGCCATCCCTGCAAACAACATTACTTCATATTTCTTTTTTCTGTGACACTGTAACCCCAGATTCTAAACATAGCCTATTTATGACTGTCCTCCTTCTGAGCATGACCGGTGTCATTTACAAAATACTGGATGAAACACAATTTCCTTCTCACATTGAAGGAGCTAATTGCTTTTCCTCCCACAGCTCTTCCAAAGGATTAGGTGTGTATGTGGGGGTGGAGCTGGCAAACTGTCAGTAATTTCCAACAGAAAGAAGGGTTAAAAAGTCAGGTTAGTTGATATCTTGGAGGTAGAAGACTTGGTTTGCTGGCCAAGGCACCTAGCTTCACCTGAGCTCTTTCCTTCTAAGACCGCTTGAAAGACAGAGAGAAACTTACCAGAGCAAGGGAGAAGGATTAAGACTTAGTTTGGCTAAACAGATTTACTGTGTGGTGGTGTTTTATTTTTACTCACAGGGATTGCTACTGTTTGTTGCTAACATTTCATTGCTTTATTTTTCTCTGATTCAAATTGTTGTTGCTGGTATACCTTCTTCTGAATTATTACAAGGTGTGCCTACAGGTGTGTGCTAACAGATTACTGCTGTAATCTTCTGATTCAAATTGTCTTTTGCAAGGTATATCTTCTGTTACTGCTTTATTTTTCTCTGGAGCAAAGTGTTTCTTACAGGGTATATCTTCTCTGAAATTATTACAGGTGGTGCTTTACAGGTTTTACAGTTTTATCTAACATTAGGATAAGCTTTCAGGGTTACTGCATTTGTTGTTGACTGATTGTTTCTGCTCTTACCTCCTTGTTCTTTCGTCCGTGGTTCTTCTTTTTAGGCAGGGGAAGGGCCCAGCCACCCACCCCCATCCCCAACCACCCTACGCTACACTCCTTTTATAGGGTACCACAGTTGTGACATTTCCTGTGGCAGAGCAGGAAGGGGCGGATCAGTGGGGCCTCCACAAGGTGATCTCATTTACAGGGCACTAGTAATTTAACTTGTTATAACAAGTTAAACAAAGCACAATTAAACCATTACTTGCATTTTTTTCCTTCTAATTACTCTGACTAGGTTACAAACCCAGCAACTTATTTGGAATGGATTTCATTAACTGCAGGTACTGTGGAACAATTTTCAGAAGGACAGTCTTACAGGATTTAGGACACTGTCCTACATGCTGGGCCTTTGGAGATCTTAGGTCTCAGCTCCGGCAGCATGGGCAGAGGTGCACGCCTCAAATTTCATATTGAAGAGAAATACATTATAAGAACCACTCACCATTTCCCCAGCATCCAACAGAAAAACCTCGACCGCAGAGGGTAGTTGGTCCAGGAGGTTGGCAGGTGGTTAGGAGGAGCAAATCAGGTGCCCCATCACTCTCTGCTCTCCAACACATTACCTCCAAAACCATATAAACACTACAAACAGGTATCTGCCTCTATCTCTGAAATCAAATAAAGGGCAGAAGACACTGCAAAGCAGGACACTGCAACACAGGAGCTAGCACAACAATACTCACCCAAATCAGGAACCAAAACTAAACAAGCACAAAGGAAATCAAAAACTTCTGATCATAGGAGACTCCATGATTCAGGGAGTTGATACCCATCTCCAGCCAGGGGTGATGGTCAGATGTCTCCCAGGTACATCAGCATGGAGAACACTGACCGCATTGCTAAAATTGTTCACAAAGCAGGAGAAAACATTGATGTCCTAGTACACACATAGGGACTAATGATCTCGCCAGCCAGTCAGTTGTGGAACCAAGGAACACCTGACTAGGCTGGGTGACAAACTATCATCTATTTGTCCGGAATCTCCTTCTCTGAGATCCTGCCAGTCTGGGAGAAGGGAGCAGATGGACGGAAGGTCAGAGAAGGGAGATAGGGGAGCTAAACATGTGGCTCAAGGACTGGTGCCAGGAAAAGGACACAGATTTGTAGGAACTGGCAACAGTTCTGGGAGCGAAAGTTCTTTAAATTTGATGGACTGCATCTGACTAAAGAGGGAGTCAGTGCATTGGGGCAGAAGTTTGACGTCTTTGCAGAATATTTAAACTAGCAAATGGGGAGAGGGGTGCAGCACCCCATACATCGAATGGGAAGAACACCCTTCCCCCCTCAGCTAGTGGTCAAACAGGAATTCAGCGTGTTTGCCATTCATTTGCATCACCAGGTAAGAAAAAAGGGTTTGTCTCCCCATACGATGCACAGGGGTAATGTCAAACTTCACCCAACAACTAACACACCAAAATCTGGCCAATGGAAAATCATGTACACAAATGCTCACAGCCTGGGAAATAAGATCCCAGACCTGCAGGCAATAATGTCAGAGGCTAAACTGGACATAGTAGCAATTAGTGAGACGTGGTTTACCAGTAACCACACTTGGGAGACTTCAGTACCTGGCTATGTATTGTTCAGAAGAGACCGAGGTGCAAAGGGGAGGGTGGCCCTGTATGTTAATGAAAATATCAAAGCTACAGAAATTCAGAATACACATAAGGAGCCAGAAGAACTGTGGGTCACCCTGGAAACAGGAAATGGGACAGCCATAAGAACTGGGGTTGTCTACAGGCCCCAGACCAGAGGAGGACATAGACACATTACTGTTAGAAGATATACAAAACATGACAGCTAAAGGGAGGTTCTGATAATGGGAGACTTCAACATGCCAGATACAGATTGGTCAATACCAGCAGAACATCTGCCAGAACTAGACTCATAGTGGATTCCCTGCAGGAGGCCTCAAACAACTGGTACAGCAACCCACAAGAGACAGGGCTATCCTAGATCTAGTATCGACTAACAAAGAAGGGATCACAGATCTCCAGGTAGAAGGTCACCTGGGGGCCAGTGACCATCACATGGTATGGTTCAATTTGGCTACTACATCTAAATCATCCCATTCCAAGGCAAAATATGGGACTTCAGAGGAGCTGACTTTGATAAGATGGCCAACAGAGTTAAGCTAGCCCTGGCAAAAGAAACACAGGTGAGGAGGTACAGGCAAAGTGGGCAAGCATTAAGGATACAATACTTGAAGCAACATCCCATTGTGTTAGACAGAAAAGGAAGTGCAAAGAAGAAGGAAACCACTTTGGTTCTCAAATACAGTAGCAGAAAGGTCAGAGCCAAAAGGCTGTCCTTCAGAAAATATAAGGGAACACAGTGGGATGAAGATAGAGGCATACCAAACTGCCCTAAGGGAAGCAGGTAAGGCAGTAGGGCAGGCAAAGTCCCAAACTGAGGAAACACTAGCAAGAACAGTAAAGAAGGTGACAAGACTTTCTATAGATACATTAGTGAAAGGAGAAAGTCCAGAGGTAATGCTAAGCTTAATGGAGAAAGGGAGCATGTGAGGAGGAGGACCCTGTAAAGGCATCTATCCTAAATAGATACTTTTGCTCAGTATTTACTGAAGAGAAGGTAGGGCAGGGCCCACAGCTCAGCATCATGGACACAGGGGAGGAGGTGAGCACCACTCCTTCACAAAGAGGGTCCTACTAGAGCTTGCTAAGCTCAGGGTGGATAAGGCAATGGGACCTGATGGCATACATCCCAGGGTACTTAAGGAGCTAAAGGAGGAACTAGCAGAGCCATTAGCAGAATTGTTTAGTGAGTCTCTGAGCACAGGAGAGGTCCCAGAAGACTGGAGAAGGGCTCATGTGATCCCACTCCACAAGAGTGGTAGCAGGGAGGGGCGGGGAACTACAGACCGGTCAGTCTTACCTCAGTAGTGGGCAAGATTATGGAGGCACTCCTTAGGAAAGGATAGTGCAACACCTGGAATCCATAGAGGCACAGGATCCAAGACAGCATGGGTTTACAAAGGAAGGTCCTGTCAAACTAATCTCATAGATTTCTTTGACTGGGTAACCAGTGGTGGACCAAGGGGAGCAGTTGATGTCGCCTACCTTGACTTCAGCAAAGCTTTTGACACTGTTCCACATAGAAGATTGATAAATAAGCTAGGTAGGCTCGGGGTGGGTCAGAAGTTGGTCAACTGGGTGGCAAACTGGTTGACTGGCAGAAAACAGAAGTGGTGGTAAATGGTATACAGTCAGAAGAGATGCAAGTCACAAGTGGGGTACCTCAGGGATCAGTCCTGGGGCCAGTCCTATTCAACATCTTCATTAGTGACTCGCAGATGGACTAGAGGGTAAGGCTTGTCTGTTTGCAGATGACACCAAGATCTGCAACAGAGTAGATGATCCAGATGGGGTGGGCAGAATGAGAAGAGATCTGATAAACTAGCAGAATGGTCAGAAGAGTGGCAACTGGATTTAATGCAAAGAAGTGCAAAATCATGCACATAGGGAAGAGAAACCCTGAAGCCACTTATAGGCTGGGAGGGAGTTGCTAGCAGTCACAAAGGAAGAAAGAGACTTGGGCATCATCATCACTGATGCCTAAAATCATCCAAGCAGACCTCTAAAGCAGTAGGTAAGGCTAGGGGTGTTAGTGTATTAGTAGGGGTATCACAAGTCGTAAGAGGGAGGTAATAATCCCTCTGTACAAGACATTGGTTAGGCCCCATCTGGAGTACTGCGTGCAGTATTGGAGGCCACACCTTCACAAGGACATTAACCAAATTGAGGCAGTCCAGAGAAGGGCAGCAGGGACTGCATCAGAAGACATATGAGGACAGATTAACGGAGCTCAATATGTATACCCTTGAGCAAAGGAGGGAGAGAGGTGATATGATCGAGACATTTAAACACCTTAAGGGCATAAACAAGGTGAAAGAGTCTAACATGTTTAAATATAAGAAAAATAGCAGGACAAGAGGACACAGCATGAGATTAGAGGAGGCCGATTAAGGGGAATGTGAAATTCTTTTTCACAGAAAGGGTGGTAGATGCATGGAATGGCTTACCACAAGAAGTGGTGGCTATGAATACAGTGCAGGGCTTCAAACAGGCATGGGATAGGCATAAGGGAGCAATACAAATGACTATGAATAGATAGGTCACTGACAGAGCAAAGGCCGATGGCACATTTATAAGGTAGAAAAAGAAATGGGCAGACTGGATGGGCCTTGCGGTCCTTATCTGCCGTCAACTTCTATGTTTCTATGTTTCTATGTAATTTCATGTCACAAGTGTGATTCCTCATTTTTGCCTGGATTTGAAAAACGACAGATGTCAGGTTCATGAGGTGGTGTGAAAAAATGACCATGTTGAAGATTTGGGGTTAAAGTATTGAAATTTACTAATGTTATGAGCATGTGAAGAATAATTGCAAGATATTTCATAACATTGAGGTGTTTTAATATTTTGACTCCACATTTTCAACATAGTCTTCTTATGATCCCAAATTATGAATTTGATAGGTGACAATTTTCAAATCCTGTCTGAAATATAATTTCATGCCAAAAGTGCAAAAACACATTTTAGCCAGGATTTGAAAAATGACAGCTGTCACATTCATGAGGTGGTGGGGAAAAAGAGTATGTTTGAAATTTGGGGTCAAAATGGAGCAAGTGTTGAAACATTTCAATGTACCATCATAACTTTGTTGTTTCTCAATATTTTTACCTCACCTTTTCAATATAGCCTTCTTATAACCCCCTCCTTATGAACTCAGGAGGTGAACATTTTCAAAAGGTCATGCTGAATATTTGGGCAAAAAAATATAAAAAAATGACCAAGTTAAGGGAAGAAGTTCAAAACGCACTGAAATGCATTATACAGGGTTTACCTGTTTTCCTCAGTTCCCATTTTGGCACTGAAGAGTGAAGACATGTCTCTAGTCCAGAGAGAATTATGGCATTGAACCTCCACTTGGTAAGTATAGGGCAAGGGGTGCTTGAGGTGGTGGGTACTGAGTGGGAGGGTCGGGTTGTCAGTGGAGGGGTGGGGATGGTGGCAAACAATGAGGGATCTTTTCTTTATTTCAGTGATTAAAAAAAGAAGCTGTCATGGAGCAGTCTTCTTTATTTTTGGTACTATACCTTAAACACTGGAGATTGAACACCCCAGTGCAGGGAAGATACTTGGATGCACTGGAGGTGGGCACCCTGGTGTCCCAAACTGCTGGAGGGTATCAAAGGGTTGAAGTGTGCTGACATCAGGGACTGGGCATCCTGGTGGCAGCAGATTAATGGGATAGGGGTTGAAAGTAAAATAAAAGTGGGGGAGAAGAACTGGCACTGGGGATGGGCACCACAGTGTCCCTGTACATAGAAAATACAGGCATATGGCTGGTACCAGGGACTGAGCACTCCGGTATCCAGTTAAAATCTGTGAGGCCAGTCAAGTTGCTAATTGCAGTTGCCATTCCTAAACAACAACAAAGTCATGCACAGCATGTTCAGCAGGGGACAGGCAACCCACTGACATATAGCCCTTCCTTGCTGAACAGAAAAAGCACAATGACATATGTAGACAGGGAGCCAGCCCTGCCACCTGATGAATGAGAGCATTTTTTTATAATCTAACACTATTAATCCATGTTGTCTTAAAATTCAGTTATCCTTAGAGCGCTTTATTTTTAAACTATGCATGCTCAGAAATGAAAAGATTTTTTCTTAAATAGTTTAAAAACTACTTAGGTTTGGGAGATAAAAACAGCAAAAATGTGCACGTTGGGCCATGCTCTATCAAACCTGCAATTTTCAGGTTTCAGATCCTCTTAGTTTTTTAGTTACAGGTGAGCAGACAAAGGTTTTAATTTGTGTGATTTATGTGTTTTTATCCCCTTTGAAACTTTTCCCCCTGTGAACCTATTGTCACAAAATGTTTAGGATCCAGAGATCCTGGCACCATCTCTCTGCATATGCCAAATTTCAAGTAAATCAATTGAATAGGGGCATAGTATTAAGGTGCAACAATTGGGTTTTAACATTAAAGTGCTTATTCAACCTTTGTATACAGGCGCGACCGGGCCTGTATAATATACAATTCATTACAAAAAAAAAAAACTCATTAATGCAAAAGTTAGGATTAAAGCACCAAAAGTAGGGAAATGTGGTGTTAGGGTTCTCAGAGGAGAATGTATTAGGCTAGCCACCATTGTGAAAAAATCCCAGTCTCGAAAGTTAGATCTCCTCCTATCTCAGATTCGTAGCTTGGAATGATCCCTCTCATCACAAACTGTTTCTGACTCCTGGGTCCCTCCTGAACATACTCTAAGCAGAGTATTATGGGTTGCTTGCAGCTAAAGTAGACCTGTCCTTACAGTGGACAAAGATCCACTGTCTAGAATCTGAGGAATGGGCCAGGTGACTTCTAGCTCTTTGACTACGCCATTTGGAAACTTGACAGGTTATTTCCAGTCTTCAACCTACATCTGAGGGTGCCATCCTCACTCGCCCGAGTGATATCGCAGAAACTTTCCACAAGTACTGCAGTGCTTTGTACAGCTAGGAATATCCCTCTCTTTCTTTGAAGGAGGAAATTGAAATTTATTTGAACTCCCTTTCCCTTCCCAGATTATTGCGTGATCAGCAAGAACTTTTAAAGGCTCCTATCACTCTGCCAGAAGTTTGTCAGCTAATTGAGCATCTCCCTCAGAAGAAGGCTCTGGGCCAGATGGTTTCCTTAATTCATTTTATACTTCTTGTATTGGTATTTATATTGATATTTTGGCCCCTTTTCTTACCCATCTCTTTAACTATTTACTTGCTTCAGGCCTTTCTGAGTCATTCCTTACTCAGGCTTGGAATCTGGGGAAGATCTAAGTGCTATCTTTGAATGCCCATACTTTTCTAGAATCTATTCAGGACTTGGGTCTCTGTTGGGAACCCAAAGCAATTACATATCTTAGGATTCATATCTCCTGTTCCTTTTCTGATCTTCTGAAGTTTAATCTCTCTCCTCTCCTCTACTTCAGATGATCAAAGAGGATTTACACAGATGGATGGTATTCCCCTTTTTCTATGGGACAGGGTGAATACCATCAAAATGAACAATTTACCTCAAATCCTTTATCCGTTAGGTATGTTGGGCCTGTTTCTCCCTAAGACCTGATTTTTCCCCATCTTCAAAGTCTCTTATCGGCCTTTTTATGGACTAAAGGTGCGGTCAGGGGAGCATGTTCTAAGCTTACCATGCCCAAAGATAGAGGGGGCCTCAGACTTCCCAATTTTTTTCTGTATTGTCCTGCCCAGCATAGCTCTAAATTATTTCATTGGGCTCTTTCTCAGCTCCCTCCGACAGGCTCTGGTTATACCCCCCCCCCGGCTCTCGACTGACACTTAAATTTGTAAAAAGGCTGGGTTCCAACTGCACAGCTTGTTGTATCTTGGTCCCTCTTCCTTGCCCTCTCAGTTAGATTGGACCCCTCAGTTGTGGTCACTCAAAGCACTTAAGAAACTCAGCACTTATTTCCATGCTGATTGGAACAAAGACATGTCTCAACCCATTTTGGGAAATCCTACTATTTGTATAGCTAGTCGCCATCCTGATTGCTTTTTGCCCACAACTTCAGTTTGCCTCATTAGAGTCTTTGGTGGCTGAAGGTAGAATGTGCTCTCCTGATGCTACTCAGCATCGTTTTGATATCCCGGTGTACTCTATGTTTAAGAACTTTCAACTTTAAGGGGCACTTTCTAGCTTTTTGGGTTCATGTCCTTGGACTCCAGTCTTCTCTTCCATTTTTTATGGATTTCTTAAAGACTATAGAACAACCCCATTCTGTTTTCAAATTTTATGCTTATTTTCAACTGCATGATCCTGGTGGCCTATTGGAGGTTTGCTATTATTGGCAGGAGTCGCTGGGCTTAAAGCTGAATCTGGAGGACTGGCATCAGTTCTATGACAGTCTTTATAAATTTATTAAGCAAGATAGATACTGTTTTACCCAGTTTCATATCTTACACATATTCTATATTACACCCCAAGTGGACTACGTAGGATGGGAAGAAGAGCCCCAGCCGAGTATTCCCATTGTAGTTCTTATATTGGGACCCTTTTACATATCCTTTAGGAATGCCCAAAGATGACACCATTCTGGGCTTCTATTCATAATTCTCATGATCCCCTTTACAGCTTAGATTTATTTTTCACCCCTCATATCTGTCTTGTCAGAGTCTATCCTGAGGAGCTTTTTGGCCCTTGGAAAGCCCACATGGTGCTGATTTCAGTTACTGTTAAGGTTGTTATTCTCTGTCATTGGCTGGATGTAAGCATCCTATCTCTGAGGGAATACACCATTACTTTTTTATTGCTACCTTGCTTGTTTTTATTATGTATATACTTATTTATTTTCTTGCCTGTACATAAATGCAATGTTCCTGACCTTGTGCGATGTAGGCCCACCTTGTAAATGAGCTTGCTCAATGGTGTTCACCTGGATAAACAAAGATTGATTGACTGATTGAAGGCACCAGAAAATACTTCAGGCCTTATCCACAGAGAAACATATTGCTTCCCATTAAGGCAGATATCAGAGATACTGGGATCACTGGGAGGCTCTTCTTTCCCTTTAATCATTCACCCTTCTTTGTTGTACTGGTGTCTCTATATTTATATTTTGTTTTTTTGTATATATTGTGTTTTTTTTTCCCCCTGTTCTTTATTTCTCTTAATCTGGTAAGACTGGTTATTTGTGCTCCAGATGGGGAGGTGGGGAGGGTGTAGGTGGGAGATTGTTGGGTTGTTTTTTTTAATTTTTAATCTTTGTACTGGACTATTAGTATGTGCAGATTTTTTTATTTTAGTAATATGTTTGGATGCTTTGTTTTGTTCTTGTTTGGATTACATATGTTTTCTTTTCTGTATTGAAAACTCAATAAAACATTAAATGAGAAAAGGAATACCCTCATATCTCAGAACTGAAATTTTAAAATTTCAGATTAATATTTTTTCACCAAGCAAACGAAAGGCACCACTGTGGCTTATGCCCTTTCTACCCTGAACATTTCAGACCAAAGTTCTAAACTGCCTGGGTGCTAGGTGATTAAAAAAAAACAGCAAAAAACCACTGGGGTTTTTTTTGTCACTTTTTTCACTATCTGCATATTGGAATCCACACATCTGACCAGTATGAAACTTGACACATCAAGAGACCTACCCCCGAGACAGTGAATGGAAAATTTTGTGCAAATACGTTGAACAGTTGCAAAGATATTAAAGTGCAAAGTTTGAGATTTAACATAGAAACCCCTGTCACAGTTCATATATATTAATTGCAAAAAATACCTGGATGCGGTCATTAGGGCAGAACAATGCAAAGTGCTCAAAGTAGAGAAATGAAAAACATTATTGTTTGGGGTCTCTGGAGTATTAGTGAATCAGTCGTGGGGTTCTCCCTGGAGTTGTCAACCATAATGCCCACCCCTTTCCCCAGCCAATAGCCTCGTATCCGAAGCACAATGTTCAGCTCCAAGTCAGTGCCTCATAGTGACACACTTTTTAAAGGTAGAGAAGTATGGCTCCCCACATGTTGCCAGCAGAATATGTCATAGCTTTCTTCACACAGGGCTCTGCAGGCCCTGTGTGAAGAAAAGAGAAAACAGCTGATCTTGTTTGCTCAGGGGAAAGGGTGGGCATTAGGGCTGGTAACCCCATAGAAGATCCCCCAATGCTTTATCAATAGTCAGGAGATCCAAAACCCTAATGTTTTTTCATTTCACCACCTTGTGTGCATTGTGTCCTTCAAACCTAATGTCTTCATTAACCTATTTGTTTGCAATTAATTTCCTTTCTTTTTTTGCTGGTTGAATTGTACAATACTGGAGACAGTCCTGAGCAGTGCATGAGCCCATCAGGCCTCGACATCTACAGTATGTCAATACCTTGTGAGAGAAGTCTCCCTGGTCCACCACAAGTTGTTGTGTATGTGCCAAAATACTACTCTGTCCCTCCTCTGGCTGGGGCTGGTGCTGCATGCTGTAGCAGCTTCCCCACCAGACTTGGCCCATTAAACCAGCTCACAGAGCTCAACCAGAACTCAGGTCACTGGCATGGGAAGGCAACATGGTCCCCACTGAGCAAATGGATATCCCTGCAACGATGTTACTTCATAATTTTTGTTGTTGTTTCTGTGACATTCTGACCTCAAAATATCAACAGTCCTTTTTCGACCCCTCCTTCTGAACATGACAGGTGTTATTTAATATCATACTGGACAAAAATTAATTGCGCTCCAACAATGCAAAATCACATGTTGGCCAGGATTTGAAAAATAACAGTCGTTACATTCATGAGATGGTATGACAAAATTGTTATGCTGTAAATCTGAGGTTAAAACGTTCAAAAATTACCAAATTTATGAGTGTGCATAGAAAAATTACAACATACCAGAATAACATTGTTTTTTCAATATTTTGACCCCAGTCTTTCAACATAGTCTTCTTAAGACCCCCACCTCATGAAGCCGGTAGGTGAAAGTCTTCAAATCAGCACTGAAATGTCATTTCATGACATAGATGTGAAAACAGGTTTCAGCCAGGAAGTGAAAAATGACACCTTTAATGTTCATGAGGTGCTATGGTGTGAAGAAATGGCAATGTTGAAAATTAGGGCTTAAAACATTGAAAATCCCCAAATGTTTTAAATCTGCATAGGTAGATTCCAATGTACACTCGTAACTTGGTCAGTTTTACTTATTTTTGTTTTCCAGATTTTCTACATGGCCATTTTGGGACCCAGCCTCATTAACAAGGATGGTAAAATTAAACAAATCCGGTCCGAAAGTTGATTTCTTGCAGTGACTGTGAAATCACCTTGCGGGCCAGATAAACATAATTTCACCACCAGTGTTTATAATGTGGGGTCCCAAAAAGTCCATGTTGAAAATTTGGTGAAATATACATAAGAATGACAAAGTCATGAAGAAAAGTTGAAAATACTGTACATCTGAAATACATTATACAGCACTAACCTGTTTCCTCAGTTCCCAGTTTGGTATTGAAGAATTAAGGCATGTCTCAAGTCCAGAGTGGATTACAGTGGACATCGGCTGAATAATTATAAGGTACGGGGGGTAGTGAGTGCTGAGTAGGAGGGTCAGGGTGGGAGGATGGCAGACAACAAAGGACTATTTTTTTATTTTAGCATTAAAAGAAAGACAGAGATGTGGGACGGTTTTCTTTTTTTTCAGGAAGACTACTACTATTTCTACACTGAGAACTGGGTACCCCAATGTTAATGTGAAACTTTGGGGCACTGGGAGTGGGTACCCTGGTGTTCCAGTATGTTGGATGATGAGGGATGGCAGTTGCGTACACCAACATGGGATTGAGCACCCCTGTGTCAGTAACTTCAGATTATAGGTTTAGTGGTAGGTGGGACCATATGTACTGGAAGGGGGAATGAACCAACTCAAGGGATGGGCAATTCAGTGTTGGATTGTACTATTATAGTGTATTGTAGAATGCTGTTCTGCATGGAAATCCATGTCCAGAACAGCATTGTTGTAAGTTGCTACATCACTTTCTCTGTTGTGCTGCACAAGCTATCTAGCTACTGCAGCACAAAAATATAGAATGCATTCACGCATGTGCATTCCACAATCCTCTGCACCTCTTAAAATGGCTGCAGCATGAGAGCTGGATAGAGAAGTGAGCGGCAATGAAAAACTGCAAAGGTAAGGACACTGACTGTAATTTATGAGTGCACATACACTATAAAAGACAAGGATATTTTTTAACTCTCTGGGTTTCCATGGTAACAAGATCTCTAAAGCTGCAGTCTCAAGGTCTCCTGTTAGCACAGAAACCTCTAGAGTGAAAAATATCCTTGTTGCATATGAGCGCTCATACACTATCCTCTATAAATTAGATAAGTAATATGGTACCAGGGACTGTACACCCTAGTGTCCAGTTGAAGTATATAAAGCCACTTATGTGACTGATGGTGGACACACACATACACACACACACACACACACACACACATGCACAGCATATGAGGCTGCACTGACACCTAGCCCTGTCTCTGCTGAACAAAATCAGCAGGGATGGCATTCATCAACAGGGACCCAGCTCTGCCAGGTGACAAATGAGAGCATCTATTGTAGCAATAAGACAACATGACTTCATCTTTGCAAAAAAAAATTGTTATCTTTAGAAAGTTATTTTTTTAAACTGTTCATGCTCACAAATGGAATATTTTTTTCTTAAATAATTTAAAAACTGCTTAACATTGTAAAACAAAAAAACAAAAAAGCACACACCTGGGGCCAAACACTATCAAACCTGCAAGTTTCAGGTATCAAATCTTCTTAATTTTGTAGTTATAGATGAGCAAATAAAAGTCTTAATTTTGGTGATGGGGGTGGGTTGCACTCTGTAAATTTACCACCAGTAAACTGACTGCCGTAGAATTTTCAGAATCCAGAGATCTTGTCACCATCTCAGAACTTTCCAAATGTTATGTAAATTGGTTGAATGGGTGCAAAGTTATTAAGGTGCAAACATTGGGGTTCAACATTAAAGTACTTACAGGTGCTACCACACCTGTATAGTATTATGCAGGTTCAGCAGCACCTATATATTAGGGTTCAGTAAGTACTTCTCTGTTAATTCCTGATTTCTACACTTTATTACCTCTGCCCCCATTCAACCGATGTGCATGTTGTCTGGTGTCTGAGAAATGGTCTCTGGATTCTGAAAATGTTTTGCCAATCACTTTCTTGTGGGGGTGGGGTGCAAAGTTACAGAGGTAAAAATATGTTAAAATCCACCCAAAATTATATAACAAAAAAAGTTTTTCCTTTGTTTTTTTAAACTTGAAATTTACAAGTTTGATAGATTCTGACACAAGGTATGTGCTTTTGCAAGTTTGAAGTTTTTATGGAAAGTGAGCATAGCCAAATGGACTATTTGTTCTGCAAGTTCCCATCTGTGACCACATGGAAACACAGGACCCAGAGGGCCCTGCACTGTTGTAGCCCAACAGATTCTTTCCATCTATAGGTGCAGAGAAGTGCAGGTCCCAGAGGGCCCTCTAATTCTGTGGCTTAATGGACTCTTCCTGTGATGCATGGATCAGCAGGCCCTGCAGGTCTGCATCTGTTCTAGCAGGTCCCAAAGTGAACTGTGTGATTGATGATAAGATTCACTATCACAAAAAGAAGAGAAATTCTTTACAAAAAACTACATTAATGCAGACATTAGTGTTGAAGAACACAAAGCACACAAAGTAAGGAAATTGAAAAAAACATTAGGATTTTGGTTCTCCAGAGTCCTGATGAATCAATGTTGTGGTCTCCTTTGGAGATGTCAATCCTACTGCCCATCACCTGCCCCCAGCACATAGCCCCATATCCAAAACACAAGGTACAGCTCTTTGCTAGTGCCTCATAGTGGTAGACTCTTTGGAGGTAGAGAAGCATGGTGCACTACATGTTTCTAGCAAAATCAGTCATAGCTTTCTTCACACAAGGCCCTGTGGTGTGGGCATGAAGAAACAAGATCACATCTCACCTTGTCTTCACAGGGAATGGCTGTTGCATTCTTCACCCGCAATATCCCCATCAATGTAATTTTATTTTGGTTGTTAAATGAATACATACTGTATACACACACACACTCACACACGCACATATTACTGTGATCTTATAGAGCCCTGAACAGTAAACTCACAGACCCACAGTTTGGATTCTGCCAATCCATCTGGTCACTGTGCAGTCTGGCTCAAGTTACTCAACCTCCTTGCACTGTTCAGTAGTCCTCCTGGCTGTCAATCTGCATAAAGGTAGGATCTGACTGCCATTGGAATGGTGTCACTTTATTGGGCTATCCTGGATAACAAAGTGTAGAATGAACATCAAAAGATTAAAACAACTATTTGGCTGTACACGTACTGTATGTAGCGCCATTAATACACATCGAATCTTTTCAGAAAGCAATATGATACTAGTGGTATAGTTACTATACACAGACAAACAGTGCCGTCCTTTAGTACTTAACAACTTTCCCCTCCTAGCCCAGAAGGGAGAGTACTGCTGCTGGCTGACACACACAGGCACACACTACAATGTGCTACAGTGTGATCTCCCTTACAATGCAGCTATGCTGCTCTGTCCTAAAACATAGGAAAGAGAGCATAATTTGTAGCTACTGTACTTCTCTGCCTCCATTTCTGATTGACCAAAGGACAACTACATAATTTTAACTCTCCTTCAACAACGTCTGCTTTTTGTGAGACAGAATTCTGTATTCATTTTTTTAATGAGATCATCATTAGCAGATCCAGCATTAAAACAGATCCTACAGCAG
This sequence comes from Neoceratodus forsteri, assembly GCA_016271365.2. Lineage (NCBI taxonomy): Eukaryota > Metazoa > Chordata > Ceratodontiformes > Ceratodontidae > Neoceratodus > Neoceratodus forsteri. The sequence goes on along the minus strand of CM057450.1, from coordinate 254,963,907 downwards.
CAGGACACTTTTTAGACCTCTGCATGGAACAGAACCAGTGAAACATAATATATTATCAACACAACAAAAATTCATTGCACCGCAGCCCACTCACAATAATCACCACATTCAGTACAAGACAATAGAAGCAGAAGTGTTCTGACTGCTTGCTGACAGCCCATCCAGTTTTAGCTCCCCATTCACTTTTGCCACAGGACCCTTGTTAAAATCCTATATCCAACACTGGAGATCATATAAGTGGACCAATACCAAATCTCACAAACTGGTTCTCTTTTTAAAGCGCTACTATTTTATTTAACCATTTATATTCCCAGAGAGGCTGATTGCATTGCCGCTGGGGTTAGTTGATACTATGCAGTCTGGCCCATCACTGACATCTATCATAATCCACTAGTTTCTTTCATCTGCTTGCAAATGAGTGCATTCCTGTCAGTTATCACAGCAGTGCTGTGAAGATGAGCAGCTTAATAATGGATTACTCACAGGCATCTGTGATTAAAATCTATTATTTATCAGCAGAAGCCTAGTCAGGGTTACTCTTCATCTCTCTCTCTCTTTCTCACTCTCCCAACCCATCCCTCCTTTTCATTGGGGCTTTAAACATTCTCTTTTGCAAACTGCTATTGGCAGTATTTCAAAGGTAAACTAGGCTGAGATTACATATGTGATGCAACATATTCTTGTATATTTAAAACATGTATGAAAACGAATTACTTGTTACATCTCTGACCTATGCTAAAAAAATTTAATACAGTGGCAACATGAAAACTTGTCTTTTGTTAAACACAACATTAAAGGCAAAACATGACTGAGTGACTACCACAGTCAGTCATAGCTTTAATGAGGGAATCAACTACAAAACTCTACCCTAAGCTCCCCAAAACAAGTCATTCACAGCCAACTTTTATCACATGCTGCCAACCAACTACAGTCAGACTGGACCAACAGGACACCTGGAAACCTCAAGGCACCCCCCTCCATCACTTAAGTAGCTGGCTATCTTCCAAACTCTGAAATGTGGGGCATTTATTGTCTTTTTTTCTATTTGAATGGGGTATTTGGGGCACTATAGGTAAATGCAGGATGCAAACAAAGAGTATATCAAATTTAAGTGGAATACTGATATGAATGTGTTACCCTGGGCCCTCCTCTATTAATTTTCCAGGTGGGCACCTGCATCCACTTTCCAGGTGGGCCCCCTGTATCCCAGTCCAATCCTGGCTAGGAATAAAGAAAACAGGAAGCTGATACAGTTTTTTTCTGACCTTGTTTTAATGAACTGTTATTTAAGATTCAATATAGTTTTTAAATTCTGCATTCCCAATTATAATTTTTAAATTCAAGGTAGGCATTGAAATCATGCTATATCTACAGTAGATAACCTTTAATCCCTTTAAGTTGTTTTCTAAAGGTTTTAATTTTTTGCTGCACAACCATTGCTGTTCGCCTAGTGTGTTGCCCTGAATATGATGTTATTAACTGCTTGTCCCCAGACAGTATGAAGGGATTTAATTGTTTGATTTTCTGAACCATCCTTCATTTTGTCCTTTCTTGTGAAACGGCAAGTAAAGAAATTCAATAAAATTATGGTATAATCTCCAAGGGAAAGCATGCTCTTGTTACGTGATACTATATTCCCACTAGAAATCCTGGAACTGTTCTAATTCAATGAATATTTCACAGTTACTCTGCCAGTATTTTGAAGCTTTTTACAGCATCTGTTAATCCATTACCTATTTATCTGCAGTCTGTTAGAACTGCAGAATGTATCACTCTTTTTGCCTAATTGGCAAATCCAAAAGTCAGTTTAGGACTCTCTGGGCCCATGGCTTCAGAATTAATCAGTGTTTTTGTCTAATGTTCCATCAAGGCAGCTCCAGCAGTTCACCAGCTACCCTGCAGCTAGAGTTACTTTAACGGAGCACTGGACTCAACAATTACTTAGAACCCTTGGAGTCGCACCAGGGACTCAGTAAATGACTCTCAGACTTGCTATGCTAAATGGTCAAGATAAAACACTATATTTTTGTTGTTGTTGTCTGAATTTTAATTATCTGCAAATGTAAGAATTTGCTGATAAAACTATTGGGCTTTTTAAAATGAGTTGCCTGTCAATCATAATTCAAGGTTTGTATGGGCTTTTTATAATCAGTGGTCTGACAAACATAATTGGTGTTATTTTTATCTATCTAGCTGTCTGTTTGTCTGTCTGTCTGACTATCTATCTATCTACAGTATCTATTTACAATATGTATCTTCCCATATCTATCAAACATAATTCATGTTATTTGTCTGTCAAGCAAACTTTGTTATCTATCTGTTTGACTGTCTTATCTATCCATCAACAGGTGATCACAGTTTTTTAGTCCCACCACTTACTTATCATATGACCCTGAGCAAGTCATTTGAACTTTCAGTACTGCAGTTCTCCCAGCTGTACAGTAAGTGTAACAATCATGGATTAATAAACTATGCTCCAATATTGTTGCAAGGGTTTGATAGAGAACTTATATTAAAAGTCGATTGTTCCCTGCTTATACAGTAACTCAGCCATCTTTAGGAGTTGGGATTTGACATTCTCAGTGTTCATTTTCAGTCCCTCTGATGTATAACCCTCCAAATATGGCAAACATGAAATACATTTGTCAAGTAGCTTTGAAGATACGGAGGGTCAAAATAGTGATTATTTTTTGCATTTGAACAAAAAAGATGGATGTGTCAGAGAAACTACCAGGGCTTACAACTAAAAATGTTGTAGTTTGTGAGGAAGTGGTCATACCTCAATATAATTTTTGCTAGTTTTTAACAAAAAAATTATCCCTTTTAAATGATGTAGTCTGGATTTTTTTTGTACTATATTTTTACCACCTGGATTTTTTTTTGTTCTATCTTTTTACCACCTGCCCGTCAGCCAGCCTCGCCGATAGGCAGTCGGGATTTTTAAAACATATGACACTAGTGCAATTCACAATTTTGGATGCAGACAGAGTTGTGACAAATGTGTGAAAACATGCAAAGGAGAGCCAATTTTTATGGTCAGGGTTTGCACGAACCTGGCAGAGTTGTTGATTTCCTACCATCTTGGAATGTTCTGCTAGACACACACATATTGCCTTTCTTCTTCTCTTGATAGAGTGGAGGAAGATCAGCTGATTTGTATCTTCAAATATGTTCATCTCCACTTTCTCAGCTCCTGCTCATGGAGGGGGGGAATCAGGAAATTGGCTTCAAAAAGGTGATCACCCCCAATTTGGCCATCATGCCTCATTCAGGAGATTCCGTCACAGTCCATTTGCTGTTGGTGGGGGGGGGGGGAGAGAAAATAGGGTGACTGAGCCACGAAAGGGTATCCCACCATCCTATATCTCATGCTGGAGAAATGCATATGAATATCCAGCCCCCAGGCCCAAGAAAGGTGCAAATAAGACTCCAGACAAGTCAGCAGTAAAACAACAAGATTAAAAATTGGAAAAAAAATTGCATGTGTTTGTGTAGCAGTGTGTGTGTGTGTATGTGTGTGTGTGTGTGTGTAATGTTGTACATGTGTGTGATGTGTGTGTATGCACTTGTGTGTCAATGCACACATTAGTGTCTATAGTGGTATTTATGGATGCATCTTAGTGAGTGTCCACACCAGTTTGTGTGTGTGCATGCATCTGTGAGTATGTGTTTGTCTGTGCGCATGTGTGTGTGTGTGTGTGTGTGTGTATACTGTCATTTGGCCTTATTCACAATACTGATCAGTGTACATTGACAAAAGACTTAGCACACTTGAGTATAATAGCAGTGTGCATAAAGAAGTAGTTTGCATAACAAGAAGGTGTGTCTGAGTGAACCACAGAAACAGGTGGGTAGATGCACACTTCCAGGTATGGATAACCAATTGGATGAACCAAAGGGCTAGCAGCCTGCACATTGACCACATCATAAATAAACATATATACTGTACAACCACAGACAAATGGAAGTACATACCATAGTGAATACTGCAAAAGGCACACCAATCTAAGGGACTATTAATTGACTGATGGCAGTGGAGTAGGCATATGGAAACTACACTGGGGGTGTATCACAGGGTAATTGTACCTCATGTCATGGCTGTATCCAACCACACATTGCAGTCATACACACAAAGGGTACAGAACTTCATACAAGAAGAGGTCTTCACTAATATTTGTGAAATAGGTGCCAGTTCTTCCACCTTGTATTGCTGTACATCATTACATACCCTCCATGAAAAGAAGGCATTCATCTGGCTCAGTATTCAGGAGACCATTAATGTCAGCAAAGTAAGGCCATGGAGCCTTGAGGCAATCAAAAGTAGGTGGCAGAACCTGAGAACAGTGGTGAAAAGGAAGCTTTTAATGGCACAAAGAGAAAAGAATGTGGTGGGAAGGGCCACCATTGCCATCAGTCCTCACACCAGTGGAGGTCACAGTAGAAGTCATGTTCACCCAGATGATACTGGATAGGAAGCAGGATGGACAGGACTCTGTAGGTACAACAGTACACTATGTGTTAAATGACCGAGCAATCATATAGCCATAGTACTACCATACCACATATGTACACTAACCGGTGACTGATGCTGCTGCTGACAACATTCCAAAGAAGGATTAGGGTGAGAGGTCCCAGAAGCAGGCCAATGAGGAGCATGTCATGCAGCACAGAAATGTTGAGCCTGTGTCTGAGTGACCTATGCCAGCAACACATGCATGGAGCATATAGGGCAAGTTACATGTGAAGATCACATGTGTGGCACATGGAACACAAGGACAGACTAAGGCATGTAGCACACTCTCCCCTTAGGAACACCAGTAATACAGAATACAGCAACTGGCCATTGTTACATGGATGGTGAGATGAACACATCAATCCAGAAGGCATGAAGAACACACACAGCACCATCACAGGCATCAACCAACAGTTGGCAACACAGACACAACTGACACTCAGGGACATGGGAATATCTCCAGGGGAACAGGCACACAAATGCACACCACATGGCTTGCAGGATATATCCAGGATGTAGGAACCCACCAACCTCTCACATAGCATGGATATTCAGCAGGGGGCATAGCTAAGGATTGTAGCATGTCTGCTCGACATGGTTCTGCAGCAGAGCAACAAATGACACAGACAATAAAAACAGCCATCATATCCACAGCAGCAGAACACAGACAACAGCGGTGATGGGAGATCCACATGCAGGACAGGACAGTACCACAGATGGACTGGGCAGCATTCATATTCAGGATGTACTGTCCATACATACAGTTGTGGCCAGTAGAATTTTGTTTTCCATGCAAATCATATCACGCTGCCACACTGCGCAACCAAAGGAACAAATGGATTGTTTATTTCTTTTTGTTCTTTTAATTGATTCCTGTTTTCCCGTGACCTGATTTACTGATCTACTCCATGGTGAAAAACAACTTGCAGGCTTCTGTGGTTCATATTTCATTTCTGAACCTCGTCCAATACCATTATTATTATTAGGAAAGTTGGTATTTGAAGTTTTCCTTGCAGCTTTATCTTTTGACTTATTCCTTTGTTGGTACAGTATTCTGCCCCACTTTGTTGATCCTTTTCCCACAGATGTCAAAAATGTATGATTTGGTCTACTGTCTTAACCAGTCCACTTAACTGTGAGATGAGCTGTGTATCTGCATTCTTTAACACTGCTTTTAACAATTCACATCCGTGATTTTAGGTGTCCAGCATTTACAGAGAGCTTGGTAAGAAAAAAAACACTATAATTACTGGCGAGCAATTTTTTCTATGGGCTCTGCCAGTTGATATTCGCCATAACAACCTGTGGGTTATTACGGTGAACACATGCTATGTCCTTCAAAACTAAGCACTTCCCTCATTGACTGTTGTACTGTGTGTGGGCAGGCTGAACACTTTGTTAAACATGGCGGCTCCCGATCTCTGTTAGCGAGGAGCTGCCACAACAATGGTCCTCATCTCCTAATTTTTTATGCTGTCCTCATAATTTTTATACGCCTGGTTGCTCCTTCCTGTAAAATATTAAAAAAGAGCAGTATCTGGTTGATCCTGATGTTTGCCAGCCTAAGGGGATGTAGAGTCCAAGCTGGAAGGGGTCCATGGCTTATGGGCTGCTGTCCGAGGTAAGCGCGATCGCAAGATCAAAATGCGGCAGAAAAAATAAATAAAAATTTCTAACTCTGGAAACTGAGGGAGGGAAAGTGTGTGTGTGTTTGTGTGACAAACTGAGTGAGACACTGTGCCTATAACTCTCTGCCTGAGTGTCTGTGTGACACAGACAGACGTGAGTGAGGCTGGAAAACATTGCTCAGCAGCAATTATATAAAATAAAAGATGAGGAAGTATCTAAACTCAAATTTAATGTGCCCCTCGGTGTGGGATGCTACATAAACCCCTTGGGCTTCGCTCTCGGGGTTCATCAAAGTATCCCACAACTCGGGGTGCATTAAATTCTCTTAGAAAATAGCAACAATCAATTCTTAAACCTGATTGGCTGAGACAGGCTCCAAGCTGGGCATTTATTTTTCAATAGATGCCCAGCTAAAAATAAGAGCCAATCCAAGAGCCTCTTCACAGAGTAACATTCTCTGATGGGCCATTTTCAAAGTGCAATAATACCCGCCAGGGTGGACATTATTGGGAAATACTGGACCTTCCGGGGCTATAAGGCCCTCCGCCTGAGCTGTCAGGTTTCATTATGCCCCTGGGTGGTCCGATATTTCCCAATAATGTCCACCCTGTTGGGTATCATTACTTACATATCACACACTTCCTTATCTATTATTCTCTATGTTATTAGTCCATTTTCATGCTGATAAAGAAATTGCATGTGATCTGCTAACTCATCTTTGTAATATTCTGCCAAAAAGGCTTTTGAGATCTTCTGCTTAAATGTCTCCCACATAGTATTTTCCTATCAGCTGGTCTCCCATCAGTCTTTGGCTATACTGGAAGGAACATTTGACTATACCGTACAGAACATTGCTCATAATGGCTAATATCTTTATGTCAGTAATTGGATACAAAGCCATGTAGTCTTGACATTTTGACAAAAACAAAATTGGATTTGTTTCTGCACCTTTGCACCCAAAAGTTGAAAACTCTTTTGACACCAGGTGCCAGATTCACAAAACTTTGTGTGGGTGCAAACCCAGTTTGCCTGTCATAAATTGTGTTTTTCCCAAAGTTGGTATTCACAAAGCCCATATTGCCCCCTGCAAACTGGGTTTGTGCTGAGGCAAAGTTATGAGGGAGGCTATAAAGTAAATGAGGGGGAGGGGATCTGCATATCCCAGCAGTCCAATTCACAAAGTTTGTGCACCATGTAAGGGCCTTTTGCGAAGGCCCTTGCATTGGGAAATTACTGCCAACCAAAACCTGGCAGTAATCCGTGCAACTCTAGTGGCCGGTGGAGGTACTGTGGCTTCCTGACCCCCCTCTCCATTCACCAATTGCCATCCCCAAATAAACACAGTTATTCCTGGTAGTTGAGGGTCCCTCCCCCTCCCCTCTCCTCTCCCCTATCGCCAACCCCATATGATATAATAGTTTTCCATAGTGTAGCATTGCCCACCCACACCAGAGTCACTGACCCCATATGATAGATAAGTTGCCCATAGTGTAGTGGTGCCCACCCCCACCCCAATAGCTGACCCCATCAAAAAAAAGTATTCTTCTGTAGTGTAGTAGCCCGTCCCTGGTCACTGATCACTGTCATCAAACGGAGAAAACATATTCTCTGGTAGTCTAGGGTCACTCCCCACCCCCACCCATCCCCACTGATCACCAGTCCCATAAGAGCAATAATGCTGTCTGGCAGCCTAGTGGACCCCACTCCATCCACTCCATCCCAGTGTGACCCACCACCCCACTCCCCCATCCAAAGCCATGGTTGATGACCAGCACAGCCCTCCTCTCACCACCATGGCTGGCCACTGACTGAGCCCTTGTGAAGTGTGTACTGTATACAGTATGGTCCAGTGACTGTGACAGTCAAGGGCCATACTGTATACAGTACCCATTCCATGAGGACTGTCAGTGGCCACTGGTGGTGGTGAGAGGAGGGCTGTGCTGGTTGCTGACTGTGGCTTGGGATGGGGGGAGGAGCAGGGTGGTGGGTCACACTGGATGGAGTGGGGGTCCACTAGACTGCCAGGGAGCATTATTGCTCTTACAGGGCTGGTGATTAGTGTGGATGGGGGGGACCCTAGACTACCAAGGAATACATTTTCTTTATTTGAGGATGGTGATTGGTGACCAGGGAGGGGGGAAAGACCCTTACACTAAGGAAAAATATTTTTTTATGGGGTCAGCTTTCGGGGCAGGGGTGGGCACCACTACACTATGGACAACTTATCTGCCATATGGGGTCGGTGATCAGGGCAGGTTTGGGCACAGCTACAATACAGAAAACTTCTATCTCATATGGGGTCGGTGATCGGGGAGGTGGATGTTCTGCTACACTACAGAAACTTACATATCATATGTGGTCGGCAATCACCAAGGGGAGAGGGACCCTAGACTACCAGGCGTAAAATCATTTATTTGGGGATGGTGATCAGGGAACAGTGGGGAACTACAGCACTGGGGAATGCAGCTACATGGGGCATGGGCTGGGTGGCATGCTACGCCAACCACAGGCCATGCAAATGGGACCATTATGGGCATGCTAATGGCTAATAGTACCTTGCATGCCCAATGGGCTCATTTGCATGGCTCCTTTCATGAATAGGGACGTAGAGCATGTGCGCTATTTGTAGCGGGCCATTCTCCTGGCTAGCTGTGGAGGCAGTGCTACTGGGGTGCCTGGTGCTTTTCCTGGGTTAGCGCTGACCCTGCCTGCCCTCATTTACAGTCGGATAGCGGACCATGGTATCTGACTGTGAATAGCAGGATTACCCATCAGAGCAACTGCAAGGTGCAGTGCAAGCGTTTGCATGGCATTTTGTGTTTTTTTGTGAATCCTGCCCCAGATTTACCTTCCCAAAGGACTGTAGTTTCACTTTTGATCTTGATACACTCACCAGATAAGCCTTGTCCAGTTCTTTCTCTTTTCTAGTATTTGTCGTATTTGATAACCTTATTTTACGCTCAAAAGGTCTAGGTTTTAACTTTAAGAGATTGCCTTGAGATATTTTCCTCAATTTTTTTTTATTCTTATAGTTGGTTTTCCTCCTGTTATAACTGTAAGCTGAAATCATTTTTTCTTGATTATTTTGCATGCACGCAATAAGACACAATGGGTTGTGCATTATACTGATAAAGTCATATGCCCAGAGGTGTAGTAAATCATAATGCCACAGGCAGAATGTCTTCTGCCCCTGGAAATGTGATTAGACAACCAGTCACCTGGAGTGTCTGACTGGTCTTATGAAATGTTAAAACTGAGAAAATAAATAAAAATGAAATTTTTTATTGGAACATCAGAATTTTCTTTGTTTAAAATACTTGGTAAAAAGTAATCTCTCCCATCTGCCAAACATCTCTGTATTCACACTTTCAATTGATGGAATATTTATAATGCAATGGAGGAAATCAAACAACTGTAGAACTTTACTGGCTGAATGTTCATCTCTCCCCACAAAAAAACAAGCATTTGTCAATGCCGAATGTTGCTTGCTTCTATGTGCTGTTTAGGTATTTGGAAGTCATTGGAGTGCAAATATTGAAAATTTGCGAACTTACGAGCGTGCGTAGGAACTGCGCAACGCATGCTCGTAAAACAGTCATTGTTAGGAAATTTTTCACAAAATGTTCAACATAGCCATTTTAAGACCTCTGCTCATGAACAGTGTCAGTGTGATTTTGTTAATGTGTCCCATACATTGAGTTTGCACACCGACTGCGCCATTGTGCGCTACATGGTCGGAAACACATTTTGGGCAGGATGTGAAAAATGACAGCTGTACTGCTCATAAGGAGGTGTGGTAAAATGGCAATGTTGAAAATCTGGAGTGAAATATTGAAAAATTCGCAAAACTCCACGAAAGGCATGTGAGAACTTTCAAAACGACACTCATAAACAGTCATTTATAGGAATTATTTCCTAAATTTTCAACATTGCCATTTTAAGATCTCTGCTCATGAACAGTGACACTGTAATTTTCTTAATTTGTCCCATACACTGAGTTCGCGACAATCGACTGCTTGGCAGCGCCATATGGGCGGAAACATGTTTTGGGCAGGATGTGAAATGACAGCTGTACTGCTCATGAGGAGGTGTGTGGTAAATGGCAATGTTGAAAATCTGGAGGAAAATATTGAAAATTTGTGAACTTACGAGCCTTTAGGAACTGCTAATGCACGCCAGTAAAACAGTCATTTTTAGGAATTTTTTCACCAAATTTTCAACATAGCCATTTTAAGACCTCTGCTCATGAACAGTGTCACTGTGATTTTCTTAATTTGTCCCATACATTGATTTCAGACACCGACTGCCCATTCTGTGCTACAAGAAGGAAACACATTTTGGGTGAGATGTGAAAAATGACAGCTGTACTACTCATAAGAAGGTGTGGTAAAATGGCAATGTTGAAAATCTGGTAAATATTGAAATTTCGCTAACTTATGAGCCTGCATAGGAACTGCGCAACGCACACTCGTAAAACAGTCATTTTTTTGGAATTTTTGGACCAAATTTTCAACATGGGGTTTTTGGGATCCCTTCTCATGAATGATGTCACTGTCATGGTGGTATTCAGGCCCGAAGGGTGATTTCGCAGTCACTGCATGAAATCACCTTTCGGGCCCCTAATAACGCCATGCCAGTGACAGAATTCATAAGAAGGGGTCCTAAAAACCCCATGTTGAAAATTTGGTGCAAAAATTCCCAAAAATGCCTGAGATATGCAATAAAGTTGAACCCCCCCTATCTAGCCCATTATACAGCTTACCGGCATTTCCTCAGTTCACGGTCGGCTTTGAAGAGTGCAGACGTGTTCCCAGTCCACCGAAGATCGTCGCGTTGGAGTCCGGAGGTAAGTATGGGGTGAGGAGGGTGTGGGAGGCTGAGCGCAGTGGGTGGGTGCGGGTTGTGGGAGGGGGTCGGAGACGCCGCCGCAGGACCATTTTTGTTTTATAGGTTTAAAAAAGACGTTGTAGACGCTTTGCCACACTGGGGTGGGCCTCAGCATGGCACAAGGACGGGGGTTGTTCAGTCGACGGGGATTGGGCACCCCTTCAGCCAAAGGACTGATTGCCACACTGGGTGGGCTCCCAGCGTGGCACCAACTCTGAGGAGACGGCGCAGCTCAGCGGCGGGGATTGGGCACCGTCGGCTACAGTTCATGCGGGCACGCATGCCTGTGTGTGGGGAGGAGCTACGCTTCTTATCGGTGATCACTGAAGTGTACCTCCCCCTTTCAACTGTATGTCACTGCATTTTGGAGCGTGTCATAGACAGCTCCAAAATGCATTGGCTTACAGGGGCCATGCCTGCCAGCTCACTGACTGAATTGGAGGAGGAGGTGACACACCTCCGAAATCTCCGATGATGGCACTATGTTTCTTGCACATGCGTGCAAGCAACATAAAAACACAGCATCAGGCCTGAGTAAAGCCAGAGAATCAGTTTTAACTGTACAGGACAAGCAGCAAGGATGTCCCTGGTTGGCAGTTATGAATGGTGGTGGTGGAGGTGGGTGCTTTATGGTCAGAAATGAAGCTTTAAAATTTTAATTGTGAGTGTTGCTTCACTGTTTTTATATTGTACTTTTTGTTTGTAAGGAGGTGGATATAGAAGAAAAGAGCATTTAATCATTTTGTTTGTTCTTTTTATTTTGACCTAGTTTTGTTGTTTTAGGGCCTAGATAATGTTTAGTGATTAAAGGTAGCATACATGTTTGTAATGGCAGCTAGGCAACTTTGAAAAAAGCATTGATATTGCTGTTGTGCTGTGTCATTACCGACAGCACATTTTTACCCAGGCATTAGTCAGAGCTAAGACATAGTGCTAACCAATTAAGGTGCAGGATTTTCTCTATCCAGTTTATAAATCAATATAATGCACAAGTCTTCATTCCACATTTTGTATCTTCACATTCATGTCATGAATAACTGAAGTCTTCCAGTCATACAACCACCAGTGATTGTGTTTATGATGTTCCATGTATCCAGAACCCATTTTTGTCTCTGTTTCTTTAAATTGTTGAAAACATTCTTATATCTGTTAGGTTAGTGCAGGTTGTTGATGCTATGCTCACTATTTTTTTCGTAACTTTCTTTACCTCCTTGGGAGTACAGTGGTATTTGGAGGACTCGAAGAACGAATAGTATTTTGTTTTATAGTCTTAGGCTGAGTATCCATGACTCTTATACTGGCCAGTTCTTCATGACAGTTATTGTGAGAGTCTCTTCCTACCTGAGCATCTCAGCTGCTGCTACTGGACCGCTCAATGGCCCCTCTCCAATGGTTCCCCCATTCTACTTCTGTTTTTGTGCTATTTTTTGTAATAGTTTCCTCACTGCAGAAAATGCTTAATAATCCAGATGTCACATAATTTTAAGATAATCATCAACTAGGATACCATTCAAGAAACCTCCTCAAGAGACTGAATAAAGCTACCAGACAGGGACATCTCTCATTTGACTTACTTCCTTGTTTGAGCTTAAACTTACTTATGTTCTTAGGCAATTAACTGGCAATACTGAAAAACCAAAAAAAAAATATTTTCCTATGTATCCTTTCTCAACTTCAGAAGGATTGAGCTATATGGTCAGAAAGAATTATAACACCTGTTTATCAGACAGGTAATATTTTTTCTTACAAATACAAAAACAGTTCAGCCAATTTTCTAGACATTAGTTATAACTAGTACAATATAATATTTAAATATAATCATACAAACATTCCCAGTCTTAATTTATCTAGTCCTTGTTTTTTTTTCTGATGTTTACAAAGACACAGACAATTTCAACAGAAAAGGATAGCCTTGTCATTCCAATCTGCCCAAGTGTTCCCTGCCCTTTCTAACTCTGCATACCACACCTGGTCTCTGGCAATGATCCCCTCTCCCTGCCTCTGATCTAATATACCCCTATCTTTATCTCACACATGCTTGAAGCGCTCCACCATTCTAGCCTTCACCACTTTGTCTGGTGGTTGGTTCCATGCATCTACCACCCTCACGGTGAAGAAATACTTCCTCATATCCCTCCTGAATTTCCCCATTCATCTTTATCACATACTACCTAGTCCTGGAATGTGCTCTCATTTGGAATATGCTTCCTTCCTGCATCCTATTCACCTCTTTGATGTACTTGTGGCTCTAGATCATATCACATTTCTCTCTCTCTCTCTCTCTCTCTCTCTCCTCCAGGGTATGCATGTTGTGATCCCTGATTATGCCACTGCAGTGCTTTCTTTGCAACCTTGAACTAATTTGGTTGTCCTCATCTGAAATGATTCCACCCTGTCTATGTCCTTTCTGAGATGCAGCCTCCAGATCTGGTTACTCCAGAGTATGATACAGAGGCAGCACTACCCCCTCCTCCTGCTGGCGATGCCCCTCCGTATGTACCCCAGCACCCCACTAGCCCTGCCTATGGCCATGTCACCCTGCACTGCCACCTTGAGTTCTTCTGATATAATGATGGCATGGGCCCTTTCCTGTCTTGTGACTGCCAATACCTCCCCACATCCTGTACTTATCACTGGGTTCCTATACCTAGGTGCTTGATTTTGCACTATTTAGCATTGATCCCCAATTGCCATGTCTGGGACCACTTCTCAAGATTTCCTCAGTCCCTGTGCATTTTCTCCACATCTTCCTGAGATTTTGGCATCTTCATCAAAAAGGCATACCTTTCCCTCCAGTTCTTCTGTAATGTCCCCAGTGAAGATATTGAAGAGGACTGTTCCCAGTATCTAACCCTGAAGTACACTACTGGTCACCCTCCTGTACTTACATTGTGTGCCATTAACCATCACCCTCTGTCTCCTATTGGTTAAACAGTTTCAAACCCAATCTAACAATTGGAACCCCACTTATAACCTGCTCAACTTCCTAATCAGTCTTATGTGCTTCACAATATCAAAGTCTTTGCTGAGGTCCAGATAGGCTACATCCATTACCCTCCCCTGAGCTATTTCCCTAGTCATGCAGTCATAGAAATCCAACAGAGTAATTTGGCATGATCTTTTCCCATGAATCAGTGCTGCCTGTAAACCCCCCCAGCCAAAGAATTCTAGATGCTCAACCAGCATCTCTTCCAGTAAGTTTTCCATTAGTTTCCCCAACACTGAAGTTATACTGGCTGGTATGTAATTACTAGCTTCCTCCCTGCTGCTGCTCTTATATAGAGGGTACCATATCAGCCCTTGTCCATTCCTCCAGAATCATTCCTGTTTCCAGACAGCTGATGAACAAGGATATCAGTAGAGTAGCTAGCATGTTCCTAAGCTCTTTCAGTACCCTGGGGTGTACCCAATTTAGTTCCATAGCCTTATACACCTTCAGCACTGCAAGTCTTTCCTCTTAAAATGAACTTGTGTCCACCCCCCATCTGTACTTCTTTCTGGCGGCCCCCTCCCTCTCCCCATACTGTGAACACCTAGCAGATGTACCTGTTTAAAATATGTGCCTTTTCTTGGTCCCCTTCAGCACAGTCTCCCCCTTCCACCCTGCTAGTCCTCACTATCTCTCTGTCAAAGGCTGTGGGGTAACAAATGGTCACATAAACCATGATGATGTCAAGAGCTTCAGCTTAAAGTTTTATTACTTTTCAGCAGAACAAAATAAAAGAGAACGTGTTCGCCAAAACAAAAAAAATAAATTAAAGAAAGACAACAGGCTTCAAGTCAGCAATTTCATAAATCAAATAGACAGCATTCAGTCCTAGAAGCAATTAGATGGTAACAGGTGTTCTACCTTCAACACCCTTTTCCCCTCCGACTTGTCTGAACCTCTGTGCAATATATATAGAGGGCTGGACTATGGGATTGGTCTGCCCTACCTGTCAATCAACCACTTTCTTTGAATCTTTATTTACAGTCACTCATTTAAGCTCTTTGTAATACTAAACTTATTATGACAGTATGACAATAGTTTAAATAGTATCATAATTAAATAAAAACTGGATCCAGAATTAATCCTGAAGGAATGTCATTAAGCACCTCTGCCAGCATGTCCCTGCATAAAAAGAGGTAACAAGAGGCTGGCTGGCTCTCTAGTGTAGGACTGCTGGGGAGGTATACTGAGGACCTTCAATATACAAACAAGGCTTGCAGCAAGAACTATACATGGGTAAAGTTGTGCACTCTTTTTCTTTCCTAAATTAATTGCAAAAAACTTAGCTACTCTCTTGACCAATATTTCATTGCACTCTACTGAAAACGGAGCTTTTAAATACTATGTGTGAGTGTGCATTGTCATGAGACAGCAACAGGAGACCTCAGCTCAGGAAGCCGCTCCGCTGAGGAGAAGCAAACAAAACCAACTACTTGTCTTCTGGCGACAGCTTCTACTGAGGTTCCTCTGTAAGTTGCTGGCCCAAAGCTTACAGGCAAATAAAATAAAAGTACACAGCTTAAGGCTTTTGCAGTACACCCATTTTTCCTTTTATACAGGTTAACAGCTGGATTAGTACCTTCTACTGAAAGGTAACTGTTTTTCCATGTGGAGAAGTTTTCCTTCACATTAGAATCTGTTTTATTTTATTAAGAAGCTGTTTAGTATACCAAAAGAAGGCTAGACATCTAACTTCACACTTTCAGACATAGCATAGGGAACAGAACATTATTCTTTTACAGTTCCATATATGCCAGCCTACGCTATCATCACCTAAGGTACCCGATACAATTTAGGAAGGGGGTATTCAGTCAATATACAGGTTTGCTTACAAAGTGAAAATAATTCCAAAATCTGACTCATATAATTGTCATAGCCCACATAAGCCTTGTAAGCCTACAGAAAGAAAGCCTACAGGAAGAAATCTAAAGGCTAACTCTAGGGGCTCCAACAGCTAATTAAACTATTCAATAATAGTTTGACTGTCAGGGGACTAACAGGACAAATGGAGAAAATAATTATTAATGGGTGGCTAGCCCATTGAATACATAAATATGAAACAAAATACAGACATTCAGACAACCACATATTCAACACAGACATCTCAAAACAAACAGTAAACACTTTGACAGCCCACTTTCTCACTGGACAGTGGCCCTGCCACATATTCCTCCCCACCTAAGACAAAACTGGTATGATTTTACTCCACATTCCAACCCCCTTCTTTATTCTGATTTACACCTGATCATCAGGTCTCTCACAAGGAGAGATGGAGCCGTAGCACACCCTCTCCTAAGGCTCCACCTCAGGGTCCCTATCAACAAATTAATTCAACTGTGGAAGAGACAGTCAGTTTCTTCTTTACCCCGAAGTCTGATGACAGGTGTTTGTTTATATCTGTCCCATATTTGGACATGTAATCTGCATTACAGTGAGAAGTTCCTTTTTAATGTTTAATCGTGAAGAGGTATAGCTGTAATGACAGTTACCAACGCATGATCCATGGGTTTCTATCCTTCATGACATAAAGCCAACATTAAGGTTTGTGGTCGGTCCATAACTCAAATTCAACCCCCCAAAGATAAAAACAGAGTGCTTCAATAGCCCATCAGACAGCCAAGCACTCCTCTATCATGGAGTAGCATGTCTCTCTTTCGTAAAGCTTCCTGCTCACATACATGATAGGATGTTCCTCCTCCTCTACTATTTGAGTCAACATTGCCCCTATACCATACATCAGTCTGTAAAATAAAGGAACGTGTAGAATCTGGAGTTCATAACACTGGTGAGGAACATAACTTGGCTTTGATGGAGTAAAAAGCTTCTTCACACTCTGGTGTCCATACTATCTTTCCTGGCTTGTTTTTCTTTATTAAGTCAGTTAAGGGACCAGTTATTGTGGAAAAAGTAGGGTTGAAATGAAGGTAATAGCCCTCTAGACCCAAAAAGGATCCCACATCCTTTTTTTGTAAAGGGCCTAGGACTACTAGCCACTGCATCTACTTTGCTTGTGTTGGGCTTTATCTGGCCTTTTCCAATCTGAAAACCCAGATATTTGGTTTCTTGCATTGCTAAGGGACATTTAGCTAGGCTGATAGTTAATCCTGCTTCTGTAATGGCAGATAACACTAAGGAGAGATAAAGTTTATGCTCGGCCCACAAAGGGCTAAAGATAACCACATCATCTAAGTAGGCCACACTGTAAGCAGTTTGTGGTGTTAAAATCTTATCCATCACCCTTTGAAATGTGGCTGGTGCCCCATGTAAGCCAAAGAGCATTACTGTGAATTGAAAAAGACCTAAGGGGGGTGCTAAATGCAGTTCTCTCCCTGGCTTCTGGGTCTAAAGTGATTTGTCAATAGCTTTTGGTTAAATCCAAAGTGCTGCTGTACTGGGCATTACTTAAATGGTCCAGGATGTTATCAACACATGGCACTGGGTAACTGTCAAACTTTGGTACAGCATTTAGATGTCTGAAGTCCAGACAAATCCATGCCCCCCCTTCTTTTTTTTCTACCACCACCATGGGGAAGCTTCACTTGCTATGAAAGGGTTCTATAATGCCCAGTCCCTGCATTTTCTTGATTTCCTGTCCCACATCCTCCCTAACCCTTTCTGGGAGCCTGTAAGCCTTTTGTCTAATTGGCAGGTCTTGGGTCAGAGAGATGTGATGGGCCACATCCTTTGCTCTCCCAGGGGTACCTGTAAAGGTGTTCTTATATGTCTGTATTAGGGTATGTAATTCCGCTGCCTGTTGGGGTGCCAAATTAGGACTGATTTTCAAATCAGCTATTTCCTTTGAGCCTTCTAGACATTAGTATGTGATATTCAGCTCACTGTCTGTCAGTTCAGGATGAATACAGCCACAAAATTGAGGGGTTCTGTCTATCCCTTGTTTAAGCAGGTTGGCATGATAAATCCACGTTTTGTGCTTTTTGTTATGTAGTTCTGCTTCATAGGTCACAGGTCCCATTCTCCTAGTTATTATATAGGGACCCTGCCACTTCATAAATAGCTTGTTATCAGATGATGGCACTAATAACAAGACTTTGCCACCTTCTACAAATTCCTTCTGCCCTGTTCCCTTGTCATACTGTACCTTTTGGGTTATCTGTTGTTTCTGACTGAGTTGGTGGGCTTTCTGCACATATCTCATTATTCTCTGACGTAACTGCTGCAGATACTAACTAGGAATCATGACTTTCAGGGATTTTCCTTCTTCCTATTCCTCTTTAATAATATCCAAGGGACCTCTGGGGTTACGTTCATAAAGTAACTTGACTGGGGAAAAACCTGTAGAGGCTTGGGGTACTTCCCTATAGGTGAATATTAAGTACGGAAGGTAGGCATCCCATTTATTCCCTTCCTCCTGCACATATTTCTGCAGCATTTTTTTCAGTGTTTGGTTGAAGCGCTCAGCCAGTCCATCCGTTTGAGGATGGTATGGTGTGGTATGTATGGCCTCAATGCCCAATGTCTGGTATAGGCGCTTCATCATAACAGAGCAGAAATTACTGCCTCTATCCATTGTTAGAAATACCACTTTCTCTCAGTGCAGTTTAACCCCTGCAAGGTATACATATTTTTAAATCAAGGATGGAAATGAGAAAGGAAAAGTGTGGCCTACTGGGATTCAAACCTCAGATCTCTGGTATGCCGTTCCAGCGCTCTAACCATTAAGCTACAGGCTCACTGATCAAAGCGTCTGAGGAATTTCCTTACAGCCACACACACATTCCTTTCTCTAGTGTTGCGCAATTATGCAACTAGGAACCAATGTTAGAAATACCACTTTCTCTCAGTGCAGTTTAACCCCTGCAAGGTATACATATTTTTAAATCAAGGATGGAAATGAGAAAGGAAAAGTGTGGCCTACTGGGATTCGAACCTCAGATCTCTGGTATACCATTCCAGCGCTCTAACCATTAAGCTACAGGATTTCCCTAGGAATGACCACCCGGCTAAAGATTTTACTTAGCTCATCTGCAATCCTAGAAACTGTGACACTACAGAGGGGAATAGCCTCAGGGTACTTTGTTGTGTAGTCACAGACTACTAGAATAAACTGATTACCTTTCTAGCTTTTGGGTAGAGGACCTGTGATATCCATGGAAATTCATTTAAAAGGATTTGTAAACAATGGCATTGGGAGCAGGGGCACCTTGTCCTTCCTACCAAGTTTGGCTACTTTCTGGCATTCACAACAACTCTTACAATATTCCACAACTTGTTTGTGGATGCCAAGCCAAAAGAAACTGTATAGTAGGTGGCTAAGTGTGCGATCTCTTCCCAAATGCCCTGCCAGGGGTACGTCATGAGCTATCTCTAGCAACTGTGTCCTATATGCCTGGGGTACTATTAGTTGCTCTACCACTTCCCCTGCCTGGGGGTTAGTGCATATTCTGTATAATAGCCCATACAATACCCTATATTTGTCCTGTTGAGAACCATCGGATCCCTTAACCTGTGAGAAAAAAAAACCCTTCAGTGAAACATCATTCCAATGAGCATTCTTAAATTGCTCAGATTCATATCCCCGAACACATTCTATATCAGCAGGTAGTGCATCGACTTTGCATTAATTCTGTGTCCATAAATCTTCCTTTTTTCTCTTTTGACATCGAGGTTTTCTGTCCTTCCCTGTTGGCCCATACAGGTCCTCATCAAATGGAAAAAGCTGTCCCAATGTATCCCCTCTCTGTGTTTGAGCCCTTCTGACAGCAGCACAGACACTGTCCATTAGTAATGATTGGAACTGGGGGTGATCATGGCCAATAAGAACAGGGACTGGTAGATTTGGTTCAATGCCAACCGCTAGTTGTTGAGACTGTCCCTGTACAGTGAGTACAGTTTCCTGTAAAGGGTAATAGTGTATATCGCCATGGATGCAGGTCACCCCAGTTGTTGGCCATCCTGTCCCTGCAATACTGTTCAATAAGTTAGCTCGAACTAAAGTCTGTTTACTTCCAGAATCCAGTAACTCTCATACTGTTTTATTTCCAGTTTGTACCAGAACTATTTATTGGCCCCAATTTGCAAGAGCCAGGTGTATAGGTTTGGTCTTTTTGATTGGACAAAACAGGACTATAAGTCCTTTACCATTGCATTCCTTTCATATTATGTCTGGGTTATACCCCCTTCCCAGCTTGCTGTTATATTTAGTCCCAGAATTACTATTACTTTGTATAGTGTTAGTAGTGGTAGGGCTTACCATGGACTGGTGTGTTATGGGGGTCACCATTCCCTTCTGTCTGTGAGGTCTGGCTGCCAAATCATCCTCTGCTAAATGAAGAGTGACATCCGAAGCCTCTAGGCAGTGAGCCTTCACCCAGAGCTGAACATCCTGTGGAAAGATCCTAATGAACTGTTCCAATAAGATGGATTCCAAAATCTGGTCTGGTGTTCTAGTGGTCAGTTGTTGCCACTTGACACTTAAATCTTTCAATTGTGTGTAGGCATCCTGGGGGTTATCAGCAGTCTGAAAGTTATATGTCCTGAACCTCTGCCGATAAGTTTCAGTATTTAAGTCAAACCTTTTTAAGATGGCTTGTTTTACCCAGTCATAATTGTTGGAGTGAGTGATGTCGACATGGCTGTAAGCCAACTGAGCTTTTCCAGTCAGATAAGGGGCCAGCCGGATAACCCAGTGGTCCCTTGGCCAGGTGTAAACTGCAGCCACCCTCTCAAAAGTCATGATATAAGCTTCACTATCATTGGAATCTGATAGCTTCATCATCTTAATGTCCTTCTGACCCCCCCTCCAGGATCCAGGGGGGTCTGTTGGTTCCCAGGGCCTGTATGGCACGGACAGTGTCTGTTCACCGTGTTTTACTCTCCTTCAGTCTCTCTCTCTCTCTCTCGCTGCCTCTCCAGTTCCACCTGACACAAGCATAGCCATCTAAGCAACTCGTGACTCCTCGGGGGTTCTCCTCTGGTACTCCCACATTAGCTTGGGCCACCTCCTCTGTTTTCTCATCCTCCATCTTCAGTTCACCTGCTGCTTTCTGCACCATTTACCTTCTGACTACCGGATCTAAACCTCGGACTAATGGAATCTGGTACTTTTCTCTCATAGATCTCGTGACCACTCCAGAAAGACGTGTATTGCTTGCCTTTTCCTGCTGCATCGGTTGTCAACAACCAGGGCCTTAAGACAGACCCTTCAGCTGGCCAAGTGCACCAACTGATCCCACGACTACCACCATGTGTCAAAGGCTATGGGGTAACAGATGGACACATAAACCGTGATGATGTCATAAGCTTCAGCTTAAAGCTGTATTACTTTCCAGCAGAACAAAATAAAAGTGAACTTCTTTGTTAAAACAAAAAAATAAATTAAAGAATGACAACAGACTTGAAGTCGGCATTTTCATAAATCAAATAGCATTCAGTACCAGAAGCAACTGGACTGTAACAGGTGTTCTACCTTCAACATCCTTTTACCCTCTGACTTGTCTGAACCTCTGTGCTACATATATATAGAGGGCTGGACTCTAGAATTGGTCTACCCTACCTGCCAATCAACCACTTTCTTTGAATCTTTATTTATAGTCACTCATTTAAGCTCTTTGTAATACTAAATGTATTATGACAGTATGACAATCGTTTAAATAGCATCATGATTAAATAAAAACTTCTGGATCCAGAATTAATCCTGAAGGAATGTCAGTAAGCACCTCTTCCAGCATGTCCCTGCATAAAAAGAGGGAACAAGAGGCCGGCTGGCTCTCTAGTGCAGGACTGCTGGGGAGGTATACTGAGGACCTTCAATATGCAAACAAGGTTTGCAGCAAGAACTATACATGGGTAAGGTGTGCACTCTTTTTCTTTCTTAAATTAATTGCAAAAAATGTAGCTACTCTCTTGACCAATATTTCATTGCACTCTACTGAAAACAGAGCTTGTAAATACTGTGTGCGAGTGCGCACTGTTGTGAAGCAGCAAAAGGAGACCTCAGCTCAGGAAGCCTCACTGCTGAGGAGAAGCAAACAAAAGAAACTACTTGTCTCTGGGTGGCAGCTTCTACTGAGGTTCCTGGCCCAAAGCTTACAGGCAAATAAAATAAAATCACATAGTTTAAGGCTTTTGCAGTGCATCCATTTTTCCTGTTGTAATGGTTAACAGCTGAATTAGTACCTTCTGCTGAAAGGTAACTGTTTTTCCTTGCAGAGAAGTTTTCCTTCATGTAAGGACCTGTTTTATTTTATTAAGAAGCTGTTTAGCATTCCAAAAGAAGGCCAGACATCTAACTTCACACTTTCAGACATAGCATAGGGAATGGAACATTATTATTTTACAGTTCCGTATATGCCAGCCTACGCTATCATCACCTAAGGTACCCGATACAATTTAGGAGGGGGGGGGGTATTCATTCAATATACAGGTTTGTTTACAAAGTGAAAATAATTCCAAAATCTGACTCATATAATTGTTATAGCCTACATAAGCCTTGTAAGCCTACAGAAAGAAATCTAAAGGCTAACTCTAGGGGCTCCAACAGCTAATTAAACTATTCAATAATAGTTTGACTGTCAGGGGACTAACAGGACAAATGGAGAAAATAATTATTAATGGTTGGCTAGCCCATTGAATACATAAATATGAAACAAAATACAGACATTCAGACAACCACATATTCAACACAGACATCTCAAAACAAACAGTAAACACTTTGACAGCCCCATTTCTCACTGGACAGTGGCCCTGCACACCCTCACGTTGCTGTTCTCTTTTCCTTACATATCTAAAGAAATGTTGTATCCCTTTCAGACTCCCCTCTAGCAATCCTTTATTCTGGCTGAGTCTTTGGCCCCTAACCACCTTACCCACTTCCTTCTGTCTAGTTTTATATACCTCCCTGTCCTACATCTGTGTTTATTTGTACCACTTGAATGACACCCTTTCTCTTTTACAAATGTTGCTTCTTCCTTAGAAGACCATAATGGTCTCCTTTACCTTCTGCTTTTGCTTGCCTCCTTCATTCAGTTTTTCATTTCCCTAGTTATACTCTCCCTTATTCTTCCCTACTGAACCCTTTACTCCTTCCTAGTAATCACCTACCAAGGCATTTTCTGATACAGTCTCCCATTTCTTTAAGATCCACCCTCCTGAAGTCTAGGAACCTCATCCTCTTTAGGTTCATATCTGCTCCTATCCTTATATTGAACCCCACAGTACTAGAATCTCTGGTATCTAGGGAACTTCCCACTGCAACATCTGTAATGCTGTCCCTGATGGTTCCACCCTCAGAACACACCAGCATTATGGCACTGAGCCATTAGGGCACCAGCCAGCAATATTGTCGACCAGTGATGCTGGTGCCCTGAGTGCTGGCAGTGGTCCCTGATTATTAGCACTAGTTCCAACTTTGCTGAGTCCCTTGAAGGTTATTTTAAAAGCTGCCTGAAAAAAAGGTGTCTGTAGGGGGTCAACGATTGTGACAATGGAACTAAGAAGCACTCCTAGAGTGAGTCAGTTGAAAAATATAAACACACAATTCCACATGCAATGTTACTTGTGCTCAAAGGATTTATTTCCAAAATGATAACAATGGAAAAATGACATCAGCAGTGGGCTACCAACCATACCAAAGTCCCCCAGCACTTCTCTCATTAGAGCATCATCGGGGACAGGTATCTGGCGGATTATGGGCCCTTTTATATGGTACTAAGTGATGACATCATATTTTAACACATCATTATATTAAATGGATTAACTGTACCAGAAGGGAAAACCAAAGGACAAATACAAAAATTAAGTGATAAACATAATAATCTGAATTTCATTTCCAAATGTAAGATTCATACCAAGATTTTATAATTATTACTTACATCCTGAATAAATTTTATTTTTTGAGATTGATCCCACTAATCAACTAAAATATAATTTACAATAAACCAGAGTCAGAAGTAACACTACATAAATCCATAGCCATCTGGGAATTTCTCTGGACAAAAAATCCTGCACTCTCCAAATCCCCATCTGCAGAAAAATAGAAGAGAGAGAAAAATGTGAGTTAGAAGATTGACTTTATAGTCACTACAATCCCTATGATTACTAAGTCAATTCAAATAGTATCTCTCTATTAGGGAAAATTAGAATTCATACAATGAAAACCCTCCTTTTTCAGGTTATTACCTTAAAAACATTAGTAGAAATTGGGATCTGTGTGACTAGTAATATTGAGGGGTGAGGGCTGTGATCAGAAAAAAAATTATATTAATAATTACTATAATAAAAAACACTAAAAGTAAGCCAATGAGGCACAATCAAAGGGATATTCCTAATAGGAATTATCATATTTAAGTGAATATGCACCTTATTGCCATATAGGGTCAATTAAGAGGGTACGTGGGAGGTCAACGCAGGAATGATCCTAGTAGCATTAATGACTATCATGAGTTGAAATTAAACAAGATAATTAAAAGAAAGGGTTTCAAATCCCATTCTAAATTCAGACCATAGAGTTGTGCTTTTACAGAAAAAATCCAGTGGGTTTCTCTGTGAAGTAGTCTGGTTAGCCTATCAACCCCTCTACTGCCCACTTTAACCTGTTCCAGACCCATGAACTTAAGTTTCCTGGGGTCAATATTCTGATGACACAAAAATGTTCTCAGCCAGTGGGTTGTCAGGACTGAAATTTCTAATGCCCCTGACAGGTTCCTGAATTCTTTGTTTGAATTGTCTCACAGTGCAGCCTATATACAGTAGGTTGCAACTGCACCAAATGTCATAGACAATGAATGTAGTAGTACATGTAATTAATTGTCTAACAGTGACCCTTCTCTCACAGTTAGGTAGTTGAAATGCATAGCCCTATATGCAAAAATTGCATATATTACAGGCAGTAAATTTAGGAAAGCCAGAAAGGTTTTATTGGAAGTCAAGAGGTACTACCTGTGGAACTGCAAGACAATTGACTATCATGTTTGTCCTCAAATTAGGACCCTTGAAAATGTGATCCTAGTTTTGGGACTTAAGTGCTCTGCTAGTGTATTGTCCCCTAAAAGTATAGGCCAGTATTTGGTTACAATATTTCCTATCTTTTCTGCTAAATTGTTATATGCTGTTGAAAAACAGACCATGTCATTCTCGATGGTGTCCTTAACGTTAGGATATAGTACTCCATTCCACTGTTTTTGCTCTATCAAGTGCAGCATCAAAGACATTGGGGGGGCATACCTCCTGTCCAAAAATCTTTATCTAAGTTCCTGTGCTTCTGATAAAAACTCTTCTGGGTCAGAACAATTTCTCAGTAGTCTAAGAAACTGGTTATATGGGATGGAATTTTTTAATGATTTGGGATGTGAACTGCTAGCAAATAAGTAGTTATTGGTGGTTGTTGGTTTTCTGTACCCCTTGGACTCAACTTTGTTGCTACTGTTTACTGTTAAAATTAGGTAAAAAAATCATAGTTCTGATAACCAATTTATGCATAATTTATGTGTTGTGCAATAGATCCAATCCATTCCTCAATAACATTGTCACATGGCTCCATTTTTTTTGATGATGTAATTTGTATCTGGAAGGGTTCAGAGTCAGAGGCTGACTTTTTTATGAATTGGCTGAACACCAACAGGTTAAATTTGTGTTTTACACATACATTGGATATGACCTATCAGATTGGATATCTTAGATTAAAGAGAAATTGTTCTGACCCTGAGGAACTTTTATTGGAAACACTGTAACCTAGAGAAAGATTTTTAGAGAGGGGGTATCCCTGAATGTCTTAGATGCTGAACTTGAACAAATAAAATAATAACAGAAAAAATAATAATAATGTTAATACATTAATTTAAAAAAATATGCAATCTCCACTTAATGAGTGTGTGGGGGAAGGGTGGAGCAGGATTGATTGTTTCTGTTCCTACAGAAGTTCAGGTACCTGGCATTATGCGATCCTCCTCTTGCAGCTGCTCAGGAAAAACCCTCCTTTTTCAGGTTATTACCATATGTGGACAAGCCGCATACAGTATGATTAGCAGAAAGCAGCATCATCACAAGCTTTTTCAAATGTAGTCACTGTAGGTTGAAGTGGCAGACTGAAAGGGGACTAGTCTTTGTCATCCTCGATGTCGCCTTTTAAAACCCACTGAGTCTTTTTGCCCTCAACCTTTTTTAAGGCAGACGGAAATAATGTATATAGTGGTTGACATGCCATCATAGATGTGCTAATCATATGTAGCTTGTGTGCTTCCTTAGCAGCTACGGGAGGAGGATCGCACCACATCAGGTACCTGAACAGTTGTAGGAACTGAAACAGTCATGCCTCCCCCCCTCCTTCATTATGGGGAGTTTCTAGATTTTTTTGTCAATTTGTTTTTTTATTAATTTATGTATTTCTTGTTGAGAGGGAAGATTGGTATTTGTCATTTAGTGTCGTCACCTTTATACAAACCAATGCACACAATATTAACCCCAACATATTTTTGATGATTTGTTGTTTAAAGACATAACACATTTACCAGTGTGCTTTTTTTATTTCCCCACAGTGGATACTTCCCTAGAGTACAGTAACAGTCCCTTTTTATGTTGGCTCGTGCGTGTGTGCCAGCCAACATAGTGCATTAGCAGCAGATTTGGAGGTGTGGTCACTGTGGGTGAATGCAGGGCTTGCATCAGAAGGTGCATTCCTCATTCCCCAATAAGGCAGCTGCAGGTGGTGATACCAGGCATATGTTAAGTGGTGACCAGATCTAAGAAAAGGTTCACTGCAATCATGCAGTGGCATCGTAACACACCCTTCCGACATGCCTGTCTTGGTGAAACCACCTGCAGAGTGCCCTGACCCACTTCATTTGCTGATGACATGGGAGCCCATTCCCATCACCATAATGCCCCCCTCCAGTTTAAAATGTATGCTGAGGGGGTGCCCCATTCCCCTTGGTGTCATGTGCCCCCCCAAAGAGTCTTTCTTTGCTGATGGGGGCCCCAATCCCTGTCAGCTTGAGTCCCCCTTTCCCATTTATTTTGCCAATGGGAGAGCCTACTCCCCATCAGCATAATGCCCCCCCAGCTTTTGCTGTGTGCTGAGGGGGGTGCTCAGTCCCCCTCAGCTCTTGTCTCCCCCCTTCGGTATGTTCCAAAGGGGGGTGCCCAATCCCCTGTCAGCTATAGCATCCCCCTTGCAAAACACTCAGGTGGCATGCTGGTAGCCCACCCTGCATGCCAAATACCCCTGTAAACCTAAAACCATCCCGCAATCTGTATTTATTTTTTTTCTGACATGTGAAAGAAGAAAACTGTCCCTTTCAGTCTCCCTGCCCCTCCCCCAACCGCACCACCCTCTGCATGCCCTACCTCCCCACACCCCTCTACCTCACTCCCCATACTTACCTCCGGAGCCCGGTGCAGCGATTTTCGGTGGACCGGAAACATGTCTGCTCTCTTCAAAGCCAACCATGAACTGAAGAAATGCTGGTAAGCTGTATAATGTCATAAATAGGGTTTTTTTCAACTTTGGTGCATATCTCGGCCATTTTTAGGAATTTTGGCACCACATTTTCAACATGGGGTTATTGTGACCCTTCCTCATGAATTCAGTCACTGTCATGGCATTATTCAGTCCAAAAAGGTGATTTTGTGGTCACTGTGCGGAATCACCTTTTGGGACTGATTAATGAAATGACAGTGCCACTGTTCATGAGGGGGGCTCACAAAAAGCCTATGCTGCAAATTTGGTGGAAAAAATAAAAAAATGGCTGTTTTATGAGCGTGCATTGCCCAGTTTACACGCACGCTCGAAACTTCATGAATTTGTAATATTTTCACTCTAGATTTTCAAAATTGTCATTTTCCCACACCTCCTTATGAACAGTACAGCTGTCATTTTACATATCCTGGCCGAAATGTGTTTTCACACATCTGGCGCGCACAATAGCGCGGTCACTGTGCAAAATCAGTTTTTGGGACAGTTTGAAGAAATTATGGTGACACTGTTCATGAGCAGCGGTCCTAAAATGCCTAAGTTGAAAATCTAGTGACAAACTTCCATAAAATGACTGTGTTACAAACATGCATTGTATGGTTTCCATGCACCCTTGCAACTTCGCAAATTTGCAATATTTTCATGCCAGATTTTCAACACTGGCATTTTTTCACACCACCTTATGAACAGTACAGCAGTCATTTTTCACATCCTGCCCAAAATGTGTTTTCGCACCTGTGGCACACAATGGTGTGGTCACTGTGGGAAATCAACTTTTGGGACAAATTAACAATATCACAGTGCCACTGTTCATGACAGGAGGTTCCAAAATGCCTATGTTGAAAATGTGGTTAAAAAAATCCCAAAAATAATTGGGTTATGGACATGTGTTGCACAGTTTCAATGCATGCTCCTCACTTCACCGATTTTTCCTGTTTTCACTCCAGATTTTCAGTCACAATTTTTTTACACCTCCTCATGAACAATACAGTTGTCATTTTTCACATCCTGCCCAAAATGTGTTTTCGTCCCTGTGTCGCCAAATGGCATAGCCACTGTGCAAAACTACCTTTCAGCTAACAAACTGATAGTGCCACTCTTCATGAGGTGGGATCACAAAAAGCCTATGTTGAAAATTTGGAGTGAAAATACCAACAAACGCCTACAGCATTAGGGTTTCCAACTGTTACTTCCCACCCAGTAGAGACTGACAGGCATTAGGGGTGTGACTTGGGATCATTGGCTGTAATGCTAATGCCATTCCACCTCCACTCCAACCCCCATGCTGCAGCCAGTGACAGGCATGGATGTCTGCCTTGGAGTGTTCGGCCATAAAGTTCACCCAATTCTTCTATACTGCACCCACCTCAGCATATTTCCTTATGGAATGGTGTAAGTATAAAGCTCAAAGACTCCAAAGCACACCACGACACTTGTCAGTGTTTACAGGGTAGGGTGAGGTAGAATGGCATGAGCATTATTGCTGATAACCCAAAGGCACACCCCAACACCTGTCAGTCTCTGCAGTGTGGGGGTGGCATTGGCTTCAGTTCAGTACTTCATTTCCATTCCTATTATGCATCTCTAACTCCTGCACTACCAATGCCAATGCCAGCAAGACAACATACAGCACTGACAAATGCTTGTTTTTGTTTCCTTTTACTCACTTACTTCAGACAGAGGCTAGTGGCCTTAATTATGCCCTTCCATATTTTCCCCACTTTTCCTCTACCCCTCACTGGCAATGCCCCTCTACTAATCTGTTTTTGAGGCAGCCTTCCATTTCTTGAAAGCTACCCTCCCAAAGCCCAGGATTCTTGTCCCCGTGTGGATTGTTTCTACTCCCATCTTACTGTTAAACCATACCGAAAACTCACTGATGCCTAGTGGACTACCCACTGTGACATCTGTAATGCTGTCCATGTTTGTAAGCACCAGGCACAGCTCTGCCCATCCCTAGTGGGTCCGTTGACTAGCTAGCTAACAAAAGCTCCTTGTAGATGGCACTGATCCTTGCCAAAGTTGAAGCTGGAATGCTCCAATCCACATCTGTCAAACTGAAGTGACCAACTTGCAGCACTTCCCCTTATTTGCTATCCTGATGATGTCTTCCAGAAGTGCTTTCTCCAGCTCCACTTCACATGTTGGAAGACTGTATACCATCTTTGTTTGGAGAGCAACCCCAGCTCTTGTCTCCAGTAAGACCCACAGCACCCCCAGTCCTTCCTTTTCCTATGGGTTCCCTTGTACTTCTGTAGCCTTGATTCTGTTCATCACATATAAAACAACCCCTTCTCCCCTCCACTCTTCACTGTCTCCTGTACAGAGCATAGCCTGATATGGCTATATCCCAGTCATTCCCATCAGTGCACTATGACTCCATTATGGCCATCAAAATCCAGGCTACCACCACCATGATGGCCTCCATATCCAGAACTGTTTTACCCTGACTCCTTGCTTATGACAAAAAAGAAAGATGTATGCTGTCCCATTGGGCATACAGTAGTAGCCTGAGTTTGCTGGTGAGAGGTTACATCAGGGCTGCAGGAGAAGCTCTTCTTTCTGATTTATTCTTGTGCTTTCAGCTTTGACACCCCAAGGGTCTATAGGATCATGTCCAGTCACTGTTGCAAGAATATGTTTACCGTTCTGTCCCTATCCCATTATACAGTCTAACTACAGTGCCACTACAGTTGGAGGCAATGACATACAACATTCAAGGTGCCTTGACTTTTTTGATATCATATCAGTGGCAATTTCTGCAGAACTTGTATCTTGCCACAGAATATATGTTAAGCATCAGAGTTTATTGCTCTTGGTGAATTTTTCATTAAACTGTATAGCTTTTAGATAATGCTTTGCTCACTTCCCTACTTTGTTTATTCCAAGACTTCTCCTCTACGCTCTGCATATGACAGTATCAGTAATATCACATGTTAGCCAATGGCAAGACAATATGCTGACACAGTTATGAATAATTCATGTCACAGGACTAAACGCATGCTACAACAGAACTAGAATTGGTACAGAAATCAAGACTATGATGTTGGGAACTAGGGTCTCAGACTATATGTCAGGCACAACCTAACCATTCCATAGGGGTTTCTAGTAAAGTGTAGTCAGACATAGGGCTTACCTTGTCTGTGATAGGAGAACCCTGCTTGGGTACATAGATACATAAACAGTGACAGCAGAAAAGTTCTGTCAGCCCACCCAGCCTGCATATCCAACTAAATTACTCTGCACTGGCCCTAGCAGCCATCCTTCCCCTTAGTTTCTGCCCTTAAACTAATCCCACATACCTATCCATTTCTGTTTGAAGCTGCTCACTGCCTTGGCCTGTACCACTTTCTACGGCAGCTTGTTCCACTAGTCTACCACTGTCTCTGTGAAAAAGTGCTGTAAGACATCCACTTTGATTCTCTCTCTTCTGCAATTTGAATTGGGTTTCCACGCACCCCTGTATTTGAGATCAAGGAGAATTGTTTCTTTGCTTCCACACTTTTTATTCCATGCAGGTACAAGTACTTGTATGTCTTGATCATGTCACCCTTTTCTCAAGGATGTACAGTACATGTTCAAGTGCTGCAGTCTCTCCTTGAATGTTTTACTCCCCAGTCCCTGGACTGTCATGATTGCCCTACACTGTACTACTTCCACCTTGTCGCAGTCTCCCATTAGATGTTGATTCCAGTACATTGTGCTGTATCCCAAGTGTGTGCAGGGGGTGGACAAAGTTAGATAGAACCCTGTATGGACAATATACCCAAGGGGAGACAGGAACTATGGGTAGACTAAATGAACCCTTGCTCTTTTTCTGCCATCATTATCTATGTTTCTGTGTATCTGTGGTCGCAGCTATGACCTGTACAATAGAAGGATCACCTCTTATCTGCTTATCATCCTGACTATGCAACTCAGCATCCTACTTGCCTTGCCCACAAATCTATTACAATATGCTGCTGTTGTTAGGCTCTCCAATATCGTGACCCCCTAGATCCTGTTTCTGTCATTGTGCTTTCCTGCATGACTCCCCCAATTTCATGGTTCCACCCATTCAGAACACTGGTGTTAGTGCACCCAGTCATTATGGTGTCAAGTCGAAATTTCTCTGACCCCTATTTTTGCAGGGGGCTGTGCCCCCTGTGCCACCCAAATCCCCTCCTTTATTAGTATTCTAACTCCAAGGGGGGGTGGACCTCAGGGAGTGGGCGCAAATCCCAAAATCTGCACCCTGATGTGCTGGCACAGTAATGCCAGTGTTCTAATGGCAATTTCATATTGCACACTTGGGTTCCTCCTCCTGATGTTCAGCACTTTACATTTTTTAGCACTGAGGCCCAGCTGCTAGATCTTTGATCACTTCTACAACCAGACCAAATCCTCTCTAAGATCCCTTATCCTTTCCTCTGTGTCCACCCTTGTGCAGATCTTTGTGTCATCCATGAAGAGGCAGATCTTTCCCTTGATGCCTTTCCTTGTGTCACAAATGAATATATTGAAAAGGACTGGACCCAATACTGATCCTTGAGGTACTCTGCGTGTTACTTTTCTTATCTCTGAAAACTCCCCAATAGCTACTAACCTTTGTATTATGCTCCTTAGCAAGTTCTTCACCCATGTTGCCAATTTTCCCCCACCCTTATGTCCCTTATCTTTTTGACCAGCTTCCTACCAGGGAACTAAGTCAAAGACTTTATTGAAATCCAAGTATACCACATCTACTGTCTGTCCCACATCTACTGCCTTGATCATCCAGTTGAAGAAGTCAACCAGAGTTTTCTTGAAAGACTTTTTCCTCTTGAACTCATGTTGTCTGGAGTCCTATAGGCAATTACCTTTAAGCAAGTCCACCATCTCCTTCTGTAGCAAAGAGTACATATTTTTTCCCAATATAGATGCCAAGCTGACTGAGCTATAGTTCCCTGTCTTAAATTTTCTTATGATCTTATGTAGAGGAATTACGTCTGCTATCCTCCAGTTGGTAGAGACCACCTCTGAGGCCAACAAGCAGTTAAATATGTTTGGAAGTGGCCCTGCCATTACATCTGCTACTCCCTTTAACATTCTTAGGTGTAAGCCATCAGGTCCCATAGCTTTATCTGCTTTCAATCCTGTAGCTTTTCCAACAACCTTTCCTCCATTATTTTGAATAAATAACTTGAGCCTCTGCTTTCTTCCCTTCCATTCTTAATCTCACATTTAGCAGTGGTCTGTGTTTCTCCCTAGTACTGTAAATATGAAACAAAAATATTAATTCTGTATCTCTCCTTTCACCCCCTTCCATCCTTCTTCACGCTTCAGTCTCACTATACCCTTTCTGACCTTACACTTCGCCTGGAATTATCTGAAGAATGCCTTTTCTCCTTGCCTCACTCCCTGAGCCTGCAGGATTTCTGTCTCTGCCTTAGTATCCCTTCTTTTTCTGCTGGCTACGTTTACTACCTTCAGGTCCTTCTCCCTAGTCTCCTCCCATTGACTTTCCTTACACTCGACTTTAGGAAAGCTCGTCCTTTGCTGTTACTACGTTCTTTACTTTGCTTATGAAACACACTGGACTCCGTGCCATTTTTCCCTTTGACATTTTCTGAAGTAAAACTTCCACCTCATGCCATCTAGTACAAAATACAGTTTAAACAGAAGCAATATTTGATTTTACTATATGTATAACTATACTGAAGAAGGAAGGAAGAAACTCTTAAAACGTATAATGCAGTGTTGTGAAAAAAATGAAAAGCTGATGTAATCCCTAGGTGGCACTATCCCAAAGGCTGCTACTCTTGCCAGCTTGGCTAGTAGCAGGTTAAGGGGCCTGGGTAATGAAACGGGTGCCTCCACCTGAAGGTCAGGGTTGTTAGTGGTCAAGATAACCTGGGCACAGCCCTCCAAGACACTGTAACCCCCCTCCTTTCCCTTCTAGTGGCTCAAACAATATACAATAATTACTTTCACAATGACCCTTATTCTCTAGACAATTACCCACACTGTTTGCACTTACCACCAGGGCTGGTTCCTCTAGCTTGACCCTGGGGACCCCTGTAAAATGAGATTAAGCACAGCAAATAATAACAACAGTACAAACTGGAACCACAGTCAGGTTAAATGCAAATAAAGTTAAATCTGATTTATTCAGGGGACTTGAACAAGGGAGGGGTGTAATCAGGTTGATTTGCTTAAAAGCTATATTAATCAGGCAGTTATGCATGCAGTTCAGAGTTCCTACACAGTCTCACACTCTGGGTACACAGGTAGGAAAACGGTTGGCTAGCCAGAAATGTTGCAGCTGGTTGGGGCCCTGTGATGGAATAAAGCAACGTGCACAACACACACTATTTGTAATCCGGAGCCGGAGAGCTCAGTTTATGAAAGAAAAGTCAACAAGACAATCAGATGACAACACTTTTAGATTTAGCTGTTGTTGCAGGGAGCTACCCTGATGTTTAATCATGATACCCAATACTGGACACAGGCAGAATAAAATCAAGACTGCAGGCTGTTGAGCTGGAGTGCCCAGAGAAGCAGGGCCCACACAAATCACTGAGGCATCATTCCTGTTCAAGGCATTGAGCAGGGGGCTGATCCCCAGGCCGGTCTCTCGTTGATGGCTTTCTCTGCATAGCAGGTATTCTGGCTGGGCCAGTGTAGCAGGTCCCAGGCAAACAGAAATGGATATGGATTCAGTCTGTGAAGCTGGATACAGCCTCCAGCAAGCAAAACACAGTTCAGTCACACAGTGGGGAACCAAATCACAACCCACTATAAACACACAGTAAATTCACATGTAAGCAAATTCCACTGTACCAGGCAAATGGCTCTCCAGTCACAATTACAGAGTCTCTGCACAATGTGGGAGTTCAGAGGCAGCTGGAAGTCCTGACAGTCTGATCTCATTCAACAAATCTTTGGCCTTCTGCAGATTAAAGCCTGGTCACAATTCAGTGGCTTAATTTGCTCTCCAAGTTCGGATTCAGTCCGAAAAAAGCACAAGTTCCCTCTCAGGAACAGCAGGCAGGCATGCAGGCCAAACTCAGGCCTTTCCACAGTTCTCCCATGTGAATCCACTATGGATTGCTGCTCAAACTATCTTGAGCTGTTACTTCTTCACTTCCCAACTCAGATCTAACTGAAACTGCAGCAGTGTGGGACTTTTCCCCAAGATCCAAAAGGTTTGGTTGGCTGATCTGTCTGTCAAGTCACAACAAGGACTCTCCTTCAGGTTATTTTTGGCGCCAAAAGTCCCAAACTACAATTCCTACAAGTTCTGGTCCCACACGCTCCTGTAGACAGACTCCATTTTAGAGTCCTAAATGTACTGATTGGCCCATTCTGTAGTCTAGGACCAAGATGATGGAAACAAACCGAACTGTCCATGCTGCAAAGAAGGCAGGTTAGAACAAACTGCAATATTATTACTACTCTAACAAATGATTAGCAAACAAGTACATCTTTAATTATGACTGCAATCTAAGCAGCTCTTAAAGAGACAGTACACAGAGGCCATACAGGCACTCTCTGGCAATCACATTTAAATTGCAAAAACGCAGGACACCAGCCTGGCAGTGAGCATTTAGGCAAGCTCAAGGAAGACTTTTTGGGAACCCTCATTTGTAGGGGGGGGTTACACCGACACTAACAGGAAGGCTATGAAGAATTCCACCTTGACATTGATACTATCGGACTTGCAGCAAAGACCTATTGCAGGTGGAAATCAACGAGTCTGCAGTAAGATACACACACAAACATGAGTTTGTGACTCCATCCTTAATCAAGTGTAGGGTGTGTGAATTCAGGCCAAGTGTGACTATATAGATTGGAAGAGAACATACGAACATATGAATGTGCCAGCAGAAACAGACCACCCGGTCTATCTAAGTCTGCTCGAGTGTGCAGCCAATGCCCCTAGTTTGCAGCTGTCCCACCCTTTGTCATCCCACTGCCAACCCCACCTCCCCCACCCTCACACTCCCCAGTTCCCTTTCCCATGCCCTTTTGAAGCTGTTCACAGATTTTCATGATACCACCCATTCTGGTAGAGCGTTCCATTTTGTTACCATCCTCTGTGAAATAGTGTCTCCTCATTTCCTTCCTAAATCTTCCCCTCTATTCTTAGCCCATGCCCTCTGGTGACCCTCCCCCTCCTTAACTTTAAGACCCCATCTGCCCATCCTTACTGATTCCCCTCAGATACTTGAATGTCTCTATCATGTCCCCCCATCTCTTCTATCCTCCAGGGCATACATATTCAGGTCTCCCAGCCTGCTGTCATAGTCTCTCCCCTCCATTCCACATATCATCTATGTTACCCTCCTCTGCACCCCCTCCAGTAGCCTGATATCATGCTTTACGTATGGCCTCCAAAACTGCTCACAATACTCTTAAGTGCAGCCTTACTAGTGACCTGTAAATGGGCAAAATCTCCTCTCTTTGCATGGGTGAAACCCCCCTCTCTATGCACCCCAGCATTTTGTTTGCTTTTGTAGCCGCTCTCCTGCACTGAGAAGTGTTGTTCATGGTCCCTGTTGTCATTACCCCTAGGTCCTTCTCCTCCTCAGTGACCCCCAGGTTACCCCCCAGCCAGTAATCTCTCCTTGGGTTCTTCACCCCAAAGTGCATAACCTTACACTTCTTTGCATTGAACCCCAGCTGCCACCCCTCTGACCACTCCTCTAGCTTGCGTAGGTCGCCCTGCAGCTGCTTCCATCCATCCACCACTGCTCCGATTTTAGTGTCGTCAGCAAACAGACTTACCTTGCTCACCACCTCACTGGTCAAACCAAATAATTTAAGTTGCGGAAAAAAATCTAGTTTAACCTTGGGAGCTAAGTACATTATTTTAAATGTAAACATCCAAGCAATTTAAATTAACTCCAGGAGCAAAATATCAAGTGCCTGCAAAGTAGTCAGGGACCAAGGAAGCAACTGAAATGACCTAATTTGCTATAATCATATGAGATGTGCACACTACTTTGTTTGTCAGACAGTGATTACGTAAGGGGTGACTGTTCCCAGCAGTGAACTCATAGAAGCAAGAAAGGCTTGGCAGAGTGGGAGTCAGGTGGAAAGGAGTGGGCAAGGGGAATAACATTTTTTCCCACTCACAGAAGAGTGAAAATTAATCCAGGACTATGTCTGTGCAGCCAGAAACACTGCAGGAGTTTGGAATGTGCATACTTGTAGCAATGACCATGGGGGTGGTGGTGGTCTGGAAGGTCAGAATTGTTTTGCTTTTTGTGCAGAGCTCCAGAATGTGAGGTAGGCGAGTCGATGGCTGGCACTCAAAAGAGAGACACTAACAAGCATTTGTCAATGCCAAATGTTTGCTTGCTTGTATGTGTTTTCTAGTTCCTAATCATAGATAGGGCAGAGGCTAAAATTAACACGTTAATAACAGGAGGTATAATAGTGAAATTGTCATGATTGGGAAATGAAGAGGTTCACACATAATGTTGCTTTCATAGATTATAACCTTGAACTGAAGTGATTTGGACCCAAGGAAAATAAAAAAAAAAATAACCCTGGTATAATTTTCAAGTTACAAAATCATTTGTTACTAGTACTCACATACACCTCCATGTCAGTCTGTAAGGAACAGTTAGTACTGGCAAAGGGGCATCAAGGTGGGGTCATGGAAAGGGATGGTGCAGGTCCTGATGTGGAGAGTAGAGAGGAGTGTGGCTTGTGAGTATTGTGGAACACTGGAGGAAGGGTAGAGGTGTGAGGGAAGTAGGAGGGGTGATTGAGGGAAGTGGGTGCAAATGAGGGAAGGGGTGCAGGACTTGAGGAGGAAGCTTTTCTCTGTGGACTAGGAGACTTGATAAATTATCATGGGTGTATCTTATGTGGTACCAAGATGTGTCATATTCTGTACAAAAGCTCAAACATATGTTTAAAACAAGGGTTCAAAAATTTTGTGTTCTGTATGGCTTGCAGCCATGCTTTATTACACTACTACCAACACTTAAAAAAGTTATGGAGCCACCCCTGCCGCTTTTCCACTTTGCTATTTAGAATATTCATTTTCAAAAAGATTAAAACACATCCCCCCAAGAGTTAGGACTATGTTCCTTCTCATAAGACTGTTTCAATAAATACAACAATTATGTTCTTTGATATTATTTTTTTTATAATCCTAAACCTATTTTATAAGCACAATAAGACACTCCAGGGTGTTGGTAGTAGTGCTCTGAACCCCTTCCCATGGGTTGTAGGCACAAGACCACCTGGGCGTGCATTACTTAAACAATAAAGCATAACGGTACGGTTGATGCTGGGTTTACCCATGCATGGCGTGGTTCAGCCTTGTGCCCAAACATTGCCAGGCATGGGTAAATCCCAGCATCACCCACACCCTGGAGTAGTTTATTGTGTTCACTTTTTGGTATAAAAAGATAGAGAAAAATATAGATTTTTGGCAATTTTTATGATTTTTATTTAATTTATCCTTATGCCAGAAAAAAAAATTCCAGTTTTCCCACTGTCATCTTTGTCTAGTACTCATGTTAAATTGACCCCCCCCCAGATCCCCTGTTCCCCATTCTGTAAAGACAGTAAAATAAATCACATGAATTTCAATGCACAGCAGAGCACTGGCTGCCTGGACTGTCTCATAGGTAAGCACGATCTCAGCATACACAGAGCACATTACCTGACTGCAACTCGGGTGATACTGAGAGGAACGTAACAGACACATACATCTGACAGCAGAAAAAAATAATAACAGTCAGTGTAAAGTTAATGAAAACATTAAATGGTGTTTACATAAAATTGAGAGCACTGGGCATGGGAACATTTATTGTGCCGGTGAATGGTACATTGTCCTGTTGACCGGTGCTGTGCTTGAGGGTCATTGCACTTGACACTCTGTGTGGAGCGAGTGCTAATGGGCCGCCATGTCTGCTTCCTGGTTCAAGTAGGTGATCACAAAAATGTAGTGGCGTGACTCTGAAAATGTTTGCTTTTATTGGCACCGGGCAATTTTACATCAACAGCTGACATCAACTTATGGATCCCTTGCTTACTGATGTCCACTCCGACAATTTGGAATACATATGGGGCCAGGCAAAGTGGAAGGTCAGTCCAGCAGGGAGCAGCCAGTGGAGCAGATGTGAGTAGCCAGGAGGTGGAGTTGTATTTCTGGCCTAGCTTAAAGGTCATTCTTTTTAAACATTGAAGCTGAGTAGCCCTACTTTTTGGAGATTTGTAACTGGAGTTGTATTTCTGCAGCGAGTGTCCTGACCTTCTAGGACTGACTTTTTTCTTTGTAATCCTGTGCTGTGTGTATCGGTTGGTAAGTGGGAGTGGCTTGCGGTTCCCGGAGCAGTTTGAATAGTTACCGTGGTTTCGGGAAGGTGTACTATGGTGAATGCTCTACTGGTCTGAGGTTTTGTCAGTTCTGAGACTGGAGCAGGAGGTAGGCACTGCCACTGAAGTTTTAATCTCAGAGGTACTTTCATGGGAGGACTAGTTGTTTCAGCAAGAGGGCAGGAGAGTTCAAAAGCACAGTTCTTTTGAATCTCCTGCTCCAGCTTCAGGTTTTGCTGGGGAGTAAAGATGGTGGACTGGATTGATTTCACAGAGCTGGGATTGCTGATGCAGCTGATTGGCACCTTTGTTGTGGGTAATGTCAGGATTTACCTTGGCTGAAAGGTGCCTGTCAACCAATCAAAATCCTGAATATTCAGACTCCATAGTATAATGGCACTACTACCAACACCTTGTAGTTGCTTATTGCTTATATAATCAACTGAAAGAGTGGCTGTAGTATTCCAAAGGACATTTAAGCAATATACTACAAGAGGTTATGGGTGATGGCAGGATTTAC
This sequence comes from Neoceratodus forsteri, assembly GCA_016271365.2. Taxonomy (NCBI): domain Eukaryota; kingdom Metazoa; phylum Chordata; order Ceratodontiformes; family Ceratodontidae; genus Neoceratodus; species Neoceratodus forsteri. The sequence goes on along the minus strand of CM057450.1, from coordinate 254,924,642 downwards.
CCATGCCTGGGTCCAGATATTCAAAACTTAGCCCTGGGGCAAAATTAACACTGCATGGTGTGCTAAATTAGCCCAGAACCATTTGCATGCTATGTTCAAAGGAATAGCCCTGGGGCTAAAGCAGCTGAATATAGTATACAAACAGGACTGGGAGTGCAGTACAAAAATAGCTGGGCAAATAAGGCAACTCTGAATATAGCATCCAGGAAGTGCAAACCACAACAGCAGCCCAATTCACATAGAAGTGGAGGAAGGTAAAGGTGAACTACATGGCCAATGTGTGTGCTATCAAAGAAGTGGAGTCACTAAAGCTACAAACAACAGTGCAGGCCAAATACTGCAGAACTGTACTATGGTTCAGACCGGTTTGCATGGAGCAAACACATTTGCGCAGAGCTTGCACAGTGCTAACATGTTTGCCCAGCGCTAAAACGTTTGCCCGGGGCAAACATTTTCTATATTCAAAAGTGATATGCAAATGAGCCTACTTAGTCAGTCTTTGGTCAAGCATCCATATTAGCATATCATTATGGCCTGCTTTGTATGCACTCCCATGTACTTTGCCTGACCCTATTGTATGGAGCACACAGCTCCACCTGTAGGTCAGAATGGAAGTACAAGCTGGAAGTTGCTGGCCAGGGTGTGCACACAGCTCCACCTGTATGCCGGACCTGAGAACAGCCAGGTAGCTGCAGGAAATGGGTGTTGACAGGCTCATTCAGTGCATAACTCTTGCCCATTCATCACTGCAATGAGGGATACTGAGGGATACAGCTCCATAGAAGGTGGGACACATCATCAGACATGGAGAAATAAACACAGACCACTATGGATACCATCACCTTTGTATGTCTAAAAGGTTAACAATACATAGCACCATAGCCTAGGAACCTCTGCTGCCATGTCTGGCTGTTCATCACATTCACTGTGTGTGGACCACTGTTCCCATGAGGGATGTATGCAGGCCAAGACTATATTGAGGGGTACATTGTGGGATGTCCCCCATAATGTGGGACACAGTGGGGAAAGTGTAAATGTGTGTAGTACTGTATAGATGTATGTAAATAAATAGATATAAAGTTATATGCACACAGATATTTTATACATATATATATGTGTGTATATATATATATATATATATATATACAATATTGTCTGTGTCCATATGTGTCATGGCAGCCTCATGCCACACCCGAGTTCCCCCGACACAAGCATGGTCAAATTAAACCCAGTCCCGGTAGTTTTGTGCCCCCCCCCAGTTCCCCAGAAAATGGCCAACACAGGTCACCTTACAAATAATAATTTACAGCATCTCCCACCCATCCCCAGATCACATACGTTATGTTTCCCTGGTGGTCCAGTGGACCACGGCTGCTCCAATCCCCATACAGTGAACACCCCCACATACCTGGTGGTCAAGTGGACACCCCCACCTCACAGTGCATACCACCCAGTTCCCCCTCAACTATCCCAGAACAGAGCTGGTGACTGGCTCAGCCCACCGCTCACCTCTGTGGCCAGCCGCTGACTGAATGATGAATGAGCGCATATCCAACTGAGTTATAAATGAGCGCATACTGTATAAGTACACACTCATTCATAACTGAGTGGTGTATGCTCTCATTCATCACTCAGTTGTCAGCTTGCTGTGGAGGTTAGTGGTGGGCTGAGCCAGTCACCAGCTTCATTCTGAAATGGTTGAGGAGGGAGAGGGTGGTTGGTACTGCCGGGTGGGGGCCACTAGACTACCAAGGAATTTTATGAAGTACATTAAGACAGGTGTCAGGGATCATGATGGGGGGATTAGGGGGCCACTAGACTACCAGTGAAATTTATGAAATACATTAAAATGGAAGTCAGTGAGAGTGATGGGTGATGGAGGGGGCCACTAGACTACCAGGGAAAGTCATGACATATATTAAAATGGGAGTTGGGGATCATGGGGGGTATGGGGAGCCACTACACTACCAGGGATACATATGAATTCATGCACCTGGGTGTGGGGGATTGGGATGGCGGTGGGTTAACAGTGTGCTGTGTGCAGGCGGGCAGGGTACAGGAGATACGCCATCCCCTGTACCACATCACTGCATGCTTTTTGCTGGCAGTATTCAGAGCCACGGTACAGGTGGTACAACAACTTGTAGCATGGCACTGTTCTTTTGAATATGCCGGTACACTGGCATTCATGGCCCTTCCCCTCACTCCCCCTCGCAGCATAAATTACCTTTTAGTAATGCCGCTATCTCACAGCACCAGTGCTAATTGAGCTTTTGAATATTGCAGCCCAGTGCAAATTTGGCACTATTCCAGTGCAACAGATTTGCACCAGGTGCAAAGCTTTGAATATCTGACCCCTGGTGTGTTGTTTGGTCATGAAGCCACAGGCCGAGTGACCATAAAACACCAGGCATGGGTAAATCCTGCCATCACCCACACCCACAAGTGGCATATTGGTATTATACAATTTACTAATTATTAAAATAAACAATTTGTAAAAAGAAATGTATTTTTATGTTTTTAAATATTTTTGTAGAAATATTATTCCACTTTACGTTAAGTAGTCCCTTGTTACGGGGTATAATATAATTGAGTTAGCTCCCCCATTTGCTTTTGAAGAAGGTTTATTTTTTGTATTTTGTTTTTTCTGTTTGTGCAGGTGTTGTTGTTTTTTGTTTTTGTTTGTTTGTTCTACTGAGAGACAGAAAGAGTGAGATGCTTTGCTTTGTCTCCCCCGAGGGATACAAAGAGAATGTGGTGTAAAGTGATGTCCGCTGCAGCTCACAGAGATGACAAAGCATGTTGTAAAACTGAACTCCCTCAGTTGAGGATGTCAGAGCAGGCTTCATTTTTTTTAAATATTTTCTCACCCACAGGTTTGGTAAGGTGTTGTGAGAAGTGAGCAGCTTACACAAGTAGAAAGTGGGATATCTGAGGGCTGTGTGGATCAGAGTCCTGCAATCATGATTGCTTCCGGTATATCGCTACAGCAAAAAATGCAGTCATGTTACTGTTCAGGGGAATTTTTCAGTTTTTGTCTGTTTATATTGAAGTTTCATTAATTTTTTTTGAATTACAATTTGGGAAACAGTGAGCGAGTGGGACAGCAGCAAAGATTCGGAGTGGGAAAGGATCGGAGAGCAAGTGGCAGTGGACTGGTGAGAGCGAGAAGTGAGGTGGGTGCAGCGGCTGGGTTATGGAATGAGTTGTTATAAAGTCTGTTGAGTCGTATCCTGGATGACCCATTAATTGTTTCATTTATTTCACTGCTGTGTTATTCGCACATTTACACAATGGCAGCAGTAGTTGGTACACCGCCATTTACCGGGGATTGAAAATGGTGGATTTCGGCTTTGTGTTTGGGGGTTGGAGTGTTTTTGGACAAGGTGCGGCTAACTGGCACTTGATCCTGTTGGTAGATGGCAGGATTTACATGTTGTAAATCATGCCAACTAGCCAACCAGGAACGAGGATTTTTGGTACCCACTGTATAATAAAGGACACCAGAGGAGCTTTAATTTAGGTACAGAGGTATTGATTGTGTCTTCCCTAACCTAAAAAGGGTGGGGGGAGGACTGGGTTAATGTAATCTTACCAAAAAAAAAGCTTTCTGTATCTTTACACTAGGAGTGAGTGGGTTGCCAGGTCTGAATATAAGTTTTGATCTGGCAACATCTTTAATGTAAGAGAGGAACTGACATTAGAAATGCATATAATCAGTTTGAAAAGTATAAAAGTAACAAATGCATGTTATTATATTCCTCATAATCAGACAGGTCTTCTTATTATACCAGAACATCCAGTTTACCCAAGGTGACGGCAACACCACGTGCACATATTGGTCAGATATTAGTTTAGATTTCCCTTATTTTTACAATAATTATTATGATTGAGTCAGCCAAAAGAGGACCAGTTCAAATACCAAGAAAATAACTGGATGAACGTACAGTGGAGTTCATACAGTTGTTTTCTTTGTAACACCACATGCACAGCCTGGGGTTCCACAGATTGCTGTAGAGTCTGTCTGTCCCACTATTGCTTTATGTGTGCAACATCTAATGATTTTTTCTTTCACCCATGTGCACGTGCTGAGAAAGCACTTTCTATGTAAGACAGCACAACACCATTCCTAGAAATTTAGAGGTGTAAAATGAATGATGTCCCTCTTAATGTGGCATTGTGTCAGAGGACTTGGTAAAAACCTGACCTTGGACTGGACTGGACTAGGTTGGAGACATTCAGACTGGCTGGTCTGGCTTAATTAGTGCAGGTTATGCTAATATTGCTGGTCCAGACATTCTGGATGGACTGACTTGTTCAGCCTTTACTTATGTGAGTGAGGGGGCAGTGGTGAAAACCAGACTGGACAAGATAAGTGAGTGAAATCTGGACAGCTGGGACTGGCCCAGACCATATAGTTAAAAGCAGGACTGGTCCATCCATCCAGAGTGGTCAGACCAGAAATATAAGAGCAACTTGCACCTGGTCCAGCCAGTCCAGATTTTCTCAATATGGGCCAGAGGTTGGATTTTCACTGAAACTGGTTTTACATTGCTATGGGCCCAATGCCCAGCAGCAACCATGTGCCCCTGATCCCATCAGCATAGTCTGTGAAACTGTGCCTCTGAACCTTTTCATGCAAACCAGAGCAAAACAAACAAACAAAAAAAAAGCAACATGATCAGGCTTTTTTCCTCACTCTAGCTCCAATACGTCTCACACATGTGACTGATTGGCAATCAGTGGAAAGGAAGGTGGGCAAGTAAGAACTGTGCATATGGAACTCGGAAGGTGGCAAAATATAGATGCCTAACAATAAAAGATTCATCATCTACCACTTTCAGGCTACCCAGCTACACAGACAACACAGAATAGAATTAGTCTTAGACTTCCTATGGAAATGGAAAGGATGCATTTACTGCACCTCTTGCCTTCCAGCCTTTTTGATCACTTACGTGTAAGACACTGACTTTTAAATATAACATTACTATGGACTTCTACCATAGAGCAAAGCTGGTGCTCACATACAGAGCCTTTTAGGTCAGCAGTTGATTGAGACTTGTCTCCTCCTGCTTTCTGTGTATAACTGATGCCTTCTGGTGTAATAACCTTCCATTATTACATATACAGTACCCCTTTGACCAGGGTCTTTCCTTCTCTCAAAAGAACATTCTCAGAAAGTGCACTAATCTGCAAGGTTAAACAGTAAAATTCTGTTCAGTCAGACACTACTAGAAAAAAAAAACATAAAGTACCTTTTTCCTCAATGAAAAATGTCTGTTTTTTCAGAGTTGCAGACAATGTCAAATTTCTTCACTGATTTACCATAATCACCTCCAGTCCTGTCCCCAAATCATTCCTCAGCTAATGCACTAATATGACATTGATGGTCAATCACACAGACTCTCACCCTCTCTCCCTGTCTCACTCTCCACAGTTGTCAAACTCCCCAGGCCCAAGAACTCCCTGCAGCTGCATGCACATCTGATCTTCACTCCAGTGGCTGTCCTGTGTGCTCCTTGATTTCTTTAACTGTCTGGATTGCACTTCCTGGCTCACACTCTCTCACCCCAAATTGACCCTCACCCTCCTTTATAGCTTGGCTTCGGCTGATGCCTCCTTCCTTGCACAAGCAGCAGTCCGACAAGCCTGACACTTTAGCTTTCACTGTTGACCACTAAGGCAGTGCCTGGCACTGTCTGACTGCTGCCTTCCTCATGCTTCCTACTAGTCCTGCTCCACACTGAAGGTCTTCACCATCCATTCAGGCAATCCATTGGCTCTTACAACATAGTCCAGAAACTGGCATCCTCTACCACTTCAGGCAACTATTAGATGACTAGTGAGAATGGCACCAAATGGAGCAACTGCCAACATCTGTTGTCACAGTGAATAGTAGGTGCACACATGCACTCAGCTTTGATGGACAGAGTCAGTCAGACAGGAAGTCAAGGGGGAGGGTAAACATTTACAGTCATCTCAACTGAATAGCGCCATACTATCCAGACTGCCCAGACTTAGTGGAACATGAGGTCACAACTCATGACTTCATGAAATGGACCCTTCCCCCATCCAAGTCACTCATCTAGAGACCTGGCCCATGTCAGCAAAAAATCAAAGCAATGCCACTGTGCAAATGGAAGAAACCACTCACAGGGCAATGTGTACTTTGTTTTATAGTAAATACATTTAAATATAATCTTTGCATACCTGTACTTTTTCTGGACATCATTGCACGAGGGTCTCAGCATGTTTTGGTGAATACTTGGGAGGTGGCAGTGTTGTTCCAGCAGGCTATGATTATGCTTCCCCACTGGCTGCTGGACAGTATGTTGTGTTTGAAAGGATGGAACTGCACTGGGATTGGTGCAGCTACATACTTTCAATTACACAAAGTTTACACCAATCAGCTAGGCTGAAAGTAGTCACCATCAGCCTTCTCCTGGTTGGGCTGTCACTGTCTAGCCCACTGCTGCCTGATTTGCATTGAACGCGACAGTGACACACCTCTGAAAGTCCTCATTGTAACAATATGTTCACTTCACACATGCATACAACATAATTATTGATTGCAGTAGCATCTCCTACCAATCACAGTGCTTCCCTCAGTTGCGAGTGAGATACTCTTATTATGGTAAGAGTATCTCATGGACTGAACCACAGTAATGGGCTTCTCCCTGACTGCTCATGCCATCAGCATTTTAAATAAAAAAAAAGATTTTTTTGTACAAAAAAGTTAGCGATCTATGTACGGAATAAAGGATGGGGAAGTGTGTGATATGAGAATTTAATGCACATCAGAGTTGTAGGATGCTACATAACCTTGAGGGTGAAGCCCAAGGGGTTTATCAAAGCATTTCACAATGAGGGTGTGCATTAATTTCTCATATGCACACCCTTACCATCTCTTATTTTATATAATGACCGGCAATTTTTTTCCAGCCCATTTCTGTGACCACGTGTCACAGACACACACACACTCCTCAGTCCCTCTCCCCAAGATGACTTTGTTCATGTTTATTTTCATTTTACTTTTTTTTTTTTTAATTTACAGTCTGTAGTCCTGATCTACCTACTGAATGCAAGGCTCCTTTCCGAGTCATCGCTCACACCCACAATCAGATGAATGGCAGTATTATCCAGATAGTTTTTTTTTTGAGGGGGGGGCGGGGAGGTGAATGGCATGACCAACTAGTACATTTACAGAAAAAGTTTGCCATTGCACGCTGGCAACATCGCAAACCAGATGAACAGCAGGAACATCCAGATACAGCTGTTAAAAGCTGTGAAAGGTAGGATCAATCAGATATATTTAAATAAAATGATAAAAATACTGATGGATGGGTCATGTTGTGGCAGCTCCATGGTTAGCAAGAGATGGAGCCGCCATGTTTAGGGCACTGTTAAGCCCACCCACAAACAAGACAAGAGCCAATGACAGAGTGGCATCATTTGATTGGCATGGCTCATGAATGCCGTAATAACCAGTCGGTTATTACAGGAGATATCAACTGGGTCAGCACACAGAGAAATATTGCTGACCAGTTATTATAAATAATGTTATAGGTCCATTTTGAATGCCTTTTATGTATATATGAGAGTGTCGCCTCTTCCATCCCTTGGATCACAGAACTACTCACCTTTGGTTTGCAGTCTTCTGGGCCTAAGAAAAGATGAAATGACATTCTTATATCCATAAGAGGCCCACCAACTGTATCCATAATTTTATGAAAGAATTGTCTATTTGTTAAGAGACAATGACTAGGATAAGATTGATGGAAGCAAGACAAAGGATGAGGTGAGGTATGGGCCACCCGCAGTAGCAATTAAAAAAACAGTACTTGCAGTTTGCTCTGAAGGTGTAAGGTGACCACAGGGTGGCAGTGGCTACTTCTTTGGGCTCATACAGGATGTCACAGTTCAGGAGGATTCAGTGAGGGAAGCAAGTAAATGACTAAACGTTATAGAGTTTTCACAATAAAGTTCCTGACTTCTCAAGTGTTCTGCTTTGTGAAATGAGCATTCTGAGTAAAACAAAATCCTACAAAATGGAAATGTTAGGAAAAAAATTAACTGCATAGATTTTGACATGATCTCTGCTGTTTTCGTGAAGTGCGCACATTGTGGAATTTTCCACAAAGACCCACTTTTTGAAAACTCTGCAAAGTGCTAAGTGTGGACACTTTGTGGATGAAGTTTGACTTTCCATTGCACCTTAATAAAAGGCATAGTATCACAAAGGTAGTAGTGATAAAGTATTCTGCAGTGAGGTATGCCAGTAAAATCGATAGAGTACTGGGACACAAGAGCTGAGTAAGAGTTGGAAAGCTTCTGTGTGAGAGGAAGAAAAACTAACTTGTAGTATATGTGGGTAGCACTGGCGTATGCAGAGGGAAACCAAGGTCTCTACAGACTGGATTTAGGAAACAAGAGGGGAGTCTTAAAAACAGGATATACTTCCACTGCCACATACAGTGGCAGCAAAGCAGAGATGCAGTGAAGTTAAATGTCAGCAAGGAAATGGCCACAAAGTTGTGAAACTGACTTTGTGAAGCTTAATGAAGTTCCTATTGGCATCATCAACTTTGACTTTGCTGACTTTGCAGCATTTTTTTCCAGTGAAGTGGCAACTTTGCAAGTGAAATTCTGCTCACTATGTGGAATAAAGTGCCACTTTGCCTGACAAAAAACATTGCAAAATCAGCACTTGGAACTTCGCAAAATTGGCCAACTTTGCAAAGTTCTGTCAAAGCAAAGTTTTCTCAACTTCACACATCTTTAGAGCAAAGGAAGTAGGAGGTTAGACAGTTGGAATACATGGCTAACAGTATGATTCACAAACTCAGGAGTTAGAGTCCCTGCACACTGGAAGGTATTCTGGAACTGGGGAAGCCTATATGCTGTGGAAAGACCTCACTTGATCTCAAAAATGTTGGATGTGTTTATACACACATACCGTAGGATAGCTTGCTTCACCCTTGGTGCTAACACTAGGGCACACCACTGCTCTGTCTTTGACTCATTGGGATGGTCTTCCCTTGAAGCTAGAGTGAAATACTCCACCCTTTGCCTGACCTTCAAATTAGTTCACACGTTCACTCCTCCCTGCCTCTAATCCTTTGTCCAATGTCAAACTGTGACGAGGTCCTTAAGATCGGCTGACCTACCACTGCCTACTATCTCTAAACCCTGTCTTGCAGTGGGTCAGTGTGCCCTCGCCTTCTCTGTACCCTCACTCTGGAGCTGTCTTCCACCTGCTGTCTTGTCCTGCCCTTCTACAGTACATATACATATATATATATATATATATATATATATATATGTTCAAGCACTCTCTTTAATCCCACCTTGCCTCCTCTCAGCTCTTCACCTTTTCCTGAGTCCTCCTCTCCTACCATAGCTGCTGAGGCTAGCCTCTATCTCTCCCCCCATGGGCTATTCATGCTACCCTCTTATGTTTTGCACAATCTTCACTCCCTTCCTTTCCTACTCTATATCATGCACTGCTTATGCTACTTTCTCTTGTTCTGCATAATCTTTGCTGTGCTCATCTGACTCACAGACCTTGTTGTTATTTATTTGCACTTCATTCAATTGTTGTCCATCATTGTATATACTATGTCTGTGCCTTATACTCTGTAGAGAGACAGGGAGGGAAGAAGAGGGGGAGGAGTAGCTCTCTATGTAAGGGAAGGGATAAAAGCAATGGAACAAAAGAGCAAACAGGAAGGACAGGAGGCACTGTGGGTACCTTAGAGACTGGAAATGGCACCACAGTCTGCACAGGAGTTGTATACAGACCCCCATGTCTAGGGGAGGGAATGGACAAGGATATGATAGAAGGCATCCTTAGGATGGCAGAGAAAGGGGAGATACTGTTGATGGGGGTCTTAAATATGTCAGATGTTAACTGGAGCACCTTTGCTGCAGCCACATCCAAGAGCAGGGCCATTCTAGATGCCCTACAAGTGGCATGCCTCAGACAGCTAGTTTTGGAACTCACTCATGAGGGAGCAATCTTAGACCTCATACTCTCAAATGGGGACAGTGAGAGGATCTCAGATCTAGAAGTGGGTAGCCATCTGGGAACAAGTGACCACCAAACAGTGTGGTTCATGATAAACTCAGCTACAGTTAAGTCATACAAAAGTGAGAGTACTGGACTTTAGGAGGGATGACTTTGGCAAGATGGGACAGTGCGTTAGAGAAGCACTAGCAAATAGGCTAGAAGAAGGGATGGAGCAACAATGGGGAAACATAAAAACTGCAACCACAGAGGCAACGAGCCTTTGTGTGAAGCAAATAAATCAAAATGAATATAAAAGCCACTATTGTTCTCAAAAGTATAAGGAGACACAGAAGGAACAGGACAGAACTGTACCAGTTAAGGCAGAAGGAAGCAGGGAGGGAAGTCAGAATAGCAAAGGCACAAACTGATGAAAAGATAGCCAATTCAGTTAAGAAGGGGGATAAAACATTTTATAGGTAGATCAGGGAGCATAGAAAGACAAAGGGAGAGATAGTGAGGCTGAATAGAATGGACGGTGGGTGGGCAGAGAGGGACAGTGAAAAAGCAGGGATACTGAATGAATACTTCTGCTCAGTATTCGCAAAAAGAGGAGGAAGGGGGAAGTGCCTAATCCAATTAACAGAAGCACTCTGGATAAGGGAGTCGATCTCAGTCCTTTCATAGAAGACAGGGTTCTGAAAGAACTCCTAAAACTGAAGGTGGACAAAGCAATGGGGCCTGATGGAATTCACATCAGAAGTCTAAAAGAATTAAGGGGAGAACTAGTGACACCACTGACTACCCTTTTTACCAAAGCATGGGAGGATGGTGTGGTACCTGAAGACTGGAGGAAGGTGGATGTGATTCCCCTTCACAAAAGTGGGAACAAGACAGAGGCAGGAAAATACAGATCTGTCAGCTTGACCTCTGTGGTAGGCAAAGTGATGGAATCGCTTCTGAAGGAAAGAATCGCTGAGTACCTAGAGGCCAGTGGGGCACCGGACCCAAGGCAACATGGGTTCATGCGGGAAGGTCATGTCAGACAAATCTAATTGATTTCTTTGACTGGGTGACCAAAATAGTAGACCAGGGAGGGGCTGTGGACATGGCCTTCCTAGACTTTAGCAAGGCATTTGACACAGTCCTACACAAAAGATTAATAATCATATTAACCAGCCTGGGAGTGGGTCCCAGGGTGGTAGCCTGGGTAAAACATTGGCTGGACAACAGGACACAGAAGGTAACTGTAAATTGAGTCCACTCTGAAGAAAGAGGGGTTACTAGTGGGGTACCGCAGGGTTCAGTACTGGGTCCAGTCCTTTTTAATGTCTTTATAAGTGACATTGCAGAGGGACTGGAAGGAAAAGTATGCCTCTTTGCAGAAGACACAAAGATCTGCAATAGGGTTGATACACAAGGATGCGTGGGAAGGATGGAAAGGGACTTGGCAAGGTTGGAGTAATGGTCAGAAGTATGGCAGCTTGGATTCAGTGCAAAGAAGTGCAAAATAATGTACCTGGGAAACAAAAACCCAGGGCCAGATTACTCAGTTGGGGGGGGGGCTAGTAACAACAACAAAAATGGAAAGGGACCTGGGGATAATCACATCAGATGACCTTAAGGTTAGCAAGCAATGTGAGAAGGCAGTAGGGAGGGCTGGGGGGATACTGGGATGTATAGGGAGAGGCATCACCAGCAGATAACAGGAAGTTGTCATCCCTCTGTGCAGACAGTTGGTGAGACCTCATCTGGAGTACTGCGTCCAGTTCTGGAGACCCCATCTCTGCAAGGACATAGACAGGATGGAGGCAGTCCAGAGGAGGGCAACTAAAATGGTGCAGGGTCTGCAAGAGAAACAATACAAGGAGAGAATAAAGGAGCTTAATATGCATACCCTTGAGGAAAGGAAGGAGAGGTGGGACGTGATAGAAACTTTTAAGTACCTCAGTGGAATCAACAAAGTCCAAGAGGGTAGCATCTTTCAGAAAAAGAGATATGCAAGAACAAGGGGACACAATTTGAAGATAGAGGGGAAACAGCTCAGAGGCAATGTGAGGAAGTATTTTTTCACAGAGAGGGTGGTGGACACATGGAACAGCCTTCATGAGGAGGTTGTGGGGTCTACAATTGTGGGAGAATTGAAGAATGCATGGGACCGACATAAGGCAATTCTTGTGGTGGTAGGAAGAAACAGGCTGTTGGTTTAACTAGGATCTGCATCTTATCCTGTAGGTAGAGAAATAGGCAGACTAGGTGGGCCAAGCAGTCCTTATCTGCCATCAAAGTCTATGTTTCTATGTTTCTATCTGCTGCATTTGTTCCTTGTATATATTTCCATTTAATCGCTGTAATCTCCTATTCTTTTTTGACTTAAGTGATTTTGCACCTTAATTTATATATGCTCTATTTTATGTTCATTGTACGAACTATTGTAAAAGTGTGTTGCACACTGACATTTTGCTGTCTTTACTGTATTTCTGTACCTCCCTTTGTACTCTCCCCTGAGTTATCCCTGAAAAGGGAGCATTATGTCTGAGCAGGCTTACCCTGTTACCAAAATTCAAATAAATAAATAAATGCAGAGAATAGATACAGTACAGTGATCGAGAGACGTTAAACTAAAATACAGGCAGGTAGCAATAGATGTAGAGCACCCATAACCCAGCAAATTACAGAGGTAAAATGATCAGCTGTAAGGGGCCCAAAACAGAAAAAGGAGGAACAGAGTCCTTTCCCTGCATGATGATGAATGTGTGGAAGGCAGCTAACAAGATGGATGAGCTGGAGGGTAAATGTCTTGAGGCAAATGACTATTTGAGGTAGGCAAAGTCAGGAAACTTCACTTAACTGAAATAATTAGCAAAGCTTCATAAATTACCAAAGTGCAAAGTGAAACGTAGTATAGTTCTACACATGGCCTGGAGCCTCACTCAATCAGAAAATTCCCAATTTAGTATACTTCTGCACATGACGAGGAGCTTCAATCAATCAGAAAATTCCCAAAGTGTAATGTGAAATTTAATATAGTTCTGTATATGATATGGAACATCAGTCAATCAAGTTTTACTATAAGCAAAGTCACCATTCAATTATGTTATTCCTGATACTTAGACTAAACAAAGCAGGTGTCTCTGGGGTGATGGTTTTCTTCATTCCAGATAAAAAAAACATTTTGAGGGTTTGCTGTGGGGAAAGGGAGGACGTGGTCAGAGGGGTTGAGGGGAAATGGGGGTAGTTGTTTTGGCATGCTGGTGGAGGAAGGAAATCTACTTACTAAACAACAATACCACAGGGATAATTGGTGGAAATTCACCATGGGGGGGGGGGTCTGTAGAAGGTGGCAGGAAGGAGGGTAAAAACTAATGCAGGGTGGTGTGATAGGGGGTCCATTGGAACAATGGGTGGGAGCACTCAGTTACTGTTTTAAATTGATTTTAACAAAAAAAATTGTGAAAGTTGTCGGGGAATAAGAAATTTCCCAATGGGTCGCAGTTGTGAAGTTTCCGCCTTCACACCAACTTTGCTAGCAAAATAAACTTCACAAGATCTCTTTGCATTCTTGAACCCCACCGCTGTCTTCATCTCCAACACCTCCAGTGGAAGGCTGTTCCAGGAATCTACCACTCTTTCAGTGAAGTAATTCCTCACGTCTCTCCTGAATCTAACTCCCTCCAGCTTCATAGCATGTCTTCTTGCTCTTGAGCTCCATTTTTCTAAAAAAAATACTTTTCTCCTTTACCATATTTACCCCCCATGGGGTATTTAAAGGTCTCGATCATATCCCTCCTCTCCCTCCCCTTTTTCCGGATGTACATATTGAGGTCCTTTAGTCTCTTATCATAGGAGTTTTGGTGCATACTCTGCACCATTTCAGTTGCCCTGCTCTGGACCACTTCCTCTCTGTCTATACCCTTTCTGAGATGTGGTCTCCAGAAATGGACACAGTGCTCTAGGTGGATCTTACCAGTGATCTATACAGAGGCAACACCACCTCCCTCTTTCTACTGGTGACACCCTTTTCTATTCAGTGCAGCATTCCACTTGCAATCCCACTTGCCTTATTGTACTGCCTGGCCACCTTTTGGTCTTGTGGTATGATCACCCTTAGGTCTCTTTCATGTTTGGTCATTTTCAGTACCACTACTGCCATTTTTTCTCTACCCCGGGTTTCCATGCCTCAAGTGCATTATTTTACACTTGTTCACAATGAAACTTAGCTGACATACCCTTGACCACTCCTTGAGTTTTCTCAGATCTCTGCTCATCCTTTCCACCATCCCCTGGAGTGTCCAGCCTACTGCAGAGATTTGTGTCATCTACAAAGAGTCATACTTTCCTCTCCAGCTCCTCTGCAATGTCACTTATGATGACATTAAAGATGACTGGTCCTAGCACTGACGCCTGTGGCACTCTGCTGGTCACCCTTCCTTTCTCTGAGTGAACACTGTTTACCACCACTGTCTGCTACCTATCCCTTAACCAATTTCTTACCCAGTTTACCACATCTGGACCCACTCCTAAGCTACCCAGCTTGCTTACAATTCTCCTATGTGGAATTGTGTCGAACGTCTTATTAAATTCTAGGCAGGCTACATCTATGTATTCCATCTCCCCCTTGGATGTACCAGGCTTTATCACTGAAAGGGTAAGCAGCTACCATGTTCGATGTCTACAGGATGTCTTCTGATAATTCCTGATGCCATAGACCCTCCAAGTGAGCACCCTTCCATTCCTTGGGAGGGTCCCTGGGTGAAAACCAAAGCAACGTGTTCATTCAACATCTCAGACATTTCCCCTGTCTCCCTCACTGGTTTCTCACCAGTCCTCTTGTTTTTAAAGGCACACACCCCTCCTTCACCTTCCTTCTCCCCATTAATGTACAGTACAAGGAGAAGGCATTGGTGTTGTGTACATCTCTTACTGCTCTCCTGGTTTGCAGTCTCTCCATGTCTTTCTCAATTGTACCCCAGCAGTCCCTCACTGCAGCTCTGTACAACTCTCTGTCCTGGAGCTAACCCATCCTTTTCCAGTGGCATTTAACTTCTCTTGGTTTAGAACTATTTGCCTCAGGCCCCTATTGAGCCTCTTCTGACTTCATACAAAGCTGCAGACCTCTGAGGTTGCTTGGAACATGTTTTCCATTGAGTCTGACATATGCTACACATTACCAGCCTCATGTAGCTGCTTCACACCCTTTGACACCAGGTAGTTAATCAAGGCAATGTCTGCATTTTCAGTGTTCTGAGTCTTGCTGGCTGAGGTCTGGCTAGTTGCCTCTGTCACCAGGGAGAAGGTTATGGAGTTGTTGTCACTGTCCCCTACCAGTGCATTGACATTTACACTGGATTCAACTCCCCACTACTGAGAACAAGGTTAAGGGTTGCCTCAAACATAGTCCTTTTTTGGACATGATGCTCTAGGAAGCAACCCTTCAAGGTGAACAGAAACTCAGTCTTAGTCCAGCCATTACAGCAACACGGTCCTAAACCTGTCATTAGGCCACTTAAGAAGCTAGTCTATGACCAGGAGAATAAAGTCCTCAGTTATCACCACTGCATCCAATTTGGCTGCTCTCATAATTTCCCCAGCAAACTGACCATAATCCACTAATAATCTGTGAGACACATGTATCACACTCCTAGAATGACTCATTTACACTACCTTTCCCAGTTCATTCCAAATGAACTCTATGGCATTGCTTCTCCTCCTGCTGTCCTCCTTATTCTACACAGTGACTTCCTCCCATACAGAGTGATTCACATTGCCCATTTTCCTGTCAGGACTAGCCCTTTGGAATAGACTATATCTCTTTATCCTGTCATCCTGTCATGTTCTCCCCTCACCAGGTCTGTGAGTGACCTTAAGGCCTTGCCCTAAAGGTGTCTTAAGCCCTTGGGTTCACCCATTTTGATCTGTGCACTTCTTATATTGCCCTACATTTAAGTCAGGTAGTTGCCACCCCCCCAAAAAAAAATATCCTCACTAAACCTATGAATATGCTAATTATGAGGGTGTTCTGCTTCAGTGCTGTTTTACTGGGTACTTGTTTATTCACTATGTGTCTATGTACAGTGCATTCCACTTGTATGTACATTGCATATATATGCATATTCCAGTTGTATACACAAAAATGGCATGTTCCTTTACAATCCTATGGATTTAATGATAAAAAATATGCTTGTATGCACACCACATTTCAGTTGTATGCACACATTTTATTCCAGACAGGGACCCCACAAACATTAATACTGACAATCACACCTGATAAACAGGTGCTAACTGTGCTGCCAGTGGTTAAATACATATTCATTTTAGTCAGTTTCAACTTGCCTTTGTCAGAGCAGCAGCCATAAAGAAAACAAACAGCTTTAACAGCTCAGAGTGTGCAACATTTGATGAACTAGTGTGTTTTCAATGAGTTTGATACATTCAATTAAGGTGCAAGGGAATAGTAAATGAGAAAATGTATGTATTTTACTGAATAGCTCCATTAGAAACATAGAAACATAGACTTTGATGGCAGATAAGGACTGCTTGGTCCACCCAGTCTGCGCATTTCCCTACCTACAGGATAAGCTGCAGATCCTAGTTAAGCAACAGCCTATTTCTTCCTATCCCCAACAAGAATTGCCTTATGTCTGTCCCATGCATTCTTGAATTCTCCCACAGTTGTAGACCACACAACCACCTCAGGAAGGCTGTTCCATGTGTCCACCAGCCTATCTGTGAAAAAAATAGTTCCTCACATTGCCCCTGAGCCATCCCCCCATTATCTTCAAATTGTATCCCCTTGTTCTTGCACATCTTTTTTCTGAAAGATGCTACCCTCTTGGACTTTGTTGATTCCACTGAGGTACTTCAAAGTTTCCATCATGTCCCCCCTCTCCTTCCTTTCCTCAAGGTTATACCTATTAAGCTCCTTTAGTCTCTCCTCGTATGGCTTCTCTTGCAGACCCTGCACCATTTTAATTGCCCTACTCTGGACTGCCTCCATCCTGTCAATGTCCTTGTGGAGATTGGGTCCCCAGAACTGGACGCAGTACTCCAAATGAGGTCTCACCAACTGTCTATACATAGGGATGACAACTTCCTGTTATCTGCTGGTGATACCTCTCCCTATACATCCCAGTATCCCCCCAGCCCTCCCTACTGCCTTCTCACATTGCTTGCTAAACATAAGGTCATCTAATATGATTACCCCAGGTCCCTTTCCATTTATGTTGTTGTTACTATCTCCCCCCATTGTGTAATCTTCCCCTGGGTTTTTGTTTCCCAGGTGCATTATTTTGCACTTCTTTGAATTCAATCCAAGCTGCCATACTTCTGCCCATTCCTCCAACCTTGCCAAGTCCCTTCTCATCCTTTCCACACCTCCTTGTGTATCAGCCCTGTTGCAGATCTTTGTGTCATCTGCAAAAGAGGCATTCTTTTCCTTCCAGTCCTTCTGCAATGTCACTTATAAAGACATTAAAAATGATTGGATTCAGTACTGAACCCTGTGGTACCCCACTAGTAACCCCTCTTTCTTCAGAGTGGACTCCATTTACAATTACCTTCTGTGTCCTGTTGTCTAGCCAATGTTTTACACAGGCTACTACCCTCAGACACACTCCCAGGCTGGTTGATTTGGTTATTAATCTTTTTGTGTGGGACTGTGTCAAATGCCTTGCTAAAGTCTAGGTAGGCCATGTCCACAGCCCCTCCCTAGTCTACTACTTTGGTCACCCAGTCAAAGAAATCAATTAGATTCATCTGACATGACCTTCCCACTGTGAACCCATGCTGCCTTGGGTCCTATGCCCCACTGGCCTCTAGGTGCTCAACAATTCTTTCCTTCAGAAGTGATTCAATCACTTTCCCTACCACAGAGGTCAAACTGACAGGTCTGTAGTTTCCTGCCTCTGTCTTGCTTCCACTTCTGTGAAGGAGAATCACCTCCACCTTCCTCCAATCCTCGGGTACCACACCATCCTCCCATGATTTGTTAAAAAGGGTAGTCAGTGGTGTCGCTAGTTCTCCCCTTAATTCTTTTAGAATTCTGTGGTGAATTCCATCAGGCCCCATTGCTTTGTCCACATTCAGTTTTAGGAGTTCTTTCAGAACCCTATCTTCTGTGAAAGGACTGGGATCGACCCCCCCCCTTCCAGAGTACTTCTGTTAATTGGTTTATGCACCTCCTCCTCCTCTTTTGAGAATACTGAGCAGACATATTCATTCAGTATCCCTGCTTTTTCTCTGTCCCTCTCTGCTCACCCACCGTCCATTCTATTCAGCCTCACTATCCCTCTCTTTGTCTTTCTACACTCCCTGATGTACCTATAAAAGGTTTTATCCCCTTCTTAACTGAATTGGCTATCTTTTTCTCAGTTTGGGCCTTTGCTATTCTGACTTCCCTCCCTGCTTCCTTCTGCCTTAACTGGTACAGTTCTCTGTCCTGCTCCTTCTGTGTTTCCTTATACTTCCTAAATGCTATCTTCTTCTCCCTAACCTTCACGGCCACCTCTTTTGAGAACCATAGTGGCTTTTTCTTTTGTTTTGATTTATTTGCTTCACACAAAGGCTTGTTGACTCTGTGATGGCAGTTTTGATGTTTCCCCATTGTTGCTCTACCCCTCCTTCTAGCCTGTTTGCTAGTGCTTTTCTAATGCACTCTCCCATTTTGCCAAAGTCAGCCCTCTTGAAATCCAGTACTCTCACTTTTGTATGGCTTGACTCTGTAACTGAGTTTATCGTGAACCGCACTGTTTGGTGGTCACTTGTTCCCAGACGGCTACCCACTTCTAGATCTGAGATCCTCTCACTGTCCCCATTTGAGAGTACAAGGTCTAAGATTGCTCCCTCTTGAGTGGGTTCCAAAACTAGCTGTCTGAGGCATGCCATCTGTAGGGCATTGAGAATGGTCCTGCTCTTGGATGTGGCTGCAGCAAAGGTGCTCCAGTTAACATCTGGCATATTCTGGTCCCCCGTCAACAGTATCTCTCCTTTCTCTGCCATCCTAAGGATGCCTTCTATCATATCCTTGTCATTTCCCTCTCCATGACATGAGTGTCTGTATACAACCCCTGTTTGGATTGTGGTGTCGTTTCCTGTCTCTAAGGTAACCCACAGTGCCTCCTCTCCTCCCTATGTACTCTTTTTTTCCATTGCTTTTATCCCTTCCCTTACAAAGAGAGCTACTCTTGATCAAGTCTTATATATGTCTCACATTTTTAAAAGGAAATGTCTTCATTCTGCTCCCAAAATGTTTGATTTGAATATACAAGACCACTCTTACGACTCTTAAAGTTGTTTCCACATCAGTATTAAAATACACCTAAAATCATGATATGCTACTTGTAGCATCACAGTCATTACCCTGACTAATTATGATGTAGTTATAGGGGGATATGAATTCAAGTGGAGAATAAAAAATAGGGGTGCATAAGCCATAAGGGATAAAAAAGCCTGTTTTCATACAGATTTCCATAGTAATAACAGAATGGAGAGATCTGTAAAATGTATTATAGTGGAACAGGTTGCGCCATTATAGTTAGGGCTGAGTAGGGTGTTAATGTTAAACCCCAGTTTTTGCACTTTAATATCTTTGCAGCCATTCAATAGATTTGCATGCCATTTTGTATGCCTCATTGGAAACCCAGGGGCTCTTCATATGCCAAGTTTTATTCCAATTAGATATGCAGATTCTGAGATCTGGATATTAAAAAAATGAAAAAACTTTTTTTTTTTTTTTGCTGGCCCCTAGCACCCAGACAGTTTGAAATATGGGTCTACATTTTCAGGTTAGAAAGGGACTGGCCCACAGTAGTGGCTTTTGCTGGTTTGGTGAAAAAATAATGATCTGTTCATAAATTTTAACATTTTGGTTCTGACAATGCTCAGTAGACACTTCAGGATAGCTGTCTGGAATGAAAAGAGAATCTGGCCATACAAAAAATGATGCTTTTTTCATTTGGGTGCTAATCCTTTTCGTATGAAGAAATCCTTTTTCATTTGGCTGCCATCTTTTTTCATTTAAAAAAAAATGTTTCAAAAGCCCCCACAATTACATCCTGCAGAGTGACCAGCACATGCATCTTGATCATCAGGACCCCATTAGGTGGATTATGTACTTAACTGTTGTAAAAATGTCCCCCAAATGTGTTTTGTTTTCACATTTTTACATCCTTTTTCATGACTCACTTTTGCCTTTTTTGTATGGCCATATGAAAACAGAATTCAGCCATACAAAAAAGGATCCCTTCATTCACAGAAGGATTTTGAACTTCCCAAATCTTTTTTTTATTTGACGGGATCCTTTTTCATGTTTTTGTTGTTGTTGTTGTTGTTGTTGTTCATATGAAAAAGGAACCCTTCAAATGAAAAAAAGATTTGGTCAGTTTTTTTTTACTTTTTTCATTTGCAGGGATCCCTGTTTGTTTACTTTTTTTGTTCATATAAAAAATAATTCCTTCATACAGGAAACTATTTTGAGTTAAATTGTTTCCCCCATTTCTTTTTCATTTAAAGGTATCCATTTTCATATGGGTTTTTTGTTTCATACAAAAAAGGATTCCTTCCTCCAAAATAGGATTTTGGACTTTGTTATTTTTACACATTTCCACGTTAACAAGCCATAAATCCCTCAATATTTCAACTTAAGGGACAATCTATACATCAAACCAAAAGTATTCATGAGTACTGCAAAAATAACACCCTCCAGATATCTAGGGGTTATATAAAAAGCAGAAACATTAAAAATTACAAGTTCCCATAAGATAATATGGGAAGTTATGTTTGTCTTTCTCTGGTGTCCCATGGAACTCCCACCCTCTACTTGCCATCCCTGTAATATTTTTCTCTTCCTCTAGTGTCTGGTGGCACACCCCACCCTCCCACTGCCATCCACATAATATATTTTTCTTTCTCTGGTGTCTAGTGGCACTCCCCACTACCTGATCGCCATCCACATAGTGTGTTTTGTCTTTTCCTGGTGTCTAGTGGCAGCCACCCTCCAATAACAATCCCTGTAATTTTTTTTATTTCCCTTGGTGTAAAGTGGCAACCACCACCCTCCCATCCCCATCCACATAATATCTTTTTATTTCCCTGCTGTCTAGTGGCACCCCCCAATCTACAATGGCCATCCCTGTACTGTTTCTTGTTTTTCCATGTTGTCGAGTGACACTACCCTCTGATCACTGTCCCCATAATGTTTTTTATTTCCCTGGTGTCTAGTGGCACCCCCAATCTCCAACTACCATCCCTGTACTATTTTTTTGTCTTTCTCTGGTGTCTAGCAACACCACCCTCTGATCACTGTCCTCGTAATATTTCTTATTTCCCTGGTGTCTAGTGGCACCCCCACCCTTCAATTACCATCCTGCTCTGAAATAAAGAAAACTGTACCTCAATGTTTTTTTTAACCCAGAAAAAAGAAAATGGTCCCTCACCCATCTGCCCTCCAAACTCCCACCTTCCTCTCAGTATCCACCACCCTACACCCCCACACACTCCCAAACACCGTCACTTACCTGAACAGGTCGCAGGACAAAGATCCACTCTCCAGTCAAAGACATGTCTTGCTGCTGGAACCACCAACTGCAATATGAGAACCTAAGGTAAGTGCCATTCAATGCATTTCAACTGGGATTAGAACTCTGATGCATAATGTTGTCATTTTTGTATATTTTGATACCATTTCAACATGGCTTTTTTGGGACCCGACCTCATGACCAATGGTGGTGGAATAACGCAAATCAAGTCAGAAAGGTGATTTCATGGTCACTTGCTGAAATCACCTTTCAGGCAGAATTTGACATTTTAATCACCCTTGTACATGATGTGGGGTCATAAAAAGGCTATGTTGAAAGTTTGAGGTCAAAATATGTAAAAATGGCAGTTATGTGCATAAATTATAATGTTACTACTTTATTAATTTTAAATATTGACCTCAAATATTCAACATAGCCATTTTTACACCACCTCATGAATAGGACAGGTGTAATTTTTCAAATCCTGGACAAAATGTTTTTGCATCTGTGACACAGAATCATGTTTCAGTACCACAAAATGATGTTTTGATGGGATTTTAAATTGTTCTGTACTGGGTTATTGAAGTGGGGGTAATAAGAAGGCTATGCTGACAATTTGGCTGCTATTTTGGCACAAATGCAAGTGCAGGTCCCAGAGGATCCTGTGCTTCATAGCAACATACATGTACATATGTATAGAGAGGGATAGGAGTGCAGGACCCAGAGGGCCCTGGGTTCCCACGGGCAAATGAGGATACAGTTATAGTATCTCAAAAAGTAAGGACATTTTTTGCAAAAACTGTTAATGCAGCAGTTAGGGTTCAGATTAAACTGACAAAAGTAGGGAAATGTTATGTTAGGGTTTCAAACCCTAACCCCCCCATCAAACCGCTGAAGCAAATGAGGGGTGGAGTCTTCCTTGGGGTTGTCAGCCCTAACTTTCACCCCATTCTGTACTGTCATGAAACATACACACCTGTCTCCATCACAGCTCAGCTTTTTTGTTACTGCAAAGGGGTGAGCATCAGGGTTGACAACCCCAAGCAAGACTCCAACCCTCATTCGCTTCAGGGATGGAGTAGGGTTTTGGGGTTAGAAACCCTAACATCTCATTTCCCTACTTTTGTCAGTTTCATCTGAACCCTAACTGTTGCATTAACACAGTTGTTTTGCAAAGAATATGCAATATAGGACAAATAGTACCTAAATAGTGCATTTTGTAAAAGTTTTTACTGAGGCACATGTAGCGTTTTACTGCTCATGTTGTGCCCAAAGATTCGTACTAGCACTATAAAAACATCAGGAAAGATTTTCAGTTAGTCAGAATTGCCACAAGCTCCAGGTGCACCGAAGATATAGTGCACTGGGCTTGCAGTAATCTAATGGTATTTTACATCCATTGCATCCATTCAACACACATCAGACCATCTTTATGTGATTTAGTGTGCATCATTGTTTGTTACCTCTGGCCTGGAGCTTGTGCCCTAGATCTGGTGCAAGCTTCTGTAAAGCAGGTAAACTGTCACAACTATATCAGATATTGTAAAATTGGGTGCAGTTGCAGCAATTGGGAATGCCGCAACTGCATCAATGCCAGGATCTGACGCAGGGCTTGATGCAAAATCTGTGCCATGCTTTGAAAATCCAGCCTATGCATTCTTACCTGTACGTATACAAAGTAGAGCAATCTTCCTTTCACAATTCTTACAAAGTGCCGCTGTGTACCATCATTCTTAAACACTATGCAGTTTATACTTTCATGATTCTTGACTAGTGTAACACTATTCTTCCAAACATGTAATATATAAATATTGTTACCATACCACATTTTAAACTTGCAAACTTTTTGACTAGTATTAAAACTTCAAAATATGATTTTGCAAAAACCTTGTGGATACCTGCAATAAACTTGCATTTATGCATGCAAGAAAAATGATAGCTTGTGCATCTGAAAACATTCTTGCATGGTCATGTAAAGAACATAACGTAATTTTGAAACTGAGCCCATTTCTTGTGTTATTCTGACAAATAATACCAGAGCAGTCATAAACCTTGCATTTTTTTCAGGAAGGGTGGTGAGGCCAAACCTGCAGTACTTCTCACAAGTCTAGAGTCTGCACCTTAAGAAAGAGAGGGAACATGTAGAGACCATACAAAATAAGGTTCACAAAGATGATCCAGGAGTAGTTGGGGAGGTCATTTAGGAAAGATTGGCAGAACATTATGGCCCGGATATTCAAACTGCACCCAAAAAGTGTGCAACAGCAAGAGCAAGCACAAGTCCACTGTGCCCATACGCAAGAAGCACGATATTCAAAAACTGTGCAGGCCAAGATGCGCCTACGGCCGACGACTGAATATCGCACCACCTGTGCCATAGCGCAACCAGGGATGTGAAGCTGACCATATCTGTTGCGCCATAGCACAACAAGGGATACTCAATGGAGCAGTCCATATGTGCCATAGCACAACCAGGGATGCCCCCTGCAGCAAGGCAGCAATGCAACAGCACAACCAGGGATGTAAGGGACCACCACCAATGCCACAGATGGGCAGAGGAGCACACAGCAGAACAGATATCATCCCCCACACCCCATGCACTACACAACCGGGGGAGAGCTGGAATAACCACCAACCCATGGATACCAGCAACCAACCCACAACCAGTCCATGGTGCCCCAGCAAACCCCCTGGCAAGCTGTGACCTGCACATAAGGAGGGACAACCACCCCATGCCACACCATCCCACCAATGCAGAGCACACCCTGCACCACAATCACCATACACCCTTCCAGGAGTAGCGCCCAACAGTGCAGGACACCCTATGCATGCCACCACCCCCACTGTGACAATGCAACCCTGTGCACCACGGAGCTATGCAAGGCATCCCCACCATGTGCACCCTGCTGCAGGTGGCAGCAGACAACAATGCAACAACAGCATACACAGTGCCACCCTGCATGTCCCCCCGAGGTACAGCTGAGAGACTGACCATGCGTTGCCACACGAGGTACCCCACATGCGACAGGGCATGCCCCGGACTCAACCACCAGTGGTACAGCACCCTGCATACCCTCCCAAGGACACATCCCATCTCAGCACTGGCCACAACAGCCAGCACAGACATGCACAGTGTAGCATGGAAGCATGCACCACACAGGATGCAACACAGTTCATGGACAAACACCCACCCATACCCAAGGGCACACCAACACAGAGACACAGTAGCAGGTCAACCAAGCCACTGGCGTGTGGCCACGGCTGACGTGTTCACACAGCCAGCACCCCTACATTGCACAGGTGTGCCAGTCATCCTGCACAGGCACCATGAATCTGTATGCCACCAGCATGCCACCGGAGCACAGGTGACAGACACTGGAGCACATCCCCTGCAACAGACACAAGCGACAGCATGGAGGGGGGACAACAACAGCAGAGGCCACAGTGCCACCGGAGGCAGATGTGCACCATACTGGTGATGGAAGGCAACCTGGCATTGTGCTGGGTACAGTTGTTATCCAGCATGGACAGCCACCACTGATACACCAGCAGACTGTGTATTTCACAGACATGCAAGGGTGTCAGCTGCACAGGCTATGGACAGTCTGATAGAGGTGCCATGCACACAGTGCAGGCCCCGTGGACCACTGCACACAGGCATGCAGTGCACAGAGTACAACACACGAACCACAGACAGTGACTGATCCCCCTGCCCACACCATAGGCAATTCACCTCTGCGCACACACACACACACACACACACACACACACACACAGACACCCATGTGTGCACCACCGCTGACGCCATGCACACCACTGCAGCTGAGCACCTGTAACACGCTACAAATCAGAGGACACAACAGCTGTCATAACAAAATGCATATATTTAAAAGAAGTAACAAAAAACTGTTTACAAGTATTTACAAGGGGGGAAGGGTCACATAACAGGTGGGGGCAGGTAAGGGGCAGGGGTGAACATATGGGAGAGGGAAGAAGGGGTGTGAGGGTGGGTCAAGGGGGGGAAGGTGTTAGTAGGGGCATGGAGTCTTCAATGTGTGCCCCGGTCCTCCTCCACATGGCTCCTATGTCTCCTCCTCCTCCTCCTCCTCACCCCGTGGTGGTCAATTCTCTGCAAGAGCTCCAGGGTTGCCCTTGCCACCTGGAGCAGCTCCTGCACACCTCTCTCCAGTGCCTGGAGTCGCCGTCCACCTAGGACGAGGGTAGAGTCAATAAGTGTGACTGTCCAGCCCCCTACAGCCCACCCATTGTGCATGGCATACAGCCATGTGCCACACCCCTGTGATGTGTGAGACCACCCACAGTGACTGTGTCCACAAGACCTGCCTACCCAGGCAGCCACAGCCATGTGGATCACTGCACACACCCACCACCCATGTCCTGCACAGCACCACCATGGCCATACAGTGACTTGGCTATGCAGTGTGAATGCAGTGCCACAGCCATGTGCCCAGAGCATGCATGGACCACCATTGATGCACTCCCAGACATGCAGTGCCACTGGACAGTGCTGACTGTAACAAGTTGCGTGCATGGCAGTGGTGTCAGTGGATAGTGACCATGCCCTGCTGCCCGCCCAGTTATACAGCATGCAATAGTAATCATGGATGTAAGGCACTCACCATCATCAGGCTGGACCACGTGCCGCTGAACAGCTTCAGCCCTCCTGCCCTGCTGCTCCTCCAGGCGGTGCCTACGCTCCCTCACCTGTCTGCGTTCTTCGGGCCCTAAGGTGCAAACATGGAGAGAGGAACATCAGTACAATCTGGTAGCAAAGTCCCCCCGCCCCCATGTGTGTGCAATCCCACACAGCCATACCCATCCACCCCACACCACGATACCACCACCACGGCCAACACTGGATGGCCCCCAATGTGCCAGACACATGCAACTGTGATACCCATATGGACGATAATAGTGTATGGATGTGGCACCTACCTGGCCGTGGCACTGTGCCCCTCCTGGCACATGCCCACAGGTGGGCAAGCAGGTCTGGGTCCCTGCATCATGTGCCCCATACCAGTGGCCTCCTCAGGAGTGTTGGTCACCTCCTGCCACACTGCACTCCTGGCCCTGTCCAAGGGTGCATCTCCATACAAAGCCCCAGCATGGGGCTCTACAATTGCCACCAGGTTGGCAAGCTCCACCTGGCTCCACATAACTGCCCTTCTCTGCACCATCTCAGCAATACAGTTGATTCAAAATGGCACTTGGCAGGGTGGTCCTGCCATGTGCAGATGCTGTGCGGTACAGCGCTGCCATTTCCTATCGCACTGTCACCGAACAGCATGATATTGGTGCACCCATGCCTGACGCATGGCGCCTAGGGGGCAAAGGTCAGGCACAAGGTCAAGGGTCTCTGGCGCACGGATAGCCACAGCACGATTGGAACCCAATGCATGTAGCGCGATTGGATGCCTGTGTACCACCTCCTGTAGTGGCCTACAGTGCTGTTGCCCCAGTGCGCCTATGACACCCCAGTGCCACAGCGCCATATATGTGAACAGCACTGTAGCACCACTGGCACAATGGTGGCCATGCCCTGCATTGTCTCCCACACACAGCACATCAGCAGCATGGCAGACACCTGCGTCATCACCTGGGCATGCACAGTTAGGTGTGTACTGCACATGTCACAGAACTGCACCCTTCACTCAGCACTTTCAACACAATTGCGCAAAGCGCAACAGCGCAATATTCAGCTGGCATATGCAAATCATCTAATCAGCCATTCAATGGTGCAGTCACTGCATTTGCATCCACTTAAAAATGTGCCTCACCTCATTTGCATGCCTTTCGCTATAAAAATGTGACATTGGGCTGCACTGGCAATAGTTGGTTACTGCAATCTGTTGCGGTGTGTTGCATGCTGTTTGGGAGTGTGGACTGTGGTGTTTGGGACATGCGTGGGACTGCACAGTCACGGGTAACACCTGTCATTCTCACAGGAGGAATCATGACTGATAGTGAGGTGGAGGAAGAGGAACAGAGACATGGGAGGAAGAGGAGGCCGAACTTCACAAAGGCAGAGACAGATGCCTTGTTTGAGGCGTACCTTGACCAGGAGCCGCTGCTCAGCAGATGCCAGGGAACACCACAGGCCCGTGCTTCTGCATGGGAGGAGGTGGAGCGTGCTGTCAACCTGCATGGCAGCCACCAGCACTCCATGCAGGAGTGCTAAAAGAAGATGGGCATGGACAGGTGGAGAATTAAAGAGAAGGTGGCTGCCATCAGGGCAGCATGGTCTGCAACCGGTGGGGGACAGCTGGAGGTGCAACGCCTGACCTCACAAGAGGAGCAGGTTGCTGGCAGCATGCAGCTTTGTGCCATCGAGGGTGTTCCGGGTGGTGGATTCCAGATGAGTGGTAGCCCATCACTGCATGGTAGGCCCCGGTCTGTCAATGGGGGGGACAGGATACGTCACATACATTAATGCTACTGTTTTTCCCTTACAGCTCCTGAGCATCTACATGGGTCAGTGGTGGTGGGCTTCTCCACTGAAAGCAGTAGCATGGAGATGGAGGAGGGCTCATCCACCTTCACAGGCATATGGGGGTCAGGGTGATGGTGGGCCCACCTGGACATCCGGACTGATGTTGGTGGAGCAGGTGCGGAGGAGGCCATGCCTGTGTCCCAGCGTGCCAGTGTCCATGGATGCCAGCATGCTGAGACTCAGGCTGGTGCCAGATCCATCACCGATGATGATGGAGCTAATGTCATGGGCAGTGAGATGTTTTGGGAGCCACAGGATGGCCACACAGCAGGTGACATCGTGGCCATGGCTGTGGGTGGTGCAGCCGTGGAGGCCTGTGTGACATCACAGCCCCAGCCTGTGCCTGTCTGCACCAGTGGGGCAGCACTGGTGTGTGTCCAGGACAGTGGGGCTGTTGCAGTCACTGTGGCTGCACCATTGAGCCCTGGAAAGCGGCAGCCAGAGGGGCAGTATCAGCAGTCGGCCAATGGCCATGGGGGTACAGTGTCAGGGATCAGCATCAGTGCACCACCTGTGGACATGCCCAGGCCTGGCCCTGGTGTGCAGTGCCCACCCTCAAGGGGTGATGACCATCAGGGCTGTGAACACCATGAGGGACTGCATGCCGATCAGGCAGATGACCTCTTAGATGAGCACACCCACATACTGCAAGCATCAGTCAATCAGCAGATGCGGCTTGTGACGGCAATGGATGCACTGAGTATGGCTCTGCGCCAGGCAGAGGAGCAGCGCAGCACAGACACCGCTCTGCTCCTGGCAGGGATGGACTAGTTGTGGGAGGATGTGACCGCTGCCATTGACAGGCAGACACAGGCATTCACAGCTGTCATGGCCACAATGGGCACACAGTTATTTGCCCATGCATCGCAGACACCACGCAGTGCAATGTCCAACCCCCATTCCCGGTGTCGTGCGACATCCTTCTTGTCGACACCGGGTTCAGCTGTGGGCATCCCAAGCACGCCTGGTGCAGGCATGCTTGGTGTGCTGCAGACCCCTGCACGAGCACGATTGCGTTCATGCAGTGGAACCCCGGGGAACCGTCAGTGCCACCCCATGAGGTCATTGGTCAGCCTGTCACTGCTGGCGGGTCTCAGCGGGGCTGCCTATGCATCTGTGGTGGCTGTGGCACTGTGGTGCATGACTGACCTGTCTCCCAGCATGGCTACTGTCTGATGCTGCCCTGTGTGCCTTGTGTCATTCAGTGTGCAATGCACGGGTAGGGTACCCGGCCTTGCATGCACACACATGTTCCATCTGCACACCCTCCCGGCTGCTGTCTGCTGTGGCGTGTGCATGATGATGCCTGCGTTGCACTGTATGCCACTGTGCAATGGTGCCCAGTGTCTGACACATGCACAATGACAGGCAGTGGGCGTGGTGGTCTGTGGACATGTGTGTGGCTAGGGTGGTGGTCTGGGTCGGCGTGCCTCCTTCCCTTTGTGCATGTCTTGTGAGGTGTGTGTGTATGTGTATGACCATGTGCCATGTTAGACCTTGCCCATCCCTGGTGGTGTGTGCGGTTCCATGCTTGGCCACTTCCTTTGACAGCATGCACCCCTGGTGTTTGTCCATGCATGTTTGTGTGTTGTGCCTTTGCCACTGGTGGCTGCACATGGCCCCATGACTTACCTGGGTTGGTTGAAGTGCTCCTCTGTGATGGTGTCCCAGTGCAGCTGTGCCAGTTGGATCAGTCAGGGGTCCCATCGCCCAAGGGGGGGCTGCCCATCACCATCTTCACCAGCATCCTCATCATCCCCATCGCTGTCCCCCTCTTTGACCTGTACGGCTATCCCACAGTCGTTGGCCATGTTATGCAAGATGCAACAGGCCAGGAATAGCCTGCAGGCCTTTGAGGGGCTGTACTGTAGGGCACCACCAGATGTGTCCAGGCAACGGAAACGTGCCTTCAGCATCCCGAACACCCATTCAATGATATTGCATGTGGTGGCATGTGCCTCATTGTAGCATTGCGGTGATGGGGTCCCGGGCCACCGGTATGGTGTGAGCAGCCAGGGACGGAGTGGGTATCCACTGTCACCTGTGTGTAGAGGGTGGAGGTTAGTTTGGTGATCAGCGTCACCCTGCCTTGGGCCATCTAGGCCAAAACCCGTGTCACCACTGATCATGCCCCTCCCAAGCTCTATGTTTTTCCGTGAGGTTTGCATACTCACCCACTAAGTGGCCAGTGGGGATGTCCCCACTCTCAAATCTGTGGCACAGTGCTGACTGGTGCCAGATGAAGGCATCATGTGCTCCCCCAGGGTGTATGTCACAGACATTGATTATGTGCCCCCTGGCATCACACACTACCTGGCATTTGATGCTTTCATAGCCCTTCCGATTGATATATGCAGCACCTTCAGGGCCAGGTGGTGTGTGGATGGCCACATGGTTGCAGTCTATTGCCCCTAGCATGCCAGGCATACGTGCTACCCTGTGGAACTCCTGTATGTTTGCTGTGTGCTCCACCGGTGTGCTGAGGAAATGGATGTACTCTGCAGCCTGTGGCAGCAGTGTGCTGAGGAATTGGGTGAGGTGGCATGACGCGGCCGACTGGGTTATGCCTGTGGTGTCCTCTGCTGGTCTCTGGAAGGTATACGTGGTGAGCAGGCACATGCAAGCTGTTACGTTTGTCTCCACTGACACAGCATGGCTCCATCATGTGGGTGCCTGCATCACATCACTGCACAGCTCACAGAGCCGCCTCAGAATTTCCCGATTCAGGTGGTACCAGCCCACAATCTCGGTATCGGTGTACAGCTCGAAGCTGGTGTGGGCTCGGTACTGCCTGTTGGGGGCATACCGCCGACGGGCCCTTCCATGGCCATGCCCCCCTGCTGCCTGCTTTCTCACCTCCCTCATTACTGCCTCCATCTGGATGGTGGCACTGGCCATGTCCCTGGCTTGTGTTCCCCCCCCCGGCAGCTGTTTCTGTGTTTCCCCCACTGTCCTGGCTGCTACTTCCCCTGCACTGGGAATACCTTCCTTTGGTGGCCTCAGTGCTATGTGGCACTTCCCCCTTCTGCACTGTGGTTTGGCTGTGGCTCCCCACACCTTCCCTGTGCCTGTGGGTTCAGGGTGCCCTTTCTCTGTCCTGCCCTGTGTGTCTGTCCTGCCTTGTGTGTCTGGCTATAGTTCAGCAACATGTGCCTTCCCTGTAGCGTTCTTGTGCCTCTCCCTTGTTCCTTTTTATTTTGGCTCATTTCAGCTATCGTGCAACTTCTGCTTGCTCCCCTATTGCGAATCGCCCATGTTGTTGAATATCGCACTGTGCCATTTATGCATGGTTCCTCCCCCTTCAGTTGCACATGCATTCATTATCATTGCGCTCTTGCACAGTGTGATTTGGGGGGCGCATCTGTCTCTCGCTGAATATCGCAGAATGGCACATTTTCAGACTTGCGCTGGAGCAACCCTATTGCACATGGTGCAACCCTTTTGAATATCTGGGCCTATATGTATACATTGGAAGTCAGGAAAGAAATGGAGATATGAATGAGACATACGAGTTCTTGTGAAGAATCAGCAGGTTGTATTGTAAGGACTTTTTCCTAAGAAATGAAGGTGCAGTAACTAGATGACACAGGTAGAGACTTGTTGGGGTTAGATTTTGGATTGACATGGGGAAGCTGTACATGGAGCAGGTATAAAAGAATGGAATATGTTGTTCAGAGATGTGGTTGATGGCAAGACAATGACAGGGTTTAACCTTGGGTTGAACAAATGTAAGAGAATAGTGGGACACCCAGGCAGAAGAGGGGAAGAATACATTTGACAGGTTGTGGTGATCAGCCTTTAAGACTGTATAATCTGTAAATCCAGTCTGGCATTAGTCCAAACGTGTAGCCATGTGTGGAAAGGGGCAAACTGTATGGGCATCTGGGACTTCTTCTGCTGATACAATTTATGCTTCTATGTGCAATAATGGAAGCTGGAACCAGTTCTGGCTTTTAAAATAGAACTAACAGCATCCCAAACAAAAATATCACTGAAGGTTAGACAGCATGAGTAATATTTTACTGTTATGTTTACAAACAGACTCAAATATCACACACTCAAAACCCGAATTGTGAGAGTGCTGGCAGAACAGTTAACACATCACTCAACAACACAAAACAAAAAAAAAGCCACACTCATGAAGAAATCAATGACAGCAATGTTGTTGTGTCCAATTAGTGCATTTTATTCTGGTAGAGCGCCACACTAGAAAAAGTGGCACTAAACCAGAGCAATTCAAGTCTCCACAAGTCTCTTCATCGGGGGTGTGAGGTCAGGAGGAGCATACATTTATGAAACCATTAGCTAAAGGTGCAGATCACGAAATATCACATTTGACCCATGAAAGCCCAACATAGTGTAATACTTAATAATATAAATCCACAACAATAATGATTAAAAAGAAAAGGGACATAATTTATAGACATAATCAAATGTCATTGGAGTGTGGCTTTATTGTATTTTGGTCTATGTACTGCTCGGTTGATGTCAGTAATAAAATCAGGTTGTAGTTACTGCGGAGTGACAGGAATTATCAACAAGGTGGACCCTCAGCCTTTTCATATGTCCTTCATGTCATAAACTCAGGAATAGTCTGGAGGGAGTTTGCTTGTCATAAACTCAAGAAGAGTCTGGAGGGAGTTTGCTTTGATATCTGCAACATGATTTTTTTTAATAATACCAGTTGCTGTATATTGAGAAAGAGAGATGACTGTGTAAAGAAAGCTGCACACACATATTCTGGGCATGCACAGTTGTGAAAATGTTGTGAGGAACTGGCATATTATATAGTGCAGTGGGGATTTTAGGAATTGTATCTTTGTCAGAAAATCTTGTTAACCTTTCCACAAAATAATCTAATAAAAGTACAGAAACATCTTTTTTTCCCATTCTGGTGACTGCAGCAAAGAAAGTATCACTAAAAAGTGGTTAAAATGGTTCCTGATATTGAAAGAAATGGTGGGCATGGGGAACAAATTTAATCAGTTGGAAAAAAATAGTTTGGGAGATTGCAAAGGAATGCTTTTGACAATAAATGAATGGTGGGTTGGGATATATTTATAATTTAAAAGGCATTATGTTGTTCCTTAAAAAACACTAGAATACAAACAGAATTTATTAGATATAGTATGTAGAGCTGGAGGAGGCAGTACTATGGAATATTAGTTTGATATGGTTCACTATTGAACTGGGAAAGAACACATCAACTCCAGAATTAGAGTCTTGGATTTCAGAACAGCAAATTTTGGAAGAATGAGGCAGAAGCTTGACAGCAGCATGGAGTGTGCAGGGGGGGGGGGGTAAAGAGTTTCAATGTGAAATGGGGCATTATAAAGAACAGTCTGCAGGAGATTACCAGCTCCTGCCTGAAGCAAGTACAGAAGGGAAGAAAAAACAGGAAACTGATTTGGTTAGCAATGGTGCTAGGGCAGCAGTGAGAGAAAATGGTGGTATTCAGGAGATTTAAATGGAGCCATGCAGACAGACACAGAGAAGCATACCTACGGAAGCTAAGGTTGGCTAATTGGGTAACCAGAAAGGCCAAGGCTGAAGAGCTCACTATAATGGAAAAGGTTAAAAAGGTGTGATGGTCAAAGCACCCCACAGCCCCCAGTGGGTCTCTTTCTTTGTCATGCTTTAGTCCCTGACAGCGTCTGGACCAGCATAGCTGCGGACAAGGTCCCATCTTTTACAAGTGTGCAGATCCTGGTGTTCAGAATACCCTTTTTCTACCACCTTTTATCCTTTAGACATGTAGAAAGGAGAAAAGGCAACTGGCACAACACTACAAGGAGAGCACTGAGTTCAACTGTAACAAGAAACAAAAACCATGCTAAAAAATGTTGAAAAGGCAAAGTATGTATATAAATACTATGGAGCAAAATGAGACAAACAGCAAAAATAATACCTCAGTGCTTTGAACCAAACAGTTCTTCCTAAGTGGGTGGAGCCACATTCAGAAAAGCTCCCATTCAAAGTATCAAGATATTGTTTTTGCAGCTTGCCTCATTGTTTATTTGAGCTTTCATGCCTACAGTGGGTGCCAGTCCCACTGTTCAGCACACTTTGTATGAGTATTGATTAGGCACTCCTAGCCCCAGTTTGCAAGTCCATTTCCTACCTTTGATAACTGGAAATAGTGCCAGAGTCAGAACAGAATACAGGGTTCTACTCAACTACTTCCTAGTTCCAAAGAAATCAGGGGGCATGCACCCCATTCTGGATGTCAGTAATTTGAATAAATTCATGGATGGAGAAACATTCAAAGTGATTTCTCTGGGTTCTCTGCTACCTTACCTGAAATGTCAGGACTGGCTAGCATCCCTGGATATGCAAGGCATAAACCAACACATACTAGTGCACCTCAACCATCACAGATACCTCCATTGATTTGTGCTGAGACAGCATTACCAGTTCAGAGTCCTGCCTATGGGCTTTTCTTAGCACTGCAAGTCTTTACAAAGTGCTCTGTAGCACTTGCAGTGTACCTGAGGAAAGTGGGACTTCAAGTCTTCCTGTATTTGGAAGATTGGCTAACTTCAAATGCATCCAAACAGGAGACAGAACAGGCAGTGCCCACTGCCTCCATTTCCTAACTTCCATGAGAGTCTTGCTGAATTTCAACAAGTCTCATCTTGAACCCTCCCAACAACTAGAGGCATGTGACAAAAAAAAAACAACTTCTGCAGTTGGAATTTAAGCGAAAGTCTGACTTTCGTTTATGCAAAAGTTCAAAAATATATTTCTGAACTGTGGCAGAAATTCCACCTGCCCTGCACACTATTTTATGCCAAGTGTTCACAGCCCAATTGACTAAATCAAATCCCTGGTGTCTAACAGTCCTTCCACCCAGCCGATCACCTGCCCATCTCCAGTATTACTATTTAGTTGTAAGTTAACTCCCCCCATCCTTATCCCCCGTATAGTAAAATATTATTTTCCCTGGTGGTCTAATGTACCCTCCTCCCTCCCTATCCCCGATCCTCAGTATGTATAATTTTTTAACTTATTTCCTGGTGGTCACCCCAATCCCCCCATCCCGAAATAGAGTGGGTGACTGAAACAGCCCTCTGCTCTCCTTCATGGCTCGGCCACCACTGAGAAGTCAACGAATGAGCATGTGCTTGTGAAAAGGATGGGGGAGTGTTACAATGCAAATAAATAGTAATAGTGGACATGGGTGGGTAGTCGGACGGGGGAAGAGACTGCTAGCCAACAGGGTTTTTTATTTTTTCCTAAATGTTCTGGACTGCAGTGGACAGTCAATTGGTGTCTATTCAAAGACACGGCTCCTGCTCCATGACTGGCAGTGTAGAGCCTGATTCCAAAACTAATTTTTCACCTTGCTTTTTTTTTGCTGCTCAGACTAGAAAACTGTTTCAGTGAGGCACTCCATCCCCCTTTTAGATATGTTCCTTAAACACAGAAGGATGCCTGACATTACTAAAGGCATAACACAGTAAAGAGGGCAGTAAACAGTTATAACAACATGATGACCACATTTGCTGTTAAAGCTTCTGGATGGTCAGAAAATTATTCAAAAATGCACTTTGCAGTCTTTAACCTTGCGCTAACTGGCTGTCCCTGGTGTCTTGATGCTAAACACGTAGTTCTTCAGTTAATGCGTGTTGGGTGGGGGGTGATCTTGTGGGGCAGGGACTGCTAGCCACCAGGGTTTTTTCTTTTTAAGTGTACATTGGACGGGTGGGTAATTGGGTGAGGGGAGGGACCGCTAGCTACTGGGGAGGTACTGACATCGGGTGAGTGATCAGGTGGGGGAGAGACCAGTATCTAGGGGGGTGTTATTTAACACTTCAGGTGGGTGGAACAGTGTGAAATTTCACCACAAACATTCAGAAGTTTTCTGATCTGCCACAGGAGGAAGTTCAGAAACTGCCATGGAAATTGTCAAATTCTGTGAAAGTTCTGCTTATGTGGAAATGGCAACTTTCGCACACCTCTGCCAATAACCGTTGTTCATAGGAGCTGTTCTGGACTCAACTCAGGCCTGGGATTTTCTTCCAGAAAGCAGATTACAAGCACTCCTACAGATTGCATGCAAGCCTACTCCATGCAATGCATGCTGGGACTAATAGATTCTTCTTTGTTCACAGTGCCCCTGAAACATCTACACATGAGGACAACCCAGTTGATGCTCAACTCACAATGGTCACAAGCATCACAGCCTCAGAGTTACTCTATCCAGGTGATCAACCCCTTGTTAAAGTCCCTGACGTGGTGATCAATGGAGGAAAAACCTCCTCCAGGGCTTCTCCTTTTCCCCACCAGAGCCAGAAATAATTCTGACCATAGATACATTTTTGTTGGGGTTAGAAGCCCATTGTCAAGGCTTTCAAGTACAAGGTGTCTGGGACTTGTCAGAAGCTCATCTCCACATTAATGTGTTGGAGATGCAAGCAGTTTTGTATGTTCTGAAAACCTTAATGGACATAGCCCCAAAACAGTACTCCTCCAGACTGACAACAATTCTGTCATATATTATGACAGCAAATAAGAAGAAGCACTCTCACTGTCTCTGCAGGGAGGCAATTAAAGTGTAGAAATAGCACCTGGAGTATGGGATCCTTCTTCAAGCAATCAATCCACCAATAATCTGGAACACTTGGACAGACAGAAACATAGAAACATACAATTTGTCAGCAGATAAGGACTGCTTAGTCCACCCAATCTGCAAATTTTCCCTACCTACAGTATCCCCGCAGACCCTACATGATCTCTGGTTCTTTCTTGCAACTCTCCATTCCTTTCCATTAAGATTCTCTTATACCTATCCCATGCTTTCTTGAACCTCACTGCTGTTTCCCCCCCATCACCTCAACTGGTAGGCTGTTCCAGGAATCCACCACTCTTTCTGTGAAGATGTACTTCCTCATATCGCTCATGAATTACCCTCCAGCATCACAGTGTGTCCTCTTGTTCTTGAGCATCTTTTTTCTGAAAAATACATTCCTCCTGTACCTTATTTGCTTAGAAATGGCATGGACTCAAATTAGTTCCTCCTGTGTCATCATATCTGATCCTGCATCTGTGAGATTTGCTTTTTTATATGCAATCTGACATTTTGTAATTGTTATTCTGTCTGCACCCCCTTTGCCTCCTCCCCGGGACACACCTGGAAACAAGCCTCAGTTCAGTATGCCTTTCCCAGTTATCAGTTTTAAATACAAAAATAAATTAGCGGAGCAAAGATAAATTGTTTACAACTTATTCATTACTAATGACCCCTTCCACTTAAGGAGACACTCTCATAATAAGATTTTAAGCACCTGAGCTGCTCAGATTTCCAGGAAATAACTTAGGCTCTTGTCACAGTTGTTAGAGCAGTCACATACAGAAACTCTGGCAAATGTATACAGAGAATAAATCAGAAACTATGAGAAAGTAAGTTGGCCATTACAAGTGGTGATAAGATCATTTTTTACATGTGAGGAAAAAGCAACAAAAGATAGCATAGTCAAGGTGAGAGAGTGTGAAACATGGGTGAATGAACATAAGGGTAAAGCAGAAACACTGAATGTCTACTTCTGTTCTGTATTTACAAAGGAGAATGAGGGTACACTGTCAGAGGGGAACATTAACACCATACCAGATTGCGGGAGTGGAGCTATGTGTAGAGTCAATAGCTGCTAAAAAGGAGTTCAGGGACTTACATCTATAAATCCCCAGGATCAGTGGGAATACCTCCCAGGGGGCTGAGGGAGATGGGCAGGTGCTGGTAGTGCCACTGCAGATCTATACAGATGCTCACTGAAGTCTAGAGAGGTGCCTGTAGGATGGAGAGCAATGGACATTGTGCCCCTGCACAAAATTGGTGGACATTATGAACCTGCGGACTACAGTGTAGACCAATCAGTTTGACTCCAATAGTGAATACACTGCTAGACTCTTTCATCAAAAGAGACTTAGATTTAGAATAAAGTTGGGCTGCCAAACATCCTGGAAGTTTAAAAAACTCTTCATAACTTTGTAGTAGTTAAACACTTTGTTAATAAAACAAAAGAGGTAGCATCCCCCTCCTTGCACCTGACATTTCACTTCACTACCTTGAATTTTATCAAAGGCATGTTGGGAAAAGCAATCACCTCTTAAATACTGTGCAATATGTTAATTACAGCAAGTCAGTGCCAACAGATTGAAAGTGCTCTTGAATGACAAAGCGCCATATGCTCATGTGAAAAAAAGAGAAGACTAGCAATAAATATATATAAAATATTCTAGAATATAACAGGTAATGCTTTTAGAGTACACTCTGTATCAGCATAACAGTAGTGAAATGCATCAATGAACAAGTAGGATGACAGAAATGGAATAGAATGGAAGGGGAGGGAATGAAGGGAAAGGTTGATAAGGTACTGAAAAAGGGAAAACAACAACAACATAATAACAAGCAAGGTCAATAGAAAAGGACAGGGGAATGGCAAAGATCAGCTAATAATCAAGTAATGGGTGGCACCATTGTGACATTATTAAAAATACTGAAAGATCAATACTCTCTAATTTGCATAATATTATAGGGGAGCTGTCACATCCCTATAGTCAGGATTCAGGCTTTACTTTTATGTTAAACTCAAAATTTTGCATTTTAATAACTTCACAACCATTCAAGTGTTTTGCATAAAAGTTTGCATGCTCAATTAGGGACCAAAGATCTCTTAATGTGGCAAGTTTAATTCGAGTCAGATGTGTGTGTGTGTAAAGATACGGATTGCCTAAAATTTGAAAATTAGTTTTGATGAAATTCTTTGTCATGCTGCTGTGCAAAATCTGTGCAGCATTTTAGACTGAAATCTGTACTGTATATAGGTCTTGGGTCACAGATGTGTCTTTTGAAGGTCTGGTGAAACAATATTTATCTGTTCCAAAGTTATTACATTTTAAAGTTTCCCATTATTTTCTATGGGACCAGTTAGATGTTCCACTCAAAAAAGGATTCTTTATTGTAAATGCAGAATCCTTTTTGGTAAACATCAGAATCTTTTTTTGTGCTGCCGTCATTTTGTTTCCAG
The DNA here is from genome assembly GCA_016271365.2 of Neoceratodus forsteri. Classification (NCBI taxonomy): domain Eukaryota; kingdom Metazoa; phylum Chordata; order Ceratodontiformes; family Ceratodontidae; genus Neoceratodus; species Neoceratodus forsteri. The sequence goes on along the minus strand of CM057450.1, from coordinate 254,885,585 downwards.
TTAGCGGTGAGAACAACATTAAATTACTTAAAAAATACACAGGCTTAGTAGACAACAACAGTTGTCTTTACCTAATCGAGACCCATATAATCTGATTCTGGTCATAGTTTTCTGATAAGTAACTTAGAAATGTATCTTTTTAACATGCAGAAATCCTGGAGTCATGTGATGAGCTCAGGCTAACCAGTCATTTCTCTCAGAGCTCTGTGATCCACAATTAAACCATGGCAAAAAAAGATTACAAGGGCAAAAATGTTACAACCTTGCACTTATTTGCTAGATGAAACAGGCAGTTAATGAAATACTAAGAAATCACCCCTCTTGGACATGGCAGATGAGCAGCAAGTGGAACTTACTGGAACACAGCCCATGCAGCAATACACTCAGCCATCTAAATGACAGAAGCAGGACTTACCCTCAGAGGCACCAATAAACACAGCTCCTATCAACTTCTTCATGGAAAAAATGGAGAATTTCTTCTCAGATTTTGCATAAGTGAAACTAACCACCAGGGAGCTGGCTACTGACATAAAGGCAATAAAACAGACTCTAGAATCACTGACAACCAGAATTTCAGATGCTGAAACTAGAATAAGCTCTATTGAAGACCAACAACTCAGAAACGGCAAAGAACTCCAGGACCTAAGGCAGAAAGTTCACAAGCCAGAAAACTGAATTGAGGACCAAGAAATCAAATATACTGTAGTAGCCACAGACTCTGCCAGCTATTTCCAGATATTTCGCAAAATTTCTAAAGAGTTTCTCTCTGCTGCCCCTACTGTGGAAATACAGAAAGCAGGGGATTTCTCCAGAAATATCACAAAAATGTGGGGAAATAGCTGGCAATGTATATGCCTGCCACTTGTAGGAGCAACAGCCTTGTCCTAGTGGGCATACCAGAGCAGGTTGATGGCAATGATCTCACCTCTTTTACACAGAAACTGCTGCAGAAGGTTGCTGGTCCCCTGGAGTCAAGGGCAGCCTATGGGACAGAATGAGTGCACTGGTCACAAAAACACCCTCCACCCAATGGTGAAAAACCCAGATGTATATCCCTCTGATGCACCAACTTCCAAGAAAAATTGTACATCATGGCACAAGCTCACAAAAAGGGAGCCCTAAGCTGGAAGGGCAAGTGCTTCCTCATCTTTAGCGATGTGATGCCATCTGTCTGAGACAAACAGTGGGCTTACCAGGACATAAAGAAAGCCCTTCACCAAGCAAACATCCTATTTGGCATTTTACATCCTGCAAGGTTAATAGTAACAATATCTGGAGTATTCCATGAATTTCCCAGCACAGAATCCACCCACAGGGATCTACCAAAACCTCTCCCTCACATCTTCCCACCCCAGATATTCCACCCAACAATGACTAAAAATGTCCAAGCAAGTCACTAACCTCAGGTAAGAAGCCTGCAAATACAAAGCTGCAGTAGCAGAACCTGATATCTCTCCTGAATCAAGCTGTTTCACGTCACTTTCTCATTCCTCCTGGCTTCGTGTTAATACTTCAATGCAACAGCTTTTTCCTCAGAGAAACCTCAACACCAAGGTGACAGTGGACACTTCAGCAGAGAGTGGGGCCTCAGCACTCCAAGTTTTTTAACCCCTTCACAGCAAAGTGACAGATAATTGCTTCTTTTCCACTGACCTTTATTTAAATCTGGTGAGATAGGGTTAAAGTTTGAAACATGGTGGGCACTTAACATCCTTTGTTTTCTCTTCCTCATCAATTGGGATTCCCACCAAAGACCCCCACTGGAGCCATAAAACCACCATCTGCAACTATCTGCACTATCTGAGACTGGGACACCTAGTTGCCTTGGAATCCCAGCCATCTTCATCTCCCCTCATCCTAGACCTTCAAGCAGAAAGGCTATCTGGCTCAATGGCCTGGAACCAAACACACAGCCAAACACACAGCAGCTTCCCCGCCGCAAACTACTGTAGATACATTAACTATGTCTTTTGACTGTTCTGCAAAACATTTTTTAGCATTCACCTGTGACTCTCCTGCTTGCTCAGGAAAATAATCAAAGATGCAGAAGACAGCAAAATTACAGACAATCAACTGTTATAATTTAAGCATTACATCTATAGCACCTGTGAAGTCACTGTAAGTTTTTAGACAAAAGAGGGTAAGTGAGAGCCAGCAGTGCACTTATTTTACACTTTCATGAGAGGAGCTTGCTGCATATCAAGACTGCAAGGGGAAGGTCTGTCAAACCTACAGGGGTTATAATGGGCTTCAAAATGAGCAGCAGGGGAGAGTGGAAAATGTGAAAAAAGGAAGTGAACTATTAACCTGAATACCTCTGAGGAACAAAATGACATAGGAATGTATCTAAAGGAACTAGCCTTCCACCTGGGATACTGTGTAATTACAGCCCCAATTTTGCTGATTCATATCATGGGGGGCCAGATTTGAGTGTGTGTGTGTGTGTGTGGTGTGTGTCTGTATGTGTGTATATATATATATATATATATATATATATATATATATATATATATATTTATGTGGGTAAACATGCACACATGAGGGTGTGTGTGCAGCGGAGATATGCATAGATAGATGCAATTACCTTAGAATCAATAAAATCAACTGTCATTTATGCAATACACCAAAAACACGGTGCCTGCCTTCACACACACACACACACACACACGCACACTGTTTTGGAGGATATTTACTGCATTTACTTCACATTATGGGAACTTGTGGTTTGTATATGTTCTGGAACTGACTGTCAAATATGGTGTGTAGTAACCACATAGGGAGAGGGGCCGAGTGTGCCACATGTGAGGCACCCCCCCGATGAGACAGGTGCGCCTGGTACCAGAAGCCAAATGAACAGTAAGTCCCAATAGCAGTAAGCAACCTCTGCACACTTAACAAGGCCCTCTCCTCAGACGGGGCTGTGGGAAGGGGAGATGCAAATGCACTACATCAGGGAGGTTGATGCAATGCCTGTGGCCTCTTACCAGAACTTTACTGCAATTCCACAGGCTGCACACAGGGAGGTCCCGGTCAAGCAACAGGTCTTCCCTCCACAAACCCAAATTAGTTACATCAAGACCATAGCTGCTTGGCAAGGTCCAACAGAAGGGATGCCAATTTGCTTACAATACTGACTGGTTGTCCCTGGGTTCTTCTTTCCCTACTGTGAAGCCAATAAGCCAATAGGTCTCCTTTGTGGGAGGATCACACTGGGCTACACATAGTACACAAGAAGTAGGTAACTTGCAAACATGCTGTTTTTTCTACCTCATACTGTTTTCTAGATTCAATATGAATGTACAATCAGTTGTGTAAATATTTGACAAGAAGGTTATACCCTTTCACATACCTATTAAACCTTGGGTCACGGACAGAGAGCAGCATAGGATGAGAGCTTTGCGTGGACCAAAGATCTCAGGGGCTAGCCCCCCACCTATCTGAATCCCAGACCTCAGGGTCTGGGGTGATGGAGTCCAGCAGGCCCCACTCTTGTTACTCACTGTTCCTAGTTATAGGTAGTGGTGTAGTTAGATTGTGTGTTAGTACTAACCTTAATAGCAACCTTATTATTACTCTTAGAAGTCTTAAGACATTTAGTTGTTGTGTTGTTGTATATGCTTTTGTCAAACCTGAAATTGAGTCTCGGCTCAGCGTGCTTTTCCTGTTTACCAAATGTTTAAATAAAAAATAAAAATAAAACCATGATTTCCTCTCCAGACAATTGAATTTTACAGTAAGACAGCATTGCTAGCTTCCTTGCTACACCATCATGGGGGGCACCAGGAGCAGAAGACCTTGAGGCAATCACTCCAACCTCAAACTGCCTACTGAACACAAAGAAGACCCTTCCTGGTGGGTGTGGATAGGGCACACTGGCACCCCCTCTGCACACCTAACCACCGAGGCTTACATCATGACCACATACCCCATAGAATAACACCCCCAGGCTATAACCTCACCACATGGAATGTTAAAGGGGCACAGATGAAAGAAAAACAATACCACATACTCTGGCACCTCAAGCATCTAGGCACACACATTGCATTCCTTCAAGAATCACACACACACCCTGCCCAAGTCAATCTCTGGCAAAGGTAATGGGTAGGCCAGGTCTACACAGCAGGGACCAATACCAAATGAGCTGGTGCAACTATCCTGATTCACCGCAACACTCCCTTCCAGTTAATTAGCCACACTTCTGATCTAATGGGCACTTTGTTATTTTCAGGGGATTGCTAGACAGAACTGAAATCCTGCTGGCATCAATGTATGGCCCTACCAAAGAAGATCCACAGTTCTTCTCATCCATCCTAGCAGAACTAGGGACACACCAATGATCTTGGCAGAGGACTGGAACACAGTTCAAGATGCACTCTGGACAGGTCCAACTCTGTTAGGAAGGGTCTCACCCCAAATCAATGGGCCATATGGGAAATCCAAGATTCACTGGAGCTCATAGAAACATGGAGGGTTCTCAACCCAGGAGACAGAACCTACACCTTCCTCTCCCCTGTGTACAATTTGTCCTCACATCTGGATTATTTCCTCACCTCCCTGGACATTCTCACAAATTTGACCAAATGTGAAATCCTTACTAAAGTCATCTCTGACCATGCATTGGTCCAACTCTCCTTTCCACCTCTGAACCCCTCAGACAGGGATAGAGCATGGCAATTTAACACCTTCCTCCTCAAGTCTCACACACTCTAAAGAAACTACAAACTAGCACAGAACACATCTTTAAGGAAAGTACCAATACTGTAGACAACTTTGCTCATGTGGGAAGCATATAAATGCACCCTTAGAGAAGAATGCATATGAATAGCAGCCACCACGAAGTGCACAAATGACTGCAAGGTAGCAGAGCTGCTCCAAGAAATCAGGACAATGGAGCACTTTATTTCCAGATCATCCTCAGAAGTGGACTGGCTCAGGCTTAACTCAACCAGAGCCAAGTATGAGGAACTCTTAAGGGAAAAGACAGAGTTTGCCATATTCCGGGTGAGAGTCACATACACAGATCAAGGGGAAAAGGTGGGCAAACTCCTTGAACTAAGACTAAAGCAAAAAGACAAAGGTATCTGCTCTTCTTCTTTAGAGCCTCTAGTCACTAACCCAAGGGGCATAACCAAAGCATTTGCCAAATACTACCGGCACTTATACTCAGAGAATATGTCAGCACCAGTCTCTGACATCAAGTGCTTCATCAAGGTGGCCCACTTACCCAAAATTCCCCAAGACAGTATGGATAAACATGGAGCAGACATCTCAGCAGCAAAGGTGGCACAAGCACTCAACAGCCTCTCCTCAGACAAAGCCACAGGTCCAGATGGACTACCAAGCAACCTCTATAAATCCCTCCAACACCTTTTCAAACCGCTAACTACTCTTTTTAACACAGCATGGCACAATAACTTGTGAGACCCATCCCTTCAGCAGGCCTCCATTACCCTTCTCCCTAAACCAGGCAAAGACCCAGACAGCATTGAGAACTACTGCCCATCTCTCTCCTCAATACAGACATCAACTACTCTCTTTAACACAGCGTGGCACAATAACTCACTACAGCCATCCCCACAGCAGGCCAACATTACCCTTCTCCCTAAATCGGGCAAAGATCCAGAGTGCGCCAAGAACTACTGCCCATCTCTCTCCTCAATACAGACATCAAAATTTTGGCCAAAATACTTGCCTACAGGATCAGGGCTGGGACCCCCTAATTGGGCTGGACCAGGTAGGCTTCATGCAGGGCCACCTCACCTAGGATCACATGTGCAAAATCTCACACATCTACTTGCCGCCACCAGGGACTCGAAGCATCCCATGGTGCTGATATCCATAGATGCTGAGAAGACCTTCGATAGGGTCTCTTGGCCTTTCCTGCTCCAAACACTGGGTCACTTCGGCTTCCCAGATTCTCTCATACACTGGATTAAGCTCTTATACTCCAATCCCTCTGCTTATTTCATTTGCAATGGGGTTCACTCAGAACTTTTCAGCCTGCAAAGAGGTACACATCCGGGTTGCCCACTCTCTCTCACTACCTCTTTAACCTATACCTCAACCCTCTAATAAAACATATCCTTCAAAGTAACACAATTAAAAGAATCAAGGTAGGCCAAAACAGATATAAAATATCCACTTACATGGATGATATTCGACTCCACATAAAAGATCTGGAGCAATCAGTTCCAGCCACCATCTCAATACTATCTAAATTCAGCACCCTGTCAGGTTATAATATGAACAGAGAGAAAATTACCATAATGCCTCTTAATCACTGAACCATAAAATCCCAGATTCTATGATGGGGAGGTACCTGGGCACCAGACACCACCAAATACCTGGGGATATATGTCACCAGCTGTCCCTGCAAGCTGATTACCAAGAATCTAGACTCTATCCTAATGGCCATCAGACAGGATCTACACCCTTGGATGTCCCTCCCTATGACACTCTGGGCTAGAATCAATGTGGTTAAAATAACCATCCTCCCAAGAATACTTTATCCCCTGGGGATAATCAACCCATTTTTTCCCATTAAATGGTTCACCATGCTTAAATCCATTCTGACCCCCTTCCTCTGGGGGGCTAAAGCCTCACAAAAAGCTTATCAGAAACTCTCTCTACTGAAAAAGATGGGGGGAGTACAACTGCCAGACTTCTATCTGTATTATTTGGCTCTACATGTGGGTAAATTTCTAAAATGGCTGCCAATGACCCCACCAAATCACTCTGAGTCTTGTTCCCCCAATGGTTGTGAATTGAGACAGAGTTATGCAACCAACTCCATATCAATCCTAAAGTACTGATCCACATACTGCACGCTAAACTACCTAAGTCCCTCAAGGATACTCCCATTGAGACTTCACTGCTCATAAGCAAGCAACTACACAAGCTTCTCCATACCCATCCCCTGTTCCTCTTGGATCATCCCATATCGGGTAATCCCAGCATGAGGATACAGAAGAAACTCATCCCTTAGAGCTTCCTAGGATCCATCCCTACCCCAGTCCTGAACCAACTCATACACGAGGACTCAGTCATCTAATTCAACAGCTTCTCTGAATCGCTTCCCAACTCAAACATATCCCCACTCTCCTTCTCCCAGCTCCACTACACAGTCATATCTATCCTTGGTCCCAGACTCTGGCCCTTCCCTGATGCCTCTCCATTTGGGGATCTCACTCATCTTACTACTCAGCCACATGCCACCTCCCTGCTCTACAAAAAATTGCAGGAGGTATCCACCCTACGGACATAGACAAATGCCACTACTGGGAGAAAGAATGCCTTGATCTTAAACAACTCCTATATCAGTCCAGAATTCCTATATGTTCTAATTCTGTTGGCAGCCTAAGGGTTAAACAACTCTCCACTCACCAACATATGTGGAGGAGCCTGCATAAATACATCGGATTTGATGGGCTCAGAACCATGCAATACAAGATTGTTCACAACATGTATTACACACCAACCAAGCTCCAGAAGATGGGTCACCTCACGTCTCTTAACTGCAGCAAGTGTCAGTTAGACAAAGGAAATCTAAAACACATCCTATGGGACTGCCCAAAAGTGAGACCCCTATGGGAAGACATCATTAGTCATTTAGACCCCCTTCTAGGGCTGGAAGATTCCTTCACTCCTCGAATCTGCCTTCTGGGCCTTGACATAACCTTAGTCTTCAGCCCTGGAAATTCCACATTTCCCTCACCTCAGCAATAACCAAAAAGGTAATACTCAAATACTGGCTGGATAACATTATGCCCAGCTTCAGGGTGAGGCACAACTCCATCCTGGAAGCACTGAGAATGGAGAAAATGATTCACTCCTACAATAACAGACTGCCCCAGTTCCGCAATAGATGGGGATCCCTATAAACTCTTCTGCTGTTGGGTGCCCCCTTCCTGGGTCACAGGGAAGAAAAAGTCTCCACCTCTGAACAACCTATAGCTATCCCACCTCTCAGAAACAATACCTGAAATCAGTTGCTGAAAACCGGGGGGCACTGGGCACCACTCCTGCTCCTACAGAATGAAGTGTAGGAAAGCTTGTCATTGTCTGTACTGTATAAATGACTGGTTCACAGTCTGTAATTATCTGTTTAATTGTAACCTTGATGATTCTTTCAATAAAGTATACTATATTAAAAAAAAAATGCAGAAATCCTTTTTCACAAACCGTGGAGAAAAAAAAGCAATGAAACAGGATCCTTTAGCAGTTTGCGTAAAAGGATTTTCTTTTACCACAAATCGTGAAAAATGAATCATGAAACAGGATCCTTTTTCATAATTTGAAAAAAGGATTTTCTTTTTTTCTGCAAATTGCAAAAAAAAAACTTGGAAAAGCATTCTTTTTCACAATTTGTAAAAAAAAGGAATTTTAAGACAGCTGTTTCTTTGTCACTCCACACTTCACAAATGGTTGTTGATTGTGGTCTAAAATTTTCAGGGGTACAAAGGGTCTGCTCCACAGATGTGCTTTATGCTGGTTTGGTGAAACTATATTACTTTGCTGGATAGTTCTGCAGCTTTAAATTTTGGTTTGTTTCCCATAGGATAAGATTGTAATGTGAGGTTTAGAAACTTGTTTCTTTGTCATTGGGCTGTAAAGAAACGGTTTTCAATTTAACTCTGAACTTTTCAGGGTACACAGGCCTTGTGCCACCAATGTACCCTTGGCTTATTTCATGAAAATACATTAACTTGGTGTCTAGTTGCACAGGTTTTATATTTTGCTGTGTTTTCTTTAAGATAACATTGCAATGTGATGTGTTTTTTAGTGCTGCACACTACGAGGGTCCTGTGCTCCCACAGGCAAATAAGGACACCACTACACTATCTCAAGAATAATGGATAGATGGGAGGGCCCTGCTCTCCCACAGGGAAAATAAGGATACAATTACAATCTCTCAAAAATGATGGAGGGTAAGGAGCGCAGTGCCCAAAGAGCCCTGCGCTTCCACAAACAAATAAGGCTATGATTATACTATCTCAGAAAGTAAGGAAATTATTTGCAAAAAGTTTGTTAATGCATCAGTTAAGGTTCTGGTGACAAATGTTTGGAAATGTGGTGTAGGGTTTCCAACCCTAACACCCCACTCCCACCCTGCATGCAGCAACAAGCATGGGGGTGTGCCTTGGTGTAGTCAGCCTAACGCTCACCCCATTCTCTTATACTGTACCTATCTCAGCTTATTTACTTATGGAATGGGATGAGCATTAGGGCTGACAACCCCAAGGCACCCCCTGCCTGTTGCTGTGTGCAGGGTGTGGATGGGGTTTTAGGGTTGGAAACCCTATCACCACATATCCAGACTTTTGTTTCTGAAACCATAACTGGTACACTGACAAAGTATTTTCGGCTAGGGTTGCTAGCAACAAAAGTATGGAAATGCGATGTCAGGGTTTCCAACCCTAACTCCAGGTGGGGCCATGGCTTGCACTGGCATGATGGTGGTCACGGTTTAGCTCGGCTTTCTGAGCATCATCTTTAAAAGTGTTTATTTCTGCAGACAGAACACTGGAAGAAACTTTAAAAAATGATTGCTTGTGCACTTACCCTAATGACAACTACAAAACCAAACAATCTGCAACTACAACTTCCATTCAAAGTCCTGGATGGCCAAAACAAACAATGGGTGGGACCAGAGCCTCACACATGCCAACAAGCCCACACAGCAGCGGAGGAGGAAAGCAGCATGGAAACACTGGAATGCTCACTTGCTGGAGTCCCCAGCATGCTAGCTATGATGCAATCCAAGATGCGGGCTGGCTTCACAAATATCACAGACCAAATGATCCATCTCCAGTTGGTAGTAACCGGGCTAATGGAGACCATGGCATCTCATGTAGCCAGCATCAATGAGCTTCTGCAGTGGGTTTGTGACCTGGAAGACTGCCACCTATCTCAAAAGAGTGCAATTACTTCAAAGAGAATGTCATGAATTGCAAGAGAGGGTGGACAACCAGGAAACCTGCTTCAGAAGATCCAACTTGTGAATAATGGGCTTGCCAGAAGGAACTAAAAGGAAGAGACCTGCCTTTGGGATCCATGCATGGCTGGTAAAACACAGTGGATTGCCTCCTGAAACTGAGAAATTTGAGCTAGAAAGGACGCAGAGAGTGGGTCCCCTACCAAAATCAGGTGATCGCCCGAGGCACCACCTAATAAAATACCTCCATTTTATGGATATGGAGACAGTCCTGACCACAACAAAGAAGCTGGAAGCCATCCAGATGGACAAGGTGCGAGTTTCCATATGCCAGGACTACAGCCGTGACTTACAGATGTGCAGACAAAAATTCAACACAGTTAAAAACAAACTGCACAATATGGGTTGGCCTTTCTTCTTCTTCTTCTACCCAGCTAAATTAAGAATCGATTGCCCAGGTAACCCACTGAAGTTCTTCCTTAACTACCTAGAAGCTGAGAAGTGGGTGATGGATGAAATGAAGAGATCGGATGGGAGATCACCCCTGCAAACTAATCCTACATCTGCTAGAGAAGTATTAGTCTGGAAGGGATTCAAAATCCCTTTTCATTCAGTTTTGGTTACTGAGCATTCTGTTGCCTGGGGAGAGAAGTGCAGAGTTAATTTTTATTATTGTATAATTCTTTCCTGACGTTCAGTGAAATGCGCACTCTCCTTGGGCCTGGTGTCTCCCAGCACATTGTGAGCGGGTGAGCTGCTGTGCCATGCCTCATAGTACCAGCAGCCTCACACCGGACCACAGGGGGTACCAGGGGCTCAATTGTTGTGTGTCCATTGACACTTTTGGATTCCTAGTTATGCCCTGGAGACTGGGAAGTTGGGCCCAGGGTCTTGCTTAGACTAGGTTATCAGGACTTAGTCAGACTATTGGTTGATACACCTCCCATCCATTGCACTGGATTTGTGCTACCATTCTCCTGGGCCCTGTAGTTATTTAATTTGCCTGCCATGTTATCTAGTCAACAGCCCTACCATGCCAAGGGGCATGGGTACCGATGGGCTGTGAGAATCATCGCTAGACCTCCCCAAAGGCAGGAGTCACAGCAAGCCTGTTAGGCATGGAACTGTACTTGTTTTATATGGGTAAAGGGGATCACTAGGTATATGGGGGTCCTTAAATGTTTATCTATATTTTCTTATCAATGTTATTTAATGTATAAGTGATGCTTAACGATCTTCAATAAGGACAAAGGTTCTGTTTTAAACTCAGGGGAACAATGGGGGAGAGGGACTTTGGAGAAATAGAACTGCACATTTGGGAATTCATGTGCAAGGTACTAGGCAGGGGAAGCAAGGCTAATTCTTCCAGTTACTTGACTTGATTTTGGAAGAAGGCTGGCAACAGCCACAGAATACCACATTGATCCCTACTTGAGGGATTCTTGCTGCCACTAAGAAGTGTAGAGAGAATACCTATGGTGTTCTCGGTTGCAGAATTAATACTTTCTGCTGTATTCTGACTCATTTTGCAGGGTGGATGACACCATGACACACACCCATCCTGTCGAGGGGAAGAAGGTGGCATGGTGGATGCACACCTGTCTGGTAAGAGTGACAAGATAGAACCACTTGAACAGTAAGGGACATCGGAGCACAGGTAAGTGGCTTTTTCTACAAAGTGGTCGATAAACTGTGGCTGGGGACACACTGCATGGAAGGGGCATGGGGGGATGAATAAAATGGAAAAGGTTGGGGAATGCACTAACATAATGTCTGCAGAAGGAGCACAAATGTGTCCAAGTAGCTTCTTAGTATAGATGCCCATGACTAGATCTCATTAAGCTAGTCACCATCAATTTGAAAAGGAGAGCTGACTGGGCAACTGCGTACTCAGTCAAAGGGGAAGGGGGGTGGGAACACAAGCTCACCACACTGGAGAAGCTCAATGAGGGGAAGAATGTTAAATTGCTGGGAGGTTGGGAAAGGCAGGAGGGGGGCTTAGTTTTTGTTTTGGGAAAAAAGTTAACTGTTTTTTAAACTTAGGGGATGTATCGGTAAGATTGTATAATTGTGTACTATTGATTTTACAGACAATCAGGGTTGCAGAATAATAATTGCCTTCGACATGTCTTATTACATCTGTGATAATGGGTGACTCATTGAATTTTATTTATTTATTTATTTATTTATTTATTTATTTATTTATTTATTTATTTATTTATGTATGTCTTTGATAACCGAGTAAGTGGACTGATCCAAACGAACTGATTTCAGCCATGACCCGGGCCAAGAGGAAGGCAATAAATGATAGAAAATACAGTGGTAATACATAGTGCATATCCAAGCAGTAAATACAGGTACATTGGAGCACATAGGAACAACTGGTTACAGAGAAGTAGGCTGGGTGGACAATACATAGTTATACCTATACAGAGCAACGGTTTTGTACAAATATAATAAGGAATATATACAAGGGCTGAGTAGTAATATCAAGCTGTACATTTATATACAGTGGTTGAGTCGATGTATAGGATCACATCTGAAAGGCAATTGAAATCAATATAGTAGAAACTGTAATTTTCCAGTCAGGTACAGCCTCGGAAAACCAGCAAGGCAAGAGAAAGCCAAAAGAACCATACATGAATGTGGACAGGACTAGGGAGAGGAGGCTGAAAGAGGTAGTGTTCAGAGGATAGAGAGAGAGGCAGTGCGGAAAAGGAGCATACTATGGGGGCCTGGGGTGAGTCATGGGGTGAAGCATGGCCTAGCGAACAGTTACAGGAAGATTCCATCAGTAGCCAGGCTCGCAGGTTCTTTTTGAGGGATATGTGGGAAGGGGAGGAGTGGATAGATTGTGGGAACTTGTTCCAGAGAGAGTTTGTAGACACAGATAAGACTTTACTACCCATGACCAAATGGGTGCATGGAACTTCCAGAGGAGGAGTGGAGGAAGACCTGAGGGTTCTGGGTGCTACCTTATCTAAGAATAGTGAAGACAAATGGGACAGCTGGTGATTCCTAAATGAGTTATCAATTAGGCTGCCTATAGCATAGTTGAAATATCCCTGTAGGTTTGCCCACCCTAGGATTTTGTAAAGTGTGCAGTGGTGAGTGGAGTACGGTGCCTGGAGAACAAAGAGGCAAATGGAGTTATATGTACTATTTAGGCGAGAGCAAAGTGTGGGGGCAGCGACAAAGGAGTAGACAGTGGAACAGTAGTCAAGCTGAAGGAGGAGGTTCCCTTGGGCTATGGTAAGGCGGGCCACTGGGGACAGAAATTGCTTGGTTCTGTAGGCTGCCCCAAGTTTTTGGAGTATTTTGCTTATTGTGTTTGTTATGTGTACATTGAAAGTAAGTGTGGGATCCAGAGTTACCCCTAAGTATTTGAAAGAGGAGACAGTGTTGAGTGGTGGGCCACCTGGGAAGTGTATGAGTAGGGATGTGTCTGACTTGGGGACCTTGGCTAGGAAAGGCTTCAAGCCAAATAGCATGGCCTTGTTTTTTTTTTTATTAACAAGTAGTTTTCTGGATTGGAATGTGGCTACATGGATTGTAAACGGGTTAAAGTCAGTCTATAAAAGGAAAAAAGTGTTATTGGAAGTTAAAAGGGCTAAATTGCAACTGGTACAGTTACAGGAGACCCATATGACATACAAAGAAGCTAACAAAACTGAGGGGAGTCTTGGTGGGAGGTTGATCACATCAAGTTCTTCCACTAAGGCCAGGAGGTGGCCATTTGGCTACCATGAGCACAAAAGCACAGATTCAACGGGAGGTCTGAGATGCTGAGGGAGGTATGTCCTTGCACATCTATTGGTTGAGGGATTGGGACCCCTCTTGGTGGGCTCAGTATATGCCCCCAATGTAGAAGACCTGGGGTTCTTTCAGAAATTGGCCCTAGACATGGCATCCCTGCTGGGTCTTTGGCTTCTGGGAGAGATTACAACTGCATGGTGGACACTGTATTGGATAGGTCTAACCCTGCCCTGGTGTAGAAGTCAAGGAATGCAAAAGCGTTCAGTGAGCTGGAGGATAGTTTCCTCCTGGTGGATGTTTGGCAACACCAGCATCCGACTAGTCATGACTACAGTTTTTTTTTTGTATGCTCACCACTCGTATGCCAGACTAGATCGGCTGCTAGTCAGTTTGTCCCTTCTATCTGAGGTGGGCCTAACAAAATACTCCTCAATATTAGTATCAGATCATGCCTACCTGTTCAGTTGTGGGAGGGTACAGCTGGTGAGATCCTGGCACCTTGACCCGCTATTGCTGAAGGATGGGAAATTTATGGATTTCATGTCAGGTATTATTGGGGAGTTCCTGCACCACAGTAAAAAAACTGGACACTACACACGGTATGAGATGGGAAGCGTTAAAAGCCCATATTTGGGGGAAGGTGATTGCATATGCGGCACATAAAAAGAAAACTTCCATTCAAGAATGAAAGGATCTTAGATGTAAGATATAGATATTTGAAGAAGCACAAATGAATAAGCCAACCCCTGCTTTATACTGCATAGTACAGAAATTTAAATGGGAGTATAATCTTATGTGTATGGCAACAATTGAGCATGCCATTTTACTATCCCTTGCAGGAGTGTATGGGGACAGAGGAGGGAAATATCTAGCATGGCAGTTAAAAAAGATGGAGGGAAGAGAACTATTAGCCAGATAAAAACTTGGGAGGGTGCATTGATTTCCCTAACCCTGCAAAATGGTGCAGAATTTACTGTATTCTACAAAGCCTTATATACTTCAGAGGTAAACCCCACTGCTGCCCAACAAATGGATAGTTTTTTAACAAAACCTCCTTGCCCACTGTGTCAACCAAAGAGACACAAACCCTGGACTCCCCTTGTCAGAAGAGGAGGTTCAAAAGGCATTAAAAGCACTGAAAGGAGGGAAGGTCCCAGGCACTGATGGCTTACCTATAGATTTTTTTAAAGAATTTACCCAACTATTGTTAGAGCCTTTGCTTCTCATGTTGGAAAAGAGCCTGGAAAAAGGTGTGCTTCCCCCCTCCACATAGTCAGCAACAATAACAGTCCTACCTAAACCAGGCATGGACCCCACTGCATGTGCATCATACTGCCCAATATCTCTGTTGACCACAGATTATAAGATCCTGGAGAAGGTGGTGGCCAACCTGCTTGAGACCCTACTTCCCTCTTTGATCCACTCAGACAAGACTGGATTTGTTAAAGATAGACAGGGTAAACATATTATTAGGAGAACTCTGAACATTATACACAGATGGGGAAAACTGCTCAGTGTCAAGGGACTACAGTACCGGCACTGGATGCAGAGAAAGCATTCGACCGTGTGGAGTGGGGATACATGTTTGAGACCTTGGGACACTTGGGGCTGGGCTCCCAGCTCCTGAGCTGGGTGACAATGCCATACACACTACCCACAGCACAGCTGGTCATTAATGGGGAGCTAACACAACCATTTACCTTGACCAGGGGTACCCGGCAGACAGGGTTGACTACTGTCCCCTCTTCTGAACGTAATTTCTCTGGAACCTTTGGCAGTAGCCATTAGGCAACACACTGGCATCCAGGGCTTCCAAGGTGGGGGAAGGAGTCACAAGGTGGCTCTGTATGCAGATGACCTGCTTTTATACCTTCAGGACCCGATGAGGGACCTACCGGCAGTGCATTCCCTGCTGCAGGAATACAGCACCCTCTCAAGTCATAAGATGAACTGGACTAAAATGAGCACCTCCCCATTGGTTAGAGAACCGTCCAGGACTCTCCCACATGCTGGGGGGCCTGTAGGGATTGGCTAAAGTTGCAAATTTCGCTTTCGCGGAACTTCCGCAAAATGTTGAGGAAATTTCGGATCTTTCACCATTGGCGAAACTGAGATTTACCGAGGATTTTCTCCAAGTTCCATGGACTTTTTTGTGAACTGTGAAAAAATGCATATAAACTGTGGAATTTATTCTATCCACAGTTTAATGAACTGTCAGTGAATGAGCATGTGCTTGTACAACCACGTGGTCATTCACTGACAATTCAGTGGGCCACCAGTTATGGAGTAGAGAGGAGGGCTGCATGGTGGCCCTCAGAGAGGGTGGGGGAGCAGGTTGGTAGTGGATGAACTGTCAGGGTGGGAGGGTGGGGTTCACTAGGCATGAGGAACTGGGATAAAACATTTTTTATAAGGGATCAGGGATGGGGGTCCACTAGACACCCGGGAATACTGGGAATAAAGGGTGATGAGTCGGCAGGCTGTCATCTGTTTTTTTTTGTGGATTAAGGGAATCTAGGATAGGGAGAGGGGTCTGCTAGATACCAGGGAAATAAAATGTTTTTGGAAGCCATGATAGGTGGGTAGGGGGCCACAAGACAGCTGGGAGGGATTGGAGTGTTTGTTTCTTTTTTACCGGGATCCATGGGCTATGATCCCCAGGGGGGTGTAAATCACTAGACAGCAGAGATCAGGGATTTTTTACTTGGGACCCATGACTGGTGGGTTGGGGAGCCACTAGACACTAGGAGGGTCCAATGAAGGGATTGGAGCTTTTATTTATTTATTTACTGGGACCCCTGATCAGCGGGGGGTGGATTTATGAATTAAACTGCGGTTAAAAAAAAACTCTGAACTGACCACAGGCAGTGATCCATTCTGTGGATTTTTTTTCCCACAGTTTAATAAATTAATCTACAGCCTGTATATTTATTCAGCAGTTTTAAGGTGGAATTTCCAGGAAAGTTGCAAAACATGATTTCTGAAGTTTTGCAGAAATTCAGCTGGTGGAATGTTTTTGTTTGCACATCCATAAGGGCCTGGTTATGGTTAACTCCTTGAAATATTTGGGGATATTGCTGTTGGATAAAATTGGAACTTTGTATGCCATTAATTATGGCCCCCTGGTGTAAAGGGTTGCAGAGGACTGTGAGCATTGGCAGAATCTCTCATTGTCCCTGATAGGCCAAGTAAATACCATCAAGATGTTCTTGCCGATATTATTTCCTCTGCAACACTTTAAACAAATCAATTCTATAATTCACAGGTTCCTCTGAAGGGAAGGGGCAGCACAAATAAAGCAAAATATACTCCAATTGTCTAACCCAAAGGGTGGACAGAGACTCCCAAATTTCCAGAATTATTATTGGGTGGCGCAGCTGGCTTACCTCCCTGGTGGCGTACAGGGCAGCCACCTGGTGTGGCTTATACTGGAAGAGGAATAACTGAAAGGCCCATTCCATATGCAGTTCCTGTCTGGTGCACTGGGGACTAGCCAGACCACCCGAGTACTCAACCCATGCAGTCAGACCACCATTAAGGCCTGATTGGCAGCACACAGGAAGATTAGCCATTCTCCTGCCCACTCCCTGTACACTGATTTAATCACCATAGCACATCAGAAAGGGACCTACCCAGCCCAAGTACATCAGCGCCTATTGAAATGGAGGAAACTGTTTATCTTATACAGCCCAACTATATGAGAGGGGTAAGATAAAGAAGTTTCCTGTACTAAAAACAAAATGGCACATTGCCACAGGAGCTTATTTTGTATACCTAATGATCAGGCAGAGATTGGGAGAAACATTGGGAGCAGTGGATGGCTGGGCAGCACCCTCACCTCTGGAAGAGGAACTATATAGACCTCAGCCATGTTCCAAACCATTAACCACATATTATCAAACTCTTCAGAGGGCCAGTAATGACCCAGCTGAAGGCATCAAGGCCAAATGGAACAAGAGCTGGGGGTGGAGCGGGATCCGGCAGCCTGGTCCCTAGCCATCAAACACTTCAACTCATGCTCGAGGAGGTTTAAACTCAGGTAGGTGCAGTGGAACTTTCTTTATAGAACCTACCTAACCCCAAGGAGACTTCATGCCATGGACCCAGTTAAATCCAGGCAGTGCCCTAAATGTGCAGGAGAAGATGCAGACTTTGTCCACTTAGCATTGATATGCCCCAAGGTGTCCCTGTTCTGGCATGAAGTACATAGAATAATGACTGGAGTGCTGAATGGTGGGCTGTCCATATCCCCCTTAGAATTGTTGTTTGGAGCTGATTCAGATCCACTGCAGAGTGACTCAAGCAATCAGCTATGATCCCTAGCACTAGTAAATGCAAAAAAAAAACAATAGCACAGTCTTGACTATCAGTTAGTGCACTGTCTATCCAACAATGGGCAAACAATATGTTGCACTGCTTAAAACTGGAGAAGATCCAGTTCACAGCCAATGGGGATACTGAAACATTTGTGAATCTTTGGTATCCACTCCTGCGGGCTATTGCTAATGGTGACTTTCCTATGTAGAGATCTAGAAGGGAGCTCGACCATCAGCCATATTCTAAACCCTCTCTAAAAACTGGGAAGGCCACCTATAGTAATATATAGTATTGTATACCCTAACATTGAAATGAAATAGACTAGCTTGCCTTCGGCCTACGACTTAATTATGAGTAATTAGGTGTGCCACAGTGAATGCCCCTAAACTATAGACTGCTTATAGTAATAGTAAAGGTAATTGTACTCTTTGATGCACTCTTCAACCTAATGTATTCTCTGATCCAGTGTCTGTATGGTATGATGTGAATTGTATGTACACCCCTACTACTGTATTTGTTACTGTTGTGTTACAATTAATAAAAAGATTTTACAAAAAAAAAAAAAAAAAAACTGACTTCACATCCCCCCCAAGCAACCAAAGGGGCAAGGTAACCCAAGCAAACACAGACATCCATCTTCAGGTAAGACAAACAACATACAACTCTTTCCACATGAAACAAGAGACATCCATCATCATGGTCCAGCTCTTCTTTAGCCATGGATAGATATGCAGACTTGCACACCACCTGAGAAGTGTGGTGAAAGATTTCCATAGGATCACATTGTAAATTGCAAGTAAGGAATAACACATGACAGGGTGTGTGGTAATGCTAAATTACAGCACTCTCCAGGTGGGTTGTGAGGCATGAGGCGCAGCCGAGTTTTTTTAACCACCTGGGAAGTGCGGTATATGATTCCCATATAATTGCATTGTAAATTGTAAACAAGCAATACCACACAGCAGGGTGTACGGCAATGCTAAACTACTGCATGCCCCAGGTGAGTTGTAAGGCACGAGGTGCAGCCAGGTGCCTTCAACAGCATAGGAAGTGCATAGGATCACATTGAAAATTGTAAGTAAGCAATACCACATGGCATGGTGTACAGCAATGCTAAACTGCTGCATGTCCTAGGTGGGTTATGAGACATGAGGCACAGTCGAGTGCCTTCAACCACCCTGGAAGTGCAGTATATGATTCTCATAGGATCGCATTGTAAATTGTAAGTAAGCAATACCACATGGCAGAGTCTATGGCAATGCTAAATTGCTGCATGCACTAGGTGGGTTGTCAGGCACTAGGTGCAGCCAGGTGCCTTTAACCACCTGGGAAGTTCAGTATATAATTTGCTTAGGATCACATTATATATTTCAAGTGAGCAATACCAGACAGCAAGATGTGCGGCAATGCTAAATTGCTGCATGCCTCAGGTGGGCTGTGAGGACAAGGCATAGTCGAGTGCCTTTAACCACCTAGGAAGTGTGATATAAAATTCCCATAGGATCACAATGTAAATTGTGAGTAAGCAATAACACACAACAGGGTATGCTGTAATTCTAAATTATTGCATGACCCGGGTGGGTTGTGAGGCATGAGGTGTAGCCGAGTACCACCAAACACCTGGAAAGTGTGGATGTCCTCACTCAAGTGAAAAAGGCACTTATGCTGCCACAGAAGCACAGGGCCCAAAGGGCCCTGAACTTCTGTATACACATTGATGATTGCAAGCAGATGCTGAGTGCCTTCAAAAATCTGTGGCATGTATCCATGGCCACAAAAATGCTGGACCACAATGATGGATGTCCCTTATGTTATGTAGAAAAAGTTGTATGTTGTTTGTCTTACCTGATGATGGATGTTTGTGGATGTTTGTGTTGCCTTGCCTCCTTTGGCTGCTTGGGGGGAATGAGGAGTTAGGGTTAAAAACCCTAACATCAGACTTCCATACTTTTGTTGTTTTAATAGGAACCCTAACTGATGCATTAATTGAAATTTTTGCAAAGAATTATATCATAACCATCATAGCAACAACCTCTACATACAAATTATCAGAAAATTCTCCAAGTAAACAAACTCATAGAAGGAGAGGACTCAATTGAAAATATGCATTCAGTCTCACAGTGGACACTGGCCCCATATGGTATTGCTAGAATATCTCTAGCTTTAAAAGAGCACATGTACTTCCCCACAGGAAATAACAAATGGACCACGAGGCCTCATTTTGTCAGCAAGACTCTGTATTTCTATAAGTTAAAACATGACTTAATGATGGACTAATCAAAGAATATTTTCTCCTAAAATGTGCACAAAAGAAATGTAAGCTGATTTTAAATCACTGTACAATCATTCATTTCATATTCAAAGAGAAATGCCTATGAAAAGATTGATGTGAAGAGGAGCTCGATTCCCAAAGCTCTTGACATGGTGCAAGGGGCTTGTGCCACAAAGTATGGCACAAAGTGCCCCTTGTGCCAAAAGATGCACTGGGAAAGATTCTGTAAGGTAGCCTGTGTCAACTGCAGGCTGCGTGTAACAAACGGGGATTGCGCCACCCGTGCACCACAAAATGGGCTGTGGCATGGCACTAGGAGTTTGTGACAGATGTAGGTTGCAAAATCCCCTTTATCAGGATTCTCAAAATTCTCCCAGAGCGCAAATTTCTAAATACCATTGGATCAGTGGGTACTCAGACATTTGCCTTCTGAGAGAGTTGTGCAATTTGCCACAGTGTGCTGCGGTCCCTCTCCCTATCCTTGATTGTCCCCATAGGTAATTATATATATTTCAATGGCAGTCTAGCAGCCCCCATCCAGCTATGATCCCCTGTTATGAATTATTAAAACCACCCTGGTGGTCTAGAAGACCCCCCCAAGCCCTGGTCCCACATTATGAAACACTAAATCATCCCCAGTAGTCTAGCAGTTCCCCCCCTCTCTATCCCTGATGGCCCATAGGAAATTATTTATACATATATATATATATATTTCCCTGGCAGTCTAGCACCCCCAAGTCCCGATTCCCTATTATGATAAATTAAATTATACATGATGGTCTAGCAGACCCCCCAAGCCCCTATCCCTTGTTATGATAAATTAAATAATCCTTGGTGGTCTAGAAGCTCCTCCCCACAAAGCCTTGATCCTCATAAATAATTAACACATTCCTGGTGGCCTAGTGGATCCCTATCCCCACCATGGCAAGCATTGCCTCCCCACTCCCCCATCCCGAAACCAAACCAGTGACTGGCACAGACCACCACTCCCTATCACAGCCAGCTGCCAAATGAGTTCTCAGTGAGTGCCTACTTAATTCAGTATATGCTCATTGACTGACAGCTCAGTGGGCTGTCAATCACTGAGCACATACAGTACACAGTATGTACTCATTGAGAGCTCAGTTGGTGGCAGCCCATGGTGATGACTAGTGGCATGTGCCAGTCACCAGCTCGGTTTTTGGGATGAGGAGAGCGGGGTGGTGGAACAATGCTGGGGGGGTATTTATTTAATGAATTTGGTTGACCCGGTAAGCCCACTGGGCCAAGACGTCCCATTTTCAGGGGTAACTGGGGAGAGGGGGATACAGATGGTAAGCAACTGAAATTGAACCAGATTACATTGTTGGCAGTATTTTTAATGAATGGGAGAAAATTAGTCAGGACACCAGAGAAATTCCCCTACTCTGCCTGCAGGGGTGCTGTCACTTCCTGTAGATAGGATGGAGGGACTAATTTCAGAGTCGGACACAGGAAGAGGATGAAGTGCTGATGTGGCAGGGGAGATAGCCTCCTCCCCGTCTCTCTTCCTACAGAGGTTGAAAAAGATGGAATCTCTTCAGAAACATTTATGGATTTGGAAGACCTGACTATAGAATTCAGGGAGAAGAATGGTGCAGCCAGTCCTACCTGTGTGGGGGAAATAGTGGAGAAAAGCAACAGAGAGCTGATGCAAAATAAAGATGGTCAAACAACAGAGAATGTGCAGGTACTGGATACTGAATTGAAAGAAAAAATTAAATTGCTTCAGTTAGAAAAAGAAAAGATCATACAAAGAGCTGCAGATCTATCGAAAGAGCTTGAAACTCTGGCACAAGTACCTGATAAATCCTCTGTGGTGAATAACACAGAGATGAGTCATCCAGCTTCTGACTCACAGCCAAGCCAAAAAGACAGGGTCGCTGCTTCTATCAAAAACAAGGCAGTTCAAAGCAATACTAAACAAATGGCTGGCCGTTTAAACGGCATAGACCAGTGTGCCGAGAGCCGAAGGAAAAGGAAACAGAAAGTGTTTGTCTCACTAAAAACATCAAAATGAGACTTGGAGTTGGGAAACAGTTACATTTACAGGACTCACTACGAACTGAAACAATGGAGAAAACTTACTCTTTCAGGGACAGGCAGAAGGGAGAGAGAGAGAGAGAGAGAGAGACTGGGGCTCCAGAGCTCCTCACTTTTGCATTGAAGGTTCAAGTACAGCATTCAATTGCACAAGTATTAGAGAATGCTGGTTGGAAACAGGGACAGCAGGGAGCCTGGGTTCCTGATTCTGAGGACCCTTCATATCAGGAGATGATAGAGCGTATACCTACAAAAGTGGCCACCATCAATGAACAAGACATGAGCTCCAACAAACCCTGGGGTAACACTTTTTCTATTGTATCTGTTACCAGTAATATTGATGCATGTGTTGGCAGAAATATAAATAAAGGGGAATCTATAACAAACAGAGATATTTCTGAAGGTGTGAGTGTGAATGGGGCAGATATTCCATTACGGATGGGACCCAGTGAGGAGGTCATACATAGGTCTGAAGATAGGCTAACATTAGAGCCTATATTTAAACTATCTGATTTGTTTTTAAATGAAGGGAAGCCTGCTCCCAGATGGAATGCTGTTAGGTTAGTATACAAGGGAGGCTTAGAGAACCCCCGTGATAGGATACATATAGCAAAGCGACTTTTAAAGTATTCTATGAAATTTTTTTCATCTGAGATTTTCGCCCTAATAGGGTTGGGAAATGGGAACTATGACATTAGCTTTAAAAATGTGTCAAGTCTAGACCGCTTCTGGGCCCAGTACCAGGTGTTAAAAAATACTCCTTTATGGATTCCTTTTTTTGGTGGTCCCTTTAACAAAACCCCTAGTCAAATTAATTACAGTTTTTTTTAGGAATGAAGGGGTAAACATTGAGGACATTCTCTTTTGGCTGAAACAAAGGTGTGAAATATTAAATAAACCTACGCCAAATTTGGACAGTGAGCAAATATGGGACAGGAGTTGGAGGGTGAGAATTAAGCTAATTTCCACAAATACAGGCCCTGCTCATCTCCCCAGTTCCTCTTTTTAGGGAAAGAAAGGGGATCAATATTCTATAGTGGTCAACCCAGGTTATGTTTCAAGTGTGGGTCAAGGGCCCATTTAAGTTCTGCCTGCAAATCCATGAGATGTAACCACTGTCTAGAGTTTGGACACAGTTCTGCTAATTGCCTAAACTTGTTTCATTGCAACCTTTGCGAGAGGACAGATCATGCATATGGTAGGTGTCCCTGGGCATCCCATAATAGGGAGGATTGTCCTTCACATAAGGGACTAATCAACATGGCCCAGCAACAATATGCAAAAAAGGCAGCTTCTGCAAGCATTATAGTGGCTACATCACTAGACCATTCAAGCTCCCTAGAACAGAATGTTCCTACAGACCCTCCTGCAGCAAGGGATCCTCCAGGGCAGGATTTGGAAGGAATACAGGCCACAGAGGAAGTAATGGGAATGGAAACAGGTGAAGAAGTCCAGGGTATGAATGGGGAGACAAGTGAAACAGAGCTGGACATGCCCCCACCCCACCCCCAGGAGAGAAGGATCTAACTTTTAGAATGGTATCTCATAAAAAAGAAATAAACAAGGGGGAAAGCTGTGTCACAGGGGAACAGGAAAGTTAATAGGAAGGAAACTGCCTCAGTACAGACTGTAAACAAATATGCTTTATTAAATTCAGAGGGAACCAATGGTGAGTCTGAATGGGAGTGGACAGATGGTTCTTCAGTAACATCCATTACAGATTCTGAAGGAGGAGGGGGAGATTCAATAGCAAAATGAACAAAACAGTGAAGGTCATCCAAAATGCCATTAAGCAAGTATACTGACATTTTGCCTGTTTTTATATTATGGGGTCATTAAAAATCATTACTCAAAACATCAATAGTATTAAAAAGGATAGAAAGAGGGCTTGGGCCCTGCTTACTCTGGACAATTTACACAGTGACATCATTTGTATTCAGGACACTCATCTTAACACCCATGCTGAATTACAATCTGCATCCAGAACCTGGTTGGCAGGGGCCTCCTTTTGGTCCTCAGTGACCGAACCCTGTGATGGGGTAGGCATTTTACTAGCTTACCCACTCCTAAAAGTATCCAGATTAGTTGACATACATCCAGGAAGGGCTTTGATGTTAGATATTTCCTACATGTCAGAAAGGTTTTGTATAATAACAGTGTATGCTCCCCAAACTAAAGCACAGAGAGTAGCCTTGTTTAAAGAGATTCAGCTTTATCTACATACATCCAGACTTGTAATCTGGTCAGGAGATTTTAACTGTGGACTCTCTACAACTGATAGAGGCCTTCAAACCTCAAAGTTGTTTTGTGACACTACAGCATTGCTACAGATAGTTAGACCAGCTGGTTTGGTGAATACCTATAGAAGGAAACATCTAAATGGGGGGTTACATATTTTAGGGGTACCTTAAGGACTCGGATAGATTTTACCTTTGCATCTCAAGTCTTAAACATTCTTTCTGCTTCCACAATCCCTAATGAATTTTCAGATCATATAGTAGTTCAGATTCAGGTATCATGAGAGGGAACCCCATGATGTAAGAAAAACAAATGGTGTTTAAATGAAACACTTTTACAGGATCCAAAAAGGAAAAGGATGTGGAATCAGGACTGGTTAGCCAGGCTTTCAGTAGTGGAAATGTATGAGAACATTACAGAATGGTGGGAGGACTCTAAAAAGAACTGGCAGAAACATTTTTCAAAATAGAGCTACATATATAGCTAATAAGGAATATATGCAATACTTGCAGTTAAAACAATATTTACAGCATCTTATTTCCCAGGCTGAATTGTCTAAACAGGATTATAGTGCAATCATTAAAAACAATAAGGGAAAATGTATGACATCCAGTATAATAGAGCCAAGTCCCTAAACCAGGAATTGAGATTTGGGACTCATGTAAGACAAAAATCATTAAACCCTTTGAAAGAGTGTAATAAGAGGGTTGAAAACAGATTTATTGCAGAACTAAGCACACCTACAGGACAGTTAGTAAATTCTCCCAAGGAGATTTTGAATGTGGTAGAAGAATATGTGGCAGATCTATCTGGTACCACCACTCTGGATCATAATCCCTCTAATTTATTAAAATCATTGGGGTTAACACAGATATCTGAAATAGAGGTCCAAGATTTGATTAAATATGTATCTGTAAAGGAAGTGGTAGCAGCTATTTCACAGCTAGCTCCACATTCTGCCCCAGGTATGGATGGATTAGGGTCAGGATTTTATAAACCTTTAGTATAGAATTAGTCCCTGCTTTGGAGATTCTGTTTAATTATGTTTTAATGTCATCAAATTATGCCCCTTCTATGCAGGAAGCATCTCTTGTACTGCTCCACAAGAAAGGTTCGAAACAGATAATAGGTAACTGGCATCCATTAAGTCTGTTAAATACAGATTTGAAAATCTTTAAGTAAAATCCTGAGACCAGATTATTGAAAGTAGCTCCAGAACTAATTTGTCCTTTTCAGTCTTGTTCAATACCAGGCAGGAAACAACAGGACAATCTTATGGTTCTGAGGGAATTACTCTTTAGAGGGCAGGCAGGGCAAGCACAGGGCTTCATCTTAAGTATCCACCAAGAGGAAGCTTTTGACAGGATTTCTCACAAGTTCTTGTTTAAAATTCTGAGGGCAATTGGGATTCCAGAGGTTTTTGTAAACTGGATAAAACAAATGTATAAAGGGGTCACGATCATCCCTAGTATAAATGGTTGGGAGAGAAGAGGATAAAGGTTGAATGAGGCATTAGAAAGGGTTGCCCTTTGAGTTCCCTACTTTACACCTTTGTTATTTATATTTTTATTGGAATGTTGTTAAAAGAACAAAGGATCACAGGAGTAGTAACTAACCCTGATTGTCCCCGGTCAAGGTGCTAGCATATGCAGATGATTTAGTTATAGCAATAGCTTCTTCTAGTTCTGCAGAGGCTCTAAGTAATATATTTCAGCAGTATTCCAAATTTTGAGGTTCTAAAATTGATGTGGGAAAGAGCAAGGGGGTTACAATAGGTGATACCCAGGCACCACAGTTAGGGCATAAAGGTGGTATTCAAGTGACTGATCAGCCCATCTCTATATTAGGTATAGAGTTTGGTCCAGTGGACATGGCTGTGTTAAACTGGAACGGGAAAGAGGAAAAGGCAACAGGATTAGTTAATAGCTGGAAGGGACAACAACTGTCAAAGAAAAAGAGTGGTTTTAATTAAAACACTACTGGACCCATATTTTTCTACTCAAGTTATATATACCCTCCTCCAATAAGTATGTTTACAGTCATTTACAGCATACTTTTTCAGGCGTTCTGGGGATCTAGATTGAATCCTGTCAAGAGGAAATATACATATCATTCTGTTTGCAAAGGTGAGGTGGCAATGATCAACCCGATAGGCATTCTTTTTCAGTACTTTTTTATCTGGTAATATTAGCCCAGCCATGAGACCTGGGGATCCACCATGGAAGCTAATGTTAAATGCATGGCTAGAGCCATGCAAAAGGGTATGGGAGAATAAGAACCTCAGAGGGTTGAACAGATTGGCATACACTCCTCAACATGGAGTGGAATGTATAAGAATGCTGGAGAAATGGAACATTAATATAGAACAGATAGTAATATCACATAGGAAAAAAAATATGGCTTGATTATAGATGCAGAACATAGGGCTGAAATAATGTTCCTGGAGTGCCCTGACACACAGAAAAAAAACAGTACTTCAACAACTGGTGAACCCTAGACTTCCCCATTTCATGTGGGATTGTGTTTGGTTAGGCAATGTTGGGAGATTAGGGAATAAGGGGTAATAACAAGCATAAACAGTTTGAAGAGAAATATTGCCCCAGAGTGGCATGTGGGCAAATTGTGGAAACCCAACAACACTTGTTTTAGAACGTTCATATATAAAATAATTTTGGACATATTTGGCTAGAACATGGAAGGAGCTTTTGTTCAGAAATTTGAATTATAAGACTGTAATGTATGGTCCTGTAGGAGGGCTTTTTGGGAAATACCACAAAGACACTATGTGCATAGGATTTTCAACAATAAAATATTTTATTTGGCAGGCTAGGTGCATGTGGGTTCTGCAACAGAGAGAAGTATCTCATCTGGAACTTTTTCAGAATATTGGGATATCATTGAATAAAACCATGACATTTGATATGATGAGATATACCCCTGAAAGAGCTAGGCTTTTTGGGTCAATTGCAATGAATGGGGGATCAGTGATTAGGATACTATTTTGTAGAATATTGGTATATTATAGTATGCAGGACATTGACAAATGCAGAGCAATATGTAAAATGTTTTCTTTTCTACTGAATTTTTTTTTCTGTTTGTTACAATTGGTTAATAATTTTGTTTAGAATGTATATACGATGTATTTGTATTGTAATGAAATCCAATTTTCAATAAAATTCCCCTACTCTTGTGGTAGGGGGGGTGCTATTGCTGTTTCTGTTCCCCTGTCTGTCAGAACATGGCTGACACTGGTGGTGAACGGATGACTGAAGAGTCCTCTTCTCCTATGGATCTGGATATGGCATGAAAAGTTTCGACAAGTGAGGTGGCTGGGATGCACCCGCAGCGTGGCCAGCTTTCCGCCTCTTCTATGGATGTTACCATGATTGCAGGGATGGAAGTCTAGAGTCAGAAGTGGAGTCTTCCCCTGATATATTATCTCTGGCACAGAAGCAACGCTGTTTGACAGCTGAGCTAGAATCCATTACTTGGCAGCTTCAGCAAGAATCCCTTATGTTGGAAGCTGAAAGAAAATGAAAAAGTTCTTTATCCTTGCCCCTTGGACCTATTATGTTTCGACTGGTGAAATTATTGGCAGTAGAACTGATGCTGGTAGGACTGGAACCGGCTCCGGTAGTCCCCCTGCAGTCTGTTGGGAGTGACGTGATGGATCCGTCCTGGGCGGCGGAGGAGGAGGTTCTACAAAAGGCGGGCTTGGTTCCAGTGATGGATGGTATTTGGAGGCCAGACCCTTCTATTCCTCTGCCTGGAGTAATGCCTAGCAGGTGAGAACATACACCAGCAGAGATGCAAAGCATGGTACCAAGGGGTGACCTTCGGCAGGATTCAGTTACATTTATATTGCTACTTCTAACACTGGGTTGATCAAACAGGATAGGCAGGATAAGGCCGAATTAACTGTACCTGAGGTCCCGCAGGGGCAAGTGGCCACAGGACTGTTGACAGAACCCAGACAGGAGGGGTCTGGACAACAGTCTTATGCTAGTCTTTTTCATAAACCTGTGGAACATTCCCAGAGAAGAAATGCAATAAGACTGTGGTACATTGCTAACATAGATAACCTTCCAGATTGTTTTTTTGTTGGTAAAATTTTACTTAAGCAATCGTTGGGGTTTACACCCCCGAAGGTGTATACCCTTATCCCTGCCCCGGGAGAAATTACTTTTGATGTCAGCTTTAGGACTCTTGCCCTTTTGGAATGCTTTTGGTATAAATTTGCTAATTTGAAAACCAACTCAATGAGGTCCAAATTTTTAGTTATTCCTCTGACGAAACATCCTTTTTGTGTAGTGACTGTACTCTTTTGAAATGGGGGGGTGAACATTACATATGTGGTATATTGGTTGGAGAAACAATGTTCCATCCAGGGCAATCCTGCCCCAATCCTGGATGAGGAGGGTTTTTGGAATGGAGGCTGGAAGATTAAAGTTATGCTGCAGCATGATGAACAGAACATTGTCCATCTCCCAAATTGCTTCTTTATAGGGCGGGATAAAGGTTTTCTGTTTTACCCGGGGCAGCCTCACACTTGTTTTAAGTGTGGTACCACTAGGCATTTTAGTATGAACTGTGATCTTTTGAAATGTACACATTGTGGAGACACAGGACACCCCAGTGCCCATTGCTTTAAGGACCCTAAATGTAACTTTTGTGAGGAACCTGGGCATAACTTTACGGACTGCCCATGGGCTGCAAAAAACAATGAGAACTCTGACATTGGGGTACAGAATTATTATGTCAGGACGGCTCTAAAATGACTACATGTGGGTGCTACGGCAGGGTCTTCTGGGGTTCAGCCTCAGTCTGAAGATAGGGATGTCCCACAGAGTCAGTCGGATCGACAGATGAGAGTGGATCAGGAACTTGTGGTAGTGGAAGAACCACTTTTGATAAAGGAGCCTCAGCTGAACTGTATGGTCCCCCTCCCATGGCACCTTCCTAGGACTTGGACTTCCAGGTAGCCATGGGGAAGAAGGGTAAGATCTCTGCCCCAAAACTCCGTAAACAACTCACCGTGGGTGTCCCCCTTCCTTTGAGCAATCAATATTCTACTTTGCAGGATATCTCTCCTGATGCAGCTGGAGACTTGAACACAACTTCCCTACCTTCTCCTCAGCCAGAGATTTTATCCTAGGCTTATACTACTGAGGACACTAGACCCAAGTTTAAAAGGAGTGGAAGGGTAACAAGGGCATCGAACAGAATTATTTGAATCTTGTTTGTTGATTGATGGACTCTCACCTATATAAATTTACTCCCGCATCCTTTAATGCGATCAGTCTTAAGTCAGAGAAAAAGCGTATGAGCACCTATGCCCAGTTTATATCCTCTGATTTTGATTGTCTCTTCCTTCAGGATGTTTGGCTGCATTCCCCTTTGGGGAGAGAGGTTGCTAGTAATAGTTGGGTTTGGGGGCATAGTTTTTGGTCACAGGGTGAGGAGACTTGCTCAGGGGAGGGTTTCTGTTTTTTTTCTAGAGTTCAGGTGGTACACAGTTTAGAAATTGTACTGGGGAAAGCTTTCCTTATGGATGTTAGTTTTAGGGGGATGGATTTGAGCCTTATTAATGTGTATGCTCCTCAGTTAAAATCTGAATGTGCACAGCTTTTCCAAAAGCTTAAACTCTTTCTTTTTACCACTAGGTCAGTTGTTTTTTTTTTTTTTGTGGGGGATTTTAACTGTGGTTTATCATGAATGGATAGGGGATTACTGACCGACAAGCCTTTTTGGGATTCCAATGCATTAAACACTGTGATTTCTGAAATGGGTTTGTTGGATGCCTTTTCCACCTTTTTTCAGGTGGTCCCTCATACATATTTTTGTGATCCTCATTCCTCTTGGATTGGCTATGTTTTTATTTCAGAGGTCTTGCAGCTTCAAAAGGCACAGATGGTAGTGATGGCCACTTCGGACCATAGATTGTTAAAAATTATTTTGGGAAACTTACCTGAGCAGTGAAATGTGGTACATCGCCTGGGTCGGATGGTCTACCACATGAAGTCTATAAATTACTTTTTGAGGCCCTAGGAGATGAATTGACATCCCTTTATAACTTGGCTTTGCAGTTAGGGTCACTTCCAAACAGTATGTATTTGGGTGTTTTGGTGCTATTGTATAAATCAGGTGAACGAGGGAACTTAAAAAACTGGAGACTGATTACCCTCCTGAGTACCAATTATAAAATCCTTATGAAAGTATTAGGTAACTGTTTTATGAGGGTTCTGGATGGGATTATATACCCCACGCAATTTAGTGGGGTTCCCTCACCCAAGGTGCAGGATGCTTTGATTTTTATTCGTGAAATTTTTCTGAAGGGACAAAATGGGGAAGTTATGGGATATCTAGTTAACTTGGATCAGTCTAAAGCCGTTGATTGAATAGAATATGATTATTTGTCAGAAGTTTTACAGGCATATAACTTTCCCCATCATTTCATTTTGTGGTTACAGACTTGTTATTGTGAGATTAAGCTTTTGCCTAGTGTTATTGGGTGGTCCAGTGCAGCAGTTAGGGTGACAATAGGGGTTCCACAAGGGTGCCCCTTGTGCCCTTTTTTATATATTTTGACTCTGAACCCCTTACTGCATCGTATTAATGCAGAACCCAATATTCTTGGTTTGTCAGTAGGTTGTGAGGACACTCCTATTTGTACTGTGGTATATGCGGATGATGTAGGACTTATTTTGGTGGACAAAGCTTCCTTTCAAATGGCACTGACATTGTTAGACAGTTTTTCCAAGATGACTGAGAGAGCCCTGAAGATGCAGAAGTGTTGTTGTTTACCGATTGGTCTGGGCATTGGTTTACAGGTTGCTCTTTTGGATATTCCTCGAAGATCGGGATATACTAAAATTTTGGGTATATATTTTGGCAGTCCAGATCCACAATTTTATAATTGGGACCTCAAATTACATGATGCACAGGACAAAGTAACATCCTGGAATAAATAGTGTATGTAAAAAAAAAAAGGTATATTTGATCAAGAATGTTTTATTACCCATGTTCCTTTGTTTAAGCGCAATTTTCCTCCCCCTCAGAGTCTAGAAGCTTCCCCATACAGTACTTTTTTTCAGTGTCTCTGGGGCAGCCATTTGAACCCCCTCAAGAGAGGTATTACGTATTTACCCATGGCACAAGGAAGTTTGGGGATGATAAACCCCCTGGTTTTTCTGTATGTCACCTTTATTTATACCAATATTGTCCCACATTTACGGGGGAGCAGTACCCCTTGGGGTCCTTGGTTGTTGGATTATTCTGCTCCCATTTTGCAGTCTTGGGAGGACCAGTTCCCAATTTCAAAACAAAAACATGTTTTGGGGGTTCTCCAATATTTTGCAGATTTAGTGGCCAAACTGAAGTCTTGGTTGGTGATTAAGTCTTACCTACTTGTCATGTCACAAAAGTATTTTTATGCCAGTATTCTGGAAGTACATTTTACTGAGAACCCCTGTTTTTTTGAGTGGGCCCCTGCTGTGCAGAAATTGCTCATTGGCATTTTGGTTAGCAGGAGGGTACCGATCCATATGTGGAATTTTTTTGAGGCTTTCTCTTCATCTGAGGCTGGGTGTTCAGGGAAATCTAAAACATTCAGTAAGAGTTTACAGGACAGGGAATGTCCCAGATTAGATCAATGCGTGGGAGAACAGGAGACTATGAAACACCTTTTTCTTGATTGTCCCTTTGTGATTTCCTTTTGGCAGTATATGTGTAAAATATGGCCTCCGAACCCTTTTAGAACAGTCACTCCTGAAATTCTGTGTGAGGGCATTTTTCTGGGGTGGTGGGCAAAATATGATGGATTAACAATGCAACCGATTTTGTTGAGTATTACATTTCAGCTTTGGTAGGCATGGTGCAGTCTCACCTTACGACAGCAACATAAATCTGTAGAGCAGACAATGTTTTCAGTACAACAGGATATTTCTACTTTGCAAAGCTAGGATAGGGCGGTGTTTTCCCAACATCTTTTTTATTTATGGTGGAGACATATGACCTGGTTAGATATGGGGTAGGGGGTCTGTATAAAGGGGTTTTGCCTTACTGCTTCTCTGACATAATGTGGAATAATTAAAATACATAAAAGGAAGATATATGTATGACCTTTTCCTTTGACCTTACAGTATGACGTAATACTTCTTTATGGTTTTATTTTTATTTTGTTCTGATTTTGTATTCAGTAAAATGTTTTTTCTTAATCTTGTTCTGTGGTTTGCATAACAACAATTCCCCAACTAATTTCATGGGTAGGGGGAGGGGGTCTGTTTAATACATTTTTTCTTTATATATAAGAACAGCATGTTTGAGATACTACTGCTTTTTGATTCCTTTTTTCATATTTTTCTCTTAAGATTTTGCATGATGACTGATGTTTTTTTGTTGTTCTTTTCACTTATGGGGGGATTAGATTGTTGCATTAATTTTTGAGTTCTAAAACTTTGGTTGACAATGTATTAATGTAATAGTTATTTGAGTTCTCTTATTTTTATGAATTATATCTCATTCTGTGTAAAGTCAACACTGTTTGTTATTGAAGTTATAATAACATATTCCCCTATTCTTATAGTGTGTGTGTGTGTGGGGGTGGGTTAGTGTTTATGATTGAATTTAGGCCTTGTTCATTTATTTTAAGTTGCCTAGGTATGCTTATAAATATTCTATTGATTTTATTTTATAATTTTGTATACTTTTGTGGGAGTTCTCACTGGTTTGTATTTTCTTGCTTTTGAAATTCTTGTATGATGTAGCCCTTTTTTATTTCTTTCATTATGGTTTGTATGCAGTAATACAATTTTGTATGTTTAGTGTTGAGTTTTGATTAAAAAATTCCCCTACTCTTTTTGAATAAGTGCCATGGGATCATTAGCATCCTCCTGAACCACCACCAATCCAGGCAGATGGGACCTCAGTTTAACGTCTCATCCAAAAGACGGCACCTCAGAAGTGCAGCACCTCCCTCAGGCTGCACTACAGTGTCAGTATTGGGATAGTAACCCAAGTGCCAGATGTGGGAACTGAACCCACAGCCCTCTGATCTCCCAGCCTTAGAGGTGAGTGTGCTATCTACTGAGCTCTGGGGGTCCACTAGACCACCAGGGGTGTGTTAATTATTCATAATGGGGATTGGGGCTATGGAGGGACTACTAGACTGTCAGGGAAATATATATATAATTTCCTATGGTGATCAGGGGTTAGGGAGGGTGGGTTCACTAGACCACCAGGGAATGACTGATATTTACATGTCAGGTTTTGGGTATATCGGGGCTGGGGGACCTCTAGACTACCAAGGAATGACTCATTTATACATGTTAGGTTTTAGGCATATTGTGGTTTTGGGAGAGGACTGTTAGATCACCAGGGAATGATTGATTTACACTTGTTAGGGTTGGAGCATATTGGGGCTGGAGGGAGGGTCTGCTAAACTATCAGGGAATACAAGTTTCAGGCATATCAGAGCTGGGGGGTCTGCTAGACAACCAGGGAATAATCGATTTATACATGTTAGGTTTCGAGCATATCAAGGCTGGGGGAGTCCTTTAAACTACCAGGAATGCGAGTTTTGCACAAGTTTCATGCATACCAGGGCTGGGGGACTGCTAGACCACCAGGGAATAACTGATTTATACATGTTAGGTTTCAAGCATATTGGTGCTGGGGGAGTCCTTTAAACTACCAGGTAATGCCAGTTTTGCACAAGTTTCATGCATACCAGGGCTGGGGGGAGGACTGCTAGACCACCAGGGAATGATTGATTTTTACATGTTAAGTTTCGGGCATATCGAGGCTGTGGGGGAGCTGCTAGCCACAGGGATGTGCTAGAGTGGCACATAGCCACCCCACAGCTTGAAGCAAACCCTCCAGATGCAACATCTGTTTGGTGCATGGCCAGGGCTACCACAAACTGATCAGATTAGAATCGGGTACAGGATACCTGGTGCACTGGGCTTTGATGCAAGAAGTCTTTTGCCGTAGCTTGCATCACTCTAAGGGTCCTTTGAGAACTGAGCTCCAGGTTTCAAATAGAGTTGTATGAATTTTTTTCTGCATGCAGAATTCACATAAGATTTGTATTTGTCTTTTGCATTTGTGGAAATTTGCAGAATATTTGCACATTTAGTGTAATTCTGCATTGCAGTCCTCAAGCTGTGGGCAATAAAATAAGGAAAGTGACAATTATGTTTTCCTTTCTCATGGAAATGTGATCAATATGTTCCACTAAACATTGTTCTGAAGTTGAGAACAACTCCAAAAATTGTGAGAAAACTCTCAAATTGTGGACAGAAAACATTTTGAATTGCTACAGAAATTTTGCATAATTTGGAATTTCACAGTTCCTTCCTCATTTTGTGAGCTTTACAGGAAGTAAAATTTTGCAGCGCTCTATTTGCAGAATGATTTCCTTGTAGTCAGATAGTTAGAGTCAAAAACTAAAAACTAGCCTATCCCAGGAGCTGGAATCCTGAAAAAGAGGGAGTAAGTAGTCAGGAAGATTTTAGCAATGTAATGGTAACATTTTTAGCAGTACTGTATGGGCTTTCAGTTGTTTAACCATGCAAACTTGAAACTTCAAACTGGAGGGTCTGGGAAGAGGGGGAGGCATCACTGGCAGGAGGGGGGAGGGCTAAGCAGGGACAAGAGGTAGCGGAAGTGGAAATCACAGCAGAGAGAGTGAGGGAAGCCCTCAGGTCCCTTAAGATGGAGAAAGCACTGGGGCCGGATAAATGACATCCCAGAGTGCTGAAGGAACTTTCGGATGTCCTGGCAAAACCCCTGGTGGAGCTTTTCAACATCTTTCTGAGGATAGGGTGGGTGCCCCAGGACTGGAAGTTGGCGCATATAGTGCCTATCCACAAGGGGGGATCAAGGGAGGTGGCAGGGAACTACAGGCCTGTCAGCCTGACATCAGTGGTGGGCAAGGTGATGGAGGGTATTGTCAAGGAGAGGCTGGGGGGGACCTGGAAAAGTCAGGGTGCCTGGATGATAGACAGCATGGATTCATCCCGGGGAAATCATGTCAGACAAACCTTGTGGAGTTCTATGACTGGGTGATGAGTGCCTTGGACCTGGGTAGACCAGTGAACGTCCTCTTTCTAGACTTCAGCAAGGCATTTGACTCTGTTCCTCATGTGGGCCTGTTGGATAAGCTGGGAGAAATGGGGGTAGGGAACCAGATGATCAGATGGATAGGCAATTGGCTCCAGGACCAGACCCAGAGGGTCATAGTTGGTGGGATAGTCTCATCCTCAAGGAGGGTCATTAGTGGGGTCCCACAGGGATCAGTCCTTGGGCCCCTCCTGTTCAACGCCTACATCTCTGACATAAGGACAGGAATCAGGAGTGAGATGAGTCTCTTTGTGGATGACTCAAAACTGGGGGCGGTGGTGGATGGGGAGGAGGGGAGGGTGGCCCTACAGGGGGACCTGGAGGCTCTGGAAAGATGGTCTAGAAAGTGGAAGCTGAGGTTCAATGCAGGGAAATGCAAAGTACTCCACCTGGGGGCCAGAAACCCAGGCCAAGTGTACACCCTGGGGGGGAATGCTACAAGTCTCAATGGCTGAGAGGGACCTGGGGGTGGTGGTGGTGGATGTCAAGATGAACAACTCGGAGACTTGTAGGAGGGCAGCAGCCAGGGCCAACAGGATGCTGGGATGCATCGCTAGGGGATCACCTCCAGAAGAGAGGAAGTGATACTCCTCTGTATAACTGCTTGGTGAGGCCGCACCTTGAGTACTGCGTGCAGTTTTGGAGGCCACACTTAAAGAGGGACATTAAACTCCTGGAGAGGGTCCAGAGGAGGGCAATCAAAATGATTTGGGGCTTGGGGACAGGACCTATGAGGAGAGGCTTGAAGAGCTAATATGTACACATTGGAAGAGAGAGAAGGGGGACATGATAGAGGTCTTCAGGTACATGAAGAGGGTAAATAGGGAGGAACAGTCAGGGTGCTTCAAAGAAGGAGGAGGGGCCACTAGAGGTCATGGGTGGAAGCTGGAGGGGGGAAGATTCAGGGGAGAAAGGAGGAGGTGCTACTTCACTGAGAAGGTGGTGGAGCCATGGAATGCACTGCCTAGGGGTCTGGTGGAGGCAGAGACGGTGGAGGGGTTCAAGAGAGGGTGGAACAGGTACGGGAAGGGTTCTGAAACAAAATCCAATGCAGTGAGAATATCGGAACTGGGAAGGAGAAGCCAGAGAAGGCGAGGGGGGCAGCACGGTCAGCACCCAGGGTGGGGGCTGACCAAACGAGCAGACACGAAAGACCGTTAGGCCTATTCTGCTTGCATTTTAGTATGCTAGTATGTTAGAGGCTGGTCATGATTTTGTTGGGCAGGACTGACTCTTACCATGCCTTCCACTGACCAGCATTTCATCATGAATGTCTCAGAATTCTTTGGATGATGACTTTGTTGTCACTTTCATCAGCTTCTCCTCCCTCTGATTCCCATTCTGCTGATCTTTGTTTACCTCTCCCACAACCTTCCCTGCTCT
This sequence comes from Neoceratodus forsteri, assembly GCA_016271365.2. Classification (NCBI taxonomy): domain Eukaryota; kingdom Metazoa; phylum Chordata; order Ceratodontiformes; family Ceratodontidae; genus Neoceratodus; species Neoceratodus forsteri. The sequence goes on along the minus strand of CM057450.1, from coordinate 254,848,503 downwards.
GCCTTGGGCTCCACATGCTTTACAGTCTTTCAGCTACTGTCCCAGCCAGATTCTGTGCTGCTCCCACTTCATTTTTCTTGCTTCTCCTCATTGCCAATATCTTGCAGTCTTCGTTGTGACTCCCAGCAGTTGCTTCCGCACATAGCATTCTTCAGTCTCCATAACTGGGAATTCACTCCTGCCTCTGTTTTCAAGCCATCCAGTGCTGCCTTATCCACTTAGCTGTGACTGGCTACTGCTTTTCATGGTCTATCTCTCTCTTGACTCCAGCTCTGCCTTTACTTTTGCAGTGGCTCAGCTTCTGCGGTGTTACCTGCATGCCCTGCCTTCTGTTCAGTGTCTCCTTTCCCTGAATGAACTTCCTGCTTCTCCCTGCTGCTTTCCAGTGCCCAAACTACTTTAATCAGTGCTTTACAGGTCTGCCAGGGGTGTTCCTTGATGCTTCTCCTTCACTGCCTGTGAAAGAGCCTATCCCACTAACAAATTGGCTACCTCTACTGCCTTGTCCTGCTGCAGGGCATTTTTACCACTGATATCACCTTTTGGCATCTCCATTCCTTCCTTCTTGACATGCTTTGTCTGCCTCACTGCACTTGTGGCTTCCTGCCAACTCCCTCCTCCTGGGTCAGCATCCTGCCATCTATCACCTTGGTTGTCCTTTTTTGCCTTGGCCTTTGGCTGCCATAAATGTGCTTTAACTTCTGTTTGGTTCTTTGTGCTTTCTGGATCTTTTAACCTTCATGATTAAGGGCCATACACCCTATACATTATCATACTTTTCTTCTAGGAACTACTTCCCAATTGGTGAGCCTTCTATATGCCCTGATTGCTCACCTTAAATATGCTGTTCTGATCAACAAATGCTTTGTCAGTATGCCCAAACCACCATTTGATTCATCTCCTCAGGCCTCAGCTCTCATGCATTCATACAAGCTTTATCCTCTCATTCTGCTTTATCCCTTAATGCTGCAAACACTTGCACATTACCACTCAGATTCAGAGCTGCATCCCTCAGTGGTCAAGCTCTAATAACAACCAGGCTGTGCCTGTCATGGGTCAGACTCCAGTGACAAGCACTCAAGGCCTGGGCTGTGCCCCTCCATTGCTCAGATCCAACAATACATTTATGGGCATTGTTTTCAGATATGGGCAGCTTTGCCTGTAGTGGATATTTCAGATGTAATTTCTTCTGCTGGAGGTTCACTCAGCCAACCTCAAGTTCCTTCATTTCTGGGCTTCCCTACAATCTCCTCTCTGAGGATGTAGATCACACCTACTGGAACTCCTTAAGATGCAGGGCCCAGCCCTGTAGCACTGTGGCAAGAGTGGATAGTCTCATTGAGACACTAGAAGATAACAAAGATCCCTTATTTCTGGAGCATCATGTATGAAGTCTTGAATCTTGGAGCTCATAATGCAATCTAATTCCTAATAAATTAATGCCTGGAGCAACTGGGACCTAGAACCTTGGATCCACAGAGGCTTCCTCCACAAGGGGATTTTTTCTTTGCTGTGTAAATAGTCAAACAATAGAATTCTGCCTACAGTAACATAGAAACATATAATTTTTTGGAAAACAAGGACTGCTTGGCACACCCAGTCTTCCCAGATGGTCCCTGCCTAGTCTGTGTCTGTAAATCCTAACTGGTCCCCAGTCACTCTCCCTTCTCCCTGCCTGTTTACTAATGTTCTCCTATGTCTATCCCATGCATGCATGAAGCCTGCTACTGTTTTTCCTCCACCACATCTGTTGGTAGTCTGTCCCGGGTGTCCACTACTCTTTCAATGAAGTAGTACTTCCTCACATCCTTTTTTATACCCCCCCCCTTCCAGATTCATTGCATACCCTCCTGTCCTGGTGCTCTTTCTCATTTGAAAAATGTTTCCCCTGCTGCAACTTGTTCACCTCCATCATGTCCCCTCCCACCCTCCACCCTCCTCTCTTCCAGCATTTACATGTTGAGAACCCTTAGCTTCTCTTCTTAGGGCATTTGATGTAATCCCTGCACCATTTTAGTTGCCTTTTTCTGGATGCCTTCACCCTGCCTATGCTCTTTCTGAGGTGCGGCCTCCAGAAATGGACACAGTACTCTAGGCTGTGTCTCACCAGCGAGCAATACAGTGACAACACCACCTCCATCCTCCTGCTGGAGCTACCTCTCCCTAAGAATCCAGGTTTCACATTGACCATATCCACTGCTTTGTCACACTGCACTGCCACTGTGAGGTCATCAGCTATAATAACCCTAAGGCCTTTTGCTGCTTCTCTTGGTGAGGGATTTTGCACTTTACTGCATTGAACCCCAACTCCAAGGTCTCTACTCATTCTCTCCACCCCTTCCTGAGTATCTGCCATTTTACAGATTTTGATGTCATCTACAAAATGGCTTACTTTCTCTTCCATTTCTTCTGGATTAACCTTTCTTTTAACAAGGTTAACCTTTCTTTTAATAAGGTGCCTATTGATCTCCCCATCACTAATGTAAGACTGACTGGCCTATAGTTGCTTGCTTCCACTCTGCTGCTTCTCTTATGAAGAGGGACCACGTTTGCACTCCTCCAGTCCTCTGGAACCACTTATATTTCCAGTGAGCTGTTGAATAAGGCTGTCAGTGGGGCAGATGGCACATCCCTGAGTTCCTTCAGTACCTTTGGGTGTATTCCATCCAGTTCCATAATCTTGCCCATTTTCAGAGCTGCAAGTTCTTTCAGGAGCCTTTCCTCTGAAAATCGACTTGTGTCCACCCCCACTTTGTTCCTGCTGCTCTTTGTGGTTTATCCTCCCTCCAGCCACTGTGAAGACTGAGGAGAAGTACCTCTTTAATGATACATGCTTTTCCTTGAGCCTCTTTCATGCAGTCGCCCCTTGACACCCTCCTTATTCTCACTATCCCTTTCATTTATTTCTTCTTCTCACTCATTTACCTGAAGAAAGTCTTACCCCCTTTGGCTACCCCTGTAGCTATCCTTTCCTCTGTCTGCCCTTTACTCCCTTCACTGCCTTGCCTGCTTCATCCTGTTTTAGGAGAATGAAGTTTAAGCTAAGCTGCATGAGTTGGTAGATATATGTTTTTCAGTGATTTTTAGTTTCTTTGTGTGTTTATTTTTGTTTTCTTCTTGTTTCCACTTTTACAGGTCTCTTTTAAAATGGATTCTGCTTTAATCTCTATTTGGAATGGATGTTCTCCTTTCTCTCTACACATGAGAATGGCTATATTGTGGGAGAATTTATCCCAATATGATGTCACTATTTGTTTGGAATTATAAAATATAAGAGTAATTGTTAAGTTCTATCCAGCTTTTGTTTCTATAGCCTAACTAACCTTAGGTTATAGATATTAAATAATGGTTGTTATTAATCTTCACATCTATGGTGTAAAATGAATTAAGTCATTGTTCCTTTAAGTGGTAGCATTTAAAAGCTGACCACTATACACACTTACTCCTCCTCCCCCCCCCCCGACAAAGAATCTGCAAGGGTTTGAAGTGCTGGGGTTTGAATTTTTTGCAGCTTGTCATTTTTTCCAACTACTATGCACTTCAGCATAATAAATTGACACTTGCATTTATATTTGCCACCGTTTGGGTTTTCTTTGTGCACCTTTTGTTTTTTGCTTCATCCTGTTTTACTTGGTAAACCTTCCAGCCTTCTTCCCTCTGTGTTTCCTTATACCTCCTTAATGCAACTCTTTTTCCCCCTAACCACATTTGCCACTTCCCCAGAGAACCATACTGGCCTCTTTTTATTTATTTATTTTAGCTATTTATTTGAATTTTGGTAACTGGGTGGGACCACTGAGACAAGGTCCCTTTTTCAGGGGTGACCTGGGGAGGGGTAACAAGGGGAGCAAAGGGAAATGTATACAGACACTTAAGAAAAAGTACAAGGGGAGTGTGTGCAGACACTTCTTCAGCATTAGCATATAAAGCAATTAATTAAAAAGTACAAACAAACAGTGGACAAATAGACAAACAAAGTACAGACAAAATATTAAATCATACATCAAGTTCATATTGATGGAGGAGTTTCAGTCTCCTTCTAAAGTATAGTAGGTTGGAACTCTGCCTGCAGCATAACAGAGGGGAATATGAGCCAGAAGGGAAGGGGGTGGGGGAAGATAGTAGGGAGAGCAGGGGTGAGGGAGAAAGGGATGAAAGTGGGAAGGCAGTAGAGGTATTGCAAATTAGTGACAGCTGCAAGTAGGAGGAGGAAAGATTTCCTTGTAGAGTCTCTTAAAGTGAGGAAAGGAAGTGCAGGAGAGTAATTTGTGTGGGAGTTTGTTTCATTTTTAAGGTGCAGCAACATGGAAGGATCTGTTACGTATGACTAAGCGGGATTTGATGATACTTAATATGGGGCAATGAGAGGATCTAAGTGTCCTAGAGAAGGATTTCAGTTTTTCCTTCAACATTTACTCATTTCCTTCATGCAGAGGTTGGTTGCCTTAATTATGCCATCCCCTATTTTTCCCCAGTGAGCCTCCACCCTTCCCTAGCATTTCCCCCGCCCCCAAAAGCAATTTCTGAGTCAGTCTCCCATTTCTTTAAAATCTGCTGTTCTAAAGTCCAGGATGATTGTTGTTATGTGGTTTGCTTCTATTCCCATTTTAATGTTAAATCAGACTGCACAGTGATCACAGCTACCTAGGGACTGCCACTGTAATGTCTGCAATGATGTTCCAGTTTGTAAGCACCAGGTTCAGCACTATCCTGTCTCTAGTGGGTTCCTTGGTTAGCTACCTTAGAAAAGCCACTAGTAGAGAGTCAAGAATTGCCCTGCTTCTTGCCAAAGCTGCAGTTGGAAGGCTCCAATCCATATTTGCCAGGCCAAAGTCCCCAAATAGTAGCACCTGTCTGTTACTTGCCATTCTAAAGATGACTTTCCCACGAGCATTATCTAAATCCTTCCCCTGTGCTGGAGATCTGTATGCAACCCCTGTATGGATAGTGGCCCCAGTACTTGTCACCAGGGTGACCTACAACAAATATAGCCCTTCTTTTTTCTCCAGGAGACCCTGTACTTCTGTGGACCAGATGACTTCCTTCCCTCACATATAGTACAACTCCTCCTCCACTACTCCCTTCCCTGTCTGTCCTAAACAGACAGTAGATTGCAATGACCATGTCCCAGTCTTGTCTGTCAGTGCACCATGACTGTGCTATGGCCACCAAATCCATGTCAGCCTCCATCATGTTAGCCTCCAGTTCTGGAATTTTATCTCCTGGACTACTTGAATTGGCAAGATTGGTCTGGATCATGGTTCTGCAAATCCTTGAGCACAATGCCTTTCACTGTTATAAATCTTCAAGCAGCACTTCTTTCCTCACAAGAAGTAAGTGTATCTGTATTTTCTATTCAATTGCTCAGTTGTGCTTTTCATTCCTAAGGTACCATTGGTATAAGTGAATTTCATCCACTAATGGGTGGTAGTCCCTGTAGCAGGGACAGAAAGGACATACACAAAACTTATACTGCACAAACACATGCAAAAATCATACCATACAACTACTGATTCCCTCAATGACCTCAGAAAAAATGCACCTACAGTAGTTGCTCACTTCATCATCATTCTTCCGACCAATCATGTTAATGTTGCTCAACCATTACCATGTTGCCTATGCATTCCTACATAGTCTCCCCTTATCCAAGTGAACCGAGCAAAGTTCTCCATGGTTTGAGTGATTTTCACTTTGAATACTCTAACAAAATCTTAAACCTGAAGGGCACAGCCCTCCCCAGGTGGCAAGGGCTCGACATTTGGTCAACGTCCCCTACCCCAGTAATCACCTCCCCTTCTCCTCCCATGCATAAAAATAAAGTTGCTGCCTTCTGGTGCTAAGGTAAGAGTCAAGACCATATTTTTAGTTACTCACCTCCCCTCCATAGTATCAGGCCTCAAAACAAGTTTATTTTAAAGCTGCCCCATGACCACTTAACTATGATGTGGGGCAGAAAGAGCAATCAAAATCTTATATTCAGCAAACTTAATTATCCCATCACAATTTAATAAAAAACAAACAAAAAAAAACACATGAAATCTTGTCATCTCCCTAGCACAAATATAGGAGCCAGCAGCAGGGGAAAGTCTAATCCTTCTCTCTAACTTAATACTTAAAGACCCCAAAGTAACATCATTTAAATGTTTTGGCCTCTGTTTTGGGTTCTTGATGCAAAATTTGGTGTGGGGTTCCAGTGCTCCTGATATACAAAACTCAGTCACCCATCTCCCTGGGCCCAGCACACCTGTTCCATTCATAAGGTAAGAACAGATTCAGGAATGAGTGGGTGCATGACTAGCAATGAGGAGTGAGAGCAGTTGTGTCTTTAACAATGCTAGAAAGATGGACCAGTATGATATCATTCATCCAACTCATTCCCTTGCCAGCTGTAGCCATACGCTTCCTATCTTAACAAAATCAGCTCATAGGTCTATTTTTATTTGTTTATTTTAATGCTTCTTGATCTACATACTTCTTGATCTAAAATATGTATCCCCTTTACCAATTCAGTCACTTCTACTGTATCACCATTTCTAGCTCTCTTCTTTGTCTGAAATGTCAGAAGTCTCATAGTCCTCTTAGAAGGAACTAACATTTGCTTACTAGTTCTCTATGGTCTTAAAATCTGTTTACTTTTTTCATTTGTGGTTTCATATAAATAGTTCAATAATGACAATTTGTAGCTGGGAGTATTTCATCTGGACTCAATAAGGTATAAGAGTCAACATCCTGAAAATAAAATATATAATTCAACCATGAGTATGGGGGATGGGGGGTGGGAGAGGGATGTTCCATTATCCAGGAATATTCACATACATAAAATAATGCAGAGAGTGAGCCTGAGCAGATAATGCACTATTAGACAATCACTTCATTATAGTGGTGCAGTAGAAACAATATCATGAGGTTGAACCCCTGTTAAACCCTGATGCCCAATAATAACATGGAGATACCCAGACAGAATTATCTGAAATTGGGATTACACATAATTGGTGCAAAAATCTCTGGATTCTGTGTATTTTGTAAGTCAGTTTAGCAGTTTAAAAGTTCTAGAAAGTTGAGAATACATGAAGACCTGAATTTTAAGACCTTTCGTTTGCTCCACAATATCACCAAAATGACAGCAAATTAAGATCTGAAACTTTTGAGTTCACTATAGTTTGGACCAAGGATAGTTCTTTAATAAGTGACTTTACTAAAAAAAAAGTGTAGATTTTAGATTATTTAGAAAAATAGTGATCAGTGCATATATTTTTTTCCCAAATTTTTCATAACAATTTTTTTCAAAACTGAGGCACTTCATTTTCATGATTAAGCACTCATTAGATATGCCCCTGTTTTTGTGAGCCTTATTTTATGAAAGTGGGAAAACCAAAAGAAAACTTTCCCCACCAAAAATAAGAAACTGTGTTGAAAGTAGGGGTACTCAAATTATGTGATATCCATCTGCTCTGTTAGGATTATTAAAAAATCTGGTCCTGGCTCTGAGTCGATTTTGATGCAAGTTAAGGCCCTAAAATAGAGTTTGTACTTGCAGTCCTATTTCTGATATTGCATCCAACTCCATAGTTAAACCTAAAAATTTCAAGTCATGTGAAAAAGCAAAGACCCCCCCTTTCCCTTACCTGTCTTTAAGTGACAGCTGCTGCACTGCTGCTGTAGGAGATGAGGGCCATAGCATCTGGTAGTTCTGGGACAGCTTCTTCAGCCCATTTAGTGCAGAGCTCCCATACATCCACCAGTTTTCTGGTATGTTTCAATCTTTAGTCCCTGACTCCCTGGCAGCACCCTAACATGATTACCATTCCAGAATCAAGCCCTGTCAGTGCATGTGTGCACTGGGCAGCCCCTCCTTACTGCAACCACTGACCACACACTAGCAGTGTGAGCTGGGCAGTTAATTACCCCACAACTGCTGCCAGCCCAGTGCCAACTCTCAGTCCAACTACCAACCCTTAGCAGCTAAAACAAAAGGAGGAATTCTCTGAATCTGCCCAACCCAACTGGCAAATTGGCAATGGCCATCACTTTCTCTGTGTGACCTTGGAAAACTGAGATAGCCAAATGGAATTAAACCCTGATTATAGCCAATAAGCATGATGCTGTGCAAGGTATATTTGGTCATGCTTAATATGTGCATACCCAGGGTCTTTGTTCCAGTTGGCCCCTCAGTTTCTGACTCATCACAGTCACACAGGGAAAGAGATGATGGCCTGGCCAACCAGAGTCTGAAATTAAACCTTTCGGGGGGGGGGGGATTTAAATTAATATCTCTGCCTCCAGTATATTATCTCTACCTTGTCTGTTTTTCTTTGATATTACTTTTTAACCTATGAACACTAAGTAGTAGACAAAATACCCAACCCCATACAGCCGTGGTGTTCATGAACAGACACTCATTAAGGATAAGAAATGGGAAAACAATGATGGAAGAATGGGGATGTCTTCTACGTCTTTACTGATTGTATAATCGGGGGACTGTATACTGATAGTTGAATGTAGGAACAGATTTTGAAATCCAAAATCCGCATTGATCAGTGTGTTTAGGATTTCATATTTTTAGACCTGATTTCTGAAAATCTAAAATCGTAAAAACAGAACAGAATCTGAAGATTCTGAATTTAACAACCAAAATTCAATCAACCCTAGCTGGTCATTAAGACTGAAAGATATGTAGTTGATAGTATAGGATGTAAGGTTGATTGTCAGGGGGAAAACAGTACATTTTAAAATATTAATAAAATTAGCCTATTACAAGTATTAGAAGCAGGCCCTGCTTTCTTGACAAGTGAAGCTGATTTTGTAACTTCCAAACCCACTTTGGTGAGGCTTAGCAGTCATAAAAGGAGGGTATATAAAAGCAAACTTTGCACATCGAAAACAAGATGATCAGCTGGCCAATAAATTCTGCAGTGGCATGACACCTGCAAGCAGAATTCAGAAGCAAACTTGAGTTGTTGAGGCCGGTCAGGGAAAAGAGGATGTAACATCGGGTGGACTGCTCTCCTCCTTCGGGCGGGAGAGGTAGCTAGGTCTGCCATTTGACTGCCAGCCTATAGCAGCAAATGTTACTTGGCAGTGCAGCTGGATCAGCTCACACAAGTGAGAGCTGAGACATGGATGAGGTTCTAATCGGAGGGTCAGGGGAAAAGAACTGAAGATATAACAAGGCAGTCTGTTGAAAGATAAGTCTGACATTTATGTGGTCAACAATGCAGGATGTAAGGTTGATTCTTCAAGTGTTTTTTGTTAAAAAGTGCTTTTTAAAATTTTATTGAAATTAAGTTGGTGGGTTGATATGTCACAAAAACAGTCCCTGCTTTCATCACTCTTGAGCATGCTTTTGTGACTCTCAAAATCATGTTTGTGAGATACAACCTCACTTTTGTGACCCTTAATCTCAAAAAAGAAAACCTAAATGGATTTGTAGGACCATGCTTGTCAACATGCAGTTGCAGTCCAATACATACAGTATGCAGCTGCTTCATGAGAGGTCCACATGGTCAATGTAACGCAAACTGCAGGTCTGCCACAGAGAGTGTCGCTATGCAGGTTCATCATTGGGTGTAAGAAAGGAGAAAGCTAAAGGTGTCAGTTGTTATACATGTTTTTCAGAAGATAAGAAAATGACCAGTAATTGTGAAATATATGTAAACGCATCTATTAAGATTGAAGTACAAAACACAGAAAGAAGGGAAATGAAAAATTAGGGCCACAGGTCCCTGCAACCTTGGCAACTTAGTGGTGATGTGCTCCTCAGAGTTTGAAGGATCATGCAATTCAGTCTGTGTATTACCCTAATACTGACACTGTCTTATTATACAGAGTAAAGCAGTGACACATCAATGCTTATCTACAGGGGCACTACAGTATGTTGGGATAAAGCCAACACTGCATCACATGGTCATTCAATAAATGAGGAACACCTCACCACCAATTTGCCAAGGTTCCATAGACTTTTGACCCTAAACTTTCATTTTCCAACTTTGTACACTTTGTGCTTCAACCCATAAATGTTGCATTAACACAGTTTTTTTTCAGTATTAATATACACATAATATATGGGGTATGTCACATGGGTTTGCCACAGATAATGTTTTTGTCTTCATGACTTATAAATAGATAGTCTGGCATGATGAACTGCAGACTGAAGGAGTGCTGTCGGTAGCCTGTGATTATGGTGATTGCGATTGAGCACTTTCAAAAAGGGAGACTCAATCGTGGCACCTGTGTACAGGGTTACCAGGCAGGGAGGGTGACCAGATGGGGGGGTCCACGAATATAGTGACAGGATGTCGCTATATGTACACGTGCACAGTGAGGGGAGTGAGCATGCCATGCTAGGGGCGGAAGGGGAGGGAGGGTTTGTGAGGTGTACTGTGGCGGTGGGCTGCCAAACTAGCCCTTTGTCGTGGTGGGTTGGTGGCAGGCTAGGGTTGCGAGGGTGCTGGGTTCAGTTCTTGGCATGTGTTTGTTTTGTTGCACCTGGACGTGATTTCTTTTCCACTTTTGCACCCTCCCCGACATGCACCCCCCCCGGAGTTGAGAATCCTTTAGTAGGGGGGTACGGGGGGCATGGTGGGTGCAGCCACCCACATAAACAAAATAAAGTCTCCTGTGCCCTTTTGCTGTGTGCCAGGAGTGTACATCACCGGAACTGATTTTTGGTGATGTACACTCACCCTAACAGCGATCGCCTTTCTGTGATTGCCATTATCACCTGGAACCGTGTTGTCCATTCGTAATGTGTGATGACTGAAAAAAATACATCTATGCAGAAACATTTTATGTTTGATTAATACAGTGTGGGAGAGTTTGTTTTGACTTATTGCATTGTCCTGGTTACATATTGTATTGTACTGCATGATGATTCCAATGTAGATTAATCAAGTTCTAAATGAAGATAAATATTTCTAAACAGTGATAAATCATTTATCTTTCTTTTAAACACATCTGCACTCAAAATGACCTTTTTATTACACACATTACAAACCCACTCCCTTTGCATAAATAATAATATGAAGCAACGCAATATTGTCTACATACACACTCAGTGGTGCCGGAATGGTTTGAAAAGTGGTAGGACCAAGGACGTAAGGGGTAAATGTTCCCCTATTAAATATATTATCATGATAGCAAAAAGTGATAGGGCCACTTATGAAAGTGGTAGGGCCATGGCCCTAGTGGTCACCCCCCGTTCTAGCACCTATGTACACACTGCTGCTCTAGTGGCAAACTTTGAACAGGTGAAACAAATAAAAAGGTAGCAAACCTGGGGCTTCAAGTGTGCTAATTTATTTAACTAACAGGTAATTAGAAGACAGCTTCCACACTGCTCAGTGCAGTGTAAAGAACTCCCATGCATATCGAAGATCCTCTGACAAAAAGGCACAGCACCTCAATACAGAAGGGAGATAAGTCCATTGCACTAAGCAGTGGGGATGCTGTCTTGTAATTTTGTGTTTGCTAGATAAATGAGCACTTTTGCTACTTTCATGTATGCACTTTGTTTTTTGTTTTACAGTAAGACTTGACAGGTGGTCTGTTGGCAGCCTAGCACACTAGCAGTGATCCCTTGGAATGTACCTTTTCATTGCTATTTTTTTGTACTTAGAGAAGTGTTTGTGATCGACTGTGGGATATACAGCATGAGGGAAAGATGCCCAGGTAGTTTGCCTTCTAGCTCAGCCAGTTCAGTGACTGAAAAGTATTCAGGGGATGTGGGCTCATTTTCCAGTTAGGCAAATTATTTCTTTCTTGCTAGAGCTTGCATTTCAAAGCCTTGTATTGGTTGATACCACATTAATAACTGATTTGAATCTGTAGTGTCCATGGATGCTGGATCTGCGGTATGGGAGAGAAAATGATGCCCTTGGAAAACTTGATAAAGTCAGTTAACCTAATGGATCAGCTGACAGAGCACCTGGATAGTATTCAGGAGGCCAGATTCAGGTACCAGATAGGTCATATTATCTCTTTCTCACTACATTATCAACTGCCAGTACCTTGCTATGATTAGTACAGAGCAAGTGCCTTTTAATCTAGTGTGCATTGAGCCCTTTGGGTGTATTTAGAATCCACAGTTGCCTTTGCATTTTGCTTGCATAAAATATTGTTATATCTGCCACAAATTATCACTCTTAGCAAAATGCCTAAGTCCCTTATAAATTGTGTATTCATGGGTCATATTCAAGGAGAACTACAGCAAAAATAAAATTTGCAAACTTGACTTTTTAAAAAAAAAGATAGCCGTCATGAGTTGGACGTGGAAGAGGGGGCACACAGATTTGAAATTCAGTACTGTCCTGGAGTGGTATACAAAGCAATAGAAAGTAAAAAATAGCAACAGTCATTAAGAAAAGCAATTCATGAAGGGGGGGGGGGTTTGTAACTAATCCTATGGGCCTCACAGTTTATTCTCATGTGTATAGTCCTGAGCTAAGCATCCATGATGCCAGTCATAGAAATACAGAAAGATAGACATTTATCAGCAGATAAGAACAGCATGGTCCACCCCATCCGCCCATTTTTTCATACCTATACTCTCACTGCTTGGTCTCCAGCTTCATTCTGCCACCCAACACTTTCCTACCAAGATTCCTTCCTGCCTCCCCCCATGCACACTTCAAGAACACCACTGTTTTCACCCCCACCACCTTCACTGGAAGTCTGTTCCAGACATCCATCATTCTTTCAATGAAGAAGACCTTCCTCTCATGCTCTCAGGGGAGTGTTTCTGTTGGACTGTATGTTGCCCCAGGACTTTAGAGGTAAGGGGAGCATCTGTACAGAATGATGATCTATCTCTTTAGAGAATAGAGTGTCTTCTGAAAAGGTATAAGTTTTCAGCTTAAACTGTGAGCTGAAACAGGTGGTTTGAGGGTTGTGAGAGAGCCCTTACCAGCACTTGAACTTTTAATATTCTGTGCATTGTTTTGTCCTGCATTCTGCTAACACTAAGCCCAGGCAATACTTAAAGGTAGTACCAGAGGGGAATCCTTTCTCAGTGAGAAGGTTTGAGGGACCCTAGATTTCTGGACCATCTGAAGAGTTACCTAGGGATGAGAGACCAAAGGTGACTGGTGCTTAGACTGTGGAAAAATCTTTTAGTCCTTTTCTGTGAACTCTTCTCTGAAATTTACTATTAAGAGAGACCAGAGTATCCAGAGGCAGTCCTCTGAGAGAGGAAGGTGCCTCTGGATTGTAAAAGCCATTTGGGCTAAGAACTTTTATAATGACTATTCCACAAGCTCATGGACTTCCTGAAAAAGAAAATTATTTTTTGAATTATTGTTTGAGAGGGTTGGGGAGTTTTGGGGGGTTTGTTGTGTAAGAGTGAATGTGCGTGTGTGTGTGAGTGATCTTTGTGTGAGAGTGATTGGTATATCAATAGTGTATACTAGTTACTGTTTTATAATTGATTTAGTGATAGTGCATAGTTGTATATTATAGATGTGGTAGACAAGGGGAGTAATAGTTAAGATGTGTTGGTCAACAGCCCCTATGGAAAAGAATTACTCACCCTCCAGGATCTGCTATCTGTTGCTGTTTGAGTGCCCCTCATTAACAGCTGGAGTATATAGGCTCTGTAGAACACTGGGGATAGTTCAGAGGGAAGAAATGGAAACCTGGGGGGTCTGGGTGGAGATCTGTTGTGGATGGAGGAGGCAGATTGGGGTGGTGGGGATGAGGAGATGTCCTGGGGCAAAATGGGCCAAGGAAATGGGTCCTTCCTGCCTGTTGCTCAGTTAATGGGCAGGTTGCTGGACCGGCCTTATTTACCTATTCTCCTTGGGCAGTGTTGTGCAATGCCAGATCTATTAAGAACAAGATGGCAATTATTGCTGATCTTGTTGCAACAAAAAGTGCCAGCCCTGTAATGGAATTGACTCTTCTGGCCAGATACTTGGTGGTACACTTCCCAAGAAAGGATCGGGGGGAGTAGTTGTCTGTTTTAAGTCAGACTTGGGCCTCCCAGCCCTCCCAGTGGGAACAACGAGATCCTTCGAATGTGTTGCCATTTAAAGGTTTGCAGGTGTAGGCTGCAGGATCCTTCTCATCTATCAATGACCAAGGAATTCCTGCAAGAAGTCGTGGACTTCGTTGTCAAACTAGTATTGGAGTCTTCCAGATGAAATATTCTACAGGACTTCAATGCCTGGGTTGATGACAAACTCTTGCAGTTTAGTCAAGACTTCCTCCAACTAATGTGTTTGCTGGGCCTGACACAGGTTGCTACCTATGCAACCCACATTCTTGGCCATTCATTGGACCTCGTCTTCCTACTGGGACTGGAGGTCTCTGACCTTATGGTGGAAATGGTCATTTGGTCAGACCACCATACTGTGAGGTTCAGCTTCAAGGCACTCCCTAATAGACCTGCCACTGTGGAGATGGTCCAGTACTGCCCTTTAAGGGGACTGACCCCACAAGGTCTGACAGCAGTGCTGGACCTAATAGGTTTGATGAGTGGATGCGAGGAGCCGGGGGAGTTGATGCTGACCTACAATAGGGTTATCGTTGAGGACCGTGACTCTATCGCACCTGTCCTTGTTCAATCCCTCACCTCACACCAGAGGTCCCCCTGATTTGATGGGACTGTCAGGGAGATGAGGATGAGGGGCCAAAGGTTGGAGCAGCACTGGTGGAAGACTGATCTGGAAGAGGACAAGCTCATATTGATGGCCCATTATAGAGATTGTCAATCAGCAATCTCTTGTAAGAAGGCAGAGTTCTGTCCAAGGAGATTTCTGTGGCAACTAACAGTCCAGCTCAGCTCTTCTCTTCCACACTGTTGATAGGTTGTGTAATACAGTCTGTTTTCAGTCCAGGGGGAGCCTTTTCACAATCAAGATGTGATGAGTTTGCTCTATTCTTTGCCAATAAGATTGCCTCCATCAGATCAGAAATCCAATCAGCACCCTCTAATGGGCCTTGCAGTAATGGCCTTGAGATCGCAGGTAGCCAGTCTGTCTGGTCTGCTTTTGACCAGTTGGCTGTCATAGATGTTGTGAAGGTCATCCAGTGGCTGTGGCCAGTGTGCTGGAGTTTGAATCTGGGACTAATGTGCCTTTTTGTAGGGGTGTGTTGATGTTATCTGCCCAGTCCTAGCCAGGAAAGTCCAATGTTCTCTAGTGACAGGGGTCTTTCTGAAATCCCTGAAGGAGGTGGTTGTGAGGCCAATCTTGAAAAAAATCTTCACTGGATCTGAACTTCCTGGCAATCTATGTATGTGTCTCTAACATGCCCTTTGTGGGTAAGGTTATTGAGAAGGTGGTGGCCATTTAACTGGAGACCCATTTAACAGCTCAGAACATCTATGATCCTCTCCAGTTAGGTTTCAGGAAAAGGCATAGTACCGAGACTGCACTAGTTCCGGTACTGAATGATCTCCTAGTGGCAAGGGATTATGGAAATCATTCCATCTTGATTCTGCGTTCGTTCTCTTGGCTGCATTTGACACTGTGGACCATGGGGTGCTGATGGAGTGTCTGTTGGTCTGTTGTGGACTGGCTGGTACAGTCCTCAACTGATTTAAATATTTCCTCATTGGCAGATCGCAGAGGGTTGTGTTGAGGATTTTTTCCTCAGCACCTCTCCCCCTACCATGTGGGGTACCACGGGGCTATGTTCTGTCACCCATAACTATAGCTGTCTTTTGCACCCAAACAGCAGGAAATGGTGTATGTGCTGTGATTAACAGCTGCCTGGCTGAAATCCAAGGCTGTATGAGGGCCAACTGGCTGAAGTTGAACCCAGACAAAACTGAAGTACTAGTGATGGAACCTGTTTACCAGTGGGTGAGGAGGCAAGCTGGTCAGGTCTCTGGGCTACAGCTTGGGGACTCCCAGCTGCTTACCTCAGATCAGGTGAGGAATCTGGGCATTGTCTTGGACTATAGTTTGATGCTTAAGTCACAGGTGTCAGCCATGGTCCAAACCTCATTTTACCATCTGAGGAACATCGCTCGGATTAAACACCAGATTCCCCCTGGTGGTATGGCAGCACTGGTCCATGCCTTTGTGATCTCTCACCTTGATTACTGGAATTTCCCTATACCTAGGGCTGTTGGGGGTAGATCTTCGCTGACTGCAATTAGTACAGAATGTGGCGGCCAGGTTGTTGACTGGCCTACCTCACTGATGTCATATTACACTTGTGCTCAGCTATCTGCACTGGCTGCCTGTTAGTTAGCAGATCTCCTTAAAGGTCATCTTGCTGACCTGTAAAGCCCTACATGGGCAGGGGCCTGGCTACCTTCAAGATCTCCTGCTTCCCTACTGCCCCTCTCACCCACTTTGCTCCTCAGATGAGGGATTACTGGAGATTCCTAGGGTCCTTCTAAAAATATCGGTGCTCGAACATTTGCATTTGCAGCTCCGACCCTATGGAACTCTTTACCTTATCAGATTAGAGAAAGCCAGACCATTGACCAGTTTAAGCAGGAAATGAAAACATGCTTATTTAGACAGGCCTTCCCAGAACTGGATTAATGTATTTGTTTAGTAAGAAGGAGCTATTGATGTATTTTAATAGATTTTACTGTATTTAAATGCTCTTGATTTTATGTAAAGTGCTTTGAATCGCACTGAGAATTGCGCTATAGAAATAAAGTTTGATTGACTTGATTGACTGATCCCTCCTAAAGTTCCTCCTTTCTGCTTCATTGCATGGCCCCTATTTACATGCACCTTCTACTCTGAAAAATACTCCCATCCCGTACTTTATTCACTCCTGTGAGGTATTTATAGGCCTCTATTCACATTCCCAACTTCTAGGGTGTACATATTGAGATCTTTCAGTATCTCTTAATAGGGCTTTAGATGAAACCCATGTACCTTTTTAGTTGCCATCCTCTGGACTGCCTCCACTCTATGTCATTCCTGAAATGTGGTCACCAGTACTGGATGCAGTACTCCAGGCGGGTCTCATGAACAATCTAAACAGTGGTAATACACCCTCTTTTCTTCTGCTGGGGATACCTCTCCCTAGGCACTACAAAATCCCACTGGCCCTATTTATTGCCTTTTCACACTGCCTCACCACTCTGAGGTCATCTGATATGATTAGCCCAAGGTCCCGTTCCTGTTTGGTGATTGTTGGTACCTTTATCCTAATTTTATATTCTGCATCTAGGTTTCTGTGCCCTAGGTACATGATTTTGTACTTTTTTTTATTGAAACACAGCTACCACACCCTTGACCACTCCTCAAGTTTTCTCAGGTTGCTACACATTCTCTCCACCCTTTCTGGAGAATCTACCCTCTTGCAGATATTGGTGTCATCCGCAAGCAGGCATACTTTCTGTTACAAGTCTTCTGAATGTCACTTATAAAGACATTAAAGAAGACTGGTTCCAGTACTGAGCCCTGAAGTACCCTCACTGGTCACTCTCCCTCCCCATAGTGAGTACCATATACCACCACCTTCTGTCACCTATCCATTAACCAGTTTTGTGCCCAGTTTATCACCATGGATTCCACCCCCAAACTGCCAAATTTCCTTATGAGCATTGTATATGGAATGTTATTAAAGTTTTTGTCTGAGTCTAAGTAGGTCACACCCACCAGTCCATCCTGATCTATTTCACTGGTCACCATATCAAATAAATCAATCAGGTTCACCTGACATAACCCCCACCCCCATGAATCTGTGGTGCCTCAGATTTTGTAGTCTGATGGATTCAGGACACTCCACTAGCCTTTCATTTAAATGCATCTCTATTAACATCCCTATCACAAGCATCAGACTTACTGGCCTATAGTTGCCAGCCTCCTCCCTGCTTCGGCTTTATGAAGTGAGACTACATCTGGTCTTCTGCGGTCCTCTGAAACCACTCCTGTTTCCAGTGAGGTGTTGAATAGGGCTGTCAGAGATGCAACTAGTACCTTCCTGAGCTCCCTCAGTGCTCTTGAGTGTACTCCGTCCAGCCCCATCACTTTACCACTTTTAGATTTGTAAGTCCTTTCAGGACTGTTTCCTCTATGAGTGGGCTTGTGATTACCTTCCTCCTCCCAGTGTTCATGTTGCTTTTATGTGGTCCATCCCTCTTCTCTTCCACTGTGAAGATTGAAAAGAAGCACCTGTTTTGGATATCTGCTTTTTCCTGATCCTCCTCTGCACAGTCTCCCCCTGCTCTTTTCAACCTCATGATCCCTTCCTTTGTCTTCCTCTTTTTACTTGTGTACCTGAAAAAGTTCTTGCCCCCTTAATTATCCCTTTGGCTATCCTTTCCTCTGATTGTGCTTGTGCACCTCTCACTGCCTTCCCTGCTTCCCTCTGCTTTTCCTGGTACACCTCCCTCTCCCCTTCCCTCCGTATCTCTTTGTACCTCCTGAATACTACCCTTTTAGCCTTCTCCAGCCACTTCCCTCAAGAAACATACTGATCACTTTTACTTCCTGTTTTTGCTCATTTCATTTACACAGAAGTTTTTGTCTTCACTATACCATTCCTTAATTTGTCCCACTGTTCCTCCACACATCCAGGTAATCCTTCCCCCCGCTAGTTCACTTCTGAGGCATTCACTCATTCTTTTTAAATCTGCCCTCCTAGCCAGCCTGCCCGTGCAGTGGGAGGGCATCCACACTTGATGCCGACAACCGAGATTCGGGAATGAACCCAGGAGTTGGAGGGACAGCCGGGGCAGAGAAGGATTGAGTGCCGTATGGCGACTCTCCTTCTCCTAGGGGAGTCGAGCATTTGGTCCATCAGCAGGAGCCTGGTGGTGGCTTGGGAGCACAAAGAACTGAGGCCACACTTTAAAGGGTGGAAGGACAGACATCAGGGCATGCCTGTTGATGCAATTGCATGTCCCACCTCCAGGGAACACAAGCATCCACAAAAATCTTGCCCAGAGAGTGACACTCATATCTCTGCTGCCACTCCCATGACCAAGGTCCACCAGGGGGTCCTGCTCCCATGGCCCTGTCCTGGGGGGTAAGCCAGGGCTCATGACCAAATGTCCTGGGGAGGGAACACCTGCCTGGAGGCCCTGCCCAAGGGGGTAAGCCCACGGCTGAGGGGTGGTGAGTGGGGGTGTGGGCTGTGGAAACCTCTTTCTGATTGGGGAGAGGAATGAGGTAACTGGCAAAAAAAAAACCTCTGCCCTCCTGAAGTCCAGGAACCTCATCCTTCTGTGGTTTGTCTCTGCTGCTGTCCTTATGTTAAACCACACTGTACGGTGATCATTTTTCCCTCGGGTGGCATCTCACATTGATGTCTGTAATACTGCCCCTATTTCTGAGCACCAGGTCCACTATTGCCTCATCATGAGTGGGTTCCCTTACTGGTTTCCAGAAAAACACCCCCTGCAAGGAGTACAGGACATCTAGCTGAGGACATGGCTGGGAGGCTCCAATCTGTATCTGACAGATTGCTGTTCCCCCCCACCAGTAGCATCTCCTTCCTTTCTGCTATTGTGCTGATGGCTTCCCCCAGTGCCTTATCCAGTTCTTCATCCTGTGTTGGAGGTCTGTGTATCAATCCAGTGCAAATTGTGGCTCTGGCTCCTGTCTCCTGTCTCCTGGGTGACCCACAGTACCTCCAGTCCTCCCCCACCCGGTTCTCTTGCATTTCCATTTCCTTGATACTCTCCCTTACACACAGCACAATTCCTCCACCCTTCTTCCCCCCTATCCTTCCCAAATTGAATATAGCCTGGAATGGCTATGTCCCAGTTCTGGCTACCTGTGCAACACAACTCAGTAATGGCCACGCTATCCAGGTCTGCCTCTGCCATGGTGGCCTATAGTTCTGGAATTTTATTTCCAAGTCTCCTTCCATTTGCACACATGGTCCTCTGCTCCTTGCTCTCACTCTGCCTACAACCCCCTTTCCTTCCCTCATGCCCTACCACATTTCCCTTCTCCTTTTGACACTTTGTTCCCATCTTCCATGTTCTCTATTTCTCTGCTGTTCCCATGAACCTACTTGCTGGGGGATTTTCCTTCCCTCAAGTCCTCCCTTCCTACATCTTCAATCTGTGGAGAGGGGCAATTTATACTTCCCTTTGTCTTCTCACCCCCCCAGCTAGTTTAAATGTTCATCAAAGTAACATTCAAACAGTCCACTGAGGACTGCAATTCCCCTACCATACAGATGCAGGCCATCATCTCTGTATATACCCATATTGGTCCAGGTTGGTTCCCAGTCCACAATGTAGCCAAACCCCTTTTTTGTACCACTCCTTCAACCAAGAGTTGAAGCTCCTGGTGCAGAGCTGCCTGGCCTTCCCTTGACCATAGCCAAACTGCACCTCAGTGAATGCCATCTTATGTGATACTTGCCTTAGGTACCTCCCCAGTTACCTGAACTCTCCATCAGGCTATGATCTCTCCATCAATTTGGTGACATCTGTGTCCTCCTTACTGGCTACATTAACCTGTGGGGATTGATGGTATGTTTTACCTGGCTTCCTTTCTCCACCACCATTGGCTAGTTTAAATGGTTGCCAATGAAGCATTTAAACTGTTCACTAAGGACACCGGTCCCCTTACTGGAAAGATGCAGACCATCACACCCGTACAGGTCTGCATCCCCACAAGTGGGTCCCCATTCCCCAATGAAGCCAAAACCTTGCTCTCTGCACCAGCTCTCCAGCCAAATGTTGAAGTCACTGGTGCAGAGATTCTAAGTCTCCCCCTTGCTATGGACAGGCAGCACCTCTGAGAAGGACACAGAGTTTGCTACCTACCCAAGGGCCCCTCCCAGGTTCCCTGAACTCCTCCTGCACTCTTGCTAACTCTGCCTTGTTCCCAGCTAGGTCATTTGTCCACAGAAGGACAATGACATCCAGCTTCCCCCTCCTTGTTACCACTCTAGGGATCCCCTGGATCCACTTTCCATCCCTCTGAGCTGTGCCTCCTGGTAGGCACTTCACCTTCTTCCCCTCCCCTGCTCCGGCTGTTCCTAGCTCTACTTCCTGGACAATGGAGTCTTCCACCAGGAGTATCTTCCTCTTCCGTTGGAGTCTTCCCCCACCCATCCTTGGAGCTCCATTATGGATGCCACGCTCATCCTCCCTGAGTGCAACCTTGGGTGACCCTGTGGGGCCTTCCCATTCCTCAAGCACAACAAATGAATTTCTTAGTTGCACCAACTGGGGAATGTGCCTCTGACCCACCTCCCTTACCCTGCCCAAGCCCATGATAGTCCAATCACTCCCCTTGCTGGGCAACCTTTGAGGCAGTGAGTGTGGATATGGTGGCCTCTGGGTGTGGGCAGAGGCATCCTGAATACTAGTCAACTTAGCCCGGAAACTGACTACCTCCACTCTCATCCAAGAGAGGTGCCTGCAGATCGGGCAGCACCACGGCATCCAGAAGGTTTTCCTGTATACTGCTGCCCCATAGCCACTGCACTGCACCACTCCCAGCATTATCTCCCTTCTTGTCAGCTTGTTGCTACACTCCTTGCAACTACTGTAACCAGTAATCCTAGTCTTACCTGATTGTGTTTTTATCTCCTAACCATGATGCCTAATCTTATTCCAAACCTTTCCCCATTTCTATGTTTGCTTGCACGCATGTGCAAGAAACATAGTGCCATCATCTGAGTTTTTCAGAGGTGTGTCAGCATCTTCCAATTCAGTCAGTGTGTTTGCAGGCATGGTCACAGTTCTCCAATTACTGCTGAAGCTGTCTATGACAGCAGTTGAAAATGCAGTGGCATACAGTTGAAAGAGGGAGCTACGCTTCAGTGAGCAGCTCCTCCCCCCCCCCCACACACACACAGATCAACTGTGTCAGTTGCCTGATAGGATGGTGTAGTCTTGTCTAGCTTAGAGAGACAAGCCACATATCATTACTTTAATAAACTGTTCCCTGCCAAAGCAGGACCACCAAAATGTGTGGGTGCCTAACAGTCCTTACACACGCCAGCTCTACAAAGCACACCTTCATGGACTCCATGGGTTCTAATCCTCCAGAAAAAAAATACCTCAGCATTTGATGTGAAAACTCAGACTTCGTTGTATGTGTAATTCCGAGCGTTTTCTCTTATTAGACTCTGTCAGTGTGAACTCCCCGCTGCTAAAACCTATGCAAACGAACTTGAGTGTACTGTACTACCTGTAGGGCTTACTGTCTACCACTTTGTTCACCCCCCCATGTACCTGTAACATTTCACATCCTCGCTTGCCTTAGTCCAGCTGTGCTACATCAACCTGAAGCTCTGATAGGGCTTACTGTCTACCACTTAGTTCACTCCCCCCCATATATTGCTGTGCTACATCAGCCTAAAGCTCTGGTAGGGCTTACTGTCTACCACTTTGTTCACCCCCCCATTTCACATCCTCCCTTGATCTACAGTGAGTGGATCCCTCATTCATACGTCACATATGCACGCACAAAAAAAAAAAGTCTTCAAAAAATTAAGATACATTTATTATGTTTATGTTTGCTTGCACGCATGTGCAAGATACATAGTGCCATCATCTGAGATTTTGGAGGTGTGTCACCCGCTCTTCTGATTCAATCAGTCTGTTGGCAGGCACGGCCCCTGTAAGCCAATGCATGATGGAGCTGTCTATGACAAGCTCCAAAATGCAGTGGCGTACAGTTCAAAGGGGGAGCTATGCTTCAGTGAGCAGCAATAAGATATGGCTTGCTCATGCGCAGCTCCCCCCACACACACACGCAGGCGCGTGCCTCCGCATGCACGCACACACTGTATAGCTGACGGGGGTGCCCAATCCCCCGTCGGCTGTGCTGGCCCCCCACCCCCAAAGCTTTCCAAATGCCATGCTGGGTGCCCACCCCAGCGTGGCAACTCATGATATAGCCAGGGGGTGCCCAATCCCCCATCGGCTCCACTGTCCTCACCCCGCCCCCGAGTACTGGGTGCCATGCTGGGAGCCCACCCCAGCATGGCAATCAATGCTTTGGGCGATGGGGGTGCCCAATCTCCCATCGGCTGAATGCCCCCCTAACTGTCCTTGTGCCACACTGGGAGCCCACCCCAGCATGGCAAACATCCCGCATCGTCATTGGAAACAAAAAGAACACCTGTAAAGAAAAAACGGTCCCACGTAGTCTCCCTGGCCCCCTTCTCCCACAACCCGGCACTCCACCCACTGCGCATCTCTGTCTTCCCCACACCCCTCACCCCATACTTACCTCCGGACCTCGGCGCGATGATCTTCGGTGGACCGGAACACATCTGCACTCTTCAAAGCCAACCGCAACTGAAGAAATGCTGGTAAGCTGTATAATGGGCTAGATAGGGGGTTTTCAACTTTATTGCATATCTCAGGCATTTTTTGGAATTTTTGCACCAAATTTTCAACATGGGGTTTTTGGGACCCCTTCTCATGAATGATATCACTGTCATGGCATTATTCGGGCCTGAAGGGTGATTTCGCAGTCACTGCGCGAAATCACCTTTTGTGACCGATTAACGAAACAACACTGCCAGTGCTCATAAGGTGGGCTCTCAAGAAGCCTATTTTGAAAATTTGCTGGAAAAATTTCAAAAAATGACTGTTTTACGAGTGTGCATTGCGCAGTTCCTACGCACGCTCGTAAGTTCACAAATTTTCAATATTTTCACTCCAGATTTTCAACATTGCCATTTTACCACACCTTCATATAAGCAGTACAGCTGTCATTTTTCACATCTCACCCAAAACATGTTTCCGCCCATGTAGCGCACAATGGTGTAGTCGGTGTGCTAAATCAATGTATGGGACAAATTAAGAAAATCACAGTGACACTGTTCATGAGCAGAGGTCTTAAAGTGGCTATGTTGAAAACTTTGGTGAAAAAATTCCAAAAAATGACTGTTTTACGAGCGTGCGTTGTGCAGTTCCTACGTACACTCATAAGTTCGCAAATTTTCAATATTTACACTCCAGATTTTTAACATTGCCATTTTACCACACCTCCTTATGAACAGTACAGCTGTCATTTTTCACATCTTGCCCAAAATGTGTTTCCACCCATGTAGCGCACAATGGTGCAGTCGATGTGCAAAATCAATGTATGGGACACATTAAGAAAATCACAGTGACACTGTTCATGAGCAGAGGTCTTAAAATGGCTATGTTGAAAATTTGGTGACAAAAGTCCATAAAATGACTGTGTTACGAGTGAGCATTGTGCAGTTTCCACGCACCGTAAGTTCATGACTTTGTAATATTTTAAGTCCAGATTTTCACCAGTGGCATTTTCCACACTGCCTTATTTACAGTACAGCTGTCATTTTCACAACATGGCCGAAGTGTGTTTCACACTCAGCAGGGAGAGAGATACGTATCGCTGTGGGAAATTATTGTTCGGGACAGATAAAGAAAATCACAGTGACACTGTTCATGATCGGAGGCACCAAAATGCCTGAGTTGACAATCTGCTGTAAAAATCCCCAACCTAATTATATTACAGGTGTGAGTTGCTCAGTTTCTATGTACGCTCATGACTTCACCATTTTTTTAAATATTTTTACTGCAGATTTACAACATTGCCATTTTTTACTCCTCCCCATGAACAGTACAGCTGTCATTTTTTACATCCTGTTCGAATGTTTTTGCACCTGTGGTGCTAAATGCTGTAGTCGCTGTGCATAAGCAGCTTTCGGCTAAGAAGCTGATATTCCCCCTCTTCATGAGGTGGGGTCACAAAAAAACCATGTTGAACATTTGGAGTGAAAATATCAATGAATGCCTGAGGTATTAGAGTTTCCAACCATAACGCCCAACCCTGTAGAGAATGACAGGTATCAGGGGTGTGACTTGGGATTCTTGCCTGTAATGCTCATGCCATTCCACACCCTGCAGCCAGTGAGAAGCATCGAGGTATGCCTTGGACTCTTCGGCCCCAAAGTTCACCCCATTCTCCTATATCGCACCCATCCCACTGTATTTCCTAATGGAATGGCGTTGCACATAAGGACCAAAGACCCCAAGGAACACTGTGACACTTGCCAGTGTCTGCAGGGTGGGGTGTACTGAAATGGTGTGGCCGTTATGCCTGACGACCCAAAGGCACACCCCAATGCCTGTCACTCTCTGCAGGGTGGTGGTGGGGTTGGCTTCAGTTCAATACTTCACTGCCATTACTATTACACAGCTCTGTAACTTCTACACTATCACTGCCAATGCCAGCAAGCAAACATTCGGCATTGACAAATGCTTGTTTTATATGTTTCTCACTTCCCTTCTTCAGTTTCTTTCTGCCTCCCCTTCTACTGTGTTAGGGCTGGCTGTTAGAGCCCTTTACTGTTTCTACAGGAAGTAGTCCCAGCAGAGTAGGTGAGTCCCTATAAATGTAGAGAAGCCCAGGGTGGATGGAATGATGGTGGTAGAGTTGGAGGGCCCTTTCTTGTGTCTGCCTGTATCAAGGACAGCAAGTAATTAACCAAAAAGAAACAATCAGGAATAGGACAGATACAGGTACTGGGTCTTTGTGTCTGTGGGAGCTGGGAGGGGGAATGGGGTAATGATAATCTGTAAACAGAGCTTGCATCTGTGAGTTCAGTGTAGGACTGCACAGTGGTGAGTTGATGTAGGTCTAGGTAGAACTGTGCAGAACTGATGGACTCCAGGGCCCAGATATTCAAAAGGGTTGCGCCATGCACAATAGGGTTGCTTCAGCGCAAGTCTGAAAATACGCCATTCTGCGATATTCAGCAGGAGGCAGATGCGCCCCCCCCAAATCACGCTGAGCAATAGCGCAATGATAATGAATGTATGCGCAACTCAAGGGGGAGAAACCATGCATAAATGGCGCAGTGCAATATTCAACAACATGTGCCATGCGCAGTAGGGGAGCAAGCAGAAGTTGCGCGACAGCAGAAATGAGCCAAAAATAAAAAGGAACAAGGGACAGGTGCAAGAACGCTACAGGGAAGGCACATGAGGCTGAACTCTACCACACAAAAGGGCAGGAGAGACACACAGAGTAGGCCAGGGAAAGGGCACCCTGAACATAGAGGCACAGTGAAGGTGTGGGGAGCCACAGCCAGTGCAGAAGGGGGAAGTGCCACACAGCACAGAGGCCACCACAGGAAGGTGTTCTCGGTGCAGGGGAAGTAGCAGCCAGGACAGCGGGGGGAACACAGAAACAGCTGCCAGGGGGGTGAACACAAGCTAGGGACATGGCCAGTGCCACCATCCAGATGGAAGCAGTAATGAGGGGGGTGAGAAGGCGGGCAGCAGGGGGGCACTGCCATGGAAGGGCCCATCGGTGGTATGCCCCTAACAGGCTGTACCGAGCCCGCACCAGCTTTGAGCTGTACAGCGATACTGAGATCGTGGGCTGGTACCACCTGAATTGGACAATTCTGAGGCAGCTCTGTGAGCTGTGCAGTGATGTGTTGCAGGCACCCACTCGACGGAGCCATGCTCTGTCGGTGGAGACTAAAGTGACAGCTTGTATGTGCTTGCTCGCCATGGGTACCTTCCAGAGACCAACAGGGGACACCACAGGCACAACCCAGTTGGCCGCGTCATGCCACCTCACCCAATTCCTCAGCGCACTGCTGCCACATGCTGCGGAGTCATCCATTTCCCCAGCACACCGGCGGAGTGCACAGCAAACATACAGGAGTTCCACAGGGCAGCACATATGCCTGGCATGCTAGGGGCAATAGACTGCACCCATGTGGCCATCCGCACACCACCTGACCCCGAGGGGGCCGCATATATCAATCGGAAGGGCTATGCTAGCATCAACTGCCAGGTGGTGTGCGATGCCAGGGGGTGCATAATCAATGTCTGTGCCATGCACCCTGGGGGAGCACATGATGCCTTCATCTGGCACCAGTCGGCACTGTGCAACAGATCGAGAGTGGGGACATACCCACTGGCCACTTAGTGGGTGAGTATAAAAACCACACAGACAAACATAGAGCTTGGGAGGGGCATGGTCAGAGGTGACATGGGTAGTGGTCTACATGGCCCAAGACAGGGCGATGCTGATCACCAAACTAACCTTCACCCTATACGCAGAAGTGACAGTGGATACCCACTCCATCCCTGGCTGCTCACACCATACCGGCAGCCCGTGACCCCATCGCAGCAATGCTACAAGGAGGCATATGCCACCACACACAATGTCATCGAGTGAGTGTTCGGGATGTTGAAGGAATGTTTCCGTTGCCTGGACACCTCTGGCGGTGCCCTACAGTACAGCCCCGCAAAGGCCTGTGGGCTTTTTACTGGCCTGTTGCATCCTGCACAACATGGCCAACGAATGTGGGATAGCCGTACAGGTCGAAGAGGGGGACAGCAATGGGAACGATGAGGATGCCAGTGATGATGGTGATGGGCAGCCCCCCCTTGGGCGACAGGACCCCCGACTGCTCTGGCTGGCACAGCTGCACCTGGACACCATCACGGAGGAGCACTTCAACCAACCCAGGTAAGTCATGGGGCCATGTGAAACCTTCAGTGGCAAAGGCACAACCCACAAACATGCATGGACACACACCAGGGGTGCATGCTGTCAAGGGAAGGGGCCGGGCATGGAACCACACACACCACCAGGGATGGGTGAGGTCTAACATGGCACGTGGTCATACACACACACCTCACCAGACATGCACAAATGGCAGGAGGCACGCCGACCCAGACCACCACCCCTATCCACACACATGTCCACAGACCACCACGCCCACTGCCTGTCATCGTGCGTGTGTCAGATGCTGGGCACCATTTCACAGTGGTGTACAGTACAACACGCAATGACGGACAGCAGCTGGGAGGGTGTGCAGATGGACTGTGTGTTGCATGCAGGGCCGGGTACCCACCTGTGCATTGCCCGCTGAATGACACAATGCACACAGGGCAGCATCTGACAGTAGCCACACTGGGTGACAGGTCAGTCACGCGCCACAGTGCAACAGCCACCACGGATGCATGGGTGTCCCCGCCGAGACCCACCAGCAGTGACAGGCTGACCACTGGCCTCATGGAGTAGCACCAACAGTCCCCCAGGGGTTCCACTGCATGAACATGACCGTGCTCACGCAGGGTCTGCAGCACACTGAACATGCCTGCTCCAGGCGTGCTCGGGATGCCCACAGCTGAACCCGGTGTCAACAAGGATGGTGTCGCACGACACCGGGAATGGGGTGGACATTGCACTGCATGGTGTCTGTGACGCATGGGCAAATAACTGTGTGCCCATTGTGGCCATGACAGCAGTGAATGCCTGTGTCTGCCTGTCAATAGCAGCGGTCACATCCTCCTGCAATCGGTCCATCCCTGCCAGGAGCAGAGCAGTGTCTCTGCTGCACTGCTCCTCTGCCTGGCACAGAGCCACACTCAGTGCATCCACCGCCGTTACAAGCCGCATCTGCTGATTGACTGATGCTTGCAGTATGCGGTTTGCTCATCCAAGAGGTCATCTGCCTGATCGGCATGCTGTCCCTCAGGGTGTTCACAGCCCTGATGCTCATCACCCCTCTTGAGGGTGGGTGCTGCACACCAGGGCCAGGCCTGGGCATGTCCACAGGTGGTGCACTGATGCCACCCCCTGATACTGTACCCCCATGGCCATTGGCTGACTGCTGATGCTGCCCCTCCGGCTGCCGCTCCCCAGGGCTCAATGGTTCCACCACAGTGGCCGCAACAGTCCCACTGTCCTGGATACACACCAGTGCTGCCTCACTGGTGAAGACAGGCACAGGCTGGGACTGTGATGACACACAGGCCTCCATGGCGGCATCACCCACAGCCATGGCCACAATGTCGCCTGCTGTGTGGCCATCCTGTGGCACACACGTGTCACTGCCCATGATGTTAGCTCCATCATCATGGTGATGGATCTGGCACCAGCCCAAGTCTCAGCATGCTGGCATCCATGGACGCTGGCACACTGGAACACGGGCAGGGCCTCCTCCACACCTGCTCCAACAACATCAGTCTGGGTGTCCAGGCGGGCCCACTATCGCCCTGACCCCCGTATTCCTGTGGAGGTGGATGGGCCCTCCTCCATCTCCATGTGACTGGCCTCAGTGGAGAAGCCCACCACCGCTGACCCATGCAGACGCTCAGGAGCTGTAAGGAAAAAGTAGCATTACTGCATGTGACCTACCCTGTCCCCCCCAATAGACAGACCATGACCTACTATGCAGTGATGGGCTACCACCCATCTGGAATCCACCACCCAGAACACCCTCAATGGCGCAAGGCTGCATGCTGCCAGCAACCCGCTCTTCCTGTGGGGTCAGGTGTACCACCTCCGGATGTCCCCCACTGGTCGCAGATCATGCTGCCCTGATGGCAGCCACCTTCTCTTTAATCCTCCACCTGTCCATGCCCATCTTCTTTTTGCACTCCTGCATGGAGCACTGGTGGCTGTCATGCAGGTTTACAGCATGCACCACCTCCTCCCATGCAGCAGCATGGTCCTGTGGTGTTCCCTGGCATCCGCTGAGAAGTGGCTCCTGGTCTAGGTAGGCCTCGAACAGGGCATCTGTCTCGGCCTTAGTAAAATTTTGCCTCCTCTTCCTCCCACGGCTCTGTTCCTCTTCCTCCACCACACGTTCAGTCACGATTCATCCTGTGAGAATGACAGGTGTTACCTGTCACTGTGCAGTCCCATGCATGTCCCAAACACCACAGTCCACACTCCCAAACAGCATGCAACTCACCCCAATAGACTGCAGTAACTGACTATGGCCAGTGCAGCCCAATGTCGCACTTTTATAGAGCAACCCATGCAAATGAAGGTGAGGAGCATCTTTAAGTGGATGCAAATGCAGTGACTGCACCATTGAATGGCTGATTAGATGATTTGCATATGCCGGTTGAATATCGCGCTGTTGCGTTTTGCGCAATTGTGTTGAAAGTGCTGAGCCAAGGGCGCAGTTCTGTGGCATGCGCAGTACACACCTAACTGCGCATACCCAAGTTGATGACACAGGTGCCTGCCATGCTGCTGACATGCTCTGCATGGGAGGCAATGCAGGGCATGGCTACCATTGTGCCAGTAGCGCTACGGCACTGTTCACCTATATGGCGCTGTGGCACTGGGGCATCGTAGGCGCACTGGAGCAACAGCGCTGTAGGCTGCTATAGGAGGTGGCACACAGGCACCCAATTGCACTACACGCATTGGGTTCCAATCACGCTGTGGCTGTCTGTGCACCAGAGACCCTTGACCCTGTGCCCGACCTTTGCCCCCAGGTGCCATGCATCAGGTATGGGTGCACCACTATCACGCTGCTCAGTGACAGCAAGATAGGAAATGGCAGCACTGTATCGTGCAGCATCTGCACATGGCAGGACCACGCTGCAGAGTGCCATTTTGCTTGAACCAGGTAGCAGAGATGGCGCGGAGGCGTGCTGTGGTGTGGAGCCAGATCAAGCTGGCAAACCTTGTGGCCATAGTTGACCCCCATGTTAGGGCTTTGTTTGGGGAGGCACCCCTGGACAGGGCCAGGAGTGTGGTATGGCAGGAGATGGCCGACGCTCTAGAGGAGGCCACCGGTATGGGACAGATGGTGGAGCAGTGTCACCACCGTTATGGGGACCTGAGGCGCAGGGACCCGGACCTGCTTACCCACCTGTGGGCACATGCCAGGAGGGGCACTGTGCCACAGCCAGGTAGGTGCAACATCCATACACTTTTATTGTCCATACGGGTATCACGGTTGCATGTGTCCGGCACATGGGGGGTGCCGTCCGGTGTTAGCCATGGTGGTGGTATCAGGGTGTGGGGCGGGTGGGTCTGGCTGTGGGATTGCACACATATGGGGGTGGGGGGATATTGCTACCAGATTGTACTGATGTTCCTCTCTCCATGTTTGCACCTTAGGGCCAGAAGAACGGAGGCGCAACAGAGCGGGGAGGCGCCACATGTTGGAGCAGAGGGACAGAAGGGATGAAGGTGGTCCATGGTGCATGGAGCACCCTGCTGATGGTGAGTGTCTTACATCCATGATTACTATTGCATGCTGTATAACTGGGCGGGCAGTGGGGCATGGCCACCATCCATTAACACCACTGCCATGCACACAACTTGTTACAGTCAACACTGTCCAGTGGCACTGAAATGTCTGGGAGTGCATCAATGGTGGTCCATGCATGCACCGGGCACATGGCTGTGGTACTGCCTTCACACTGCATAGCCAAGTCACTGTATGGCCATGGTGGTGCTGTGCAGGACATGGGCGGTGGGTGTGTGCAGTGGTCCGCATGGCTGTGGCTGCCTGGGTGGGCAGGTCTTGTGGACACGGTCACTGTGGTTGGTCGCACACCATCACAGGGGCATGTCACATGGCTGTATGGCATGCACAATGGGTGGGCTGCAGGGGGATGGACAGTCACACCTATTGACTCTGCTCCCTCGTCCTAGGTGGCCAGAGACTCCTGCAGATCCAGCAGGACATTAAGGAGCTGCTGCAAGTTGCGAGGGAGACATTGGAGCTGCTGCGCCGCATCCACCGCCACGGGGTCAGGATGAGGAGGCGGAGCTCTCATCGGCACTAGGAGGAAGAGGACCGGGGTGGCCAGTGAAGTTCCCATGCCCCGACTATCACCTTTCCCCCTTTGACACACCCTCACACCCCTTCTTCCCTCTCCCATATGTTCACTCCTGCCCCTTACACCTGTTATGTGGCCTTCTCCCACTCTTGTATATAGTTGTACATAGTTTTACTTTACATTGTTTTAATATATACATTTTGTTATAACAACTGTGGTGGTCTCTGATTTGCAGCGGGCTACAGGTGCTCAGCTGCAGTGGTGTGCATGGCGTCAGTGGTGGTGCACGCATGGACGTGTGTGTGTGTGTGTGTGCACAGAGGTGAACCACCTATGGTGTGGGCAGGAGCATCAGTCACTGTCTGTGGTTTGTGTGTTGAACTCTGTGCACTGGATGCCTGTGTGCAGTGGTCAACGGGGCCTGCACTGTGTGCGTGGCACCCCTGTCAGACCGTCCATGGCCTGTGCAGCTGACACCATTGAATGTCTGTGATATGCATGGTCTGCTGGCATGTCAGTGGTGGCTGTCCATTCTGGATGACAACTGTACCCGGCACAATGTCAGGTTGATTGCCATCACCAGTATGGTGCACATCTGCCTCCGGTGGCACTGTGGCCTCCGCTGTTGTTGTCCACCATCCATGCTGTTGCCTGTGTCTGTTGCAGGGGATGTGCTCCAGTGTCTGTCACTTGTGCTCCGGCAGCATGCTGGTGGCATACAGCTTCGTGGTGCCTGCGCAGGGTGGCTGGCACACCTGTGCAATGTAGGAGTGCTGGCCGTGTGTACACATCAGCCGTGGCCACACGCCAGAGGCTTGGTTGACTGGCTACTGTGTCCCTGTGTTGCTGTGCCCTTGGGTATGGGCGCGCATTTGTCCATGCACTGTGTTGCATCCTGTGTGGTGCATGACTCCATGCTACACTGTGCATGTCTGTGCTGGCCGTTGTGGCCAGTGCTGGAATGGGAAGTGTTCTTGGGAGTGTGTGCAGGGTACTGTACCGCTGGAGGTGGGGTCCGGGGCATGCTCTGTCACATGTGGGGTACCTCATGTGCTGATGCATGGTTGGTCTCTCAGCTGTACCTTGGGGACATGCAGGGCTGCACTGTGTATGCATCTGTTGCATCGCAGACTGCTGCCGCCCACTGCAGGGTGCCCATGGTGGGGCTGCCTTGCATGATTCCATGGTGCACAGGGTTGCATTGTCACAGTGGGGGTGGTAGCATGCATGGGGTGTCCTGCACTGTTGGGTGCTACTCCTGGGCAGGGTGTATGGGGATCATGGTGCAGGGTGCGCTCTGCATTGGTGGGATGGTGTGGTATGGGGTGGTCAGCCATCCTTGTGAGCCATCCAGTCACAGCTTGCCAGGGGATGTGCTGGGGCACCATGGCCCAGCTGTGGATTGGTTGCTGGTATCCATGGGCCAGTTTTTATTCCAGCTCTTCCCCGGTTGTGCAGTACATGGGGTGCGGGGGACAATGTCTGTTCTGCTGTGTGTTCCTCTGCCCATCTGTGGCATGGATGGTGGGCCCCTGCATCCCTTGTTGTGCTGTTGCATTGCTGCCCTGCTGCTGGGGGGCATCCCTGGTTGTGCTATGGCACATCTGGACTGCTCAGCTGAACATCCCTTGTTGCGCTATGGCGCAGGTGATGCGATAATTAGTCATTGGCCGTAGGTGCATCTTGGCCTGCACAGTTTTTGAATATCGCGCTTTTTGCATATGGGCGCAGTGGACTTGCGCTTGCTCCTGCTGTTGCACACTTTTTGGGTGCAGTTTGAATATCTGGGCCCAAGTCTTTTTCTGCCTATAAAATGTCATGCTTCTGACTGTCCAAATTTTGTTTCCAAAAGAAGATCTAATTGATGCAAAATGGATGCAAAGTGTGTTTGTATCAATTTTTCACCAAAATCATGGCTTATTGCTGCAAACAGATGCATTTTTTGAAAATAGCAGTTGGGTTGCTTTGACACACTTTAGCAGCATGGACACAGCCTTTGTGTCCATGGGTGGCACTTTTCAATATTTTCCCCTAGTGAGTTCAAGTGACTTGAATAAGGTTACACAGTGAGTAAGTGGTGGCTGTGTGATCCAGTCCCAGGTCTCCAGGTAAACTAAGGTCATAGATTTTAAATGCTAAATTAAATGTTATGAAAAAACATATTTATAGAACTAATTCCCACATTTACCTGACCTATCAGAGGAATGTGTTAAGGACTGATGGAGGCATGGTCCTGCATGCAAATCACATTTTTCAAAGACTATAGCCACTGAGTATCACATATCATCTTAGAAGAGGCATGATTAAATGTAAAAGGAGCAGGAAAAAGAAAAAAAATGTTTTTTACAATAAAATAGAGAAATTAAGAAACTCTGATAATGATTTTCTTATTAGAGAACTTTTCCAAATTAGAGCATTATTGTATAAAGAATTCTAATTCAGTTTAACTTTCCATGTGTGGTGGAGGCTTATAGTACATGCATATTGAAAACAACATTATTCCTATCTGCCTGCAATCCCCAACAAGGTGGGATTGATAACCCTTATAACACAAACATTAGTATTTATTCAAAAAGCATATAAGAAATCACACACTGAAATTTTCCATCTGCTATCGTGAAACAGAATTGATTAATTTATTTGTTTTTTGTTAACCAGGTAAGTACACAAAGCAGAAACCACCTTTTTTCAGGTATGACCCAGGAGAATATCAAGCATTGACAATTCAAACAATGTACAGCATAAAACAACCAGACACAATATTCACAATGTACAGAGTAATGGTATACAAAACAAAAATGTGCAGCATCTTCTATCTGATCAGTCAGCCTTAAAGGTGATCTCACTGAAATGTTACAATTTGTGAATTAGAAGTGACAGCCAAAAATTAAAAAAATAAATCAGACAGTGACCAAAAGGACTTATGGATCCAGTGATGTAGGGAAGTAGCTCCCACTACCCTCTTAGCCCAGAATACAGTAACTGTTTTGGTCTTATCTGATTTTTAAAAAGAAACATTGTATGTGTTTTGGGGAAAGTGTCTAACCCTTAAAAAGTTCTAGATCTGCTCCTGACAGAAAGGGTATGAAAAGGAGTGAGATGTATAGAGAGAGAGAGAGAGAGAGAGAGAGAGAGAGAGAGAGGAAGGGATAACATAGAAAGTGAAAGGGAGAGGGGAAAAAACTATTTACAGTGAATATTCTCAGTTCTACTGTTACATCTTGTTCAAGCAAATTGTATGTGTTTTGCGGGGCATAATGGAGCTGAGTCTTAATGTAAATGTGAGTTACACTCCATTTTATCCTTTTATTACTATATATTATATACCTAAACTAACCATTTTTAGAAATATAGAATGCCATGTCTTGAGAAAATTGTCTTAGTAATGTTTAAAATTAAAATGTATCATTTTGTTTAAGACTGTTAGGGTGAGACCATTTAAGTATAGTCTAAGGGAAAGTCAACATTTACTAGTAAAATGAGAAAGACCGCCTTGTGACAATAGGTAGTCCTTTTCCATAACTTAAGGGAATCTTCCAATACATAATGAGTTGATGTCTAATTTGATCTTTCCAGACAGAGTCCTGAGTCACCGAACTGATCCCCTGAGGAGCTGTCAGCAACCTGAGATACTACGGCTCATTTACTCTCAGAGACCTCATGGGGAATTAGCAATGCTGAATCCTTGTGCAAACAGCATTTCTGTACCCTATAATTAAGCACAATTATCTAAATCATAGCTTCTGGAGAAGTATAACACAGTATTCTGCACACAATGTCAAAAATACCAATTATCTCTGTGGCTGTCATTTGCTCAGAGAAAACATTATCAAAAAGATATAAACATGAATCAATTATTCCCCTCCAGCTGTGGAAGCACAAGAAGAAGGGAGATTAGGTCACAGTCCCTCACCCACACACTTCTATCTGGGCCTCTGCCACTGTCTGTAAACATCTTCCTCATTAGACCTGAGATGAAGAAGCATTTGCTTGGCTTTAGTATTCATTCTTAGCACCCCATTATGTGTGTAATCCCGGGAAACGGAAACAGCATTCTCTCTCTCACTTCATGAGAGACTCATACACACCCAAGGAAGCAGGATTTATCTTGTCTTCTAGACAGGTAGCCATAACAGCCCCTATTTTTAAACTCACAGTAAACTGAAGCTTCAGACTTCTCTTCAGCTACACAGTGACAGTAGAACTCTCTGATAAGGCTACTATAGCAGTTGGCTGGCAGCTTAAAAAAAAACAATCTCCTTATTTAATAACAGCAACCTGTTCTAGTATTAAAATATTCATTTGTATTTGTGCTGCAGCTTTCATACACTAAGTACTGTATGTCCACACAAATCACAAAGTAATGAGTTACAGTAGATAAAATGGGGTGCGGGGATTTCAGATGCTCTGTCCTGGTGATATGCAACAGGAAATGTCAGCGTTTTTTTCTTGTTCAGTATTTCTGTTACCTTCAGCCATGACAGGAAAACAATTACTGTATATCTGTGACAGGTTTCATAAGTTTTGTATAGCCACTCACAGCACAGTTGTCCTGCAAATAATTACAAAAATATGTGCAGATATTAAAATTAAAGAAACCTCTTTACCAAAAAAACATCACCACAGATTCTTTAAAAGACAAAATATTCCATACAAGAGACATTGTCTGGTTCTTGCTACAGGTATCTGTTGTGGAAAATGTAAGAGACTGTAACCCTAACATGAACTGCCCACACTGAAGCAGCTTCCACATATAGTACTCATCAATATCTCATACAAAGTCTTGGATAATTGCAGTACACCTTGTTATGCCATAACAGGGAAGTTATCAAAGATTCTGGGGGTAAACCCCTTCTGTTATTGGAAAGTCCATGGGGCCTTTAATTTCTGTCTTGGCAACCATAAAAAATGGGTAGAAAGGACTTCACTTTAACATCACATCAGAATGATACACACCTCCTACTGGATAGAACAGTACTGCATTGCAGTATGAACACTGGGTGAGTAAGCAATGATACCTGACAGTGGGCAGTAATGAGGCCCAATGCTACAGGCAGAGGGCATTATAGCCACTGGAAGGTCCAATATTGCCCAATACCAACCACCCTGGAGGGTCATTATTATGCTTAGAAAATGGGATTTAAGCTAAATATTACAAAGTAATGTTTAGAGATTTAAAAAAAATCTGTGGTTTACACTCAAGGAGGCTATCTTCTACACTGCAGTAGCAAACAGGGAGCAGAAATATAAGATTCAAAGCAGATTGTATTGCAGAACTTGGTCTCATCGCTGAATCTCTAGATTTTTTAGTCTTTGAGCTGTTCACTGCTGGACATTTCTTTTCATATGTCAGATGTTGTCAGCCATATATCAGAAAGCAAAGGTTTGCACTAATGAATTTATGTAATTATTTATTTTAAAATGTTTTACCAAGAAAAGCACACTGAGCTGGGAACAACTCATTTCCAGATGTGTCCTGAATAAAGGGGGAAGGGAAATAAAGCAAGGCAATCTATACATTCAGTTAGTAAAAAGGTAAAGAGAGCAGTCATATAAGTCAATCCATACAAACCATGCAGTAGCAAATTATGTGGGTGCAAAGAAACATGGCGATGATGGTATACACATACCACTGTTCAGGTACTGAACTGAATTGAAACAAAAAATATAAATAAAAATATGCAGCACAAAATGTACTATGCAAGGTAGACAATAGTGGGCTATGATGGGACTGCAGAAATATACAGTAAATTATCCAAAACATTTACAGAACTGGGTTACATGATTATGAAGAAAGACACAGTAAAGGGAAGGAATCAGTACTACAGGACTCATCCTACCTCAGCACCAAGATATCCACTTCTGTGCCATCAGCTATCAGGTCTGCTTTACAGTTAATGGCAGCTAATGGCTATTATACAATGGCAAGAAAATATCCTGGACTCTGATTGGTCAATGTGTGCCTGAGTCAGTGATGTTATTACACAATAACATCACTGTATTGCTTTTCTATGGATCCTGTCCGCCATTATCATGACCATTTGGATCCCTTAAAATCATTTTTTTATGTTTATTTTTTTTTTATTTTGTATAACAACGAGCCATTGTATAATAGCAATAAGGCACTCCAGGGATGTGTGTTATCATGTAATAACGTCACTCCTGGGGTGGTGGAAGAACTCGGCTTCGTCTCGTGCTTCAACCCACCCCAGGAGTGACATTATTACACGATAACACACACCCTGTTGTGCCTTATTGCTTAATTAACCACCATACTGACAAATGTGAATGCTACTAACCTCCATGCTTCTACTTACTGTTCGGGTATGATAACTTGCCTTGTTTTAACATGTTTGTCTCCACTTTTCTTGCATCACTATATTTCACTCTTGCATTCTGTTTATTTATTTGTATATGTATTAGCTACTGTACCTTGTGACAAATGTCCATTGGTGTAATTCTGCTGTATTGCTACATGTTCTACCAAGGATCTCTGAGTAAATGAGCTTTGCTCAGTGGAGCTTTTTTCCTGGTAAATACAAAAACTGTAAACCTTAGTGCCATAGGAAATGCTCATGAAATATCACAAAACTGTGGCATGCAATAGTCAGACATATCTCCTCTGGCCCACAATGTCACTGATGAAGGAGCATGCCAGGCATACAGCCCTTCTCAATGCTTTTACCTTGATTGAATAAGAAAGTTGACAGAAATGTTCTACAGTGTTTATTTAGTGACTGGACTGGAAAAACATGCCTTCAAAGGTTACTGGAGCAATTTTAGAAGATATCATGCATTCTGGGGCAACGAATACATCTGTTACTCAAACTCTGGCTTAAATTTCTATTGGCCCTCTAGTTAAGCCTTTGAAGTAGGAGTGCAGCAGTTATGGAGTTATGTTGTGTGGGTTGTGTTTGTGTCCAAGGGAGAGTAATATGGCTGTCAGTCTGAGGAGGATGAGGCTTTCCTTCATTTGTCATCTGCATATGCAGTCATCAGAATTTGCAGCTTCATAGCTAGCTGAAATGAATGTTTTCAAATCCTTTATTCAGTTGAATAAAAATTATACATTCACTTTGCATATGCACTAATTATCTCTCTTTCTCATGCAGTAGTTGAACAAATGATGCAGGTTTCTCTGCCTACTTTGATCTGTCCTATCTTGTATTACTATTTGGGGTGAATGAGAGTTAAGGAAAGCTCTTGTAAGCGGACTTTATAATGACAGCTTAAACAAAGAAAATATTTAAGCACTAGGGTTTCAGTCAGGATGTGATAGGCACCAAGGCTTCAGTTCACGAACAAGATTCCCCAGACATGTCCAAGATAATAAAAGCTATTTATACACAGCAGCAGCACCTAACAGATCATAGTTGTACTTTAACTGTAGGCATTCACAGACAGAGATAAAGAAGTCACATGGAGTTACAAGTTAACATTGGGATGCAATGTCTTTTTAGCCCTCATCCACTTCACCCTGCTCCAACCCATTCATGATTAGGTATTCAAAATGATAAGCTACAATACTCTACATGACTGTGTTTTTTGAATAGCATCAATGCTGTTTAGAAACCTTGAAAATCTAGGAACAGGTTTGGCAAATTGGTGGTGCAGCAATGGTGCTCTGTTCCATTCTAGGATCTGATAGACATTCTTTTCAAGTTTTCAGTGTTATGCACTTTTTTTATTATTTTTGCAGTTTGTTGACTGGGGACAGCACACTAAACCAATGCTCATTTCCAAGTGCAATCTGAGGAAGGGAAAACAAAACATAAAGGGAGAGAATACAGCAAACAACAAGAGGTGGTAATAGCCACCAAGCTCTGCTTTAATACAGCTTTCTAAGCCCAAGGGACACAATTGACATTGCTATTCTGGCAGAACCCTGGTAACCATTATCACTATATTCCCTTTTATAGCAATGTGACCAACAGTACCTAACAGTATGTAATTAATCAGAAACACCCAGCTGTAAGGATTTCTGGCAGTAAATAACCAGATGGAGGCACTATAGAAATCGTAATTCAAAATTTTGTATTAGCTTATGGTAACATAAAATAAAAAAGGATACTGTGTCATCAGCAAAAATAGCTCTCATGCATTCAGTAATTGTGTGGTTATTTATTGTCAGGAAATGCCCTTACAGTCAGGTGTTATTAATTCATTACCTATTGCCGTATATTACTAGAAAAAATTATACAATAAATATTAATGTATTAATCCTTCAATATTTCCAATATTTCTGGTCATGTTACTAAAGCAGAAATTTAAATTTAAATGGCCTGACAGGGGTTATGGCAGTACAATGGTGCTATTCATGTCCTTTGGGTGCAGACCAAGACATAAAATGTGGTGGGTCTATAAATTGTTTATTAATGTTTAAGATTGCTCTCTCTACCGAATGAAATG
Organism: Neoceratodus forsteri; assembly: GCA_016271365.2. NCBI lineage: Eukaryota > Metazoa > Chordata > Ceratodontiformes > Ceratodontidae > Neoceratodus > Neoceratodus forsteri. The sequence continues at coordinate 254,808,668 of CM057450.1, read as the reverse complement.
CTGTGACATCTCTAGACTAAAAACACTATTATTTTGTTTTTACACAGCTACCATTTAGGTGCTATTTTTATATCACACTTGTAAGAATAAATTTCACCCAATAAATCATGTTACTTTTGTCAACAAAATACCTACTATCAAGGTAAAATTGTTTATCTTGATAGTAGAAGTTTGTCGTGAGCAACCTCAAAGGGGTTGCTCTGAATCTTCTCAAATGCAAAAGATATTGGACGGTGAGATTACGCTCCTTTCCTATGTACTCTTCAGGAATGACAGGGTTGGTAAGTGGTGTGGGGGTTGCCTTCTAAATATCAAAGATCACTTGCACACCTCTCTGCTCCCAACACAGGATATTGATCTATTCTGTGAGTTTCTGGTTCTCAATATTGGATGAGACCAAGGAAGCAAAAATCAAGTTATGGCAGTTGCCTACATCCCCCTGACATGGTTGAACAGGGATTTGACTCCTTCATTGAGCATGTAAACAACTTGAACCAAAGCCATAAGAAACTAATCATAGGCAACTTCGAGAAGTACAAAAACAAGCTGGCAGACTTGTATCTCAGTCAAGCTGTTATGTCCCCAGCCTGATTAACTATAAAAGGTCCACTGAAACACTAACTGATTAAATCCTGACATCACACCCAGACAGGCTAACCCAGGTGAAGGTGCTCCCTTATCATTAGTGATTATTCCCCAATCTTGTGCTACTGGACTGCTAGGAGGCAGAGGCCCATGCTTAAATTTGCTTATACCTGCATCATTACAGAAGGAAAACTTATTAAATTTAGAAGCTACCTTAATCAAATTAATTTAATCTCTGAAATCAAATGAAGGGGCAGAGGACACTGAATAGCAGGACACTGCAGCACAGGAGCTAGCACAACAAAACTTGCCCAAATCAGGAACCAAAACAAAAAAAGCAAAAAGGAAATCCCAAAAACTTCTGATCATAGGAGACTCCATGATTCGGGGAGTTGATACCCATCTCCAGCCAGGGGTAATGGTTAGATGTCTCCCAGGTACATCAGCATGGAGAGACACTGATTGCATTGCTAAAATTGTTCACAAAGCAGGAGAAAACATTGACATTCTAATACACATAGGGACTAATGATCTCACCAGCCGGTCAGTTGTGGAGACCAAGGAACACCTGACCAGGCTGGGTGACAAACTATCATCCATTTCATCTGGCATCTCCTTCTCTGAGATCATGCCAGTCTGGGATAGGGGGGAAGATGATGGAAGGTCAGAGAAGGGAAGATAGGGGAGCTAAACATGTGGCTCAGGGGCTGGTGCCAGGAAAGAGGACACAGATTTGTAGGGAACTGGCAACAGTTCTGGGAGAGAAAGTTCTTTAAATTTGATGGACTTAGAAGCATAGAAACATAGAGTTTGATGGCAGATAAGGACCACTTGGCCCACCCAGTCTGCCCATTTCCCTACCTATTGGATAAGCTGCAGATTCTAGTTAACCAACAGCCTACTTCCTGCAACCCCCACTAATTGCCTTATGTCTGTCCCATGCATGTTTGAATTCCCCCACTGTTTTAGACCCCACAACCTCTCCAGGAAGGCAGTTCCATGCCTCCACCACTCTCTTCATGAAAAATAATTTCCTCACATTACCCCTGAGCCATCCCCCCTCTAACTTTAAATTGTGTCTCCTTGTTCTTACGCATCTCTTTTTCTGAAAGATGCTACCCTCCTGGACTTTGTTGATTCCCTTGAGGTACTTAAATGTTTCTATCATGTCCCCCCGTCCCTCCTTTCATCAAGGGTATACATATTAAGCTCTCTCAGTCTCTCTTCATATGGTTTCTGATGTAGACCCTGCACCATTTTAGTTGCCCACCTCTGGACTGCTTCCATCCTGTCTATGTCCTTGCATAGATGAGTTCTCCAAAACTGCATGCAGTACTCCAGATGGGGTCTCACCAACTGTCTGTACAGAGGGATAACCACTTCTCTTTTTCTACTTGTGATGCCCCTCCCTATGCATCCCAGTATCCCCTGGCTCTCCTTACTGACTTCTCACATTGCTTTCCCATCTTTAGGTCATCTGATATGACTACACCCAGATCCCTTTCCATTATTATTGTTAGTACCTCCCCTGCTATTGTGTACTCTTCTCCTGGATTTTTATTTCCTAGGTGCATTACTTTGCACTTCTTTGCATTGAATCTAAGATGCCATATGTCTGACCATTCCTCCAACCTTGCCAAGTCCCTTCACATCCTTTCTACCCCCCCTCGTGTATCAACTCTGTTACAGATCTTTGTGTCATCTGTGAAGAGGCATACCTTTCCTTCCAGACCCTCTGCAATGTCACCTATAAAGACATTAAAGAGGACTGGATCCAGTACCGAGCCCTGAGGTACTCCACTAGTAACCCCCTTCTTTACAATGTGTTCCATTCACTATTACCTTCTGTGTCCTGTTGTGCAGCCAGTTTGCTACCCAGGCTACTACCCTGGGACGCACTCCCAGGCTGGCTAACTTGATTATTAATCTTTTGTGGGGGACTGTGTGAAATGCCTTGCTAAAGTCTAGGTAGGCTATATCCACAGCCCCTCCCTGGTCTATTACTTTGGTCACCCAGTCAAAGAAATTGATTTGATTCATCTGACAAGACCTTCCTGCTGTGAATCCATGCTGCTTTGGGTCCTGTGCCCCGCTGGGCTGTAGGTACTGAACAATTCTTTCTTTCAGAAGTGATTCCATCATTTTCCCCACCACTGAGGTCAAACTAACAGGTCTGTAGTTTTCTGCTTCTGCCTTGCTCCCACTTTTGTGAAGGGGAATCACATCTGCTCTCCTCCAGTCCTCAGGTACCACCCCATCTTCCCATGATAATATTAAAAGTCTTATTTTTGTTCTGCTAATTTTGTCTGAAGCGTCTTCTATCCCACGCAAGTTCACACCAGCAAAGCCTGGAGCTGGGAGGAGGGTCCTCTGGGCTGCAGGGGCTGGCAGGCTGCTGTGTTGCTCCTTGCACTACTGCAGTCTGTCTATGGGTGGCCAAGACCTAGGCATGGTTTTTTCATGCATAGCTTTCCACCACTCATCTCCTGCACTTGGGAGACCCATCTCCTCTGAATATCCCAATGTGCGGGATATTCATAGGCATGCCCCCTCAACTTGGGCTGCATACATTAACTTTGGGCTGTGGCCCATCTGAAGTAGGGTGCCCCATCTCCCTCCTTTGAATATGAGAGTATGGAGCAACTTTTGAGATGGGCGGCTCATCTGTTTTTTTCAGAGATGCGCCACACATCTCTTTTGAAAATGTGGGCCTATATTTCCTTTTGATTGCCTCAAAGTCCTTAAAAGACTGTCCTTCCAACAGATCATGTATAGAATTACTTTCTTTATCTTGCCAATCATCTTTGATCAAAATTTTATTTCATAGCACAATGTTTGGATTATACCAAATTGGTTGTAATGGAGATTTCTCTGAATTTAATTTTAAAGGCATACTTAATTGGGATAACATGAGGATATACTCTGTGATAACTACATTTCTTAATAATTTGTTTGGGTTTCACACAAAGTAGGCTTTGTAGGTCAGTCTGATGAGTCATAGCTATATCCCTTTCGAGTAATAGCCAGTCAGGACTATTTTGTGACATCCATCTGGAGATTTGTTGCATTCTATGGGCAAGAAAATACAATTTCAAGTCCAGAGCTCTTAGTCTTCCCTCATTAATGGACCAGCTTAAAGAGGCACTGACGCTTTGAGGAAAACTTTGAAAAACAGAATATTTGGACAGAAAGCAGCTTATATTCCTTACTAGCTCAGTATATCATATCCTCATTATTTGTTACTGAGGTCATATGCATGAAAACAGAATAGTTGTCCCTTGATGGTTCCTCAGCTCCTATTGCTTCATCCCAACCTGATATCACAATACTCTGCTTGTGACATCGCAGTTATTCCCATGGCAACAGACTGTGATGACACAACAGGGCATTATAGTTTCAGGTAGACAATAAGCTATAGAATTTCTTCAGTAATACATATTGGAGATGAGAAATCTATCAAATATATATGAAATACAAGCTGAACTGTGTCCAAATATTATGTTCCCAAAGTTATACCAAAGTCGTCAGCTGCTCTTTAATTTATAGTAAGCACATCTAACCTTCTTAAGCCCAGAGGAATTTACTAATTAAACCTTCTAGGTTCATAAACTATTTAACTGGTATTCTGTGCCATATTGTACTAAATATGAAGATGGTTTTAGGAAGTATCATCATTTTTAATAGCCTCCAATCATCCCCAGAGTCCTAATGCGAGCTTGTTCCATTTCTTTAGATTGTCAACTGTTTGTTCTTTAATATGATTAAGGTTAAACATCACTGTCTTAGACGCTGTCCTATGTAGCTGTATTCCTAAGTATTTAATATAATCAGATACCCAGGTGATGTCCCAGTTGTCTATATCTTCCCTTTTAAACAGGATTTTAAGAGGTAGAAACATTGTTTTGTCTCCATTCATTTTATAACCTGATATTGTATTGAAAATAGAGAGAGTGTTTAAAATATTCTTATTGGACTGTTTAGGGTCAGAAATAGAAAGTAATATGTTATCAGCTTATAGGGAACAAGTAGCCTGTTAAAGTGCTGACTGATGGTTCCCACTGTGATGTTGCTGAGGGAATGATGTTGTAAACTTCTTCTTGGAGTTTGATTTTTTGCCCTCCTGCAATGTTGCTGTTTTATTGTTCTCCTAGTTTCCACTGGAGGGTGGCCTGGAGTTTGTTATATAAATAACTGGGGAGTAAGTGGGCATAGCTGCCATGATGGAGGTTGCTCCTACTACTGTACAGCAAATTGTGAGAGCACAGTGGCTGGTGCCAGTGGATTGCTTGTGCTGTAGTTTACATCACCAACTTCATTGTCACTGTGGCATGGGTAAGCCTAGGGAACATAAGTATTCTTATCTTGAATCAGAATACCTTTTATATTATTATCTGCTGTCAGTTTTCTGGCTAGTGGGTATAAAGATAAATTAAACAACAAAGGTGACAAGAAGCACTCTTGTCTTGTACCTCTTTCTAAATTAAAACTAGGGGCGATAATGTCATTTGTTACAACCATCACTGCCATTATAAATAACTTGGATCCATATTGTAAATTCTAGTAGGAAGCGATGCAATGCCACTATTTTAAATGGAAAGGGTCAATGAACATGATTAAGGCTGTATTTTTTTCACGGTAAAAACTACATGTTTTCACGGCCCATGCACGGCCAAAACTAAGTTTTTTACGGCAAACAAACTTGAGGGAAGAATAAATTGTAAAACATCTTTTACTTCATGTTTACTTCTTGTAATAAGAAAAACAAAACAGTTCCGCAGCTCATGGAGGGTGCACTTATTCAAAACGTAACTTAAGAGCACCAAAACACAGCACACCATCATCTTCACCTTTGTCACTGGGGGTGTGATAATAAACACACTGTGCTATATTGAAAATGTAAAAGTGAGAGCCGAGCTGCGATCCTACTGCATTGTATGTCTTTAATGTAGGATTACAGCTCAGCACTCGCTTTTATATTTTCCTCAAACATTGGAATGCTGCTACATATTTCTTCCTCTTTGCAATTGTGCTTGTCCTAGATGGGTGCCTTTCTCATATTGTGCACGGCACACCCACAGTTTTTCTTAGTTTGGAAGCAGAGATCATCAGAGGTTGGCTTTTGTTGCTGAGACAGGATGTCGTCTGCTGATGCTGATGTTTAAGGCTGCTAAAGCAAGACGTACTGTAGTAAAGTGGTTGGTCGCACTTAATTAGAGGGGAATGCAAGATAAACAGGAGATGAACTCAATGAAAAGCGAGCTAAAGTAAGTGAATATCATTAAATTTCACTAACTTTCCTGATTTGGACTAATTCACGGCACGGGCCGATTTTCACGGAATCCATGAATTCTGGGCATGCCGTGAATAAATTACAGCCTTAAACATGATCAGATGTTTTTCAGCATTGATTGACAGGAGATCTATTGGAATTTACATTTTTTGGTGCAATCTATGAAATGAAACACTTTTCAAGAGTTATCCACTGCTAATATTCTCTTTTAAAATAACAGTTTGCTGGGGAGTAATTATTTTCTGAATAACATTTTCTAGTCTCTTAACTAATACTTTAGTTAAGATTTTCACATCTGTTTATTAAAGAGATAGACCTGTAATTCTTATATTATATGGGGTCTTTATGTGGTTTATGTATAAGCATTATTAGGCCCTGCCTTAATGAAGGAGGATGTATTCCATTAGCAAAGGATTCCATATACATTTTAGATAAAAAATGTTAATTTTAGATTAAAAAATAGCATAGAAGCTGGATGAGAATCCATCAGGTCCACTGGTCCTCTTTTTTTTTAATCTTTAGTGACTGACCTAATTTCCACCTCAGGAATTTCTTTTTAGAGTTGCAGTGGGTGCAACACTGCAGACCTCTTGCTAGGAGAAAAGGACTCTGCACATTTCTTCTGACTGAAAAAAATATGTTAGCATTGCACCACAGTCTCCTCTGTGCCCATGAAGCACTCTGCTCATTGTTTCCATTGGAAGAAACACTGTAATAATTTTTAATGTTGGCGGTCACGGTGGAACACAGCACACTCCACCATGTCCAAGATGGCTACCAAACTGTATTGTGCATGTGTGGCTAGAGGTGTGCAGAAAAAATTTTCACCAGTGGAATTTCCGAGAAAGTCAGATTTCACTTCCATGAAAGAGCAGAAATCAAATTAGCAACTTTCACTGAAATTCGGACTTAGAACTGTGAAATAAATGTATAAATTGATTATTGTATTAAAATGTAAACAAAAAAGGTCCACAGAACTAGTAACTGAACTGCAGAATAATTACATGTACTGAGGAAAAATTCATTACACTGAGGAAAAAAACTTCCTCAGAACTGTTTTTCCACAGTTCATTTGTATTATTCTGCAGGTCAACCAAACAATTACTTGTAACAGGGCAAAAATCTGCCAAACACATTCAGAAGATTCTAATCTTGCCAATGGCATAAGTTCAGAAAATTCCACAAAATTTCTGAATTTTTGCGAAAGTTCCATGAAAGTGGAATTAACAACTTTTGCCCACCTCTGTGTGACTACTAGCACATGTGCACTACATTGTTTTGTAGCCATCTTGGTCAGGGTGGACTGTACTGTGTTCCACTGTGACTACTGATTTCTTTTTTTTATTACCATGCACACCAACCCTCCTCTCAGCACCCCCACCAGAAACATAATAGTGACACTGGGGTGCCCAATCCACTAGTGTCCTGATCACAAATCTTCTGACTGACCTCCCCCAGTCCACTACCAGGCATGCATGGTTATTTGTGCTTTCATTTTACATGTATAGTTTCCTACCCCCACCTGACCCTCCCTCTCAGTACCCACCACGCCATTGCCCCCAAGAATCATAACAGTGGCACTGGGGGGTGCCCAATCCCCCAGTGCAGGAATCCACATTTTTCATTTTTTAACCTGTAAAAGAAAAAGTCCATCAATGTCTTTTGCGGCCATTACACTACTCCCCCACCTAATGCTCCCACTCAATACCCACTCCCCCTCACCTCTCAGCCCTTACTTACCTATCGGGGGTCCAACACCATTATCTTTTCTGGACCATAGACATGTCTTCAGTTTTCAAAGCCAGACCACATACTGAAGAAACAAGTATGCTTCATGGTAGGTTCAATGTATTTCAAGGGTGTTTTGAACTTAGTGGCATAACTTGGACATTTTTTCATATTTTTGGCCCACATTTTCAATATTCCTTTTTTTTGGACCCTGCCTCATGAACAATTGCACTGTCATTAGGCAAATCTGTCCTGAAAGTTTTTATGCGGTCCCTGAGCAAAATCACGTTTCAGGCAGGAGTTGAAAAATTTCTCTGTCCTTGTTTATGAGGTGGGGTACATTGAAAATTTGGTGTAAAAATATTAAAAAATACAACAACGTTATGAGCCTACATTACATTTTGCAAATGCAAGCTTGTAACTTTGATAATTTTCAATATTTTCACCCCAAATTCCTCGGCTCCAGCCCTGTCAGCTCTGGCCAGATTTTGTTTTAGAAAGTCCACATCACCTTGATCTACCCCTGGAATTGCCAGGCAGTGAAAAAATGCATCTAAAGCATCTGCATTAGCATCATGCTGTGTAAGGGATCATCGACCTTTCCAAACTCATCATTAATTTCTCTGTGCCCATGTAAAATTGAACCATCAGAATCCTCTTTAATACATTCAATATTAGTTCTGTTCATCACCTGCTTGAGTCAAAAGGCTAATATTTTTGAAGCTTTGGCTCCAGTATCTGAGTAAATAATTTTAGCCTTTCTTAATGCAAATTCTGCTCCCGTCTATGTGTTTCATTATAGTCTAACTTTGCTTTAGACTATTCCCTCCAAGTACTTTCAGAGCTGGAATTCACTAGAGCATTTCCCAAAGTTTTAATTTCATCTGATTTGTTTTTGATCTTTATTTCCCTTTCTTCTTTGATGAAAGCTGAATACTGGCCCAGACAACCTCAATAAGGAAATAGAAACAGGATAAAATCAGGAGCGGGAGAGACCCAGACCAATCCGGAAATGTAAACAAAAAAAAAAAAAGATTGGAATTAAAGGTCTAATCACCAAAGACTAAATAATTTCTGTTTTATTTCATACATATAATATCCAGCTATGAAATCCTATGTTTTGGGAAATTGATAAATCCCCTTCCTCATGGAATCTGGTCAAACATTTTATAGCACTTACAAAGTGCTTCCCTTTCAATTCATTACATGTCCTTTCATTCGTTATTCATCTTACTATGTAGCTATAAGGGCTCACTGTTTAAACTTTCCATTTTTCTTTGTACAGTATACCAGTTCTGTAGTTGCAAGCAACATCAGCTATGTTCCCATCTCTCCTATGCAGTACTACCCCCCAGTTGCCCGGCTCCAAACATGCAGATATCCCTGGTGCTAATAGTCCCCCCTCCCTCTGATCACCAGCCCTGATGTACAAATGATATTGCCTGGTGCTAGTGGTCCCCCTCCATCCAACTGTCAGGACAACAAGAGAGTCCTTGTTGCTAGTGGTCATCCCTCCCACTGATCATCATCCCAGAAGTAGAAAAGAAACTCCCTGGCATCCAATGGTTCCTCCTGCAGCACCAAACTTACCCCCCCCACTCACCTTAGTATTATACATGGTGCCTTGGGAGCATATGGCAATCAGCACAGCCCTCTTCAAACCTAAGCAGCCAGCCACTGTATGTACAGGTAGGGTCTGTGCTTATTTAAAGGATAGGGCACTTCACCCTGTCCTATAAATAAGAGGTGCTGCTCCCTGCCTGTACATATGACACTTAGCTGAAGAGGTGTAAGGAGGGCTGTGCTGGTTACCATATGCTCTGGCAGCACTATGGATAATGCTAACATGAGCTGGGGGTATGCCCTGTGCCATGGGGTGAACCACTGGACACCAGGGAAGTATTTTTGTACTTCCAGGCTGGTGATCAGCAGGAGGGGGGACCACTGGTACCAGGAGTTCTCTTGTTCTCCTGGAGGAGCTGGTGATTGGGCAGACCACTAGCACCAGGGAATATAATTTACACATTGGGGCTGGCAATGGGGAGGGGCACTCTCACCAGTGCTAATATGTTTTACATCAGGGCTGCTGATCAAAGGGGGGACCACTAATATCAGGGATAATAAGTTTTACATTAGGACTGGTGATTAGAAAGGGAGATCCACTAAAACCAGTGATACTACATTTTATATTGGGGCTGGCAATTGGGGGGACCACTACTGCAAGGGATAATAGGTTTTAATTTGGGGCTGGTGATTGGGGTGGAGACCAATAGCACCAGGGATATTATTTTATACAGAACAGGCCTATGCTTGGTGCAAGGGGACCTGTAGTTGTTTATAGTATGGGCTGGCAATTGTCTAGTGGGTGTCAGGGACCACATGTGGCAGTTGTGCTCCCCCAGCAGCCAACCGGCTAGGTAGCTGCATTACCTCTAGCAGATGCTCGGTTTGCTGGGAGTTAAGTTGGAGTTTTGTTTGTTGATACTGGCACTGCACAAAAGGCCTATGATAAACCCCTTTTTTGCAGCGTAAAGTCACTAACTATAGGGTACAGCAGCTATTCATGGCCACACCCCTCCCATTGCCCATTTTCATACATTAAGGTTTTGTGTGGGCACTAACCTTCTTTGCCCACTCAAGAGCCCCTTTTAAATATGAGGATCCAACACATACCCCAGTTTGCAGGGGCACAGACCCAATAGCACCCATGCAAACATTTGAAAATCGGGCCCCAGATGTCTAGCACATTCAGAGTAGTTTATGCTTCTATCAAGTCATGGTCTGATTTTTTTTTTTTACTTATCCTTTATGCCCCCTTCTGCTTCCTTGGCTGCTCCTTCCATTTGGGGTCCTCAGTGCACCACTCAGCCTGCGCTGGTGGGATCCAAGGATGCCTGCTCAAATCAAGTGTTTCCACTCCAGGATTCATCAAGACCCTGGATATCCACCAGAGGTGGCAGTGGGAACACCTCCAATGCCTCCAGACCTCAGGGTAGTGGACACTTGGAGCAGTTTCTCAGGCTGCCCCCAGTCACCAGTGCTGAGGCCCTTCATCTGGTGCAGTCATGGGTGTTTTTAATTGTGTTCTTGGTCCCTGCCTCTGCCAACTTCTGTGCTCAGGGAGGGCCAATGAGACAAGGGAACACTGAGAAATTCCTTCTCTCAGGTCCTCAGATGACATCATCCCCTCCCATTGTCTACTGCTACCTCGACTGCATCACCACCCAGGTGGCGGTATGGCAGTGAGGTCTGCAGCCCCCCCCAGATAAGGAGATCAGCTCTGCAGGCACTTGATCTTTCTCCCCCTGGCTGGCCTTCCAGCAACCCAGGCTCACCACTGAACCCTGGTCACTGGCATTGCAAGCATTAGTGCTACCGCTGCACCAGCGGGCCAGCCTTATGGTCATGAATAAGAAGTTCCAGTTCTATCTAAGGTTGGATCCCCTATACAATTTGTGTCACCAGCTAAAGTAATACAACTACTGTATTAAAAAAGAGTATTAGTAAATCTAATACTTTGGACAAAAACTCATGAGATCCATTTTTGGAGCCATAGATGTTAACTGGAGTAACCATCTGTTCATTTAATTTGCCATGTAGAATTAAATAATGTCCATGATGATCTGAAACTTTTTCAAACATTCTAAAGTGAATTCCCTCTCTGACTAATATTAGTGTATCAGATTTTTTCAAGCTGTTCCCCACTCCAGAAAACAGCCCAACCCAGTCCCTGCACATGAAGTCATAATCTTTCTGCTTCAGATATGTTTGCTGTGTAAAGAAGAAATGAGAGTCATGTTTTTTAAGAAAGCATAGTACTTTATATCATGTATAATTGATTATTCATGAACTAAAGTAGCTCATTTATTGGCTGCTGTGCCAGTCTGAAATCTCTTAGAAATGGCTTGCATGGCAGAGATGCTCAGCTGATCGCTCATGCCTCTCTGCTTAAAACCTTAAGAAATTTAATAAATAAACTGTAAAAACTGTAAAAAAAAGAAAATTCTTATTAAAATAAGATTATAATTGCTATAATAACCTCAAAACAGGTCATTTCCTTGGATTAATGACCAGCTGGAGGGAGATCCCCCCAACCGGTCATTAATCCCTCAGAAATGACTGGCTTCTCAGCTGTTTTTGATAAAATGTTTAATTTTGTCATTTATACATCTAATGTTCCATAGTAATAAACATATCAATGATTGTCATATAAACTAAAGGATTCTGAACTGGAAAAAAATGGATTCTATTGTATGAAAAATCATGCCTGAAGATCTTGTGCATGGTTTAGTAAGATTATATGAAATACATGAAATAATATGAGACCCCTCTACCACTGACTGAGGAATGTCTGTATACTTCACAAGTCCCTCAGACCTGAATCTATTTAACTTATTTAACAGGTTCAAAGGAACAGATGTGTATCCAAAATATACTCTGAGAATACTTTAAATGTGATTGTAAGATCAAATATAGGAGCATTTTAATAAACAAGAATGGACTAATCAAATATCTGAGAGCACAAAATAAGAATATAGATGTAGAACAAAGCAATAGAAAATAAAGAAATGAGACAAAGAGAGGGTGACATGCTTGTTTCATTTATAGAGACATCATATAAATCAATGGTTTCAAGTTATATAAAATCAACAGCAAGAACATTAATATCTAAACAAAACTTTAACAAGCTTTAACAAAGAAGGAACTTGTTAAAACTTCCCCAGCTATATATTCTTATAAGGCTGCCCTCCCTGCATTAAAATATTTGGTAACTTAACATTTAAAAAAATGGTCTAAGCATACTGTATGGTTCCATGTCATAACGTTGATTAAGGAATAGCGATCACCGTTAGGTCGAGTGTACATCGCCGAAAATGAATTTTGGGGATGCACACTAGTGGTGAAGTGGAAAAAGGCACCCGTGATACAAGCATTTCTTTTTAATGCAGGGGGCTGTGCCCCTGCACCCTCCTACTAAAGGATTCTCAACTCCAGGGGGTTGCATGTCAGGGGAGGTGCCAGCAAAAAAAAAGGGCTGCGCCAGACCAGAACCCAAACCCTGCACTTCCCAAGTGACCACCCACCCCACCACACTAGCAGTCCAGCTCAGTAGCTGCCTGCCACACTGCCTCCCATATACTTTCTCTCCCCTTCCTTCCATGCACATGTATATGCACGTACTTCCCTTCACCCTACCTTGCCCACCCAGGTATCCTCTCACTACCCTGCCAGGTAGCCCTATACACAGGATCACCCTTTTCGTAAGCACTCAATCGCAGTCACCTTGTACATGGTATACCATACTTTGTTGTTCCTTTCTATACTAGAGGCAATATCTGAGAACAAGTCCAGTGACAAATAAATTAATCTTGTAATGTACAGAATATTCATTTCATTTATTCTATACTGTATATGCAAATAAGACAGCAGGATGACAATTATATTAGGCTCAAAGAGACATGTACATTAAACTGAATTCATTTTCATAAGATGTAGATTACACTCATGTGAGTGTATTGATAGAGCCTGCAAATTATGATTACAAATGGTCCACTTATGTTAATGCAAAACTATAAGCAATCTTAGGAGACCTTTACTGCAGCAAAAAAAATTGAACTACATAGCTAATTTCAGAAGATATAGGCTAGCGAGTATAAACAGTCTATCTGAAAAACAAACCTGGTGATTTAAAACAAGAGGGGTAAGTCTTACCAGCAGATTTTGGCAAGCCTGCCAATATAGAACAATGCAGTCTTCTGTGTCTTTGTGACAGAGGTTTCCATTCCTGTTGAGATAAAAAAAAAAAACAACTGAGCATGTACAGTCTCTTGAGCACAAGGGGCCACCATCAATTGACACACACGCTGCTGATCTTTGAAATAAATTATACTTTAAAGCCATAATCCAAAATGACTGATGATCCACAATTCAGTTCACATTGAAGCTGTTGAATGGATGAAAGTACTCAATTTAAACACATTAACACTTAGAGTGGCCAGAAAGGTGTCTGACGGTCCACAGTAGTAGGCTGAACTGTTCTGATGTTGCTTAAAGAAAGCACCATGAAATACAACTGATCAGTTTTACCATTCAAAATGCCATATGCAGAGCTTATTTTATTAATAATAATAATAAGCTGTTTTTATGAATCACAGTTCTTCAGACCAAAGCACTGTACACTAATAAAATGATAAGAAATAATAAAACAATAAATCAGTAAGAGTTCATAAAGTACTAGCAATTCAGAATACAGATGAATTAAATAGTGTACTCACTAAATAAATGTATTTAAATAACTCAAAAAGCTTTTATAAAAAACACAGCAGGTATTAATACAGATGTTATCCATTGTAACACCCACACATCAGTATACTATTAAACAAGTAGTGGACATTTGTCACAATTTAATTTAACATTTCTTGACTCCATCACCTCTCATAGCCACAGAAAATAAGGTAACTCATCATTGTACATTAAGTGCACTTAACTTGCTACCACAAAATCTTTAAAACTTCACTGACCCAAGCTTTGCAAGTCACCAAAAAAAAGACAGCTTTCTGATATTAATAAATGTATTCAAAACAAACTACACTGATCATCAGCTGCACCATCTAAGCATCCACCCACTTCATAGCCAGAGATCTATGCCCTCTGCCAGGTAACCTCTGGACAATCCTGGGAACCAATGGAGACCAATCCTGATCATGACTTCATAGGTTTCAGATTTTTTATATTAATTAAGGAGACTAGGAAACACTCCATATACACTTCTTGAATACACAGTCTCGTCTTGGGAGACCATGGGTGATCATGGAGCAAACAACTGATAAACAAGAATCTATTGATTTGATCAAATCAGGTAAACAAAAATACAAGCGTTATTCAAATTTAGAAAGACTTACTATTGCCGGAGTAACTCAATGGACTGAAATCAAAATTAGCAGAGCTTTGGAAAATTTGCAGTTCCTGTTTAACAGCTTCCAAACCATTGTAGTCCCTAAGTCCCACATAATAGCATCAGAACTATACTATTCAGTAGTTTTAGAATGAAAATTCATAAAATGGCTAAAAACAAAATTCAGACTAGATTAAACACCATCAACTGTTGTGTGGGTGACAGTGTAGAGCTCAACAAAATGCATTCACTCTCCTTGGCTCCATTTTCTAATCCCGAAGGGTAAACACCCTAGCAGTGAAAAAATACCTGCTTCTTTCTTGATGTCTATAAAAACAGCCAATGTGTTTCTAGTGTTCAGCTCTGGGGGCACTACTTCTGTCTCTAATTACAAGCCCCTTTCAATCCTCCACCCACTGTCTTAGGCCTTGGATAAATTTATCAGTGATCAGCTAATGAACTAAATAAGGGCACATAATCTCCTAGCCACTGAACAACACAGCTTCAGAAAGTTGCATAGCACAACCACTGCTCTAATTGAGTTAACAGAGGAGCTCCACATAGCTCTAGACAGGGGAATATGTTACTATTATCTTTTGGTCTTTCCAAGGACTTTGACCTAGTAAGCTGTGACTTCTTAAAAGAAAACAAAATTCTTGGAGATGGGCTTGTCGATGGAGGCTACTTTGTGGTTCACTGACTACCTGTCCAACAGGTCCTAAAAGGCAAAACGTGGTGATACATGAACATATTAACATACAAAACACCAGCAGAAACAGGTCTTGTAGTCGATTGAGTCTGCTTGATTGTGCAGCTAGCTGCCCAACTGGCAGCTGCCCCACCCTCCCTCCCCTACTTCATATTTACCCCTCACTCTGTCCCAACCTCTCTTAAAACTGCCTACTGTCCTACTGGATACCACCTCCTCAGGCAGAGTATTCCACTTGTCTGTCACCCATTCTACGGAAAAATGCCTCCTGGTTTCTACTGAATCTCCCCAATCTCAGACAATGTCATCTCATCTCCTCCTCCCTCTTCTAAACTGAAAAATCACTTCTGTATTGGTCTTATTTATCCCTTTAAGTATTTAAAGGTTTCAAACATATCCCCCATATTCCTCCTCTCTTCCAGGGTATACATGTTCAGCTCACTCAACCTATCATCATAGTACCTTCCCTCCAATCCCTGGATCATCTTAGTCACCCTATGCTGTACCTCCTCCAACAATCTGATGTCCTTCTTCAGGAATGGGTGCCAGTACTGCACACAGTACTCCAGGTGCAGCCTGACCAGCGACCTGTACATGGGAAGGATCATCTCCCTATTTCTGGAGGAGATTCCCCTTGCTATATAGCCCAGCATCTTGTTAGCTTTAGCCATGTTTTCTGGGCTGTAGCCTCTGTCTATAGGACTTCCACAAGGCTCTATCCTGAGGCTTCTACTATTCTACCGTTCAGCCTATTTATCAGTATTACTGTATGCTAATAATATAGTAACCTTCACCATCTGCTGAGACCTGGAGACTCTCGAAAAAACTATAGTCCAACTTTTTCAAGGTTTGAGACTGCTTCACCATGAACAAGCTGGTCACCAACCCCTCAAAAAACCAATACAATACTGTTTTGGAGTACACATGGCCTGAAGGGCAGTCCATGGTTGCACATCACCTCTCCAAACAGGGACCCAGTTGAACAAGTCCAAGTCTTTAAATACCTGCGGTATATCTGGACCTTACCATATACTTCTCCCTTCGTGTTTACTCAGTAGTCAAATGTACCGCTCAATGGTTTTGCCTGCTCTACAGAAATAGGCTAAACCTTATGACTGAGATCATGAAAAACTACTATTCACCCGCCTCATCTCCTCAGTCATTAACTATGGTTCAATGCTCCTCTCTGCTGCTAATACTACTGCCCTTGAAAGAATATGTGTTGCTTATTAACCATGCTTGCAGATTTGCACTTAACCTAATATCAGAGTCCCATTCCTGTGACTTCTGTATCTCCTTCAGTTGGCTTCCTTTCCATCCCTGATCTACCCACAATGCAATTCTAACTGGCCAATTATTCCATGGTGTTTGTAATCACTTCACACTAATTGACAATAATTATGGTACTCAGTCCATGGGGATACTAAACTGCACATTCCAGTCAGGAATATGACCCTTGGCTAGTGCTCATTTGTCTTTAGAGCTGTTAAAGCATGGAACTCGCTAGCCCCAGCAGTCACTGCACTCCCCTCCTACGTCTCATTCAATGCACGTGGTATTACTTTTTTTCCAGAAATGCATATGTAAGTGTACATAGTTCGAAGCTGGACTGTGATTTCACCTTACAACTGCACTTTTTTTTGGCATATTCATTTTGCATCCTGTAGATGCTTTTACTGTTGCTGTTGTTTGTAACCTTGTTTGACTTGGACATCTTTGAGAAAGGGCTCTTGAGATCAGAAGTCCTCCTCACATAATAAAATGAAAATGAAATGAATGAAACTATGCCACAAACAAACTATTATATGTTGGATATGCCACAATGCTGTACTTAACCAATGGGAGAGACATTGAAACAATGCTTGATGACATTACAGTGGAGCTACATTATGCATTATTCTGCCAAGAACAGTGAAGTAAAAATTAAACAGATTAAAAAGTGCTAATTTAAAAATGTTGCATTTGAAATGTGTAGTATAAACCTGAGACACAGGAAACCTACACCCCATACTTCTTCTCTTAGCATTCCTAATTGCAGAATTTGTTTCTTGACTGTACTAGTTAATCCTAATAGGTTTCAGTGACAAACTGATCTGCACTGTCCACCCTGGTAAATCACTGTATACTGTATATCTGAATGTATCATACCACACTTCTCCTTTATCACCTCCATGGAGTAAACATTATGTGTCTCTCCAATCCTTTCTAATAATTCTTGCCCTGTTTTTCAAGAATCATTTTGTTCACTATCCTCTGTATAGTAGCTAACCTACAGTTGCAGCTTCAGCAACAATGTGTATACAGACAGTATCACCTCTTTTCTACAGGTGGTAAAGGCCTGCCTTATGTATTCCAGTATCATATTCTCATTCCCACATGAGCAGAACTGGAGTAAATTAAGCAATAATGCATGATGGGATGTGTGTAGGGCTGGGACATTGTCACCTCCCAGGTGGTTGGGCATGAAGCTGCAGGCTGAATGCATTCAACATCCAAGAAGTGCCTTTATCCAAAAGACACACCCCCTGAAGTACATTATTGGTAGTATACAATGGCTAACATATTTGAAAAAAAAAACAGATTGAAATGTATTTTATTTTTAAATACATTTTCTGCTTTTTGCATGGGTATGTATATGTTTAAAAAAATTCTGCTGTTTCACTTTTGGCCAGTAGGTGGTGCTACATTAATATGTGTGTATTACAAGGATGTGGTAGCACCCCTATAGTTAGGGCTAAGTAGGCTGTTTAATGTTAAACTGCAATTTTGCAGTGTAATAATGTTGGCATAATTTGGTGAAAATTTTCTACATTTGGCATGCGCAGCAGTCTGCCAGAGACTTAAGATGTGAAAAGTTTTGTGATGGCATCTTGTTCAGTTTTCAAGGTATGGAGCACCAAAGAAACAGAAAGAAAAACATGTTTAATTTCTTATTTAACACTGGGTATTTTTGCTCTTATCTACAGACTAGATGGCGTGGAATGTCTTCATGAAATTGTCAAGGATGAAGGAGCCCATACCAAGGGTGTGCTTTTGTAAGGTTTCGTGAAAAAATATTATATGGTTCCAGAGTTAATATACTTTTAGAGTCAACATCCTAAGGTGAGCAGTAAACAAACAAACAAAAAGAATAATGGTGATTGCTTGTTTGCATTATTTGAATTGTGAATGGTAAAAAAAATCTCAACTGCTTATTTTTAGGATTTAGCTCTTCTGCTGACAAAAAATACAGATTGTGTTGGCTGCCTTTTTTTCTCATTTTAAACTCAAAGACATTAAAAATACATAAAATAATCTAAAAAAATAAAATAAAAAACACCTGAACTTAGCTAAACATAACCCATTGAGCTAGATTCTGCTGTTTTTTTTATAAAAACTTGCCAAAACTTTTCTGGTCACGTCAAAATTCAGGGTGCCCAGCTTAGAGAAAGGAGCTGTTCCCCTACATTCTCTATAAGATAACAGTGGGACTCTCTAGAGTTCTGAAGCTGCAGCTGTAAGTCGTGCTGCAGAATGCAATGACAGCAGTGAGACACTGATCTCCATCTCTGTCTTCTTGTCTCTTCTCTCTGTCTGTCTATTTGTCTGTCTCTTATCTGTCTGTCTGTCTGTCTATCTATCTATCTAGCTATCTATCTTCCTATTTTTCTGTTAAGTGGACAAGGGTGCCCACCTCCAGTAGCTCTTCTTTCTCCCCCCTCCTCTCCAGGTTGCCCACATGCCCTTCCTATATATATATATATATATATATATATATTTCCTTTGGAAAAAAATTGTTAACACACCAGTTAGGGTAACTGAATGCCACAAAAGTAGGGAAATGTAGTATTGGGGTTTCCAACTCTAATACCCCACCACTTCCCCCATGTAGCAAAAGGAAAAACATTAGAGTTTTGAGTCTCTGGAATCTTGGCAAAACAGTGCTGGGTACTTCCTTTAGCGTTGCCAACACAAATACTTCCCCATCCCCCAGCCCATAGCCACCAATAGAAAGCACACGGTACAGCTCCAAGCCACTGCCTCATAATGATTCACTCTTCAAAGGTAGAAACATATGTCTTACCACAGGTTGCTTGCACACAGACTGGGGTTGAAATTAGGGTTGACAGCCCCCAAGGAAGACCTCACCACTGATTCACCAAGACTCTGGAATCCCAAAACCCTAATGTTTTTTCCTTTTGCTGCTTGGGGGGTTGGGGTGGGGATTAGGGTTTCCCTCCATAATCCCACATTTCCCTACTTTTGTGGCATTAAGTTACCCTAGCTGGTTCATTAATAAAGATTTTACAAAGCATTTCTTTTCTTTTTGAGATAGTGGTATCCTATCCTCATTCATGCAGGGCTCTTTGGGACCTGATATACTGAAACTAGGGAAGACTGCGTCCCCCTTCACATGTGCAGGGCCCTTGCCGGCTCTGCACTTCAGTGAAAAGACAGATGTGAAGAATTCATGGGGCTGTCTGGAGGGCTGTGGAAGCACATGGTCCTGTGGTCCTTGTGCTTCCATGTGGCCACAGATACAGATGCACAGGGTAAAGAATGCATCTGTCAGCTAATGCATAGGGCCCTCTTCCACCCAGGTATAAAGAGGTCCTGGATCCTATGCTAAGAGGACATTTATCTTCACTATATGGTACCTAGGCCTGTGCGGACAACCCTGCACCTTTCATTTCCTGGCTGCGGGGGGGGTTTGAACAACAGCACCACCACCCCCACTTTCACCCAATCCAGTTGGGTAACTGAGCTCACCCCCAAACTCAGCTCACCAGTATAGGATCACAAAGCATACCTGTTGGGTCAAGAGTGGCACTACACACAAAGTTTGTTAACAATTACATGAATATATAGTTTTTTTTTTAATTTTGACCCCAAATTTTGAGGATAGTAATTTTATGATTTGCCTTATAAACATGACATGTACCATTTGTGGTATACTGGCCAAAATGTAATTTCACGTGAGAAGTGCAAAAGCACATCTCATCCAGGATTTTAAGAATGACACATGTCATGTTTATGAGATGGTGTGGAAGAATGGGTATGTTGAATGTTTGGAGTCAAAAGAGTGAAAATTAGTAAAGTTATGTGTGAATGTTGAAATACTGCAACATTCACTCATAATCTAGGCATTTTACTGTATTTATATCCCAAATTGTTAGCATACAGTAGTCTTCTTATTAGCTGACATCATGATCCCGGTAATGAAAATGTTCAAATCTTGGCCAAAATGTCATTCATACTACAGAAAGATCATCCTGTACCACAGGTGAACAAAAAACACATTTTGGCAAGGATTTGAAAAATGATAGCTGTGTTGTTCATGAGGTGGTGTAAAAAATGACTATGTTGAAAATTTGGGATTAAAATATTTAAAATGACCAAAGTTATGAGCGAGCATTGTAAAATGTCAATGTATGAACATAACATTGCTATTTTTACATATTTTTACCTCTAATTTTCAACATAGCCTTATGACCCCACCTCATCAACAAGGGTGGTGGACATTTTCAAATCCTACCCAAAAGGTGATTTCTCCAAGTGACCACAAAATAATTTTTCTGGCTTGATTTGCATAATTCCAGCATTGTTGATTGTGAGGTGGGCTCCCAAAAAGGCCATGTCAAAAATTTAACATCAAAAGTTATGCATCGATGTTGAAAATCCCATTGAAACACACTGAGCCACATTTACCTTAGTTTCTCATATTGTAGTTCGTGGTTCCAGCAGCAAGACATTTCTTCTGACTTATTCAGATGAGTAAGGGTTTGTGGGGGTGTACTGGGGTTGTGGGGTGGTGAGTGCTGAGTGGGAGGTGGGGGGGTCAGTTTGGTGAGGGACTGTTTTCTTTTTGCAGATTTAAAAAAAAATGAGGGATTGTTTTCTTTATTTCAGACCTGGACCATGATCGGAGGGTGGGGGTGACACTAGACACCAGGGAAAGAGAAATATAATATAAAGATAGTAATTAGAGGGTGGGAAAAACCACTAGGCACCAGGGAAAGATAATACATAAGGGGATGGTGATTGGAGGGTGGGAGGGTGCCACTAGACACCAGAGATACATAAGGGGATGATGATTGTAGGGTGGAGGGTACCACTAGACACCAGGGAAAGATAATATGTAAGGGGATGGTGATCAGAGGGTGGGGAGGCACCACTAGACACCAGGGAAAGATAATACATAAGGGGACAATGATCAGAGGGTAGGGGCACCACTAGACACCAGAGAAACTGAATACAGAAGGGGACAGTGGATCAGAGGGTGTGGGTGCCACTAGACACCAGGGAAACATAATATATAAGGGTATGATGATCAGAGGGTGGGGGCACCACTAGACACCAGAGAAACATAAGGGGATGATGATCAGAGGGTACGGGGTGCAATTAGACACCAAGGAAACATTGTATAAGTAAGGGGATGGTAAATGGAGGGTGGGGGAGTGCCACTAGACACTAATGAAAAATTATGTAAATATGGGGCTGGCAATGTGAGGGTAGGGATGCCAAAAGACACAAGGGAAACATAATATAAATATGGGGACAGCAATCATAGAGTGGAGTGTGCCAGTAAACATCAGGGCAACATTACATACTTAAAGAGATGGCAATGGAGTGGGTGGCACCACTAGACACCACTAGACACCAGGGAAATGGTGGTTCACTGCTTTCACTGCAGTCTGCTGCATGAGTTCCTTGTGTGGCTGCAGAAGTCAAGAAAGTCCTGCTGTTCTCATACAGAGAACATGGGTGAATGGCTCCTCTTTCTAAGCTGGGCATCCTGGATCTTGGGGTAAAAAAAACAAACAGTCATCATAATCAAGCTAAACAGGCCCCTTTTAGCTATGTTCAGGTGTTTGCTTTTTTAAAAAGACACAATTTGTATGTACTTTTAATGTTTGTAAGTTTAAACAGTGAAAAGAAAATAGTGGCCATCTTGAATGTTTTTTTCCCTTACAACAAGTAAGTCATGCAAATAACCATGCACAATGTATATTTTTTTTACCTTTTACAATAGGTTTTTGTAACAGTCACACTGAAACATGAACTAAAAAGTTATAATCTTTTTTCTCCAAACCTTCCAAAGGCACACCATTGGCATGGGCTCCTTCCCATGAAAATTCCATGAAAAAATTCCACGCGGTCTAGGCTATAGGTGAGAGGAAAAAATATCCAATGTAAAGTATAGGGAAACCAAACTTTTTTTTTTTCATTTTTTGATGCTCCATATCTCAAAAACTGTACAAGATGCCTTCACAAAAATGTCCACTTCTTGAGACTCTGACAGCCTGACTGCACATACCAAATTTTAGGCTATTTTGGCAAACAATGCCAAAGTTATAAAGGTGCAAAATTTGGGATTTAATACTAAACAGCCTATTCAACCCCAACTATAGGGGCGCTACTGCACCCCTATAACATTTTATAAATAGACCTGGGTGCCCACCCCACACCACTTTTCTTGATCCTCTCAGGTCAGCTACCCATGTTCCCATTTTCTAAGTGGCAGCACCTGGGTGCCCAGCCCCAGTGCTGCCAAACAGTGGGCTGACACTGGGGTGCCCCATCAGTGTCCCCTGAAAAGAAGGAAAACCATCCCTCATTTTTTTCCCTGCAGAAAAGAAAATGGTCCCTCTCCAATTTCCCCCCCTTTCCAACTTCCCACTCAGCATCCACCACCTCATACCCCCTCAAACCCCTTACACACCGACACTCACCTGAACATGTCCCATGGTGAAGATACTCTCTGACTGAAGACACATCTTGCTACTGGAACCATCAACCGCAGTATGAGGCTCTAAGGTTTTATAGGTCAATGTATTTTAATGAAGTTTTGAACTTTGATGCATAACTTTCTCAATTTATGCATATTTGGACCCCACATTTTCAACATAGTCTGTTTGCCCACTCCCCATCCCACCCCAGAAGCAGCAAAAGGGAAAACATTATGGTTTAGGGCCTCCAGAAGCTTGGGGAATCAGTAGTGTGGTCTTCCTTGAGGTTGTCAAACTGGTTCTATGTCATAAAAGTGATCGCTGAATGGCAATCGCTGTTTGGGTGAGTGTACATTGCTGAAAATAAATAATGGTGATGTACACTCGCAGCGACTTCGAAACTGGTGATGGTTCTACATGTTATGTGGGGGGCTGCATCCCCCAATTAAAGATGATCAGCTCCAGGGGGGCGCATGTCGGAGGTCTGTGTAAAACTTAACAAAAAAAAAAACCTGCTCCAACGCTAAAAGCAATCCCGCACCAGAACCAAACCCGGCACCCTTGCAATCCCAGCCTTCCACCCTACCAACCATGCTACATGACTAGCTTGGCAGCAGACCATTACATTACCTCCCACATACCCTCCCTCCCCTTCAGCCCATCGTGCAGCATGGTTCCCCCCACTTGTGTATACATACAGGCATCCTGTCACCATAGTTGCCTGCTTCCATATTCTGTCACTGCCCTGCCAGGTAGCCCAGAACACAGGCACTGTGACTGAGTCACCCTTTTTGCAACTGCTCAATCATGGTCACCATGTTCACAGGATACCTGTGAACCCTAATTCTCACTCCTTTCCCTGAGCAAACAATATTACACATGATCTCCTTTCTTCACACAGGGCCTGCAAAGCTACAGCAAACTGTGTTGGCAAAATGTGATGAGACATACTTCTCTACCTTTGATGAATGTATCACTATGAGTCACTGGCTTAGACCTGTACCTCGTGCTTTGGACTAGAGGCAACAGTCTGTGTTTCTGTGTTCTATGTTTCTGTGTTTCTAGTCTGAGGGAGGTGATCATTAGAGTTGACAACCACAAGGAACACCCAACCTCTGATTCACCAGTACTCTGGAGACCCCAAACCCTAATATTTTGTTTTTCCTTTTGCTGCTTGGAGATTGGGGGTGGGGAGTTAGGGTTGGAAAACCTAACACTACATCTCCCTACTTTTATGCAATTAAATTACCCTTAGTGGGCATTAACAAAGTTTTTTTTGCAAAGAATGGCCGCAGTGCACTAAAGAGTGAGTAACACATGCAAAATGCAAGTACCCTGCCCTCATAGCTTAGTACCTGCAGTCAGATGTGCACTGGCTGCTATTCACTGTTGCTGGCCACCTGTCCACAGCTCCACCTACCTGGCATGAAGGTTCATGAGGGGGTGGATAGGTGCAAATCTGTTGATGCAGGCAGGCATCCAATTGGATGCCAGACCTAGGTCCAGAGTGGATCCCTTTCAATGTGGGAGGAGGGAAGTGTGTGTAGGCACCAATCTGTCATTTGAACAAGGAGGACACACACCTGAATCGATGCCCCAACCCTCCTTGTCAGCCCAGCAGTGTAGCAGAGGTCAGGGAGCTACTGCCACCAGCAGGTGTCTGTTGTGGGGGTTAAGAACACTTACATCAGATTCCCAATCACATTCCCTGGCTGTGCACTCAAGGCCACCTACACACCTTCATGCATAGAACGGAGTACTGGCATGCCCCCTGGCATACACCCTAACCACTCATGGTGTATAGCTGCTCAGGTGGCCAGGGGCTGAGGCTGAGATGTGCAACTGGCATACATGATGATTTGAATGGTGTCAGGGGGACACTGTGCAGCATTCACACTTAGAGTTGCCTACACACATCAGATACATGGTGCACAGGCAATCTGCACTATAGTATATCATGGCCTATATTTATATATATATATATAGATAGATAGATAAATATATATATATATATATATATATATATGTATGTATATATGTATATATATACGTGTGTGTGTGTATTATAGAGGCACGGTCACACCCCTATAGTTAAGGTTGAATTAACACTTCCATGTGAAATCCAAAATGTTGCACCTTAATAACTTTGACATACTTTGACAAAATGGCACAAAATTTGGCATGCGCAGTCATTCTGCCAGAGTCTCAAATAGTGAAAATTTCATGGCAGCATCTTGTATGCTATTTGAAATATAAAGTGGTAAAAAACAGAAAGAAGAACCCTTTTTTCCTTTCACTTAACATGGGAATTTTTGCCATCATCTAAATGAAATTTGTTCCTGAAATTTTCAGGGATGATGGTGTCTGTGCCAAGGGTGTGCCTTTGGGTGATTTGGTAAAAAAATATCACACCATTTTTAAATTATAATGTTTTTTGTGATTGTCGCTAGACAGGCAGGTAAATAAAAATCATTCAAAACATTAATTGTTAAGGGTTTACTGTTCATGCTCTGAGAAATATCGTTTGTGCTGTCTGCCATCTTTTTTTTATTCAATTTAAAAAATGGATTTCTAAGGAAATACTACTTAGTAAGGAATGAACAAGACCTGTATTTAGATCTCGGTCACACACTTAGTTCAATTTTTTTATTGTACTTTACAAATTTTCAGTATAGGTATGTCTTTATGGGGCAAGAATCATATCACCCATCACTCACTTAGGTAAGGATCATTCTATAGAAAAATAACAAGATGGGTTGCTGTAAGAGGTAGCCCCATTGTTCCAGGCCTCCTTTTTACCCTGAAAAGATACTGGAGGAACAACAGGAGGGGGAGGGGAAAGGAAAATGGGTGGGATCTTAGAAAAAAGGGGAGGGCATAAGGAGGGGTGAAGTGAGGTCAGAGGAGGGGGACATCCTCATGAGGTCATGATAGTGTCAGAAAGTGGGTGGGGGATAAGGACAAATAGGAGGGAAAGAAAGGCTAGGGGAGCCGGGGCAAAAACTGTGTAAGAATGGCAACACAGAGGGGCTCTGCCTCTTTCTGTTAGGTTTTTTGGGTAAGTAATTTCAAGAACCTAGCACATCAGTCGGGAGTTCCTAGGAGGAAGGTAAGAAATGAGAATTTATAGATTTTAATCAAAGCTTAATAGGTTTATAATAAATTGCTGTATCAATATATTCACATGATATTAATATAGGTAAAGGAAATAAGGTAAGAAAGGAGAATTTTGAAATTTTATCCCAAATCATAGGAGGTCTCTATAGTTTTTAAAGCATTAAAAAAAACAGTTTTTAACCAAACCTTAGGAGGTATATAGCATTTGTTGAAGAAAATAGTTGCATTTATTAGTATATCTAGTGAGGTTAAGGTAAATAAAGGAGAATCTAGCAGGTTGCAGTGAATGCTGAAACAATGGGACACAGAAGACATGTCAAGGAATTGGGAGACAAGATTTCAGACAACGGAGTAATTTAAAAAAAAGAATATATGCAGGAATGGAAAAAGTGAAGGGAGTTGGGGCATAAGGGGAAGATGCAGAGTGGAACGGGAGGTGGCAGCCTTTGGGGCATACAAGGGGTGGTTGACCAGGTTGAGGGATGATGAAAGAAAAAGGGCGAGTACAATGTGCGTAGTCCTAATGGTTTGAAGCAGGATGGCCGGTAGCGAGCTGAGTGAATGAGTGGCAGTTCAGCACGCACAAAGAGGAAGCAGGTTTTTTGAGAAAAAAAAGGAAGAAATGGTTGTTTTTAAGCTAATCATGCAGCTTGGGAGAGGAAGTGATGGTGTAATGAAGCCACGTTGTGAGTAACTGCCAGATGGTGGATGGGGAGGGGTGCACAAAGGGTGGAGCACAGCCTCATTTTTTACAGCAAGGCGGGCTTTTTGCACAGGAGGAATAGCAGGTAGCAAGCTCGAAGGCAACAGAATAAAAATAGCATGATGAGTGGGTGAGACGGCGGGCACAAAGAAAAAAGCTAGTTGAAAAACTGGGGCAACCACGTGGGACCACCAAGAAGGGAGAACAAAAGGACTGAGCAAACACAGGAGCACATACTCTGGAAGCAGGGAAAGGACAGAAGTGTGAGTCGATACAATGGGTAGATTCAGGAACAGTATTTAAGGAGTGGTATTTGCTTGTTTTTTTAAAAAAATGTTAAAACGCACAATGGCGATAAGGGCAGGGTGACAAGGGAGGATTGTGAGCTCTGCCGATGGAGCATTAGAAACCCTTAGATGGTGCATTAGAGGGGTGCCTCGAAGAGCCTTCAGATTGCACAGATAACAAAGGGCTTAAAAAGAGTCTCCAATGAGCAGTCCCCTTTACAATGCTAGAAGGATTGGGTCAATTGGAGCACCACCTTCAGAAGCACATGGCTGTCAGCCATTTTAGAAGGGGAAGGGGACAAAAGACGGCAGCCATCTTAGGGGGAGCAGGGCTGTTGGCTTCAGCAAAACATGGGGGTTACAAGGAGTGTTTCCAAAATGTAGCCAGACAAAATATATAGGCATTAATAATGAGGACCACGGGCCGGCAGAAAATAATGGAATAGGCATTGACAAGCCAATTGAATATGCCTAAAAAACCATGTGAAATAATTAACAATGTATATTTTGTTATGAGCAGGAAACAGAAACTAAAATGAACACACAGAGATCCAGATCAATGAAAACGGACGCAATGAAAATGATTATGGATCTTGTGGACAGGGCCCACAAAGTCCTGGATACAGTGGAAGACACAGAGAGGGGGCAAGTGCCAGCAAAGAAAGAGAAGGCCAGAAAGAAGGGGCAAAGTGGGCCAGGAGGTAAAGGGAAGGGAGCTGGGACCCCGGTGCCAAAGCACCCCAGAACAAGTTCTCCAGGGTGACAACGGACAAACCATGCAATCCCTGACCCAGTGCCTGCTCCCAGTAAGGAGGGTCCAATGCCTGAACTGGAGCCCAGCCCAAGGCAAGAGGTTAGGTCTCACCCAGGACTGGGACCCAACATTCCCACACCCAAACCTATCCAGCCGGACATACCACAGCCAGGCGGAGGGACAACCGAACTCACGACTGGTAGTAACCAGCAGGCCCCAACAAGCAGACCATGAGAAGGAGCAGAGCCAAGAGACAAGGCAGCAATCGTCCACCAAAGGAACCCCATGGAGAATTAGGTACAGTGTTGACATTAGAGAGTAGCATGAAGGAATATGTGGAGCAATTATTATTAGGTATGGAGGAGATGGTATTAAGAAGTTACAAAAAGTAATGGAGGATTTATAAGAAAAGGAGAAGGATGGAAAACAGATGGATGGATGGAGGAAAGGAAGGGATAGGGCAGAAAAAAGGGGGTGGAGGAGAGCGCATAGGGGATCATGTTCCATTAGCAATGAAAGAAAAAATCTGGAAAGGAGAATTTGTAGATATTTTTGTCTTGGTAGACAAGAAAACAGCTGAACTGTATGAAGAAAAAGAGAGTCTAAAGAATTAGTGGCAACAGTAGTACTGGTCAAGAAGGGTGAAGAGCAGAAAGGGCCCACATATAAAGGGAAATCATGGGAGGCATGGACCCTGGGTTTCACATATTACAGTGCTATTGCACAAGAAAAAAAGCCAGAAATGAGCATTCCCTTGTTAGCTTACTCATTGATTATAAGAAATGTGTATACGATGATGGGAGGCACTAATTGTTTACAGTATGATGAGAAGTTCAGTACCCAGATGGCTAATTATGGGGAGGATTGTCGATGGGATTCTAGACACAATGACCTATGGTGGGAAACCATGACAGTGGTGGGGAAGGCGAAGGTGAGTGGCAGAAAGGAAGTCTACGGTATCAAAAATATTGTTGGGGTACAACAGGGCACACTGCTCCTTTCCACACTGCAGATTCAGGAATGCCTGTTCAAAATATGGGAAATTCACCCAGCTTCTTGATGTAGATCTTATGGAGAAGCCAACTTCAGGGGAGGCCAAGGAAGCTATTCCTTTCCAGGAGGCCACAGAGGGACACAGGGAGAAAATACAGGAAGAGGAAGGGAATTTACGGCTGGGAGAGGGTACCACCAAGGGGGAAAGTAAAGAAGGTAATTTCCGACTAGCCAAAACCCCAATTAGAGATGAAATAGTAGAATGATGGATGAAGGGGTATCTGAATGAAAAGATGGGGTTGGAATTAATGGAAGGTTTTCAAAAAGGCTTTAGTTTACACTACCAAGGAAGGAGATTTGGAACATGGGCAAAAAATTTAAACTCGATTAAGGGAAGGGAAACACTGCTAAAAAATAAAATTGGGAGCGAAAAAGAAGCAGGTAGGATAGAAAGTCCCTTCAAAGAGCTCCCTTTCCAGCACCTACGAGTATCTCCGTTGGGCCTGGTCCCTAAAAAACAGGTAGCGGAATATCGGGTGATACAACACCTATCCTACCCAGAAAAAGAATCGGTCAACGACCACATTTCAGAAGAGGATAGTAGGGTGTCCTATGGGACTTTAGAGGATTCAGTGGATATCATCAGGGCAAGATGCACCCCGTGGCTAGCAAAGACAGACATCAAGTCTGCATTCTGGCTATTGCCAGTCCACAGGGAGGATTGGGAGTTGTTGGGTTTTCAGATAGAAGGGGAGTATTATTTTGACAAGGCCATGCTGATGGGTTGTTCAGTGGCATGCTCCACCTTTGAAAAATTCAGCACATGGCTGCAGTGGGTATTCAAAGTCAGGTACAGACACGACACGGTAGTCCATTACCTGGATGATTTTCTGTTTATAGGAGAGGGAGAAAGAGGGGCATGGGCAATGCTGGAGGACTTTCAAGAGTTGTGTGGGGAGCTTGGAGTGCCATTAGCAGCAGAAAAAACAGAGGGCTCCAGCAGGTGCTTGGAATTCCTAGGTATGGAGGTGGACGCAGAACAGGGTTTTTTCCGCCTGCCAAGCCAAAAGGTAATTAAGTTAAGGAGAATGTTGTTAGAGATAGGGAGAAAGAAGCGGGTGCCCCTAATTACCAGCCAGCAGTTAATGAGTCACTTGAAATTTTGCGTTTAGGGCAATAGGGCCAGGACACTCGTTTACACGACATCTGGCAAGGACCATGGTGGGAGGATCAAAACCATATCATTGGGTCACATTAGGGAGAGAGATCAAGGAAGATCTAAATATTTTGGAACAATTCATAAAAACACACAACGGGATAGCCATTTGGCTGGAGGAATGGCTATACAACATGGATCTGGAACTTTACACAGATGCCTCAGGGGGATATGGGGTTGGAGCCTACTTCAAGTGAAAATGGGTAGCTGAACCATGGCCACAAGAATGGTTCGAGGGAGGTCTGACAAAGGATATCACTTTTTTGGAGAGTTTTCTGATCTGGGCGGTGACAAAAATGTGGGGAGCATGGTTACAGGACCAGCAGGTCACATTCTGGTGTGACAACAAGGCAGTCGCTGACGTGCTTAACAACAGAGGGTCAAGGTCAGTCTTGGTGCTCCGCATCTTACGTCAGCTAGTCCTACAGGGGATGAGGCTCAACAGGAGTTACAGGGCCAGGCACATTGCAGGGAAAAAGAACTCTATTGCTGACAGCCTCTCCTCATTACAGATGGAGAGGTTTCAGGTACTAGCTCCCAATGCAGATCCAACAGGAAAGAAGATCCCAGAGGAGCTATGGGAGATTGGCTGGAAGGAGCAGCACATCTGTTTCGAAGCTCATGGGTAGACAACACTTTAAAAGCTTACAAAAGCTCATGGAGAGTTTTCCAAGTTTTCAGAACCTGCCACGCCATGGAGGTAAGTGGGGGCAGTCACAGAAGAACAGGTGGGGAGGTTTGTAGTGACAAGCTGGGAGGAAGGAGTGGCCTGCACCACTGTGAGAGTGCATCTAGCGGCTGTAGGATGGATCTGCCGGATGAAAGGTTGGGGAGAACCCTGCAATAGTATTCTAGTAAGAAGGATGATGATAGGGTGGCATAGGATAAAAGGAAGCGAGAGGGATAGGAGAGAGCCAGTCTCAGTTGCTAGAAAGGATACTGGCAAAATTGCCAGAAATTTGCTACACCCCATGCAAAGTAATGTTATTTAAAGCATTGTTTACAGTGTTACACAAGGGAGCATTCAGAGTGTCAGAAATTGTGGGACCCACTACACCCTCTCCAGAAAAAGGTTTACATTATGAAGATATACAATGGACAAGGGAAGGGCTCACCCTCAAAATTTCAATCTCAAAGACGGATCATATAGGAAAAGGCTATACAGTAAATATTGAGCCCAATGAAAACCTGGATCTGTGCCCCTGCCAGCTTATGCGAGGTTACCACAGAATTAGGCCAAAACAAGTGGGTCTGTTTTTTATACACAGGAACGGGAAGGAGGTAAAAGGGAGTCAAGTCTCAGGGGTGTTAAAGTGAAGCATAAAAGAAATGGGAGAGAACCCAGACAGGTTCTCATCTCATTCTTTCTGGATTGGGGCAGTGTCACAGGCGGCGGCGCAGGGTAAGGGTGGGGAGGACATAAAAGCCATAGGGCGATGGTCATCAGACTGCTACAAAAATTGCATTAGAAATACAGAACTTTAACCTTATTGCAATTTTGTCTCCCCTACAGGAAAGAATTGAAAGTATAAGGTACAGGAAATTTGATGGGGGTAATAAAAAAAGGGGGGAATGTTGACTTTTTTTCTGTCCTCACTGTTTCTTATTGTCTGTTATAGATACACGAAAAAGGAAGGACATATGAATGGTGGGAGACTCACACATTTATTGGGCAGAAAGGGAGGCAGCACAGAAGAAAGGTGGAAGACAGCTGGGTTTTGACCACAAAGGAATAAGGATCCTGTGGAAAGGAATACAAGGAATGCAATGGGGGCAGCTCCTTCCCTTACTGCTAGAGATGAGGAAGAACAATAAGGACCCAGACCTCCTTATAATACACCTGGGCAGGAATGACTTAGGACATGGCCCGTGGGTAGAGATTTTTAACAACATACAGAGGGATGTCAAGGTCATGAGGTCATGGTGGCCAGAAATAACAATTATGTGGTCCAAAATGATACCACTTAGGGTGTGGAGGCAAGCCAGACAGCACAAGCCCATAGAAAAGGTGAGGAGGCAGATGAACAGTAGGGTAGGGTAGGGAGGTTTATGAGATCAAATGAAGGAGCTACCATTTGGCATGAGGAAATAGAGGAGAGGATACACGGACTATATCGGGTGGATGGGGTGCACTTATTCCAGATGGGAAGTCACATATTTATCACTAAACTAGGTAGGGGTATAGATCAGTGGTTGAAGTAGTGGTTCTATTAGTAGGGGGTGAAGCTTGCCATCCAACGCAAGCTGGAGGCAAGCTAGTTGAAGGTAGGAAGGAAAGATTTGATAAGAAAAAGAGGAAAAATGGGATGGAGGGTTAGGGGAGTAACATAAGGGGGAACAAAACTGGAAGAAGGTGAAGGGTATGGACACCCTGGTAAGCGGACAAGAAAGGGGGAGCAGGAATTGGACCTTCCCAGAAAAGAAAGAGATTATAAGACCAGCTAGGGTTTACACCTGGGAAAGGAGTGGAACAAGACCCCCTGGGGTTTCGACACCCAGGGGAGAGAAAACAAAAGAAATCAAAGCTTGAAATAAAAATGATTTAAATAAAAATGTGGACATAAGAAAGAAGTCAAAGGAACTCAGTATTGTATAAGTGTATATAGTTATACTTTGTGTGGAATACTAAAAGGTTTTGCCTACTGAGCAGCCAAATCTACAATATTGAGTGTGTGGTCTCTTTTGTGGGGAATGGGATCTGGAACAATTCACAGTTCTTTACAGTTCGAACTTTACTGTTTGAGCTGAAAAGACTGTGAACTGTAATGGTCCATGACAGTTCTATCTGTCATATCTCCCTGTTGTCCAGTGGCACATCCTACCGAATGATTTCATTCCCCTGAATAAAATAATATGTCCCATAAGCCTAGTGGCACTCCTCACCCACTGATTGCTGTCCCCATGATAAAATAAATATTTCCCTGGTGTCTAGCAGCACCCCCCACCTGATGACCATCTTCCCCATAATATAATAGTATTTCCCTGATGTCTAGTGGCACCCCTACCCACCAGTTGCCATCCCTGTAGTTATTGCTTATTTCCCTGGAGTCTAGTGGTACCCCCACCCTCAGATTGCCATCGTCATAGTTAGTGGTTATTTTGTCTAGTGGCATCCCCTACATGCTGATTGTCATCCTGTGCTAACATTATATGTCCCTGGTGTTCAGTGGCACCCCCCCACCCCCAATCACTGTCTGTGGCTGAAATAAAGAAAACAATCCCTCAATGTATTTTTTCAAACCTGCAAAAAAGAAAATGGTTTCTTGCCAATCATAGCCCCCCCATCCCCACCTCCCACTCAGCACCCACCATCCCACACTCCTCAGTACACTACCACATACCCTCATTCACCTGAACAGGTCCAAGGTTGAAGATCCACTTTTCAGTTGAAGACATGTCTTGCTGCTGGAACTGCCAACTGCAATATGATAAACTAAGGTAAATGTGGTTTAATGTATTTCAATGGGGTTTTCAACTTTGAGGCAGGATTTGGCCATTATTCCATATTTTGACACCATATTTTCAACATGGCCCTTTGGGGACCCCACCACATGAACAATTACACTGGAATTAGGTAAAGCCCACCCAAAAGGTGATTTTGTGGTCACTTGATGAAATCACATTCTGAGTGGGATTTGAACATTTTCAATACTGTGTTCATTAGGTGGTTTCGTAACAATGCTATATTGAAAATTTGGGGTCAAAATATGTAAAAATAGCAACGTAATGAGCTTCTGTTGAAATATTGCTACACATGCTCATAACTGGAAATTTTTAATATTTTGACCACAGAGTTTCAACATAGCCTTCTTATTAGCACCACCTCACTAATGTTACAGCTGTTATTTTTCAAATCCTTGCCAAAATGTATTTTTGCACCTGTGGTGAGGAAATTGCTTTGCAGTCTTGTGGAATTACATTTTGGTGGTGATTTGATAATTTTCAGCATCGGGTACATGAGGTGTGGTAATAAGAAGGCTATGTTGCAATTTGGTTGCTGTTGTGCTACAAGTGGATGCATAGGGCACAGAGGGCCCTGCCCTTCCATGGCAACATACATACCTTACAGAAATAATTATATGAAAAGTTTTCATGCTGAACACATAAAACTACTTAAGTGATATGCATGCTGCAAGTACGATTTAAATGTTAAATTAGAACCAACTGCATGTATATGGCATGCATGTAGCAAGCAAGTGTGGAAACCATGATTTTTATGTTAGATTGGGAAAGACTGCATGCATGCAAAAAAGCAAGAGGTCACTGATAACTGCACACATCAAAGTTAATTGACTTACTCAGGATCACACCATACACAAGTGGGAGTTGATGAGATTCAAACTCAGGTGTTCATGTCTCCAAGTCTCCTGGCTTGCAGTTTAGTGCCTTTAACCACTAAGCCATACTGTCTGCACAGATATGGCTTGCTTGTACTTCAATACAAACTGTATCTGAATACATCTATATGCATTTGGTATGCTTATAGCTACTGTTATGCTTTTCAGTTTTCTTGAACTATAGCACACATACCAATGGAAACACATGTTTTCCCCACCCCAATACACAAACTTACCCACAAAACCATTTAATGATTTCTGTCTGGCCTGTACTCCTACTATTTTCTCTCCATAGTTTTGAATGCTTCCACACAAACAGATTTTAAACTGAACGCAAACACAAAAGTAGCAATAACTTGACACACACCCACATGGCCAGTCCTTCCCCATGCACATACACTGTAGCAGTTATGGCCATGCTGCTACAGACAACCCACCAAGTATAGCTATAAGTGAAAGGTCTCCTTCTTGAGTACTAAGGAGCCAGAGGCAGGAGTCTTTAAAAGATGATGTCCATAGGTCAGAGTGCTGGGGCTACCCCCTTAAAATTAATGGAGTTATTTTCTGTTACTGTTTTATACATTATGATGGTGAGTTGGAGAATAATGAAGGCCACTGTTCTACTAACAAGGCCCTTGTTAGTCGAGCGATGGCTTTCATTAATCTCCAACTCTCCATCAACAATGTATAAAATAATAATTAAGAAAATACCCCCGTTCATTTCAATGGTGCACATCCCTGCAGTCTCCTTTGCCCTTTGTCATTATGTGCCTGAGCATGGGGATGTGGAGGTCAGCTTCACTGGGGGCGGCATAAGCCTGACCATAGTGGGGCTACAATAGTCTGTGCATACCATACCACTCAACTGTCCATGAATGCAATGGACAGCTCTAGAATGTCTGCAACATCTCTAAAAGGTACAACTTATTTGGTTTGACTGAAACAAGATATGCAAATCAGGAAAACTTAAAAATGTATAACATTCATCTGTATATACCCCAGAGCAGTGCATCAGATTTGGGCTTAAACCCACCCAGATACTAACCAGTTTTTTTTCCTGGTTGAAGTTCTGCCCCCCCCCAAAAAAAAACTTTGTCCCTATGGTTCTCCCTGATTCCATTCCATTCAATGCCCATCCCCTATGGGTCATGAAGCTATCAAAGGTGAAGAAACTTGAAAAACACATCAATATTTCAGTACTTCCTCCTTCCCCGATCCCCCTGTAAAAAAAAATGTACTTTTACTTACCTGGCCATATGACCAGAACCTGCAGCCTGGCATAGTGTGCCACCACCCTGTTTTCAGTCTGCTTCCTCTCTCTTCTTCACCAGAAGTTGGATGCTAGAAGTGACCATCACAGGTCCCCAACATGGTTCATGACCAAGTCACCTTGCTAACCGAACCCACCCTACCTTGGTTGCTTGCTTCTTGCTTGGTTGCTGCTGTGGCCACTGCCTTACTGCCCTGATCAAGGCCTATGAAAGCCACGCACACCACTGTCACCACTGCTGCTAAGCCTAGCTTGCTGCCATGGGGGTCTGTGCTGTTTTGTTTTGCAGAGTGAGCCTAGTAGAGTAAGTAGGTAGCCTAGTCTTGAGTTAGCTTCTAGCTCACCCTCTGCCCCTTCAGCCACCAGGGGAGACAGAGACTCATTAAGAGTAGAACAACAAAGATATGCTGCCACAACACTGCTATTGAGAGTTCAGTGCTCACTGACTCCTCCAAGCTGTATTGTGCAGTCGGTCTACTCTGTGGCAGGAAAGACAGTATTGCTCTTGCAAGGCTCATGCACTCTTTCTTGGCTGGAGCTCATCCACATCACATGTGATTGTGCTGCCACTAATAGGAGGAGATAGTGGACAACACAATAGAGATACAGTCAAGTCTGTAGAGTACCTACAGCATGAGCGCACACAGACCAGGTGAACACTTGATGCGCAAAAGATGAAATCCAAATTTAAAGCAATTATTGTCACTCCATAAGAAGAACCTAGTCACAAATGGGGGGCAACTGCCCCCCTCTGCTGTACCTTAATGGTACCCCTGCTTAATGATAGAAATTCATTATCAGGTGCTAATGCAATGGTTTCCACTGTATTCTGAGGCACTGTATGTCCATGTTTCATGATATGCCCTGATCATCTTGTTTGTTAGTTCCCTGATTGTCCCTCATTTTGAGTGTCCATGTTCCTCATTTCAGTCACAAAATGTGAGGTATGGTGCATGCTTTCAAGACCCTACTCAGCACAACGAGTGCTGAGCCTGACCATAGTGTATATGCTCAATACAGAATGACAAAGGGAAAGTAAGTGAGATAAAACAGTCATGGAGAAACACATTTGCAGCACAAAATATGCATAAGGGATTTGCATGGTTCAAAGCAAAAAGGATAGGCTTCACAACACAGAGGCCCATCTTCGTACATCTGGAATGGAGGATATTGACTGGCTATATCCCAGGCATTTAATGCAGTAAGCAAACAATACTTTACAAATTAATGGCAATTTAATGACAAAAATCAAAAGCTATTAAACAACTTGCTAAAGGATCAGCATTAATGAGTTTACCTAATTTCTGTGAGAATTCAAATAAAAAATGTATTTTAATGATTAATTTCCAGCAGTAGCATAAGAAATAGAAACGGATGTGCTTTTTAGATGAGATTTGCACCAA
Source organism: Neoceratodus forsteri (assembly GCA_016271365.2). Classification (NCBI taxonomy): domain Eukaryota; kingdom Metazoa; phylum Chordata; order Ceratodontiformes; family Ceratodontidae; genus Neoceratodus; species Neoceratodus forsteri. The sequence continues at coordinate 254,771,672 of CM057450.1, read as the reverse complement.
CTTAGCTGCTACACATATGGCAAGCATGCAGCATGTGAACCTGATGTGATATTTATATGATATTCATACCAGCTTAACTGCTGCACTCATGTCAAGCATGCAACATGCAAACCTGATGTAATATTTTGAAGATGTTCATACCAGCTTACCTGCTGTGCACATGTCAAGCTTGCAGCATGTGAACCTGATTTGCTTTGTAGACCTGGTTCGCATAGGTTCACGTTGTGTATGTGAACTGCATGCAAACATTTATTTTTTTATTTTATTTTTCATTTGTTAACTGGGTAAGGAAACTGGACTAAAAAGGCCCTTTTTCAAGTCTGACTCAGACAAGAATAACAAACAGACAAGCAATACAGTAAATGTAAAGACAACAATAATTCAACATAATATACAAAGTTACCGATTACAAGTACAACATGATCTGTTAAGTAAAAAAGATTTAAACATAAATTCAAAATGTGTTTTACAAGCAATTGTATGAACAGAAACTGGCAATACATTCCAATAAAAAGGAGCTGAATTTCTGAAAGCTCGAAGGCCAGATTTCCGCTTACACACAGTAGTAATTAAAGACAGACCATTAGATGATCGCAGCATGGAAGGAATAAAAAAAAACAGATATCATATCAGACAAAAGAAAATAAATATTCTCATTAATAGCCTTAAAAATTAATAAGCCAAAAGAATATTTAATACAACAATTAAAAGAAAACCGCCCCAATTGAGAATATAAATCACAAGAATGAGTACAATACGGTGCTGACAAAATAAAATAACAAACATTATTATAAACTACCGAAAGAATATTAGTTTCTCTCATTCCCAACTTAAAATAAATACCAGCTACATAATCCAAATGAGGAGGAAGAGTACCAACTGCTATGGCTTTCCTAGTTTCTAAACTGAAAAAATACTTAAATTTAACAGGATTCTCAATTTTTGGTTAATTTTCTTACTAACAGCTACAGCTTGTAATGAAAAACTTAAAGCTGGATCCAGTAGCATCACAAGATATTTAAATTCCTGAACTTGTTCAACGATTGACCCATCCAAATCAGAAACTCCTAAACAAGGGGTAGATTATAACATGGTATTGGTACCAAAGACCATCGATTTAGTCTTTCTGGTATTTAGAACCAATAAATTTTGGTGAAGCCAAGTGCAAACTTTGTCAAAATCAGATTGAATCTTGGTAGAAATAGAATCAATAGACCCATCTTGACAAAACAAAATCAAGTCATCTGCATTAAGTAAAATTTCACATTCAGAACTAATCGAAGATAACTGAATAATAAAAAGAGAAAATAACAAAGGGCCCAAAATAGACCCTTGAGGAACCCCACACATTACAGGGGCCACACAGGACTCTATAGTGTCAATTTTAACAATCTGGGATCTCATAAACAAATAATCTCTAATCCAAGCAGCAGCAGAATAAGAAAAACCCAACTCAATAAGTTCATGAAAGATGAGACCTTGGTCAAACAGGTTGAATGCCTTGGTCAGGTCCATGAACACTACACCAGTCATCAAACCCTTCTCAATACCACCAAGTACTGTGTCTATGAACCTGACCAAGGCAGTCCCAGTACCACAGTTCTTCCTAAAACCATATTGAGAACTACTTAACAATTCAAACTGAAACAAATAATCATTGATTTGTTTCGCTATTATCTTCTCCAACATTTTGCTTAGTGGATGAAGGATAGAAACTGGTTGAAAACTTCGACCAATTCTGCAGACTTTTTTGGTGAATTGGAGTAACTTTTGCCAACTTCCAACTAAGAGGAAATTGTTTAGAAGTTAAGAACAAATTAAAAATATAACAAAGGGGGTCTACAATGAAAGGAATTACCAACCTAAGGAAGCACCCATCAAGTCTATCCCCACAGTCATTGAACCTATCAGGCAAGGTACCCAGAAATCCCAAAACCTCAACCCTATAAACCAAGGAGAAAGGAACCTTGGCCTATTTTAATGTGGAAGATCCAAATCCAAATCAATGTTAATGCAATTTGAACAACCAGGAACCTGACCCCTGTAATTACTTAGATTAGAAAAACTTTAATTTAACAATTTAGCTACAAGAAATGGCTCTGAAAATTCTTTGTCAGCAAGTTTCAATTTCTGAAAGTGATTTTTGGATTTAGGAGTTAATAAAGAATTAACACGGTCCCAAAACTTCTTGGTACTAAAAGGATTTGATTCAAGATGATCATGATAATATTTCTTTTTGGAAGACCTAACACATTTCAGTCACAAGATTACTAGAATAATGATAGAAATTAAGGGATGCGGTAGTCTGGCTTCATTTATATACCTGCCATGCTAAATCCTTTTCCTTCACTAAGTTCCTCAATTCAGAGGAAAACCATTTATTAGGGGCACACCTCAACCTCATCTTCTGCAAAGGAAAAAAAGAATTCTGCATAGGTAATAATGACTCACAAAAGAATTCAACAGCCAGATTAATACCAGGTATGTATTCCAAAAAAGACCAATCAATAGCTGACATTGCCAAAGACAGTGCATCAAAATCAACATTGCTGAAATTATGAGACTGTATTATACGAGGAAGAACACAAACACATCTGAAATTAAGGACACAGTAAATGGCCACGTGATCACTTACAGATTCAGAAAGTACACCAGCACAGCCTATTGTACTTAATCTATTCAAAATAACCTGATCAACTACTATATGGTTAGTAGAAAGAGAATTCAAATGAGTGGGTTTCTGAATAACTTGTGACAATCCAAAAGAACACAATAAAGATTCAAGTCCAAGCGTATCTTTTTGAAACTAATTAAGATTAATATCCCCCATAATCAAGGAACCATGGCCATCACTAAATAAAGCAAATTTCTCTAAAAAATCCTGTAAGCTTCAATCCCACAATAGGGAGGGTTATACAAGCATCCCAAAATTAAAGTTTTTTGACAACCAATTTGTAACCGAACAATTAACCAATCCATTTCGGAAATGCTATCTGCACTGGAATTCAATATTTTTAGTTCCAAATGCTCCTTAGAATAAACAGCAACTCCTCTCCCACGTTTCTTACCATTACGATCAGCTTGTAATATCTTATAACTGGGTAAAATGCAGACATCATCATTAGGATTGGGAGATTTTAGCCAAGTTTCCGATATAAACACCAAGTCTGAGGAATAATTATCAATTAGTTCTTCCATTTCAGCTAGTTTGGGAATAAAACTTCGAGTATTCAAATGGATAATTTAGAAACTATGTGAATTCAAATAGAAACGTTGAGTATATCTAGCAACATCATTTAATAAAGGACCCAGATCTAATTCGATGTCACTGTCCAATAACAGTAACAAATGGCAACAAACAGCTAATCCCCCCCAAAACCCAGTACATTTAATTGAGAAGGGAACATCAATAGTGTATTTCCACATAATCATAACACTGCCCTATTAACCAATAATAGGAGAAATGTTTTAATTTGACACAATGTCAACACAATATATTTAGACATTGTGAAATCGTCCACACTTAGGTCCCTTACCTGAGATTGGCAACATAGTAATCCCACAGCATCAACAGATAATAAACAGATGCCTAAACACAGACCAAACCCCAACACAAACCTTATAGTACCCATTAGGCTGGTTTCGGGAGTGCACCTCCCTGGAGATATTTAAGAAAGAACTAAAAACTTATTTATGGAAAATGGCCTTTTTGGAGAGTTAAGTTAGTCTGTAATATGATTGGAATTTTATTGTAATTTATTATGTTTTTATGATGTATTTTATGATGTATCTTTATATGCTTTTGTGTTTGGTATGGAAACTTGAATTTATGATTTTAACTTGTTCAGCGCTTTGATATATTGAAAGGCGCTATATAAATAAAATTATTATTATTATTATACAGCTTCCAACCACACTACACTACAATGTTAATTATCTGACCCCAGCTTCCCAGCTTCCACAGACTCCCTGAGACTCCCAACACAATTTTCCACACTTCACCACACTCGCCAAACTGACTGCTGCTAAAAATGCTTCCTGATTTTATGGCCAAGGTATTTAATGTACTTGACCCCAAACATCAGGCTGCCACTACCAATCAGAGAGGGAGGGTGGAGCAGGCAGCTAATGAGTGCGGGATAGCAGGAAAGGGTTGCTAGGCACATTGCTCAGTTAAGCATGTGGCATTTATTCTGCATGTACACAGCACACCTATATTTCTGTAAGGGTAAATACATCTATGGAGGGATGGGAGTGCAGGGTCTAGAGGACTGACAACCCCAAGGAAGATTCTCCCCCTCATTCACATCAGGGGTGGAGCATGGGTGATAGGGATGGAAACCCTAACATCACATTTCCCTACTTTTGTTACTTCCTGAATCCTAACTGGTGCATTAATGCAGTTTAAATATATATATATATATATATATATATATATATATATATATATATATATATATATATTAATTACAGGGACATGGTCACACCCCTATATTTAGGGTTATGAAGGCACTTCTATGTTAAACTCAAAATTGTGCGCGTTGATAACTTTGGACCCGTTCAATGGATTTGCATGAGTTTTGGTATGCACAGTGGGGTGCGGTAGGTCTCTTGATCTACCAAATTTTGTTTCAGTTGGACTTACAGTTTTTGTGCACCAAAATACTGAAAAATGTACTTTTCACCAGTTTTGTGGGCAGTTTTTTTGATTTTGTCCATGGTGCTGTGTGGCCGTTATGTGGCATGCTGGTCTGCAACTTGGCATGTTGAAAGAGCTTGGGTCAAGGAACATGCCATTGTTTTTTTGTTTGTCGAAAAAATATTAATCCATTCAAAAGTTATTAAAGTTTTAAGTTCCCATTGTAAGTCTATGGGAACATTTATATGGTTATTTTGCTAAAGAAGAATGGGGTTTTGGCCATCTGGTCCCTGCTCACGATCAAAGAATTTGAAGACTCATGATCAAAGAATCTTTGATCGTGAGGAATTATTTGATTATGATGGCCACCATCTTGTTTTCATTTGAGGTTGAAAAAAGTAAATATCTCAGCTCAGGGGTGACTTATGAAGTAAAACTATGATGGGTTTTGCTCAGGGGCCTTCCCTTTATCGAGCCATGGCTGTGGTTTATTGTAATTAAGTAAAAATGTAGAGTTTTAAAGTTTTAAATTTTTTGATCGCAGCTCACTAACGATCTATGATCACAAGCCTGCACATTCTTTGATCTCATGATTCTTTGACCACGATCTTTGATCATGAGGGAGGAACTACGTGGCCAGATTTAAAAATCAAATATCTCAGCCCAGGGGTGACTTATGAAGTCAAATTAGGATGGGTTTTGCTCAGAGGGCTTTGTTATGTCAAGTTGTGCCTATGGTTTAATGTATTTCTCTGAACAAATATAGTTTTAACATTTTTTATTCTTTGATCATGAGCATGCAAATTCTTTGGTTGCGAGCCTACAGATTCTTTGATTGCGAGATTCCTTGACCACAATCTTTGATTGTAAGGGAGGGATGAGATGGAAAGATTTAAAAATCAAATACCTCAGCCCAGGGGTGACTTATGAAGTCAAACTAGGATGGATTTTGCTCAGGGGGCTTCGTTCTATTGAGTCATGCATGTGGTTTAATGAATTTCTATGAAAAAATTTAGTTTTAACATTTTTTAATTCTTTGATCGTGAGCCTGCAGATTCTTTGCTTGTGAACCTGCAAATTCTTTGACTGTGAGATTCTTTGATCGTGATCTTTGTTCATGAGGGAGGGACTAGAGGGCCAGATTTGGAAGGACCAGATAGCCCAATTTTCACAACTTTTAAAATTAAATATCTTGGAAATGGATTGGTCTTTTAACTTGAAATATAGAGGATGTTGAGGGAATGTCCTGTAGATGTGAATTATGGTGTTTAGGTGTCAGAAAATACATTTGTTGTGGAGATATTGTGTGGCGCAGTTTATGGTTTGCGGAGAGAGTTTTGCATTGTGGTACTGGCTTGAAATTTATAGGGTAGCTAGCCTTACTGCCATGGATGTACTTCACAATGGTTAGGTGTGTAAAATGTCAACAGGCATGGAATTATGCCACTCTGATGAATGAAAATCTCAAACTTTAAAATATAATATTTCAGAAGCGGTGTGGTCTTTTAACTTGAAATTTGGAGGGTGTTGAGGGGATGTCCTGTACATGTGAATTATGGTATTTAGGTGTTGGGAAATTAATCTGCTGTGGAGATATTCCATGATGCACTTTATGTTTTGCATACAGCATTTTTGCATTGTGGTAGTGGCTCGACATTTATAGGATAGCCAGCCTTACTGCCAAAGAGGTAATTTTCAGTGGTTAGATGTCTGAAATGTAAACAGGTATGGAATTATGCCACTCTGATGAGTGAAACTTTGTTTTGTTTCAAGCTGGTAGGGTCCCACACTCCCACCAATATGTGCTCCCACCAATAGATATGATATTCAGTACTTGTACTGTTATGTTGGAAAGAAATTTGCAAATTGGTGGGGCCCTGTGCTCCCACCAACTTGTGTGAGTTTGTTCTTTTCTGTGCTTTCTCAAAAAGTAAGAAAATTCTATGCAAAAAACTGTGTTAATGCATCATTTAGGGTTAAAACACAAAAAGTCAGAAATGAGACCTTTAGGATTGCCCCCCCTCGTGTACCCCTCCATCCTTCCAGGATTGACAGATGCTGGGGTGTGTCATTCGCACTGTGAGGCCTAAATGTCACCCCATTCTTCTTTACTGTGGCTTGTGAATATGATTACACATGGAATGGGGTGACATTTAGGCCTCATGACCCTAATGACGCACCCAAACTCCATCAAACTCGGGAGGATGGGGGGTACATGGGGGGAGGGGCAACCGTAAAGGTCTCATTTCCTGACATTTTGTGTTTTAACCCTAAATGATGCATTATATGATATATATATATATATATATATATATATATATATATATATATATATATATATATAGATATATATATATATAATATCTCTCTTCCTGTCTCTTCCTGTCCCTTCCATCACTTGTGCCTCTTTTTTGTGTTCTCTCTTTCTCACTGTCTCTACAGCTTTCTTAGTCCCTACCCACCCAGCAGAGACTAAGATATTGGACACCCAGTTTCCCCCCACTAAACTTGTTTGATTTCCTCCCATCTCCGTTTTGTCCAAGTGGTGGTAAGTAGACAGCTGGTGTGCTTCTCATGCTCACAGGAGTTTGCAAGCAATTCTGGGGAGTGTTTTTAACATGATAGAAAAAAAAAACATTTCGATGACATCAGTCAGAGCCATAGGCTTCACAACCATGACAGGCTTCCCAATCACACTGTGGTTGTGAAACACATTGGATGGCTTTCACTAAAATAATGTTTTTTTCTACTGAAAACTGCCTATGTTATTTCTGCTCTGCTGCCCAGTAGAGACCCTGAAGCTGATTAAAATGATTCTTAAGTTTCATTTTCTTTTTTAATTTTGGTGAGAAAGTGAGTTATATTCTTTAAATGGAAATTTAGTGAAGTCAGATTTGTGAAACACTGTCTTTATTCATTGTTAGGAGCTCCACCATGGCCGGAAGAGGTTTCCAATTGGCTTTCTTCCTTGGCCTCTTTGGCAATATAGGATAAGCCAATCCCAAATTTATACAGAGAAATGGGAATTAGGCTTTGGTCCTCATGTTCCCCAATTGCATTTTAATGCCACTCAGCTGTACATTTGTCTTGTGGCCCAGCTGAGTGGCAAAAGATATGGTTTGATATATATAAGTATATAAAGCAAGACAGATTGCATCTAATTCAGTTTAATATTTTACACAATCTGTGTTATTCACTACTCAGACTTTACCGTATGGGTATTCATTCCAACTCCACCTGTCAAAAGTGCTCAGAAGAGGCCAGTTAACTTATTCATATGATATGGACATGTTCAAGTGTGGGCATGTTTTGAAATAAAATTAAATAATCTGTTCTTCCTTTCTATGGTAACACTGATTATTTTTCTTTACCAATTTGTGTAATTGACAATTATGCAGATGTTAAATCTCATAATCACTGTGCATACATGGCCCTTATTTCAGCTGTAGCCAAACTCCTTCTACTTAAACACTGGGTTAGCGACTCTTTCTCATCCCAGAAAGAATGGTTAAAAAAATGCTTTCGGCATTAAATGCAGAAAGAGCTATTGCAATACAATATCATAACCTTATTCAGTTCCGCTCACTCTGGGAACCTCTTTCAAAATTTTTGGCAGGGAGGTGAAGGGTAATAGCTTGAGGCAACCTTTCTCCTACCCCCTTTATGGTTAGCTTAAGCTACCCAATGGATGGATTTGGGGAATTATTGGTCTTGAGTTTTTAGTCAAATATTTCACATCTCTCCTGGAACAATAGATATGGTTTAGCTTCCCTTTTTGGGGGAGGGGTGGGGTCAAAGAGGGGATTAGAGGGGATAGCAGGGTGATTTTGCCATTCCTTGTGCATCCAGATAATTGTGTGACATGTTGGGTGGGGGGGCAGGCAGTTTATGTTTTTAGGTCCTTTGTTTTGTATTTGTTGTCTGTTTGTTCTTTTTATCTAATAATAAAGTTTACTTAATTGCAAAAAAAAGTCTGATTTGCAATTGGAGTGTGGGTGATTCTGTGTGACATGGTGGGAGGCACAAATTAGGGGAGACTTCATGATTTTGTAGACCATCAGGTCATTTGCGTACTGGACCTTCATGCAGTGATGTTGCAGTGGGGTACCATCACTCTACAAGCTGACTATTGATCAATCAGACATAAGAATTGTTTCTTACTAATGTATAATCTTAATTTAAAGATGTTCCCTGGTGTTTCAAATTTCAATTGTTCTGATGCTCTCTAAAAAGTTTGCAAGGTTGTTTTCTGGCACAAGTACATTCCTAAATATATAGAAGTATTATTAGAATTCTAATTTGTCCTAGTATGTCATGTCCAGCTAAGAATACAAACAGGATAGCAGCAAGGAAAATAGCTCCCACAGTTGCAGCAGTTGATGTCATTCAAGGCACTTTACCTAAAGATCTGTCTATCTTTGGATATGTTGTTTATTTTATGTTGAAGCCCTTCCCATTCTGCATGTACTTTTGAATTGTTTGAATAGCATTCTTGCAAGTTTTATTTATTTATTGGGATATTTCAATTATTTTTCTCCTGAGCCGACCACCTCTGAAATTGCAACTTTGAAAGCAGATATAACCAAAGGAAGCATGGTGATCCCTATATTTCTTTCTGTTTCTATATTCATCACCATATTCTACATCTATCAAACAGTTTTATGAAAATGACAAGAGTTTGAAATTATTTTATGTATAAAAACATATACACAGTTTTCCCTTTAAATATCATTTCAAGATGGTGTCATAGCATTGGTCATTTATTCTTTATTTTTGCATTTGTGGAAAAAATGAAGCAAGCATCATGAAAAATGATTTGTCTTTGTTTCATATTTTTTTTTTTGTACACATGTTGACATCTAAAGTATTGATGTTATAACCACATAAGACAATCTGACTCCTGGATTTTTTTTTTCATAAAGAGAGATTAAGTCTCACCAATGTAATTTAAAAACAAGCATGGCAGCCCATATATTTTTTTTTTTAATGTTTAGATGACCATCATGTACTAGGCAAAATATTATGACTTTGACATGGGGTTGCTGAAACACCAGGGAATGTCCGTAATGGTGATACCTAGACAGTAGCTGAATACTAAAAAAAATAATAGTAGACTGAATGATTACAAGCTCTGTAATGAATGGGTTGCTGGGAAATGGGTGAAAGGGCAAACTAGGGAGAAATAAGAAATTAAAAAGCACTATTAAATTAAAATATACAATTAATACCACTCTTCACAAAAATAATTTTACTTCAAATGGACAACATAGTGGCTAACATTTTGGCAAGTAAATCATTTTTGTCATGAGACAAATAAGAACTTTCCTCCTTGAAGCAGTAAGATCAAACAGTCAGCATACAGAAACAAAATGTTTCCTTTTTTCTTTTTATACTGTATTTTTTTAGTAATAAAGACAAGTTACGATTACTTTTAATGGTGCATAAAAAAGCTTTTTAATGATACTATTATACCATGTAATACTATGCAATCCTATGCAGCCCGGATTCAGAGCTAAACATAGAACTATCTCAGCCCTCACCAAAGTAACCAATGACTGGCAGAGTAATCTTGAGAGCAAAAACTTTATTTGTGCTGTTTTCCTTGATCTAAGCAAGGCTTTCAACACTGTCGGCCATAGTCTGCTCCTCTCCTTCCTTCAAACCATAGGTGTGGACCCTTCCGCTCTGTGCTGGTTCACTGATTATCTTACAGGGTGCCTTCAACAAGTTAAAGCTGAAGGAGGCCTGTCTCCCTTAAAAACTCTTCAAAGAAGGGTACCCCAAGGATCTATACTAGGGTCCTTACTATTTGCAATCTACATTAATAACATCGCCTACCGTATAAAAGAAGCCAACATCCATCTGTTTGCAGATGATACAGTTCTCTATGTGAGTCACCCAACACCTAAAGCTGCCTGCAATGATCTATAGTCAGAATTCAACCTTTTGCAAAGCCAACTTCTCCAAAAAAAGCTACACCTCAATGCCAAAAAAACTAAAGTGATGGTCCTCTCTCCATTCATCCGTACAGCTAACCCTGTGTCAAGTGGGACAATTCCCCAAATTACCACAATTCTAGGTGAAAAACTAGAATTTGTTACAAAATTCAAGTATCTGGGAGTCTGGATAAACCACAGACTCTCCTTCATTGAACATATCGAGGACTTGCTAAAACGACTTTTGCAAAGGCTTGACCTCTTTTTTAGAATCAACCAATTCCTCTCCAGAGATGCCAAGCAACAACTGGTCCAATTCATTTTCCTATCATTGGTTGATTACGCTGATTTCCTGTACAGCCAATGCCCCAACTCTTACATGGCAAAGCTGGACACGCTCTACCATCGAGCACTGAGGTTTATAATGGGACTTCCCTTCACCACACATCACTGTACCCTATATGCAACAGTGGGGTGGACATCACTAAAGTTCAGGAGCCACAGAAATGCCTCTCTTTGGACCTATAGAGCCATCTCTAATAAGCTGCCTTACTATATCTCCTGTTGTCTTCCCCTGAGTGTAATTGGGAAATACGCACTAAGAAGTTACTCAGTTATAACACTTAAAGTACCCAAAGCAAAATCTCATTTCAGCAGGGCGGCCATAAGCTTCATGCTACCTACCCTATGGAACGATCTGCAAAAACCCCTCAAATTAAGCACTCTAATTGGTTTAAATGCCTTCAAGATGCTATATTTCTGTACCTTTATAGAAGCATGTAACTGCTTCATCCACTCAGATCCAGTACTGGTGCCTGCACTGGAATACAATCCCGCCTAGACCCAACTTTAAGCACTGACCCCCCAAGTTTGCTCCTCTCGAGCCTAAATGTCCTATCTTTCATATCCCCCTGACTTATTAACTCTATGCCCAATCTTCCCCTAATTTTTCCTACATCGGCTAGGAGCTCCTTACTTTTGGTTTGTGACAACCTCCCTGCCATGTACTTTACAGCATACAATCCCAGGGTCCACGCATACTCCTTTCCTCCATCCACCATCTCTTCATCCTGTTTTCCCAGCTCCACTCTGTGCACTGTGCCTTCCTAGCCTTTCTCCCCTACCTCCCTCCCTTCCCCCCCACCTTCACCTCTACCCTGTGTAAATTTTTTTTTCTTTTTCTTCCTCCTGCAACCTTATATAACCGGCCTTATAACTTTCTATAGACACTTTTGTGTATGTAGATACCCTGTAATCTGTACAATGTCTGTATAATTCTATGTACATATGAATTTCTTTTTTTCTTTCTGTAAAAAGTATTATCTATATTGCCTTGTAAATACCTGTGTTGACCTGTATATACAATTGTTCATGCTCCACTCAGGTCCGTCTTGCAAATGAGCTTCAGCTCAACGATGAACGCCTGGTTAAATAAAGACTTGATTGATTGATTGATTGATACTATTATACCATGTAATACTAAAGCCTAATTAAATTAAGCACTAAAATGTTTTTATTCATTTAGGTGGGTTAAAAAAGTAAAACATTAAAGTAACTGCAAGAACTTTGTAAAGTTAACTAATTAGTAAACTTTGTTTGTGCTCCAAGCTTTAATTGTCCCAACAATAAGGTAAAAATGTAAGATTACATATGCTCAAGTGCACCTCTACTTATAAACCCCATGGAATTCTATTGCTGGATAAGAAAAGAAAAACACTGACAATGAGGATTAAGTGCAGTTTAAGAGTCATCAGCCTTTACCCATAGTTATAGTATATTACAGGGAGAAAGAATTATAGTCCAGTCATTTGTACAGGATAATACTCTGTCATCGCTGCATCCTCAGAATGTGTTTTGATTCGATATAAACAGATGGCAAATTATGATGTGACTAAATGCTCAGCCACCACAGATGAATCACTAAAAATTTGGTAAAGACTAAATGAAGTTAATAAAAGTTTAATTGTCTCCTCAAGGAAAAAACACACCATAAAATATTTAATCAAGGTGATCAATACAGCAGTAGTCAGCAGAAAATAAATGAGCATCATTTTTATACAATACAAACTAACAGTATCCCTCTACTAATGCTATCCAGCATGGACAATAAAACCCCACAGGGAATCTGTTTAGTGATGCTGTCTTTCTGGGCAGATGAATGCCCTGTAGTGTTTGTGTTTGATGATGTTGTCTAGTACACATGAAAAATGGACAGTGGGAACTGTTTTTAGTGAGGCTGCCTAGTTTGGCAAATGAATGCTCTGTGGGGGCTGGGTTTTATGATGTCACCAGGGGCCCACTATTCAAAACTTAGCGCCGGGCAAAACTAGCACTGCCCGGTGTGCAAAAATAGCCCAGAACCATTTGCACATGATATTAAAAGGAATAGCCCAGGGGTTGAATCAGGTGAATATAGCATGCAAATGAAGGTGTGCTAACAGGGTTGAGAGTGTAGTGCAAAAATTGCCCAGCAAATAAGACAGCTCTTAATATAGCAACTGTGCACTGCAAACTTCAACAGCAGCACAGTGCATACAGAGGTGATATAAGGTAGAGTTGCAGTAGATGGCCAATGTGGGTGGTAGCAAAGAAGTGGTGCACAACTGCAAGCAACATTGCAGGCCAAATATTGTAGAACCGTGCTATGGTTCTGACTGGTTTGAACAGTGCTAACATGTTAGCCCAGTGTAAACATTTGCCTGGTGCAAATATTTGCTATATTTAAAGCTCCTATGCAAATTAACCTACTTAGGCAATCCAAGGGCAAACAGCCACATTAGCATCTCATTACCATTTGCTTCACTTGCATTACCATGTGGATTGCCCAGTGCTATTTCATGGTGCACACAACTCCACCTGTATGTCAGACTGAAACTATAGGTTGGTGACTGCAGACTGGGTTTGCACACAGCACCACCTGTATGTCAGCCTGGGACAACAGGATGGTAGCTGCAGGCTGGGTTTGGACACAGCAGCATGGACTCTTGAGGCCTATGGACTAGCCCTACAGGAACAGGTGGTTGTTCTGTAAGTCATGGACATATTGTTAGTCTTGCTACAGTGTGTATCAGATGATTCAGTACCATAATAGCTGGTATTGTGAAGGACACAGCAATGCCTACAGTATGTCCGTCAATGATGACTGCTGCTATCCACACAGTGACATGCATAGCTGGCAGGTGCAGTCTGACAGTGGACACAACAGTCATAGTGTCCTGTGGCCCACATATGCTGCACCAGTGGCATGGGATTCCCACACAAACATACACATGGCTGGCCGTGTGAGATGGGGAGTCAACTATGTGTGTGATATGTGCACTGGTGGGGCAGACACATACCATCATACAGGCACACTGATATCAGGGGCAGTACCATCACTGGCACATGTGAACTGTGTGGACAGCCCCAGTCATGTGGCAGCATCTACTATATGGTGCATCCTGGCAGGTGTACACCTTCGGCTCAGCACCCTCCATTCCTCCAGTGCTGCAGGTGTGTGCTGGAATGTTGTGGTGTACCCCTATGGGGGACAGGAGATGTGTGCTGCATGGATGCACTGACATGGGGTCCACTGGGTGCTGGGGCTTCCACAAATACCTGGTAGGGTTGGGACCAGTGACAGATTATGGCAGCAAGGGCAGTGTCATCTGTGTGCAGCACAGGCCCCTTGAGAGGAATTCTGGGACCTGGGGAAAGTTCAGAGTCTGGGGCCCCTACCAGCTTGCCACCCCTTCCCTGCATGCAGTATGCTGGGAGACCTGGGCCACTCTTGGTGCTGGGCCCCAGGAATTATCCCTTGCTTTCCCACCCCCTCAAGAATCCTGGTGCAGCATGTCTCTTCCTCAGCATATGGAGTGGCCCAGGGTGGCCGTCAGCCCCTCTGCATCCTGCTGAAGTTATCAAGTACACCATGCTGCTGTTGTTGCCTAACACCTTGTAGCCTGTTACTGCTGTGTCCATGCCCCCATGCTAGTTTTGCAAGGAGTTAAGACTACCTTTTAATAGGCAATAATTTGCACCATGTTACATGTCACTCTAATGCACATTGTGCAGTGCTATGACTTTGAATAACCATTGCATCTGTATGCATGTTCCCGCTACTCACTTTGCCCCATGCAAACATTATCTTTTAGCACCAGTGCTATTTGTCCTTTTGAAAATGGTAGTTTGGCACAGTCCCAGTGCAAATGGTTTGCACCTGGAGCAAGGTTTTGAATATCTGGCCCCAGGTGTGAATGATGATAGTACAGCTGGGGGCTGTGTTCAATGATACTGCCCAGATCAGCAGATAAAATCCCTGTGGGTGCCATCTGCTGCAGTGGATGAAAGCCCTGGAAGGACTGTGTTTAATGATGCCACCTTGTGTGGCATATGACATCCCCATGGAGTTGCATTCAGTGATGTTGCCCAATGTGGTTGATGAAAACAACACAGGGCTATGGTAATTCACACCACCCAGTGTAGTAGATGAATGTCCGGTAAGAGCTTTGTTCATAAATTCCATTTGGTGCAGTGAATGAAAGCCCTATGGAGACTAGGTTCAATGATGCTGCCCAATGTGGAGGATGAATTCCCAGAAAGTCCTGGAGGAAATTTTTAATGATGCTGTCCTGTGTGGCAGCTCAAAGCCCCAATTTAAAAAAGAAAAGCAGGAGGAAAACACACACAAAATGCCCAAAAGTGGTAGCACAGCAAAGGCATACCCTCTCTGTTAACTTATGGGCCTCCTGTGATTCTGGGTGTCTCCAGTGTTGCAGGTATTCCTTCACCAGCTCAAGCCACTTCATAAAAAAACACAAGCTGTTTGTCAGATCGAATGTGGCTGCTATGCTGCTTTAAAGGGACACTGTCCACTTTTGTCTGACTTTTGTCCTTCCTATTAAAAAAAGTGACTGCAGCCCTTTGTATGGCCAATTACTGTATATAGGCGTGCAGCAATTCTCCAAAAAGGACCATATTTTTGGAGTTTAATGTACCCACCCTACACACGCCCACACCATCATCATTTGAAAGCTTATTTTATGTATATTTAGATGAGGTATGATGTGAAGCTGTAAAATGTGAAGCTGTAAGCCATAGGGGAGGTTAAACAATGGTGCCCAAAATGAGAAAGTGTCATTTTATGCACAGATCCAGAAACACTGCAACATGACTATGACTCCAGATTTTACTGTTTAAATTAATTTCAACACCTTTATGTGGTGTTTTTGATCAAAGCTACCACATGACAATGTATTAAAAGATTTTTATTGGTTTTGCATTGGCTAGTATTTTTGTTTTCAGAAATGATAAAGCTGATTAGCATGTGGCTAAAATGGCGAATATCAACATTTTGCAATATTCAAAAATGAAATGTTTTCACAACACAGATTCTTAATTGCCAAAGTGTCTCGCAAGGGATTAAAATAGTGTTTATATTTTCAGTTGAAATTTGCTGCCCAGATCAGTCTCATACTGAAGGTTATGCACCAGCAGCAGCAGTAGATTGTGTGCCCAGAGTTTGTACTGCATAGTGGGTAGATATAAATGTACATGAATTCCTAATTTAATGCTTTTCCATTTGTAAGCTTTTGTACATACATTGTAGCATCTAGTCTGCCTGATAGAAGGATTTACTTTGTAATTGCATATGCATGCAGTACTAGCCTTTGAAGTATTCCAGAAATGATTTTTTTTTAATTCAGTGACACTTGTGCACAGGTCAGTATTAGTGTTAGAGATCATAGGATCATAGGATGTTGAGAGTTCAGGAGACCATGGGCCTATAAGAAATTTGCCACCTATATATAGGTGGAAGGAATATGAAGTTTATTTAATATATTGTATTTTTATGTCCCCTAAAAGAATCAAGCTTGTTTTTAAACTATAACATATTTTCACTGTTAACCACATCTGAAGGTAACACATTCCAGGCTGGGATAACTGTTTGACTATACCCATTGTTATGTTTATTCACCCTATTAACATTACCCTTTAATTTTAAATTATGGGTTCTAGTTGAGAAGCTACTGGTACATCTTACTAGTCCTAGGGTTTCCATTAAATAGTCATCATTTATAGTTTTGTAGGTTAAACAGATATCTCCCCTTGTTTGCTTATATTGTAATGAGTACAGGCATAAATACTCAAGTCTCTGTTTGTAATTTAGGTGTTGCACATTCTTGATCTTTTTGGCGATCCTTCTTTGAACCCCCTCCACACGTTTTTTACTTCTAATTGTTGTTGGAGCACACAGTGGGGAACAGTAATCAAGATGTGGATGCACCGAACTAGAGTAAAGGGGGTTATAACCTTAGGGTCCCTACTTTTAATATTTTTCAGGATGTAGCCAATAATTCTCTGGCATTTTTTAACAGTTGTCCTATTATGGGCATCAAAAGTTAATTTGTTGTTTATTACTACTCCCAGGTCCTTCTCATTATTTGTTTCTTGTAGGGGTATATTATTGATTTTGTAGGTATTCTTGCTATTATAGTGACCCAAGTTAATGACCTTACATTTGTTTATGTTAAAACTCATTTTGTTATTCTGTGCCCACTGTTCTAGTTAATTGAAGTTATCTTGCAGATCTAAAGCTGCCTGCATGTTATTCACTATGCAGCCTAATTTACAGCCATCAGTATATTTGACTTCCCATGTTTTTACCAGTGGTTGGCATGGAGGATATCAAGATATGGAAGAGTGCTGGTCACAGAACTGAACCCTGGGGCACTCCACTTGAGACGGGCACCATGGAGAGATGTGTCCTCTTAGTACTACTTTTTCTCTATGGTTTGTTAACCATCTGATGATCCATTTTATGATGTTACTTTGGAATTTAATTTTTTTTAATTGCTCAATTACAATTTTATGTGACACTGTGTCAAATGCTTTTGAGTAGTCTAGATATATTACATCCACTGGTAGTCCACTATCTAAGGCTGCACTTACTAATTCAAAAATGTGGAGCAGGTTGGTCAAGCAAGATCTACTTGATTGAAAGCCATGTTGGCTAATATCTCCTAAATTTGCCTGCATTATGTGAGATTCCATTAATTTCTTTATTAGTCTTTTTAACATTTTACCAACTACAGATGTAAGGTTTATGGGCCTATAATTGTTAATGTCTTTCCTATTGCCTGCTTTATGAATGGGGGCTAATACAGCTTCATTCCACTGTGATATGGTCATCCCATTCATCAAGGACATATTAAAAAGGACGGTAAGTGGACCCAATAGTTCATTAGACAAGTCCTCTATTAGCTTGGGATGAATTCCATCAACACCTGTTAAACTGTTTCATTTTAAAGGATGTAATGATTCCTTAACCTCAGTCTCAGTAAAAGGCATCCAATCTTGACTGCTACTCACTGGTATGTCTGGTAATGTTTCCTTAGGATTAAATATACTTATAAAGTATCTGTTAAATTCTATTGCCATTTCAGTTTTGTCACAGATTATTCCTGCATTCGTATTCAGTGGACCGACTCCTATTTTACTACCTCGAAGTGAACCAACATAGTCATAGAAGCTTTTTTGTTGTCCTTTGAGTTTGTGGCCAATTGCCATTCTAGGTTTTGTTTGGTTTTCCTTATGGTTATTTTCCATTAGCCATTTTTTTTTATACAAATTCCAATTTGAGCCTGTAGGTTGCCTTTTATATTATTTATAACTTTTCTTTTTTTGTGTGTGTTTACTGCTTTTTTAACTTTCTTACTTCACCAGACAAGTACCCTGCAGACATTTTTATATTCCATTCTAGTAGGTATCTATTTGTTTATACAGTATAGTAGTTTGTCTAAAATCTTGTCCCAGGCTGCAGTAAAGTTTTAATTACTCAGATTCTTTTCTCAATCCCATCTAGCAAGGAATTGCCTCATTTTTACATAGTTGGCTTTATTAAAGTCCCTTATTATAGTGACATCTTTGACTTGTTGGATTGATATAGTAATGCTAAATTTGACCATGTTTTGGTCGCTGTCACCTAATGGTTCTATAACCAATGGAGTGGTGACATCTTCTTCATTATTAGTTAAAACCAGGTCGGGTAAATTATTTCCCCTAGTGTATTGCAAAAATAATTTTTCTAAATTATGGTTTAGGGCTAATTCAAAAAAAATGTTTTCCACTGGCTCTGAGGCCTGTTAGGGGTCCAATTAATGTTAAGGAAATTAAAATCTCCCATGAGGATGCAGTCAGTTGATATTTTCATACTTTCTAAAACAGTCAAAAATGTCTCATTTTCATTACTATCCAGATTTGGAGCTCAGTATCCTAGGCCAATGGTAACATTTTTATTTGGCAAAGTTATTTAAACCTATAAAATTTCTACTTCAGGAAATAATGCATGTTTAGAGTCAATCAAATGTGATTTGTATTTTTCAGATGTATTGTATATAGGGCTATGCCGCCACCTTTTTTATGATTCCAAATCTTTGAGTGTCTAATATAGCCTGGGATATCCATGCCTCAATCTCCATTCTTAAACCAAGTTTCTGTGACTCCACATAGTGCTATATCTTGATAGACGAAAATGTGTTTAAGTTCACCATTTTTGTTGGTCAAACTTCTTGCATTTATCAATAACGCATTAGTCCATGATGATGTATATTTGGTTTAGCAAAGGGCTTCTAGCTTTGTAATAGACAGCATTATATTGGGCTTCAATGAAAGTGCTTACCAAACAAAAATGGCAGTTTTGATACTAACATGTCTATGTAATTTATATCTAATTTAGCATAAGTCTGTATACTTATACAAAATGAACAAAAGTGGTAGTGGTGGTGGTAATGCTAACAATATACTTTTTGAATTTTATCTCCATAGGGAAGTTACAGTATATGAAGACATGGAGGATACAAGTCCCTTAAAGCTTACATCAAAGAGAAAAAGACTCTCCACAAACTTTGAAAAATGTTTTATTTGTCAAGAAAATCAACAGAATGCAAAACTATCAAAAGCCACAAGTGCTGGACAGAATTCTGTGATGCTGGTGGCAGAAGCCAGGAGAGATGAATTTTATTAGTAGGTACTGGATGAGTTTTCTAGTTTACAAAATGCACCACCAACATTCTATCACAGGATTGCTTTCAGAAATACACACATGAGTCATATTTGGCACATGGCAGAGTTGTATTCAGCCCAGGAAAGAAAACAGGCACTAAATCTGATCAGAATAATGTTCACCTGCTTCTACAGCCACCAAAGCAAGCATGTCCTTTAGCGATTGGTCCTGTTGCATTGTTTGCTTGAGAAAAACACACAAGAAAGACAGAAAACAATGAAATTGAAACATTTGAGAGAGCAACTAATCTAACGGAGGCAGCACTTCGAAGAGGAGCTGATGACATATTATGCAGAACATCTGAGGAAAACTTGATTGCTAAGGATGCAATTTATCACTCAACATGCCTTTCTTCCTACCTGAGTAAAATAAATCTGAAAGCAATACAATCTAGTTGTACTACAACAACATAGTCACCTTATGACATTGCATTTTATCTGTGAATTGAAGAGATAGACAATGATCTTACATACAACAAAAAGGCACTTCTCCTGTTCAAGCTGCTACAAATATATAAAGTCCTACTTCCCTCAAATGTAGAAACTGAAAGCTAGTCCAGTAGCCAATTACAGGCAAGATTAGAAAAACACTATGGTTCTGCAATTTCATTCCATGCCCAGCATGAACAAGGTAAGTCTACCATTGTACTATGCAGTGCAAAAACATTAGCTGATGCTATCCAAGCTGCTAGTAATCTGAAGCAGGAACTTAAGTCATCCAAATGTTTTGTGGATGTTCTTCTGGTGAGTAAGCCTGATGAACAGCTTTCACATGAACAAGTGGTTTTGTATGATGCCGCTTCAATCCTTTGGTCTGAAAGAGCAAAAATTAAACCTTCAGAATATTATCCAAAGCCAGGGGACTATAGTTTACAGAGGTCAGCTACTTTTGTGATCCAATTGGTGCAGAAGGTTTTCCTTTGGTAGATGGATAAAAAGGCATATAATTCAGCAAGAAACAAGTATCATCCTTCAGAAGACATTGAAAGAAGGTGCCTCTAAGTTGTGGACTGCATAGTATTTACCATTTCCAAAATCATCACACCACTGCAAATAAGCCTTGCTGCAGAGCTACACTATAAGTTTGGGTCTTGCAGTTCAATTGACATACTACACCTTCATGGATTCTGCATCAGTTATGATGAGCTGAGGCAGTTAATGACTAGTGCTGCAAAAACTGAAGTAGAAATACTCCAACAAGGTGTGTTCAGTCCAAATGGAATTGTACCACTTCATGCTGGTGGAACTGTCATACATGAAGGATCTGCAATTTCATTCCATGCCCAGTATGGACAAGGTAAGTCTACCATTGTACTATGCAGTGCAATAATATTAGCTGATGCTATCCAAGCTGCTAGTAATCTGAAGCAGGAACTGAAGCCATCCAAATGTTTTATGGATGTTCTTCTGGTGAGTAAGCCTGATGAACAGCTTTCAAATTAACATGATGGTATGCATCTGTCCACAAAGGGAACCAAGATTCTAAGTGACAGGTTTAAATGCTTCCTTGGCAAGCTTTTAAACTAGCCATGGGGGGAGGTGCTAATAAGAGACAGGAAATTTCAAGCCTTCCCCCACAAAACATGACAGGTAGTAAGGTAAACACTGAGGTACAGTGCTCAGCAGAGGGCAGGATGGGGTAAATGTAAAAATAGACAAGGGCAAAAAGAGCAGGGATGGGGGGAAAAGGATAAAGCCAACATTAAATGGAGGGCAATGAGTACCAATGCCCATAGTCTGGGAAACAAGTTTCCTGAGCTAGTAGCTTTGATGGAAGATGAACAATTGGATATTGTGGCAGTCACAGAAACATGGGAGAACCATGACTGGGATGTCAACATACCAGGGTATAC
This sequence comes from Neoceratodus forsteri, assembly GCA_016271365.2. NCBI lineage: Eukaryota > Metazoa > Chordata > Ceratodontiformes > Ceratodontidae > Neoceratodus > Neoceratodus forsteri. The sequence goes on along the minus strand of CM057450.1, from coordinate 254,750,202 downwards.
AGTCTACAGAAGGGACTGGGGGAAGAGGAGGTGGAGTAGCTCTATACATAAATGAAGGGATCAAAGCTACAGAACTAAAAAGTAAAGGGGGAGGAAAAGAGGCACTCTGGGTCACCTTGGAGACAGGGAATGGCATCACAATCTGCACAGGGGTTGTATACAGATCCCCCATCTCAAGGGAAGGAAATGGAAAAGAAAATGATAGAGGACATTCTCAAAATGGCTGAAAAAGGGGAGATACTGTTGATGGGGGACCTGAATATGCCAGATGTTAATTGGATGACATGTACTGCAGCCACATCCAAAACAGGGTCATTCTCGATGCCCTGCATAGGAGCAGGCCTTAGACAGCTAATTAATGAAACCCACTCGAGAGGGAGCAATACTAGACCTGGTACTCTCAAATGGAGAGAGGATCACAAATTTAGAAGTCAGTAGATATTTGGGAAGAAGCGATCACTGCACAGTGTGCTTCACAATAAGCACAACTGTGGAGATGAGCCATACAAAAACAAGCATACTGGACTTTAGAAGGGCTGACTTTGGCAAAATGGGTGAATACCTGAGGAATACACTAACAAATGGCCAAAAAGGAGGGGTGGAAAAACAATGGAGAAAAATCAAAACTGCCATCATAGAGGCAACAGGCCTTTGTGTGAAACAGATAAAGAAAACCACTATGGTTCTCAAAAGAGGTGGCAGGGGAGGTTAAGTAGAAAAAGGCTGCATTCAAAAAGTATAAGGAATCACAGAAGGAGCACAACAGGGAACTGTATTGATTAAAGCAGAAAGAAGTGGGGAAGGCAGTCAGAATAGAAAAAGCCCAAACCGAGGAAAAAATAGCCAATTCAGTTAAGAAGGGGGATAAAACCTTTTATAGGTACATTAGGGAGCATAGAAAGGTTAAGGGAGGAATAGTGAAGATTAATAAGGGAGAGGGGAGGTGGCAGAGGGAGACAGTGAAAAGGCAGAGTTACTGAATGAATACTTTTGCTCAGTATTCACAAAAGAAGATGAAGAGGAGGAGTTACCTAAACCAGACAATAGAAGCACTCTGGGTATGGGGGTTGACACTAGTCCATTTACAGAAGAAAGAGTCCTGAAAGAACTCCTAAAACTCAAGGTGGACAAAGCAATGGGGCCTGACAGGATTAACCCCAGAATCCTAAAAGAACTAAGGGATGACCTAATGACACCACTGAGCACACTTTTTAACAAATCATGGGAGGATGGTGTGGTACCTGAGGAGTAGAGAAGGGCAGATGTGATTACCCTTCACAAAAGTTGGAGCAAGGCAGAAGCAGGAAACTACAGACCTGTAAGATTGACCTCAGTGGTAGGGAAAATGATGGAATCATTTCTGAAAGAATGAATTGTTGAGTACCTAGAGGTCAGCGGGGCACAGGACCAAAAACAGCATGGAATTACAGCAGGAAGGTCATGTCAGATGAATCTAATAGATTTCTTTGATTGGGTGACCAAAGTAATAGACCACAGAGGGGCTGTGGATATGGCTTACCTAGACTTTAGCAAGGCATTTGACACAGTCCCACACAAAAGATTGATAATCAAGTTAGCCAGCCTGGGAGTGGGTCCTAGGGTGGTAGCCTGGGTAGCAAACTGGCTGTACAACAGGACACAGAAGGTAATAGTGAATGGAACACATTCTGAAGAAAGGGGGGTCACTAGTGAAGTACCTAAGGGCTCAGTACTAGGTCCAGTCCTCTTTAACATCTTTATAGGTGACATTGCAGAGGGTCTGGAGGGAAAGGTACTGTATGCCTCTTTGCAGACGACACAAAGATCTATAACAGAGTTGATACACAAGGGGGTTAGAAAGGATGAGAAGGGACTTGGCAAGGTTGGAGGAATGGTCAGACATATGGCAACTTAGATTTAAAGCAAAGAAGCACAAAGTAATGCACCTGGGAAACAAAAACCCATGAGAAGAGTACACAATAGCATGGGAGGTACTAACAACAACAAAAATGGAAAGGAACCTGGGGGTAGTCATATCAGATGATCTAAAGGTGGGTAAGCAATGTGAGAAGTCAGTAAGGAGAGCCAGGGCAATACTGGAATGCATAGGAAGGGGCATCACAAGTAGAAAAAGGGAAGTGGTTATCCCTCTGTACAGACAGTTGGCGAGACCCCATCTGGAGTACTGTGTGCAGTTTTGGAGACCTCATCTAAGCAAGGACATAGACAGGATGGAAGCAGTCCAGAGGAGGGCAACTAAAATGGTGCAGGGTCTGCATCAGAAACCATATGAAGAGAGACTGAGAGAGCTTAATATGTATACCCTTGATGAAAGAAGGGATGGGGGGACATGATAGAAACATTTAAGTACCTCAAGGGAATCAACAAAGTCCAGGAGGGTAGCATCTTTCAGAATAAGAGATGCGTAAGAACAAGGAGACACAATTTAAAGTTAGAGGGGGGGATGGCTCAGGGGTAATGTGAGGAAATTATTTTTCATGGAGAGAGTGGTGGATGCATGGACCCGCCTTCCTGGAGAGGCTGTGGGGTCTAAAACAGTGGAGGAATTCAAACATGCATAGGAAAGGCAAAAGGCAATTATAGTGGGGGGGTGGCAGGAAGTAGGCTGTTGGTTAACTAAAATCTGTAGCTTATGCAGTAGGAAGGGAAATGGGCAGACTGAGTGGTCCAAGTGGTCCTTATCTGCCGTCAAAGTCTATGTTTCTATGTTTCTATAAGGAGATGATAATATAGACATCAACATAGAGACCATTGATAGAAAGAAAACCTTCCATTCAATGGCTAGAGTTGCATTTCAAGAACAGTCTGCAGACAGTCCAGAATCACAAGAAATATCACTGAAGTGTGGGAAAGAAAAGTAACTTACTCTTCCTGGGCAATCAGAGTCTCTTATGTAGTGTGCAGCATTTAAAAAACCTACAACATGTCCAGAACCAACTTGCAACGAAAAAGTACTTGAGAAAACAGACTCCTGTCTTGAGATGCAGCAACGTTTTCTATGCAGGTGAAATTGCCACAAAGTCGGCAAATTTGCTCCATGTAGCACTTCACATAACTTTCCCAAATAGCTTGTAATTTGCCATTTGTGTCTTCACCTTACTTTGGGTGTTTTTAAGGGCAAATTGCACTTAAAAACCCAAAGCAAGTACAGTTCACAAATGGACAATAGCCCCCAACACCACCCCTGATCTATCCCTCATGTCTAGTGGCCCTCAGCTCCTCACCCTGTCAGGTAGTACCCCCTACCCTGCTCCCCCCAACCCCACATCAGATCCATATAAAATTACATATTATTTTCCCCTGGTGTCTAGTGGCCTCCACCCTGACAGGTAGTACCCCCCACTCCCCCAACCCCCGGTCAGATCCATGTAAAAAATACATTAACTTTCCCTGGTGTCTAGAGGCCCCCCATCCTGTCATGTAGTACCCCTCCCCAACCTCCCAACCCCAACCAGAGTGGGCCACCAGCATATCCCTCTATTCACCTCCATGGCTGGCAGCCCACCAGACTCAGCTCAAGGAATGAGTGTGTGCTTGTACAAGCATGCGCTCAGTCATTGAAAAGTTGTGCTAATTTTCTGAGTCCTGCTGGGTGTACAGAGAGGGGAAGAGGTCTGCTCCAGTGACTCACAGGGGGGGAAGGATGGGGAAAGGGCATTGCGGGCCCCTCCATTGTTCACAATGCCTTTCTCCCATCCCACTACCCCTGCAAGTGACCAGAGCAACCCCTAACCCTAGTGTACAACCATGCAGGAGTCAGAAAATTACTGCGACTTTCAATGAATGAAAGTGTGCTTGTACAAGCACATGCTCATTCTTTGAGCTGAGTCAGGTGGGTTGCCAGCTGTAGAGGTGAGTGGAGGACTGTTTTGGTGGACCACTTCGGTCAGGGTTGTTGGAGAGCGGGTTGGGGGTACTACATGACAGGGTGGGGGGCCACTAGACACCAGGGAAAGTAGTTTATTTTTTTTACACAGATCTGACTTGGGGTTGGAGGAGTGGGTTGGAGGTACTACCTGTCAAGGTGGAGGGTTGGGGGGCCACTAGACACCTGGGAAAATAATGTTTTTTTTAATTGGATCCTACTCATGGTTGAGGGGATTGGGGTGGGGATACTACCTGTCAGGGTGGGGAGGGAGGCCACTTGACACCAGGGAAATAGTATATATTTTTTATATGGATCTGACTTGGGGTTGGGGGTGGGAAGGGGGGCCATTAGACACCAGGAAAACAAAATAGAAGCTTTTTACACATTACAAAGTAAAGCGAAGCACCCAAAAAAATAGGAACTTTGCACTACTTGTGGATGCATAGTTATTCACTTCACTACCTGTAGTATGACCCGAAGTTCAGGTTATACACAAAATACTACAGGAAGTGAACTGTATGCACTTTGCTCACCTCTACTCCTGTCACCTACAAGTGTAAGCTGTCCAAGATTTCTTCTGGTGTCTTTTAAGATTACTACCTTGTGATGTCCTACCAATACCAAATGACAATATTGTTCACACTTGGGTGATTCCATTTTGGACTGGTTTCAACCACAAACTTGCCACAAAGAAAAGCACCTACACAGCAGTTACACATACACCTACTGTGGATGCCAAACCCACTGACATGGCCATAGTCTATACTGCAATGCTGAAATGTAAGGAAATGTCAGCAGCTCTAGGCCAGCAGCATGCCATTCAGACCATGGATCAGTAGCTGTATGCTGTTACTCAGCAAGTAAAATTGATTCCCTCAAGTGAACATGTACCAATGTGATTCACCTGAGTGGTTTTCACACCCTGTGTTGTTTTATTGCATGTATTGGGAAATTTTGGGACGAAGCAAGATTGCTAGACCATCTTGTCGATTCTGATGTGTATGCAGCTTGTACTGCAGATCAGATGTTTGCTGGTAAGCAATTCAGCCATCCTCTACATGGCTTATTTCTAGCATTTGAAGCCTTGAGTGCTCTGAAACTTTCTTCATTTGTTAAATAGTGTGAGCAGGGAGGAGGTACTCATGGAGTTCCAGTATTTGTCTGGCAAATGCTGGCTGACACTCAAAAGATGTTTGAGTCTGAAGACATTGAGTCCTTACAACATGCCATTAAAGAGCTTGATGATGCTCTAACTCAACATATGCTGCTACAACTGGAGGCATTTCAGACATGGGGATATGCCCAGTCTCCTACATTCAAGTTCTGGGATCATTTTCTCCAGGTTATGCAAATACTGCTCCTAAATGTCCACGCAGATGGAGAGGGTGATTGGAAATTTCACCTATACAAACAGAGTGCCATGCTTCCATACTTTCTTGCTGCAAACAAGCCCAACTATGTCAGGTGGATTGCAATCTACATTTTTGATATGCTAAATCTCCCTGAGGAAGTACACAGTGCCTTTGAATCTGGGGAATTTGCTGTGTGTCAGACTCCTGGTTCTTTCAATGAAATTTGAAGTGACATGAGAACAGAGAAAACTGTCATCAAAGACTCAAAGGGCAGCAGTGGGATTGTAGGACTGACAAGAAAGAAGCCAGCCCTTGTCAGATGGACCCTCACAAGATATGTCCAGAGTGAATATGCAAAAGCTATGAGAGAAAGAAGTGGCCTATCAACAAGTAGTGAATACAAAGTCTGCAAAGAAGTCCTTGCCTCTGCACTGAAGAGGGATGAAAAACATGTTATAGCCTTTACCAACCATGTCATCAACAATATGACGCACTCATTTGACCCTAAATCACATCCAGAGGTGCTTATTAACATATCTACTGGACATCATGTAACATCAGATGTACAAGAGTCTGTATTGAAAATAGCAGATGGTGAAGAACAAATGGAGAGATTTGTGAGAGGTGCACTTGATTCTGATGGGACACATATCTTCTGCAGTCCCATCAAGAAATCTGGCATCAGAAAATTTGCTGACATGACCAAGAAGACCAAATTTAAGTCTGGTAAGGGAGGGACAATTATAGCAGCTATCAGTCAAGAAGTTGTTTTCTGCAGAGCCCTGTCCTTAGCAAGATGCAGAAATTATGTTTCAATGTCACCTGTCCTTAGTCACCCAATAGGACCTGTACCTATGTCCCTCTTCCATGCAGATAGAACAATGAGAGAAACAGATAAAGCTGAATTAGGGCATCAGCTGGAAGGTTAAGCTGAATGCATCCATGAGCTACGAGGATGCAGCAAAGAAACCACAGTGTACATCAGAGATGCCATGGTTGTCATTCAAATGATGGCTGGAGGCAAATTCCACACATTAGATGAATTGGCTGCTGAGCACTTGAGGCAGGTCCTAAAAAGATTTGACAGAGCTAATTCTGTGATCAAAGTCTTTGATGGATGTGACAATAGTAACTTTGTGAAAACTGCAGAAAGACAGCACCAGACAGGATCTAAGGTTGGATGCAAGCAATGCCAGGTGATTGGTGGATTCCCAGTGCCTCCATGGAAAATGTTTCTGAATGTAACATCCAACAAGCAGTCACTTGCAAAATTCCTCTGTGAATACATAGATCAAAATACACTTGAGAGTGCAGGAGCAGACCCAACACAAACCCTCCTTCTTGCTGGAGGCTTTTCCAGTTGAGAAGTAGCAAAGTCCATCACCAGTAGAAGTGCTGAAGAAGCTCAAGACGTGTACTGTACTAAAGAGGAAGCGGGCACAATGATACTTCTGCATGCTGTATGTTCCAGTATGGCTTTTGGGTCTCTTGGTGTCAAAGGAACCATAGTAATTAGGTCACCTGATATAGATGTTTTGGTCCTTGCTGTTCACTGCTTTTCAAAAATGGAACACATAAATAGCATGTGAATAGAAACAGACGCCATTACCAGCACAACTTATGAGCATCAATTCATACCTATGCATTCAATTTGTGATGCACTCACTCCTAACTTCTGCAACACACTTGCTGCTGTACACCCATTAACAGGATGTGGTTATGTGTCATCCATATTTGGTACTGAGTAAAAAAATCTGTGTTTAATGTTTTGTCAAAACAAAGGGAGCTTACCACTTCACAGATCTTGCAAAACTGGAAGACAGTGATGAACAAGACACAATTTCTGCAGCAAGGAAGTTAGTAGCAGTGCTGTATGACCAGAATGAGAAAGAACAAGAGACCCAAAGAGACCTGAATTGCTTGTGACTCAATCTAGCCATCAAAAAGGACAAGTCATTGGCCAAATTCCCATAATGTGAAGACAGTTTTGAAGTGCATGTCAAAAGAGTATCTTGTCAAAGATTTGGGTGTCTTCACACATAGGTAAACCAGATATTGGATCACCATTGCAACATGGATGAAAAAATGTGGATGATGAACTACTTTCTGTCTTCAAGGGCCCAATGCCATTTGAGCTTCTATAAGACCTTATTTGTGCCTGAACTAGTAGGGGTAACAGCACAATCAACTGTGTCCATAGTCAGAACAGTCTTGCCTGCACAGAACTGTGTACATGCCAAGGCAATGGAGATTGTGGTAACCCATGCACTCTAAACAGAGATCACAATGATGAAAAATATGATGATAATGATGTTGACTAGAAATGTCACCAGCGCTATTGTATTTCAATGAGATACATGTAGAAATGTATTATTAGCTTTTGTTTTACCCTTTAGATTGTTGTGATGCTTTGAGGTCACAAAGAAATCCTGCTTTATCCCTTAAAAAAATAATACATAGCATCATTAGACTAACAGAAACAAATGCAAATATTTCAAAGTGGTCATTCTAATGTATTGAGAGTGTCATTATTTATTCCTGTTGCTATGGGAATGGTACTACTTGACAGTTCCACATCATACCTCATCTTAAAGTAGACATAATAAGATTTCAAATGATGTATGATGTGCATGAGTAGAGTGAGTAGATCAAGTCGACCTAATTGGTGGTGTCTGTTGGTCACCTAATATACAGTATATGCTGAAAGGATGCCATGACATGCCATATCTTAAAAGATTTAATGAAAATGAGTAATCCTGGCAACCTTCCCTTATCTCCGTCTGCCCGATGCCAATGCACATTTACATCTCTACATGGCATCGAAGCACCAACAACAGATGACTTTGACAAAATTTAAGCTGCATCAAGAGAGTGCACGTTTACAGACTAGACAAGGAGGTGAACTTACTGAAGTGACTTCTTTTAAGAACTGAGCACTGTATTGTGGTTAAATCTGAGTTAAAAAGTGAAGCCGCAGCAACAGGCATGCACATTAGCACTGACTCTCATGCATGACTGGCGTCATGGCTTCACCTTCAAACACAGATTTAACCATGCTACACCACTCAGTTCTTAAAAAGAGTCACTTTATTAAGTTCACCCCCAACACAGGTTTTTCCTGCTAGTTTTAAATAGTTTTTAGTTATAAATATGTCTTGTACTGTATTTTCATGGATTGACTCTGTACTTTCCTAGAGCTAATTGGTGAAGTATTTTAATGCCATTGTTATTCATTACATTGGTATTGCTTCCCTTTGCACTTTATTCCCGTCCTCCCCTCCCCCTCCCTGTATAACCCCCCCACCCCTCTCCTTTTTCATTGCCCTTCATTTAAGTACATACAGTATATGCTTTTGCTAGTTAGATCACTATGGTTTAATGAAAACATTAATAATATTAAGCATACAATAATAGTTAATCTATTATATCTCCCTTCCTATCATTTCCCTTTCCCTCTCCCTTTTGGTTCTCAGCTATTTTTATGTTACCATGTTGGTTGTTTAGTGCTCCAAAATATTAGTTTTAAGCTTTCTCTTTCTGTCCAACCATCTTCCTGCTGGTTTCCAGATTAATCATCATATCCTTTACCTGTCCTTTATGTATTCATTTATGAAACGGCATATTTGGCATGAAAGCAATCAGCTGCCTATATGGAGTAATTAGGTGTCCTTTATACATATTTTGGCCCCTGATTATTTAAATAATAATAAGGGATTTCTTTAGGAAAATACGTCAGAAATATGTATATGATGGACTCTTTGTTTCATTAGCACATAGATTTATCAGGTGATTTGTTATCACTGTTTTTCTATTAATAATGCACTTTTTTAAGTGATTTGGTATAATTTTTTGTTATTGCTCCTCTGCAGAGCCGATGAGTAGCTCCAGCCCTCCCTCAGAGGGACTCATTCTCCTACTCAAATGTGTGAGGTCAACAATGACCCCATCAGCTCCCAGCCTTTTTCTGCCTTTTTCCCCTGGGCACCTGAACCATCCAATGGGTGAGGCAGCTACCCCCACCTCCGCTGAAGCAGGCATTCATCCCGGACAAGTGTCCTCCTCTCTTCTGGGTGACGCACCTGTGCCAACACCCAGCCACTGCTGGGTGTCAGTCTACAGTATGCAGCACTGTCCCTCCTTCCCCAAGGAAGGAGAACTGTCTATGGATGATCAATCCTTCCTCCTCCTGCTGACCCCTGAACAACCTGAATCTGTTCCCAAACCTGGATCACCAGTATAGCACAAGATGTGGCATCCAGCGCCTCAACTCTCAGCACCACCAGGCCGGGTGGTATTCATTATTATTGCTATTAGATTGCAATGCCTTTAAGAGCTCTTTTTGAAAGTCTGCATCTATTTGTCTTGGGTCATACCCCATGAGGAAGACCCACATGGTCAAAGCACCAGGACATCTTTTTTTCTGTTCGGCTGAATGTTGCAAGGGCTCACAATTAACCATTTTGGATATCTACCTAGATTAGCATTTGTATTTTTCCTTTGAGTGCCACTATGTGGGATTTGCACTTTACTATTTAGACTGATCTCCCTAGTCAGCACCAGAACAGCTTTCCTGAGCATCTGACTGCCTGCTTGCCTATTTAAAGTGGTAGATTTACTGTGCTTCAATTTCAGTGCCACACAGGAGGCTGCTGAAGAAACTGGAAGATCTTGGAGTGGAGAAAGTATTAATAAGTTGGATAAAGAACTGGTTGGTTGGTAGAAAACAAAGGTTAATAGTTAATGGGATGAAGCTAGAAGACAGAATATCACAGGCAAGTGCACCAGGGGTCAAACATAGAACTGGTCCACTTCAATACATTCATTAGTGACATAATGGAAGGTATTCAGGGCAAGATTTGTCTTTTTGCAAATATCACAAAACTATGTAAAAGAGTGGACAGTGAGGAGAGGGTGAAGAAGTTAAAGAGAGACTTGGAGAAACTTTTGAGATGATCAGAAATATGGCAATTGAGATTCAGTGCCAAAAGATGTAAAGTGATACACATTAAAGCAAAAACCCATGGACAGTTTACTGAATGGTGGTGGTGGGGGTTAAAATGGTGACAACAATTGTGAAAAGAGATCTGGGGGTTATCTTTAGTGACACCCACAGTCAATTCACTCTGCAACAAAGTGTACTGCAATACAATAAGGATGCTGGGATGCACTGTTATAGGGTTGGATAGTAGGAGGAAGGAGGTGATGTTGCACCTTTACAGCTCCCTGGTTAGATTTTACCCAGAGTACTATGCCCAGTTCTGGAGTCTGCACCTGAGAAAGGACAGAGATAGGCTGGAGAATGTTCAGTGCAGGGTCACTAAGTTGATCCCAGGCTAGCAAGGAAGATCCCATAAGGAACAGTTGAGCCATGAACTTGTTTGCACTGGAGGCCTGAAGGGAGAGGGGCAACATAAAAATGATGTATAAGTTCTTGAGGGGAATAAACACAGTGAACAGTGAGGAACTGTTCACCCGCAGCAGAAGTGCAATAATGAGATGGCATGAATGGAGGCTTGTCAGTGGAACTTCAAGTGAGACATAACAAAATTTAACTTCACTGAGTGTGTGTTGGAATTGTGGAACATATTTCCCACATGCTGTAGGTGAAAAAGTGAATGGGACAAGTATAGATAGCTGGTAATACTAAAGGATGAGTTAGGGGCATGGGGGAATTGGTGGTGGTGGTAATGGTTTACATAGGAATGATAGGATTATACAGAGCTGGGACCTTTTGTCCAATGTGCTTGCTGATGGTTTGTTTGTCATATCCTACAGTATTGGTTTGATTTATGTTTAGATGTATTTTGGTTTTACTTCCTACCACCTCTAGTGGTAGTTTGTTCCCATCATGGACTACCCTTTGGTTGAACCAATTACTTGTTCTTACCAACTTAGCTGGCCTAGCTTTCAATTGTAATGGATGTGATCGGGTTGTGTACACATTATCAGAGGCTTGTAGGCCCAAGTTGTCCCAAAAGTCATTGTTTCCCTATGCCCTGTGCACTAGGCACATATTCCCTCTCATTCTCCTGTACTCCAATGAGAACAGGTCCAGTTCACTCAGTCTAGTCTTATAGTTTTTTCCCTGTCATATTGTTTATTCACCTTGTTGCCCTCTTCTGGACTCTCTCCAGCATAGCCATATCACTCTTTTTGTTGGGCGACCAGACTTGAGACCCATATTCCAGGACTGGTCTCACAAGGGAGCTACACAATGGCAAAATGACCACCCTACTTCTGGCCTCTAAGTGTCTGAATATTGAGTTTAAGATTATGTTCCCTTTTTGTGTGATATACCTGCAATGTGCTGAGAATTTCATATCTTGTGATACAAAAATACCCAAATCTCTCTCCTCCACCGTTACTCTTAGGGGTTTGTTATCCAACAAATGTGTGTTGCATGGATTGTTTTTTCCAAGATGCATTATCGTGCATTTGTCCTGATTTAGTGACAGTTTTGAGGTTGTAGACCACCATGAAACATGATTTAGAGTGGTTTGTATTGGAATATTGTTTTTTTTTTTGTTTTTGTCAACCACTACCACCAGCCTGCAGTCATCTGTGAATGTATATAGAAACATATCCCTGTTTTCATTCTGTAATGTAGACACATAAAGATTAAAGGGACAGGGTCCCAGCACCGAGCCCTGGGGCACCCCACTTGTCACCTCTGCCCATTCTGATAGTAAACCCTTTATGCAGACCCTCTGTCTTCTGTCTCTCAACCAATCTTGTACCCACAGAATGATTGGATATCGAATATCCATGTTTAGCATAGTTGTCAGTAATTCGGCATTGGGAAGGTTGTCAAAGGCCTTCGAGAAGTCTAGGAACAATATGTCCAGTGAATTGCCCTCATCAAGTTCCCTCGCTATGCTGTCATAAAACCCCAGCATGTTTGTCTGGCAAGATCTTCCCTTGGTAAATCCATGCTGGGTGTTGTCATTCAGTTGATTTTGATTTATAGCTGCCAGAATATTATCTTTTAAAATACCTTCAAATATCTTTGAAGGGATAGCGGTAAGGCTAACCGGCCTATAGTTAGATAGATCACTTCTATTCCCCTTTTTATATATGGGAATGATTGTTGTCCTCCTCCTGTGTTCCACTTCTTCACATCTATCAAGTGATTATTGAAAAATATAAGATAAAGGTGGTGCTAGCTGTATACTCAGTTCTTTTAGAACCCATGGATGTAGGGGAAGCACCAAGTTTTCCCATCAGCAAAAATTCTGACCTCCCCTACATCAATGGCACACTACTGAAGCAAGTATTGTGCCGCCTCTTGACTTGGTGTTCTGCCCCCCGCACCTCCCCCAGACTCTAGGATTCCAACTACAGGTCAGAATTGGTCTGGAGAGGGGGCGGAATACTGGGGGAAGGTGAAACACAGAAAAAGAACCATTACCTCGAATGTCGCCGTAATAGTCTTCTGTGTTTTGCCATTGGAGTGTCAATGAAAAGGGGTGATGTGGGAAGTAGGCCATTTGAGCATGGTGATTTGTAGGGATTTACTTCTGTCAGACTAGTTTCCACTTCCTTGATGTTTATAATTACCCTCTGATCTTGTTTCACTAGTTGTGGCACAGTTATTGAGCTATCCTTACTATTAAATATTCATGTGAGGTAAGAATTAATTAAATGTGCCATAGTGACATCATCAGATAGCAATACCCCATCTACATTTTTTAGTGGTCCCATTCCTTTTGAGTTCCCTTTTTTTTTTATTTATATATGAATAAAAGGATTTATATGTGTCTTTTACTGTTTGTAGGCATTACATTCCCTCTAACACACTAGTTCAATAAGAAGTGATCAAGAACAAGGGGACATGCTATGAAGCTGGAGGGGGCAGATTCAGGAGAGACATGAGGAAGTGCTTCTTTTTTTACCATATAAAAGTTTATTGGTATTTTCTGTTTTATAACATATACATCATATAGCAGTATCAAAAAACACATGTTGTTTAGAATACACATGCTAAGACACCAGCTAAAAAACCATGCACAATGACCTCAATATATCTGGATACAATTGCAGTATATCATGGGTGGAGTTAAAGTTATAACACATAAATTCTGTGGAAATACAGTCTAGAATGTCCCATAAGGCCCTCTACTCTCTGTACTCTACTCAATAACAAAATTACCATACTGATTACTTCTAGGGCAACAAAATGAACATGAACTGGCCATGCAGCCACTGTCTAGAATCCAGCACCATAGTACTTTCTAACATTGCTAATACAAAGTAAAGAAGCATTCCTCAAGTAAACTAGAAGTAGATATACTAGTAGTGAGTGAGGAGGGTTAAAGACAAGTGAAACAGAGGGTGAAAACTCCTTCCTTTGGACCATCAATGCCAAGATGCTGGAGAGAGAGGAGTTAATGTACAGGGGGGTTGTTCGGTGGTGGCAGGGGGGTGTCACAGATGTGGGAATGGAGATAAGGATGCCATTTCCTATGGTAGCTCTCCAGTCTACCGTGTGCCGTGGCAGTGATTCTTTCAAATACAGCAAGACTTGCCACAGTTGCTCTCCAGGTGGCAAGTGAGGGGGGGGATGGTTGTTGCCATTTCATAAGAAGAGGTCTCTTAGCCTCCATCACCACAGCTAGAGTCCAGGCCTTCAAGGGAGGAGCAAGGGGGTCCAGGGATGATGCGTCGCCTAGGAGAAGAGTTCTCTGAGAGAGAAGAATCTGCTGTCTTACTATCCGGGAGCAGTCACCCAGGACTGAGGCCCAGAATGTATGAATGTATGGGCAGGTCCACAGGATATGGAGAAGATGTGCCAGAGAATTCTGGCACCTCTAGCATTTGTCATGAGGGAGCACATTAAGTTTGTACAGTTTAGCCAGCATTCTGTACCAGTGGAGGAGAATTTTCAGCTGAATTAACTGGCTTTTAGAATCAGTGTACATTACATGGGCAGATCTGAGCCAAGATTCCCAGAGCTGCTCAGGAATGGCACGCTGGAGTTCTACTTACCATGATGACCTGCAGCCCCTTGTGGTGTCTGGCTGGGAGTCTCTTAATAGCTTGTAGATTTGACCCACTAAACCCTGCCCTCTTGTAGGAAGATGGATGGAGGTGAGACACTTCCATCTGGGGTCCTCTGGTTATGTAGCTAACAATGGACACAGAGCATCCCTTATTTACAAGTATCTCCAGAAGTCCAGGGCCACTAGTTCATATCTCCTTTGCAATTGCTCAAAAGCCATCAGAGTTTTGTCATCAGGTAAGAGCAGGTCTCTGACAGTATGTATCCCCTTAATAGCTCAATGTGGCCAGGATACTGGTTTGTGATCAATACGGATAAGGCTGTTGTTTCAGAGAGGGGCATATTTGATCGTGGGGGAGCATGATGAATGTGGGCCGTTAGCAATATGCAAAGCCTGCCGCCATGCCACGCAAGTACTGGTCATAATGGAAGTAAGGTGGAAACCCCTATGCTTCCCATCAGCTAGAAGGCAGAAGAGGGAATCGCCCAGTAAGACAGCCTTTTCCAGAAGTGCCCATTGCGGGTGCGAAGGGAGATGTGGGTTAATCCAGGTGGAGGCTTGGGCCACCCGGAAGGCCAGATAGTGTCCCACCCACCAGGGTAGTCCCAGGCCGCCTTTGGACCAGTGGGCTCTCAACTTGGGTTATCCTCATCTAGCTGTTCTACCCTCCCATAGAAAAGAGGAGACCAGTTTGTCCAGGGAGGCAAAAATATTGTGTGAGATGGGGATCGGGAGGTTAAGTAACAAATATGAGATTCTTGGGAGGATAAACATATGCACTGCTTCCATCTTCCCCTTAAGGGAAAGTCCAAGCTTTTTCCACTGTTGCATCTCCGCATTTAAGGCATCCATCGAGGGGGAAGTTAGCCTTCTCCAGCTCTGCCCAAGAAAAGGGGATATAAATACTTAAATAGGGGAAGCCTTGCGGTGCCCAAGTAATGTCCATCCCAGCTAAACAGGACCTGGAACATTTGGAATTAAGTGGTGCCAATATAGTTTTTTTCTGATTAACCATTAGCCCTGAAAGGTTAGCAAAATCCTTCAGAATATCTATCATCAGAGGGAGGGAGAGGGAGGGGTTAGACAGGTTGAGGAGCATATCTTAAGTATAGGCATTGACTAAAAAGGACACATTTTTTACCAGAATTCCTGTAATACCAGGGATATGCAGGAATTTTCTGATCAGAGGATCCAGTGCAATAAGAAAAAGGAGAGAAGATAAGGGCAGTCTTGCCTGGTGCATCGTTGTAGAGAAATAGGAAGGGAAATGTCCTTATTTGTGACAATTTTGGCTGTGGGGCAGTGGTATAGCGTAGATACCCAGGAGCAGAAATAGCTTCCAAAACCATAGATTTGCAAGGCAGTGTGAAGATAGTTCCACTCAAGGGAATCAAACGCTTTAGAAAAGTCAATTGCCAAGGCAGCCATAGGTGTGGCAGAGCACAATGCAATCCATTTCAAATTTAGGACAAGGCTCAAGTTGTCCACTCCTGACTTGCCCCACATAAAGCCAGATTGTGCCGGGTGAATCAGATGGGCTAGAATTATCGTGAGCTTTGTGGCAAGTACTTTATCCAAGAGCTTCATATCCATGGACAAGAGGGATATAGGTCTAAAATTCGCACAATCTAGTGGATCGGAGGACTTTTTGGGTATCAGGGTTACCAGTGCCTCCCGCATGGTGGGTGGGAGTGAGGTTAAATTGTACACCTCTTCTAGTGCCTTAAGCAAGGGGGAATAATATCATTGCTTAGCATCTGATAGAGCTCGACCGTCATCCCATCTGGACCAGGAGATGTACACTTAGCCATTTGCGAGAGAGTGGTTTGGAGCTCAGCAACCGTTATGGGAGAATCCAGGTCATCAGCCTCCTCTTGGGATTATGTAGGTAGTGATAGCTCCATTCTAAAAGAACTAAGGGTAGAACTAGTGACACCACTGACTACCCTCTTTAACAAATCATGGGAGGATGGGGTGGTACCCAAGGACTGGAGAAGGGCAGATGTGATTCCCCTTCACAAAAGTGGGAGCAAGGCAGAAGCAGAAAACTACAGACCTGTTAGTTAAACCTCAGTGGTAGGAAAAATGATAGAATCACTTCTGAAGGAAAGAATTGTTGAGTATCTAGAGGCCAGAGGGGCTCAGTACCCAAGGCAGCATGGATTCACAGAGGGAAGGTCATGCCAGACAAATCTGATAGATTTCTTTGACTGGGTGACCACAGTAGTAGATCAGGGAGGGGCTGTGGACATGGCCTACCTAGACTTTAGCAAGACATTTGATACAGTCCCACACAAAAGATTAATATACAAGTTAGCTAGCCTGGGAGTGGGTCCCAAGATGACAGCCTGGGTAAAGAATTGGCTGGAGAATAGGACACAGAGAGTAATAGTAAATGGAGTCCACTCTGAAGAAGGGGGGTTACTAGTGGGGTTCAGTATTAGGACTGGTCCTCTTCAATGTCTTTATAAGCGACATTGCAGAGGGACTGGAAGGAAAAGTATGTCTCTTTGCAGATGACACAAAGATCTGCAACAGAGTTGATGCACAAGGTAGGGTGGAAAGGATGAGAAGGGACTTGACAAGGTTAGAGGAATGGTCAAATGTATGGCAGCTTAGATTCAATGCAAAGAAGTGCAAGGTAATGCATCTGGGAAACAAAAACCCAGGTGAAGAGTACACAATTGGGGGTGAGATACTAACAACAACAAAAATGGAAAGGGACCTGGGGGTAGTCATATCAGATGACCTAAAGGTGGGCAAGCAATGTGAGAGGGCAGCAAGGAGGGCTGGGGGGATACTGGGATGCATAGGGAGAGGCATCACCAGTAGAAAACAGGAAGTTATTATCCCTCTGTACAGACAGCTGGTGAGACCCCATCTGGAGTACTGCATGCAGTTCTGGAGACCCAATCTCCGCAAGGACATAGACAGGATGGAGGCTGTCCAGAGGAGGGCAACTAAAATGGTGCAGGGTCTGCACTGGAAGACATATGAAGAGAGACTTAAGGAGCTGAAAATGTATAGCCTGGAGGAAAGGAGGGAGAGGGGGGACATGATAAAAACTTTCAAGTATCTCAAGGGAATCAACAAAGTCCAAGAGGGTAGCATCTTTCAAAAAAAGAGGTGTGCAAGAACAAGGGGGCACAATTTGAAGATAGAAGGGGACGGCTCAGAGGTAATTTAAGGAAGTATTTTTTCACAGAGAGGGTTGTGGATGCATGGAACGGCCATCCGGAGGAGGTTGTGGAGTCAAAAACAGTGGTGGAATTCAAGCATGCATGGGACAGTCAGAAGGCAATTCTAGGGGGCGGGGGTAGGAAGAAGTAGGCTGCTGGTTAACTAGGATCTGCAGCTTATCCATTAGGTAGGGAAATGGGCAGACTGGGTGGGCCAAGCGGTCCTTATCTGCCGTCAAAATCTATGTTTCTGTGTTTCCTTACTGAACTCTGCTAGGCATTGTGCTAACTCTGAACTCGGGATTTTAGATTGAGTTTCATACAGGGTTTTGATAGAATTCTCTCATAGTTTCATTGATCTCTTTTGGCATGGAGACATCTTTCCCTGCTTTGTTTCTAAGCGCTAGGATTCTGGAAAAGGACTGCTGCTTACGCAGATGAGAGGTGAGGAGCTTGCCTCCCTTTTCTCCTCCCTTCCAGCTTTTGTGTTTGGAAAGAAGGAGCTGCCACTGGGCTTTGTTACTCAGTATGGTATTTATCTGATATTTCAGTCCTAAGATGTGTGGTAGCAAGGGGGATTTCAAGGAGGGGGACACCGAGGCTTTAAACTGTCTTTCTAATAAGGTGAGCTCATTTTGTATATTTTTGATCTGCTCTCCCCTACCTTTGTTTTGAGCTGCTGAGTATGCAGTAGTCCATCCCCAGATTACAGCTTTAAAGGCCTCCCACTGGCTGGCATCAGAGTCCTCGGCCATATTATTAAGAGAAAAATACAGCCGGGTTTCCTCAGTGATGTATTTTTGAAAGTTCTTGTCATGCATCGTCTGCAGGTTGCATCTCCACCTGGTAGAGAGTGGTCCCAGTCCTGGGGGGGGGAATAGTATCGATACTGGGGCGTGATCTGAAATGATAATGTTCCCTATGGTGTCATCAGATATACTAGGGAGGCAACATAGTTAGCTAACCAGAAGTCCAACCTGCTGTGGGTGTGGTGTACTGCAGAGCAAAAAGAATAGTCCCCCCATGGGCTGGGTGTGCCTCCAGGGATTGTATAAGTTCCAATCTGACATAAGCTCCTCTAGGGCTGCCAGGGATTTAGGGTGAGACTGTGGTGTGGGGACAGACTTAACAAGAGAGGTGTCCAGGACCAGGTTGTGGTTACCACCAAGTAGGATAGGCATATCTGAGAAACCTAACATGAGGTCAGTGAAAGCTTGAGAAATGGCCGGTTACAGATCACTTGCGTCTGAGTTATGCCCATATATATTGGCTAACAACATTCTGCCCCCCAGGTAAGCAACCCTGATCACCAACCATCTACCTTGAGAGTCCATGCATTTGTCCTCTATTGTTAGACAGGAGATCTTTGGATTTACTGGAGGCACAACTAGCAATGACCTCCCCCACCCACAGTTTTTTGAGCCAGGCCACCGTTTTCTGTGTTAAATGCTTCTCCTGCAACAGGGCAATATCGGTGCCTAAGGGGTTAAGAAATTGGAGCACCTTGGTGCGCTTGGGAGGGTGGTTAAGGCCTTTCTCATTCCAGGATGTGCACTTCCATCCAGTGGGGCCTATTGGGTTGCTAGCCATTATATCTCCCGGGGGACGTAAATCAGAGGAAGGAGTACTCACCAAGCAGAGAAGGTCATGGGTACCTTAAAAAGAGAAGGAGACAGTCAGAAGAAAGAAAGGAAATAGCAGTGTCTTCAACCCTCCTCTAGTAATTTGGGAGCAGTCCAAGTACAAGCCAGGTACGCTGAGTAGACAGCTGTGTCAGCTACTATGGCAAAAAAGGTGTGGAAAAGCACCTGCAGAACAAAAAAGCGAGAGAATAATATATAACAATGAGAACCAGATAACAGTTTACAAACAGTAACTAAGTCAGAACTGTAATCCAAAATCAGTAGTACAGTTGATAGTACCTTAATGGTGCTGAGGTAAACGTGCGAGAGGGATCCTCTGTTCCTTTGGCCACACTAGATCAGGCACCAATAGTGGAGTGGGTTTCAAAATAGCCACGGTTGGCCTGACCCAACCCAGTCCCGCTTAGTCCACTTAACAAACTAGAACTATGGGATCTACCTAAATCATTCGGCTAAAAAGCCAAAAAGGGGCTGCAAGCTGTAGCCTGCAGCTCAACTAGTTCAGCTGGGAGGGAATGGGGGGGGCACCAGCCATGCAGGCATGAATTATGTACCAGGACCAAGGGCAGGGTAAGTAGGAAGAAACCTAGTACAGCGGCGACTTATAATGCATCTCTGCTTCCCCTACAGGGTAAGTGAGGGGATAATTATTGATCTAAAGAAGCCAAGCACACTGCAGAGGAGGGAGCAATCTAAGAGTCACAAGGAGGGGAAGGGCATACTTGGAAGACAGCAAATAAGTGCGCACAAGCACACTCGCTAATGGGGGTACTCCCCTGGGCACCTATGCTCCTCTAGTCTGGGACCATTTGCCACTGACAAAAGGACTAGCATAACCCTATGGCACTAACAAAGAAGAGAACAACTTAGTTATTTTCAAAACCCATTATTATCCAGGAAGAGTGGCATCTAGGACATCATCCATTTGGGCCAGAGGGTTCTGGAGCCATCTGCTTCCAATCATCAGCATCAGTAGCCCTTATAGGGGTCACCAAGGCCTCTGCAAAGATCTTAGTCCCGGGTTTCAGAAGGGCCTCAGTGACTACCCGCTCCTCCTCCTCTTCCTCCATCGTCGAAGCCCAGTCTACAGTCTCTATATCAGCCAGAAGCTCCTCTGTCTCAGAGTGTGCCGGATCATGGTGCAGGGGATGTGCCTCAGCGCGCAGAAGCTTGGCTGGAGGAGAACTCACTGCTTTTTCTGGGTGAGAAGTATTTGGACTGCTGGAACATTGCCTCTGTCGACCAGGGGTAGGGTGATTTGTCTGGATCAGTGAGGCAGGCGGGGGAGCTATTTGGTGTGAATCAGGCCTCTGTAGATTACCTTGAGGGTCAGTACTGCCACCACGTGCTTTGTTCCGCCTTGAAGGCCTGGGGGATGACTTATCCATAGGACTGGTTCACTGCTGTTTGTTGCCCCCAGCTGCCCCTGCAGCTGTGCTTCAGTTCCTCTGTCTCTGTCTCTCTTATTCCCAGGGGCCTAGAGGTGTCTGGTAGATGTAATCTTGGGGAGGAGGCTCAGCCAGTGGCTGTGGAGCCAGATCTCAGCATCCCTGGGGCAATCAGCGAGGAGGGACTTCCTATCCTTAAAAGTATACAGGGCAGTAAGCTTTTTAAAGCAATATTGAAATGCCTTGGACTGTAGTACAGCTTTAAGGGTTCCAAAAGCCTTCCTCCTAGCAGCCACCTCCTGGGAGAAATCTCTGTAAATGGAAATGTTTGCTCCCCTCCAAGTAAGCTCCCCTTGTTCCCTGGCCACTCTTAGGATATTTTCCTTTATGGAATACCACAGTATATATGCAATAATAGTTCTGGGGACATTTGTGTTGTCCTTTCGAGCCCCGACCCTATGGGCCCTCTCTACCCCAATCGGATCCTTCCAGCGCACGCCTAAAAGTTGTGGGAGCCATTCATTAATAAAGCGTTCCACATTAGGGACTTCTATTCCCTCAGGGACCCCCATGATCCTGATATTATTTCTGAGGCTCCTGTTTTCTTGGTCCTCACCCTGTACCACAGCTGAGTGAGTTTGGCCTCATGATCCCTTAGCTGCTGGAGCACTGTAATGTGTTGATGCTTCAGTTCCTTGGTGTGCTGCTCAAGCACGTTTTGTTTATCATCCAACCTTCTTATGTCAGCCATGCTTCCCGCTACCGAGGAGCCTATGTTGTCTACCTTAACTAACAGGGCCTCCAGCATTTGGGTGATGTGCGAGAGTGCTCATCCCAGACGAGCCTGCTCCGGGGGAAATTGCAGAGGGAGTAGCCTCAGTCCAGTCAGAAGTGCCGCAGGGGAGTCCGTTACGCCTGCCATCCTCACTTCTTAATCCACAAATGGTCCACAGATAGTATGTTATCCAGACAGGATAGTGCCCGCGACTTGCATGTGCCAACTCAGTTCTGACCCCCGTGAAGTGCGTACTGCACCTTGCACCACTGTGTTGGATCGTGTGGCCTGCAGGGTCGGTATCTCACATACTCATGAGCACTGTTGAAACTCGGCTCTCAACTCTGGCACCAGATTAGCACCTCCAAAATGTCAGGATACAGGTAAGGGGGGAATTCCAGTTGTATCAGCTCATCTGTAGTCCCTGTCAATGGTGAAACAAGCTCAATCGGGCATCGGGTTGGGGCAGAGCAAAAAACTCATGCAGCCATTCTTGTCGGGTCCAAGCCACGCCCCCTCATGATGAAGTGCTTCTACACAGAAAGAGTGGTGGATTCCTGGAACAGCCTTCCAGTGGAGGTGGTGGGATTCAAAAATGCATGGGATAGGCACAAGTGAATCATAGTGGAAAGGAAGTGAGGGAGAAAGTGCTGTAGATCCAATAGTTTTAGCAGTGATTATGTACAGTAGGTAGGGAAAAATGGGCAGATTGGGAGGGCTAAGAGGTCCTTATCTGCCGCCAGATTCAATGCTTCTGTGTTTCAAGGGGATTGGTGTGATATTTTTCTGGATAGACTGGATGGACCATTGCTCTTTTTCTACAAGCAATGTGTATGTTTCTATGTTTCTGTGAAACACGACTTCCTCTCCAACACAGTGTACAACACATGCACATAAAATGAATTAGTGACATGAGTAGTACTAATGAAGTAATCCACAGACATAATTCTTTGTCAGTACTACTACTGAAAGAAAGCGGGACACCAACTGAGGTATCATGGGTGGTGATCTGAGAACTGTTTGTAAGTTTAACCTTCTATACAGATCAGTAGAATTTCAATAGTTCTAATTAATTATGTAAGCAGAGCTAAAGTGTACAGTGCAACAGCAGGACATAAGAAAACAATGATTTATTAAGATGCAAAGTAAATGGTTGTGCTATGTCATGTCACTAGTGAAGTTGTGACTAACCCCAAACAGCAGCCAGTAGCATTGGAAAATAGTTTAGTTTTTTTATTATTGGTGTTATTATTCATATTTTGTTTACAGATGTTGGTGAAGCAGTATTATGTAAAAATGGGAGCAAGAAAGGCGGAGGTATACCAACAAATAATTGTGCCCTAAGGATACCAGAGACAGCTATTAGACCTAGCTTATTGTATTGTAGCTTTCGGTCATCTTGTGGTAAAGAGAACACAGAACAAATTTAGGAAACCTTTTAATGGCCTATCATATTTCCAGATGTGGCCTTATGCAGTCAGACTTGTTTAGCATGACAGAAAACAGGTAGTGCACTTGATGGGACAAAGGTGCCCCTTATGCCCTTGCCAAGCATTGAAGAGCCATTTAGGAGGGTGGCCATTGATTATGTGTAGACAAGTAAGCAGCATGGGGAAACAGTTTATCTAGGTGGTTGTAGATTTTGCAATTAGATATTCTGAGGTAGTTGCCATATCTTATGTGGAAACTAGAGCTGCTTGGAATGAGATTGTTTTGAATTTGTGGAATTTTGATGGATTTATGTGAAATTCTTTGAAATGCTGTAGAATGTTTTGTGGTTAATAGTTTTTATTGAGTGAACATATCAAGACAGTACAAACAGAAACAAGATTACAAAACAGTGCAACCTTGTTATTCAGCAAGTCATTGCACCATGTCCTTAATATTTCCTATACAGGCTGACACGTTGTGACATCACTACCAAGGCAGTGCATAAGACTGATAGCTGTATCATATCAGTAGGGGGCCCTACATTATTAGGGATCCTGATGCCACCAACTGTAGCCTATAACCAGTGGAAATCCTAGTGGTGAGTACCCAGGTCTGGGCAGCCTGACTAGGCCTAATGGCATGTACATATATTTGCATCCAGCCCAGAATAGCAGATCTGGGTACCTGGAGCATCTGTTGCAAGACAGTCCCATCTAGTGGGTAGACATAACTATTTATCACTCTGGGTAGCCATGGGTTTGGGTTGGCTTATTTTGCACTTTTAGCTTATCTCTATCCAGGTATCCAGGTGGGTTAGGGTGTATGGCTCCTTTGTGCCTTGTCCAACACATTGTGACAATATATGGAGTTCAGGAAGGATTGCCAGCAAGGATAATACTTCTCTAGGGAGCCTGCTGCATAACTGGACATGCTTTCAAAACAGGACAGCTGGCTCAGGGACAGTATGAATTCTGTGAAAGATGGGCAGGCATTAGTGTGCAATTTCATCAGGACGAGTCTCTTTGCCAGAGCTCCCGCAACTGTTGCCAATTGCGCAGCTGGATCATATTTGGGGTGGCCTTCCAGCATGCACCCCAACAGAAGGAGGGGGGCATTGATCAAAATGTGGGGCACTACCTGCTTGCACATGCTGATTATATCATTCCAGTATGTCCTGATCTTGAGGCACTCCCACATAATGTGATACAAGTGCTTTTCCCCGTGAACACATGTCCAGCACTTGTCATCTGAGAGGGGTTGTAGTACCACCTTAACATCATTTTGTTCATGATTAATCTGGTCCTCCCATCCTGGCAGGACTGGTGTATGTGCATCCAGCAGTTTTCCCACTGGGTGTTGATGACTGTGGTATTGGCTTCTTCCTACCATTGGATTTTGGCTGATATAGTGGGGTCCAGGAAACATCTCTAAGATTGCTATACTGTATATCACACTAACCTTTTTTTTTTAATGGTTTGGTCCAGCTCACTATCTGGTTTGGGGATGGGGTAGTTTTGGAGTGTGGCCTACATATGGGTTTAATAGCATCATGGATCTTTAGAACTCTCCAGAAATGGTCTGTGGGAATCTGGTACCTATCTTTCAGGGCCTGGAAGTTATCCATAGTGGATGTCCCTGGGATTAATAGGTCACTGATTAGTTTTATGTCCCTTATTTCCCAGCTTTTCCACCAAATCTTGGTCTTCCCTATCATGATCTCTGGGTTTTTCCACAATGGTGTGAGTTCCCATGGTGTGTTGGATGACCCCATTATTTTATGTGACTTTATCAAGCATTGTATGGAGATGGCAATAGTTGGGGATACTTGTCACTATGTGTTTTTCATTTGGTACAGCCATACTGCTGACGATGGTGCTGCACTTAATGTGGCCTTTAATTGGAGCCAGGTTGGTGATTCTATCCTAATAGGCATGAACCATTGTGTGGCATGAGCTGTGAGCCATGTGGTAACCCTGGAAACATGGTAGGCCCCACCCTCCCCTGCTCTGAGTTTCTTTTGGTTAAGCCTTGGGGGGGGCACCACTTCCCATAGAAACTGGTCCACTAGGGTATCTATTCTATGGAATCACTTAGGTGGGATCTGTAAAGGTAGATGTGCTAGGAGGTATAGTAGGTGAGCCAATTTTGCCAGCCACTGAGAGATGGATGGCCTTCCAGTGATATATCTCCCTTCTCAGTGATTGTAGCAAAGTTGCAAAGTTAATGTCTACAAGTTTCTGAAGGATCCTGTGCTAGGTCACACCCAAGTATACTATACCCTCTAGGGTCCATTTTAAACCAGCTGCCTTAAACCTTGTTTCCTTACATTTGTCATTCATAGGTAGGACTTCTGGTTTTGTTTGGTTGACTCTCAGTCCCAAAACCTTGGTAAAATGGGATAATATGCTCAGGGTCACCTTGATGTCTGCTGGGGTTAAGGCTGAGGTAATCAGAAGATCATCGGCATATAACAATGTTTTGAAATTATTGTCCCCTGTCTGTATCTCTGGTATTTCTTGTGCCTCCCTGAGTGCAATTGCAAGGGGTTCAATGACAAGGACCAAGAGCAGAGTGACAGTGGGCACCCCTGTCTTGTGCCTTTGTATAGGGGGGGAAAGCTGTAGATCTGGTTCTGTTTGTCAGGATCCTTGCCATGGGGGCTCAGTACAGGAGAGTTATCCAGTCTCTGTACTTAGGGCCCAGTCCCATTGTTTCTAAAGTGGCCATCAGGTAAGGCAATTTGACCAAGTCAAATGCCTTCTTAAAGTGGACCGCAAGGGTCTCCATCAGGAGGGGGGATGATTGAGCCAGGTGGATTAGGGAGATCAGGGTTCAGTGGTCATCTGAGCCCATTCTGCCCTTTATTAATTCAGCTTGGGCCAGGTGAATAAAGCCTATGAGGTGGTGCTCAAATCAGCTTGCTAATATTTTGGCGAGGATTTTCACATTGGTGTTGATAAGAAATATGGGCCAGTAGCTCCTTGGAGCTGATGGGTCATGGCCCTTCTTTGGGAACACTGTAATTACTGCTTCCCTCAGTGTAGGGGGAAGCGTACTTTTATAAAGAGAGTCCAGGAACATCCTCCTAAGATATGTGGATACTTCCACCTTTAGGGCCTTATAGAAGTCAATGGAATACCCATCTCCTCCTGGGGTTTTATGGGGATTCAGGGAGTGAATGTCTTGTTGGATCTCAGCCTCAGTGATAGGTTCCTGTAGGGTGATGGCCACCTGGGGTCGGACTCTCGGGATTGGGAGTTTGGCCAGGAAAACATCTATGTTTCCCTTTTCTGGAGGGTTGGGGATACATAGAGCTGTTCATAAAATTTTAACATAATTTTGTTTATGCCCTCTTAGGAGCATATTAGGTTGCCTTTGCCATCATTTAGACCCATTATTGTTCAGGCCACAGTTCTGATTTTGAGTCTGTAGGCTAATAACTTCCTGTGTTTTTCCTCCCTCCCTCCCCTCCCTCCCTCCCAGAATGAGTGGAGTTACCCTTTTAAGTGCCAATTCAGCCTTCCTTGTAAGGTCGTGTTGAGTTGAACTTGGTACTATTCAGCAGTGCCAATGGGGTGGGATCTGGGGTTTGGGTGTTGCTGGCCTTGTACCATGTTTCCAGATTGTTAAGTTGCTTCTCAAGGGTATGCTGACTGAACAACGAAACATTCACAGCAAAGACCATTGCAGAGACAGACATCGACCGTTCGCAGTAATTGTCCCCGCTGACACCAGCACTGCATCTCCCAGTGTTTCTCCCCCTCCCTGAGACAACTCTGACTCACAGTTGATTATATAAATACTGGGGGGTGGTGGCAGAGGCCCCCACATGGGGGATTCGGGGGTGCAGCCTCCTGAAGAAAACACACCAGCATACAGACAGTTCAATGCCGACACTCAGTATTGTGTCTGTCGATGTCGTGGATGTTGGTGACTTTGATGTCGCAGAGGCATGGATAAACCCTTTTTAAGGGGTGCCTGTTCCGCTTCTCTTTTTTTCTACCTCCTAGAGGTGTATGCCATGATGTGGCTCCTTAGTGTAGCTTCATACGCTTCCTACAAAGTGGAGTCTGAGACGTCCCCAGTGTAATTCACCTCCCAGAATTGGTCCATTTCATCTTTCGGCCACTTGAGGAATTGTGGGCCTTCTAATAGTAGGGGCTCTAATCACCATGATAAGGGTTGTGGGTGTTTGGGGCCCATTCTCAGTCTCAGCTCAACTGGGGCATGGTCTGAAATTGTTCATTGGAGGTATGTGTTAAGAACCACATGTACAGCCTGTTAGCTGATCTGTGCACTGCTGAGAAATATGTATAGTTCCAGACACTGGGATGCTTGGTGTGCCACACATCCAGAAGTGAGTACTCAGTGGTCAGATTATTTACTGCTTTGACATCCTGTCTTTTGCGGTTCTAGGATCCCTTTGCTACAATCCATCACAGGGTCCATGGTTAGGTTAAAGTCTCCCCCATCAGGACAGGGGTCTGCTGTCCATTAAACTCTGTTAATTTTTGGTTAAGCTTGTGAAAAAACTCAGGGTCATCCTGATTTAGGGCATATACGTTCAACAATATCAGTGGGCCTGATGGTGTATGGGTTTTGTCCATCATCCATCTACCTCCCTTAACCCCTTTTGTCCTCAGGGATTTCCAACATAAGTCCTTATGTAGTAATATGGATACTCCCTTTTTGCTTGACACTGCCACACTATGGATCTCTTCCCCCAACCATCCCATCCTGAGCTTCTTTGCCTCAATGAAGGATTGTTTTGTTTCCTGAAGGAATGCCACCTGGGGTCTAATTTTTTTAAATGAGACATGCCTTTTTTATCTCTTAATGGGGGAGCTGAGACTGTGCACATTCCAGGTCACAAATCTAGTCTCCATTTGTAGGGCAGTAGCTGTTATGGCAGTTGGATGAGGGCCAATAGTGCACATTGTGCTCCGCTGTTTCATTTCCCTTTGTCCCAGCTCCTGTCCCACCCCTTCCCGTGAGATACCTCATTGCCCACTCCTTTCCCCAGTTACCAATTTCCTCCTCCCACATTGGGTTATAGCCATTAACATCATAAAAATAACAATAACACAGTAGCATGAAAACTCGGTAAACTTTGACACCTGCCCCACAGATGTCTCCCTCCCCTCCCCTTCCAAGAACTAGCTATTGTCTTCCATGTCAGCCAACCTGTGGCCCAGATGCCATTGATCGTCGCTAGGGGGACCATCTGGCCTGAGTCAGACCATTACTGCATACACACTTTGGGAGTGTACCACCTTCCAGATTGTCATGACCATACAGTCAAATGGATAACAATCTGCATCTAATGTCTATTTCTATATGCAACCTGCCACCAAATCTGGGAGGTCTGGCAGTAGTAGTGGGAGACCTGCACACCGTGGTGATATTTATGACATAGCTATTATGCCTTCCCCCAGTTAGAGTGGTGTTGTGGTTGGGTCCTGAATGCCCCTCCTTGTTTTATACTACCTCTTAGGCATATAGGGCACCCATTGATGGCCCCTTCCTGTGTACCTGGGAGAGCATTGAAGGGTGCAACATTTGATATCTAAGTAATCACCTGTAGCATCTGAGACAGGGTCATTTGGAGCAGTAGCCCTGCTCAGCTATTATTCATTTCTACATGGAGCAACTTGTTAACACTATAGCACAGGGCAGTGAGTGCATCATTGCTCTGGGTGACCCTTGGTGGGTATGGGGCACTGCTGATATTACAGCCCTATCAGCTTGAGTCCAGCTATTACCATATTCCCCCAGACAGTAGATGGGTAATACACATGTGGGGGGGGGTAAACATGGAGCCAGCTACAGCCCATCCATAGTGGGGGTGGGGTGGCCAGATAGCTCACATGAAGAGCATATCAGTTGCTTCAACTTGATCTCCCCACCCCATCCCACAACAGTAATAATGGACGCTGTGCTGTGCACCTTCCCTGACCCCCAAAATACAAACAGGTACATGATTCAGCACCAAATAGCTGTCTGTCTAACATGTCTTTATTTAGCCTCTTGGGTGCTGAACTCTGAGTTGCCTGCTCCCTACCCCTGTCAGTATTAAACAGGTGTTCTCCTATATGGGCAGCCAAAACAGCATAAATTTAACATTATTAATATTTAATTTATTAGATAAGCTGCCGTCATTGGGCTGTTGTCACCCAGCCGGTTTTGTAAATGGGCTACTGAATTTAATTTTCATGCCCAAATATCAGAACATATAACATTCAATACATTTCATCAGAAGCGGCTACAAGTATGAAGGGGTTAAACTCCCCTGTGTCACAATGTGAACTGGTACATATGTAAGTGTGGCCTACCTCCAATGTGCTAGCCTGCGATGTGAAGCAGTCATCGGCAACAAAAATCAAACTTTCGGGCAGCAGAGTTAACCCTGCCATCATCCAGCAACTTTTTTTACTGCCAGCCGGGGGGTGGCCTGTAGTAAAATGTCACCTTTGTTCTTTTCTGCTGGGGAACCATTACTCACTGTGCCTTACTGGCCTGGCTTGGTGACCCATTGCACAGTAGGGCCTTGTAAGGTTGCTGGCTTCACTGGGGAGCTTTTTCCTTCGGACCTGGTCCTGGGAAGCTCCAGAAAGTCATCGGGTAAGTCCTGCAGTACTGAAAATTTGTAGTTGCTGTCAGTCACTTCCTCAGGCTCCAGATTGGAGGCCAAATCTGCACTTTTGCTGTGGCTCCATGAGCAGAACCTTGGGGATTTGTTTAAATACTTCCCCTCCTCTGGACACTTTCTCCATTTTTGCCACCAGCTCTTGGGGGCTGGGGTCCACGACTTAATGGCAATATCTGGTGGAGCTGTTTCTGGGTTGTATCTGAGGCATTTGGCCCTGTTGTTTCCTATGTTGGTTGGTTGTTGCAGAGCAGAGTAGCATCTCCATGAGGCAGGGGAGAATCACTCAGCATACCCCAGTCCATCTGTGGGGCTAGGCCACCAGAAAGTGTTCAGCCACTTCTGATGAGCTGAAGGATTGGTGGGAGCTCTGGTGGGATATCCAGAGGGTGCCTGGATATCTCAGAGCTTACCCCAACCCTCAGATGGCAGATGCTCTCTGGACCATGGTAAAAGCTCTCCTTCTCTTGGAGCTCTTGTGAGTAATCAGTGAAAATTTGAATCTTATGTCACTTCCATAGCAGATCCTTTTTTTCTGTGGCTGCATTTATAATTTCCTTCTGGTCACTGAAGTTGGAGGAACCAGATCAGGATGGGCCATGGCTGGGCCCCCAGGGGAGGTTTGCATGCGAGTGAGTGGTGAGCCTGGTCAATCTCAATCGAGCTCGACCAGGAGAAAGGCAAGGACGTGGGGAATTTTGGATTCCTCCAGGAATCCTATGAACCTCAAGTTATTTCTCCAGCTGCGGTTCTCTAAGTCCTTGACCTGCTGCCAGAGGATATTGAAGGTGTGGTCCTGTTCTTTGATGTGAGCCTCAAGCCGTCACATTTTGTCCCCAGTGTCATAAATAACTTATTCATTAACATTTGTGTGACAGTGAAATTATGTCCTCTGCTATGTGTTGAGCCGATATTTCAAGTTTGCTGATTTGGTTTAGGAGCTGATTGAGCATCCCCCTTATTTCTTGCAGGCTGGCATCCATGGTTTGGGGAGGTGCGACCTCCATCTCAGGGATCCGATATTTTGCAAGGCCTAGATTCATGGCACAGGCTATCCCCGCTATTTATCCAAATCCCATACTAATACAGTCTGCAGCAATAGATTCTTGGTAACAGTAAGTATTTATCTAGCTTTCCATGTCCATATAATTGCTTTTATTCCATTCTGACAAATATTCTGCAGGATTCTGTAGTCTGGAGTGATGGAGCAGTATTCTCAGGCAGCCATTCTCTCTGTAGGTAAGCCATGTCCCCGATGCTGCAGAATTTTGTGGAACTTTTGAAATGTATTAAGTCTGATATAACTCGTCTAACTATTGAGATACAGATCTGAAATTTGGCATGGTTATTTGATGGTAGGTGCTCTAGTGGTGTGCTAAATATTTTGACATTAGGACCTATCATCACAAAATAATAGATGCTCAAAGTCCATCATTTTTTTTTTTTTGCAGGAAATTTCATGAAAATTAATTTAGTCATGACTCAGTCTTCTGTTTAGCTAGAGATCTGATATTTGGCATGGTTACTTGTTGAAAGGAGTTCTAATGGCATGCAAAATATCATGACTTTAAGAAACATCTCAAAATCATAGGTGCTCAAATTCTGTCTTTTTTTGTGGGAAATTTCATGGACATTTTTATCTGTATATAACTCAGGCATCTTTAGAGCTAGAAACCTGAAACTAGCTATGTATATAAACAGAGTAATAGCCCATTCACCTGCAAAATCTTGTAATATTTTAATGAATGCTTTAAAAATCATACTAAAATAATGAAAACTTAAATGTTGGCAAATGTTTGACTACCTATATCACAGCCCCCTTTAAAGCTTGAGACTTGAGATGTGGTGCACATATCCACATTGCAAGTTTCTATAAATTGTAAAACTGTGGAAAAATTTGGATCAGAAATGTTAAAATTACAAGGAAATAACTGAAAATGAAATTTTGATTAAATGCTTGACCACCCATAACTTAAATCCCTTTCAGTCTATGACTCTGCAGTTTGGTACGCTTATGAAAGCTATTCATACCTACATTCTTGCCAACTTTAGTGTCATTTGGACATGTACTTTGAAAACTACACCAAAATAAAAGACATTTTAGATTAGGCAAAATGCTGCAGAATTTTCATGTAAATTCTATTAAATTCCACACAATCAGAATGATAATTCCATGAGTGTTATTCTGGTAAATATTATATTCCACACAGCTCTAGGGGAAACAGAAACAGTGTTGGTTGGATCTCACTTGATTCTGGTGATTTTCTGCTGAGCATGGTTACCCAAGCTTTATCAGATGGGCACAAATATCATGTCTCTGCTAATCTTATGTTGTGAAAAAGTGCAAAGTAAGGTACCTAAAAACTTCACCATACCATGCACAGGAGACAGTTTTTGTGAAATGAGTTAATGGATCTTAAAATGCATGACACACACCTTCACAGACAAATACCCCGAAGACTGATATATATATATATACAGTTTTGTCACAATTACTGTTTGCCTTTTGGAGGTGCAACATGATACCATGGGATTCTCGCCCTTTGAGCTACTCTATGCAGTTAGGGCAACAGGTCCAATGTAATTGTTTATAGAATAATGGTCTGAAAGTCCCTCCACAGGTGAGGAAAAGGTTGTATCATCCATCAGTGGTTAACAACATACATGGTGGATTACACAGGACAGTCTCATCTCAGCCTTGCAAAAGCAGAAAATGTGGTTTGGTCTGGGTGAGAGGGCTTGGGAATATGAGATTGGTTAGAGAGTAATGGTGCTCATTCTAATGATGCATAAATAACTGCAGGTTGCCGAGGATGGTCATTTTCATGTTGATTGTGCACATGCTCAAGTAACATATTGCGTCAGCTTTTCCACAAGCAGGCTGTGGAGGCGTTGCACTGTTGTGCCCAATGCCCCCACAGACTGCAAAGGCTTGTCCCCCATCCCCCAATGCTGTGGCATGCTGCTGCTGACACTAGTTCAGTCAGCGTGCCACAACTTTCTAAAAAATCAGCTGCTGCAATCAGAGGCCACATCGCCATTGCAGCGTCAGCCATCCACTGCAATGAGGGAGCAACCCGTCATTGCAGGGTGGGATGTAGGATGTCTGATACTGTTTGTGAACATGGCAGTGGCTTGCTGCCATATTCAAAAACAATATCTACTCCCCCATGTTTATTTGCCGATGGGGGAGCCCACTCCCCGTCAGCATACTGTAACACCCCTGTTTTATTGTCTGCTGATGGGTGCCTTCAATCCATCGGCAGAAATGAACCCCCATTTGTTGTTTGCAAAGGGTGCCCAATCCCCATTGGCGAAACAAATTCCCCCCTTTGTTGTTTGCCGACGGGGGTGCCCAATCACCCGTTGGCTACAGCTGCCCCTACAAGCAAGACTCTGGTGGCACGACAAGCCCCTGTAAAGTTAAAAATGGTCCCATGACTTTTTCTTTTACCTGAAAAAAAGGAAGCGGTCCCTCATGACTCTGGGCCCCTTCCACAACCAGCACCACCCACTCGCACCCCTGCCTCCCCCACAACCCCTCACCCCACACTTACCTCCAGAGCTCGGCACGATGATCTTCTGTGGACCTGGAACATGTCTGCACTCTTCAAAGCCAACCGCGAACTGAGGAAATGCCGGTAAGCTGTATAATGTAATGAATAGGGTTTTTTCAACTTTAGTGCATATCTCGGGCATTTTTGGGAATTTTTTCACCAAATTTTCAACATGGGGTTTTTGGGACCCCTCCTCATGAATTCTTGAACTGTCATGGCGTTAAGCTGCCCGGAAAGGTGGTTTCTCGGTCACTATGCAGAATCACCCTTTGGGGCCGATTAACAAAATGACAGTGCCAGTGTTCATGAGATGGATTCTCAAAAAGCCTATGTTGAAAATTTGGTGGAAAAAATCCCAAAAATGACTGTTTTACGAGCGTTATGCAGTTGCTATGTGACGTCAGAATCATTTAATTTACAATATTTTACACCAGATTTTCAACATTGGCATTTTGTCACACCTCCTTGTGAGCAGTACAGCTGTCATTGTTGACATCCTGGCCAAAATGTGTTTTCGCACTTCCAGTGCAGAATAGCGCGGTTGCTGTGGGAAATCAGTGTTCAGGACAGATTAAGAAAATGACGGTGACACTGTTCATGAGTAGAGGTCCTAAAATGCCTATGTTGAAAATTTGGTAACGATACTCCATAAAATAACTGTGTTACAAGCGTGCGTTGTGCAGTTGGCACGCACGCTCATACCTTCGCAAATTTACAATATTTTCACTCCAGATTTTCAACAGTGCCATTTTCCCAGACCTACTTATGAACAGTGCAGCTGTAATTTTTCCCAACCTGGCCAAAATGTGTTTTCGCACTTCTGGCACAGAATATAGCGGTCGCTGTGGGAAATCACTGTTTGGGACAGATTAAGAAAATGACATTGATACTGTTCACGAGCAGAGGTCCTAAAACGCCTATGTTGAAAATTCGGTGATGATAGCCCATCAATTGACTATATTACAAGTGTGCGTTGCACACTTTCCACGCACCCTTGTAACTTCGCAGATTTGTAATATTGTCACACCAGATTTTCAAAAGTGCCATTTTTCCACACATCTTTATAAGCAGTACAGCTGCCATTTTTCACATCCTGACCGAAATGTGTTTTCACAGTTCCGGCCAGAATAACATGGTCACTGTGGGAAGTCAGTGTTTGGGACAGATTAAGAAATGACAGTGGCACTGTTCATGAGCAGAGGTCCTAAAATCCCTATGTTGAAAATTTGGTGATGAAACTCCACAACATGACTGTGTTACAAGCATGCATTGAACTGTTTCCACGCACTCTTGTAACTTCACAAATCTGTAATACTGTCATGCCACATTTTCAACAGTGACATTTTTTCACAACTCCCTATGAACACTACAGCTGTCATTTTTCACATCCTGGCTAAAATATGTTTTTGCACTCCTGCCCATCAATAGCATGGTCACTCTGGGAAATCAGTGTTTGGGACAGATTATGATCGACCGAGTGACAGGGGAGAGTGACCGAGCTCAACTGAGTACTGTCGGGACTGCTGCAGATTTGTTTGTGGACAGACAAAGGCCCCAACACAAGAGCTTAGTACAAAAGGGCAGCCTGCAGCACTGGGAGAAACAGAACAAGTGAGGGAGGGTGAGTGAGCGAACTCACCGAAGCACTGTCAGGACTGCTGCAAATTTTTTTGTGGGCAGAAAAAGGCGTCAATACAGGCAGGGGCCCAGTACAAAAGGCCAGTCTGCAGCAGTGGGAGAAACAGTATGAGCGAGTAAGACAAGGGGACTTAGTGAGCTCAATGGAGCTCTATCAGGACTGCTGGGATTTCTTTGTGGGCAGAAAAAGACGCCAATGCAGGCAGGGGCCCCGTACAAAAGGGCAGCTTGCAGTGCCAGGACAAACAGAATGAGCAATGAGAGAGGGAGACTGAGTGACCTCAATGGAGCTCTGTCGGGACAGCTGCGGATTTCTTTGTGGACAGACAAAGGTGCCAACGCAGCCAGGAGCCCCATAAAAAAGTGCAGTCTGTGGCGCCAAGAGAAACAGAACGAGCGAGTGAAAGAGCGGTAGTGAGCGGCCTAAACAGAGCTCTAGTGAGACTGCTGCAGATTTCTTTGTGGGCAGAAAATGTGGCAATGCAGGCAGGAGCCCAGTACAGAAGGCCAGCTTGCACTGCCGGCAGAAACGGAATGCGAGAGTGACAGAGGGAGTGAGAGAGCTCAGTGGAGCTGTGTCAGGACTGCTTCAGGTTTTTTTCTGGCCAGAAAAAGCAGCCAATGCAGGCAGGAGCCCAGTACAAAAGGGCAGCCTGCAGCGCCAGGAGACACAGAATGAGTGAGTGATGGAGGGGAAGTCAGTGAGTTCAACGGGGCTCTGTTGGGACTGCTGCAGATTTGTTTGTGGGCAGAAAAAGGCAGCTATGCATGCAGGGGCTCAGTACAAAAGGGCAGCCTGCAGTGGCAGGAAAACCAGAATGAGCCAGTGAGTGAGCTCAACAGAGCTGCATTGTAACTGCTGCAAATTTCTTTGTGGGCATAAGAAGGCAGCAACACAGGCAGGAGCCCAGTGGAAAAGGGCAGCCTGCAGCACCAGGAGAACCAGACTGAGAGAGTGAGACAGGGGGAGTGAGCAACCTCAACGGAGCTCTGTCGGGACAGCTGTGGATTTCTTTGTGGGTAGAAAAAGCCACCAACACAGGCAGGAGCCCAGTACAAAAGGGCAGCCTGCAGCACCAGGAGAAACAGAATGAGTGAGTAAGAGAGGGGGAGGGGAGTGAGCCACCTCAATGGAGCTCTGTCGGGACAGCTGCAGATTTCTTCCTCAGAAGAACAAGGTGCCAATGCAGGCAGCAGCCCAGTACCAAAGAGCAGCCTGTAGCACCGGGACAAACAGACTGAGCCAGTGACAGAGGGCCACTGAACGAGCTCAACAGACCAACACAATCAACATTTGGCATTGACAAATGCTTGTTATGTAATTGGGACTGACTGATGTACAGTAAATGTTTTCAGCTGCCAGGCCAAACTTGAAAGTAAAACAATTATAATGTCACTATGCTCAAGCCATGCCATGATGAAGTGGAGCTGGTTTTGTTAGAGAGTTGTTCTCCAGCAGAGGACAAGGAGGATCCTGCTGTTGATATGCTTGATGAAAGTAGGGGTGAGACTTCAGGGATGCAGTAAAACATTCCACTCAGATGTAACCAGATCAGGGGGCAGAGATTTCATAGATGCTGTGAGACTTTAAGGCTCTGTTCACCTCCAAACCAGGGTACAGACATTTTACTGAGCATGAGATGAAGTCATTATCAGATCAGCCTGTCAGATGAAGTGTGTAAAGGTTCCTTGTTAGTACCTAAGACAAAAAGCTCCACTTCAGCTTGGCATGGCTTGAGTATAGTGACAGTGGAAGAAATACATGAGATGGCAACAAAAGGGGAAGTACTGCTGCTAGGTGATTTTAATATGTCAGATGTGAATCGGACCATCCCATTGGCAGGCAGGAGCCAAGACATCTTGAACTCCCTGCAGGGGACAGGTCTCAGGCAGCTATTGCTAGAACCCACCAGGGGCAGAGCGATTCTGGACCTAGTACTGAGCAATGGAGACAGAATCACAGATGTCTCGGTGGAAGGATACCTGGGATCCAGCAACCACCACACAGTATGTTTTACCCTGGGTAAAGGGTCACAGTCAAGACACACAAAACAAGTGTATTGGATTTTAGAAAGGTGGACTTTGCTAGAATGGGGATAGGTATCAAAGAAGCCCTGGCAAGGAGGGATGCAAAATGGGGGGTTGAGGAGCAGTGAGCACACCTAGAAGGAGCCATAGTGGAAGTGACAAACCAGTTCATTAATCTGAGAAACAAAGGCAAGAGAAGGAACAAGCTACTATGGTTTTCTAAAGTTGTAGCAGACAAAGTAAGACACAAAAGGAAGGCTTTCAGAAAATACAAGAAGACACAGAAGGAAAAGGATAGGGTGGTGTTCCTAAATTGTCTGATGGAAGTAGGGAAAGCTGTTAGGAGTGCAAAGGCACAAACAGAGGAAAGATTAGCAGAAACGGTGAAGAAAGGGGACAAGATATTCTATAGATACACCAGTGAGAGAAAGAAGGTCAGGAGTGGGATTGTAAGGCTCAGAGGGGAGGAAAGGGAGTGTGTAGAGGGAGACCTGGAAAAGGTGCCAATACTGAATACCTGGTCACTCCTTGGACTTAGTCTTTCTCCTAGGGATTAATGTTTCCGATTTGGGGGTGGAAGCAGTCATTTGGTCAGACCACTAAACCATGAGGTTCAATTTTAGTATCCCACTGAGAAGGCCTACCCCTGTGGAGATGGCATGATACCGCCCTTTACAGGACATTTCTCCCCAAGGCCTTGCAGAGGTCCTTGACCTCTCATCCCCCACGTTGGCGAGCAGTAGTCCAGAGACCTTGGTAATGGCCTATAACAGGGCTGTTGCATTGGCTCTGGATACTATTGTTCCTGTTCGTGTATGCCCCCTTTCCCTTTGTCCCAAGACACCCTGGTTTGATGGGACGTTGAGGGAGATGCAGAGACAGGGGCGAAGATTAGAATGCTGCTGGCGCAGATCCATCCTTGATGCCGACCGTCTTAGGTTGCTAGACCATTATTCTGTCTATCAATCTGCAATCTCCCATAAGAAGGCAGAATTCCTGTCCAGGGAGATTGCAGCTGCCAGGAATCGACTGGCTCAGCTTTTTCGAACTGTAGTCAGGCTTTGTAACCCAGCTTGCCTACAAGTTTGGAAAGTTTTTTCACAATTAGAGTGCAAGGAGCTTGCTCGTTTCTTCGCTAATAAGGTGGCTGACATCAGGGCAGATCTGCATCCAGCAGCCTCTAAGGGGGATGCTGTTGAACAACATGAGTTCACGGTACCTCAGTGTTCTTGGTGTTCCTTCAG
This sequence comes from Neoceratodus forsteri, assembly GCA_016271365.2. Classification (NCBI taxonomy): domain Eukaryota; kingdom Metazoa; phylum Chordata; order Ceratodontiformes; family Ceratodontidae; genus Neoceratodus; species Neoceratodus forsteri. The sequence continues at coordinate 254,712,454 of CM057450.1, read as the reverse complement.
CAGACCTGATTTTGCAGATGTCATGAGGATTATCCATTGTGTGCACCCTATGATCTGTAGTTTGGATCCTGAACCGACTTCCCTAATATTGGGTTGTTGTAACACCATCGGTCCAATCCTTGTGCAAATAGTCTTGTGCTCCCTGGAATTGGGTGAGTTTCCTAGCTCCCTGAAAGAGGCGGTGGTGACACCCCTCTTGAAGAAAGCTACCTTGGACCCAGACTGTTTCACAAACTACAGAGCCATCTCAAACCTACCCTTTATTGGGAATGTGATTGAGGAGGTAGTGGCAGTCCAATTGGAGAACCATTTAACCATCCATGACATCTACAAACCCATCCAATCCGTTTTTTGTAAAAGACATAGCACTGAGTCTGCACTGGTTTGGGTGCTTAATGATCCCCTGAGGGCGAGAGACTGGAAGAGACATTCTATTCTAGTTCTTTTTGATCTCTCATCGGCTTTTGACACCGTGGATCACCTGGTGTTGTTAGCACGCCTGAGGCAGATTTGCGGAATATCGGGAATCGTCCTTCGATGGTTCACCTCATTCCTCACTGGAAGATCACAAAGAGTTGTGTTGGGGCTCTTTTCCTCTGGCCCAACTCCTTTGCTGTGTGGGGTGCCTCAGGGTTCTGTGCTATCTCCCATGTTATTCACGGTCTATATGCTGCCCCTCTGAGATATTATAAGATGGTATGAGCTGAGGTTTCATTACTATGCAGATGATACTCAGCTATACCTGTCTTTCACTCCTAACCAGGATGGAGCTCTCTCGGTGTTTAACAACTGTCTGAAAGAAATCCAGGATTGGATGGAGTCTAGTTGGCTGAAGTTGAACTCAGAAAAGACAGAGGTTTTGGTAGTGGATCTGGGCTGTCGGATAGAGGGGTCACCTGTTGGTGCACTCTCAGGAAATTTTCTTGGGGGAGTGTCACTTCCAACCTCTGAATGGGTGCGTAACCTAGGGGTTATCTTGAATGAGAGGCAGACACTACAGTCACAGGTGTCAGCAGTCATCAAGACTTCCTTCTACCACCTTAAGAATATTGCTACAGTGAAGCACCTTGTTCTGTCTGACACGTTACCAACGCTGGTCCACGCCTTCGTGTCCTCACATTTGGACTACTGCAACTCCCTGTATTTTGGGCTTTCTGGGGTTGAAATCCACTGCCTTCAGCTAGTGCAGAACATGGCAGCCAGGGTTTTCACTGGGACAAACAGGTCTTGTCACATTACCCCAGTGCTGCGCAATCTGCACTGGCTTCCCGTTCGGTGGCAGATCACCTTTAAAGTCTGTTTATTGACTTTCATAGCCCTACATGATCAGGGTCCAGCCAATCTGAAAGATCTTCTAGCTCTTTACTGCCCTGGCCGATCGCTCCTCTTGGCTGATGAGGGGTTGCTAGAGATTCCAAGAGTGAGTCTAAATTCATCAAGTTGCCGAGCCTTTTCTTATGCTGCTCCCACTCTTTGGAATTCTCTACCCCGTCGGTTATGGCAGTGCACCTCCGTGGAGGAATTTAAGAGGGGTTTAAAAACTCATTTTTATCAAATTGCTTTCTTATGGTATTGACTGTGTTCAAGTTGCTGATGAGACTGTAGTTTTATCTGTGTTTTATATTGAATTATAATGTGTGAAATGTATTATGTGTTTTGTACAGTGCCTTGAAAATCTGAAAGGTGCTTTAGAAATAAAATGTATTATTATTATATTATTATTATAATATATACTTCTGCTCAGGTTCCACTGAAGAAGGGGAGGGACAGGGACCACAGCTAGGCATCAGACACATGGGGGGGAGTTGAACACCATACCATTTACAGAAGACAGTCCTAGAGGAGCTCACAAAACTGAGGGTGAACAAGGCAATGGGACCAGATGGCATACATCCCAGGATACTAAAGGAAATACGGATGGAACTAGCAGCACCACTGGCAGCCATGTTCAGTGAGTCAATTAATGCAGGATTAGTTCTGGAGGACTGCAACAGGCCCATGTAGTCCCTCTTTACAAAATTGGAAGCAGGGAGGAGGCAGGAAACTGTAGGCTGGTCAGCCTCATCTCAGTAGTGGGCAAGCTTAAGGAGGCACTGCTTAAGGAAAGGACTGTGAAACACCTAGAATCCAAATGAAGCACAGGATCCAAGGCAGCATGAATTCACAGCAGGAAGGTCCTATCAAGCAAGTCTGATAGATTTTTTTGGACTACATGACAAAGCAGGTGGATCGGAGGGATGGTGGATGTCGCCTACCTTGATTTCAGCAAGGCCTTTAACTCCGTTCCACATAAAAGACTGGTAAATAGGTTGGGAAGCCTAGGCCTGGGCCAGAAGGTGGTGAATTACATTAGAAACTGGTTGGGGGACAGGAAGCAGAGGGTGAAGATAAATGGGATCCAATCCAATGAGAGAGGGGTGACCAGTGAAGTACCTCAAAGATCAGTCCTGGGACCAGTCCTTTTTAATATCTTTATTAGTGACATTGAGGAAGGGCTGGATCAGGGGGGTAACCAGATATTTTTGTTTTGTACACACATTCTGCAGCTGCTGCCCCCTATGAAAAAGATGTACTCATCCTCTCATATGATTGCACCCTGTTTTAAAACAAACTGGGCTATTAGATTACTCATCTAATCTCTAAGCAAGTGTTACACACATATATATGTCCTAAGCAATAGAAGTTTAAACAGATACAGACACTAAGTGGTCTACACTAACTTAAATTCACCAGCTTATACGGATTGTGGTAGCAAAAAGGCATTTGATTGGGACAGGTAGTCAAAAAAACTGTACACAAATGTGTACAGCAATTATGCCTGCCTACTCCCTTGGACTGGAAAGAAAGATTTGCCTGTTTGCAGATGACATCAAGATCTGCAACAGGGTAGACACTTTAAAGGTCATGGAAAAAATAAGGAGGTACCTAGGAAAGCTGAAAAAATGGTCTGAAGCATGGCAACTGAAGTTCAACATGAAGAAGTGCACAATCATGCACCTTGGGCACAGAAACTCTGCTGAGAGCTACAGGATGGGGAGAGTAATTTGCTGACAGTCATCAGGGAGGAAATGGATTTGGGGATTAGCATCTCAGAGTACCTAAAGGTGGCCAATCTGTATACTAAAGCTGTAGGGAGGGCCAGTAGCAGGTTGAGATGCATAGTAGGATGGTATCACAGCAGAAGGAGGAAGGTGGTGATACCACTATATAAAATACTGGTAAGGCCTCATCTGGAGTACTGTATGCAGTTCTGAAGGCCACATCTTTGTAAGGACATAGACAGGGTGGAGGCAACTCAGAGAAGGGCAACTAAGATTGTGCAGGGCTTGCAACAGAAGACTTATGAGGAGAGATTAAAAGATCTCAATATGTATACACTGGAAGAGAGGAGGGAATGGGGAGATAAAAACCTTCAAGTATTTTAAGGGCATAAACAAGGTGCAAGTGGAAGACATCTTTTGGTACAGGAGAGATACAAGAACAAAGGGGCATGATATGAGATTAGAGGGGACAGGATAAGGGGTAAAATAAGGAAGTTTTTTTTCACCGGAAGGGTGATAGATGCATAGAATAGCCTGCCCTTGGAGGTGGAAGGAGCAGAGCACAGTGGAGGCTTCAAAATGCATGGGACAGGCATAAGGGCACCATAGAGGTGTGAAGGAGAAGCTAAAGTCGATGACCAACCACGGTCAGCAGTCTCTGATACAGATAGGGTATGTGGGCAGACTGGTTGGCTTAGCGGTCCTTATCTGCCGTCAACTTGTATGTTTCTATGCGAGAGAGAGGAGAGCTACAGGAATATAACACTTCATGGGCTGCCCCAGTAGTCCTGATTCCCTAAACAAGGTGAGTCTGCCCCATTTTATGTTATTTACCACATACTTACAGTAATTCTATCACAGTGACAAACTGATACCCAGTTCCTAGAACCACTGAAATCTTGGAAAGTGAAGGGGTACCAAGGGCATTATTGCCACTGACCTGGCCAAAAGGTATGGGCAGGTGTCACTGACAAAAGAGATCTGGGAGTGGTTCATGCTTAACACTCCGTTATGTCAGTATAAATTCTTAGTCATGCCTTTGGGATCAGGAATTCGCTAGAATCCTTGCAGTGCTTGGTGGACAAAATCCTAAATGATTCTGGGAAAAATATTTTTTGCATGTAGGGATGATATTACCATACAGTTGCACACCATTAGACATAGCCAGATATTTCCAGATATTTCACAGTATTTTAAAGAAATCCCCTCTGGTAACCCCACAGTGATACAGCAGGCAGGCAAAGAATGTTTCTTGAGATATCACAGAAATATTTTGTTTCAGTGTGTTTTGTCTGCTATCGCCCATGTCTGGATTAGCTGACAGTATTAATTAGGTGGTGCTGTAAGAGAGGACATTCTTGTGCTCGAGGGTAATGAGGATAGAGGGAGAGAGTCAAGTGTACAGTATTCTTTATTTTGTTTCTTTGTGTTAAGATGTTTATTTTAGATTACAATTGAAAGTTTTCGTAAAGTTAGAAGGGTACATGTACACATTTATGCATTAGATAAGTAAAGAAATATGCAATTTTTCTCAGTTCACATTCTAAAATACTGAATAGGTGCCAATTATTCTCAGTGGTGGCACTTAAGCTCCAATCATAGCAGCAGTCAGTTCTTTTCTTCCATAGCATTCCTTAAAGTTAGGAGTTATATACAAATCTCTGAACTGGTGACAGTGTGTGTCTCAATCTCATTGTGGGACTCATCATCCTCTGTATAGTTTTTAGAGGTGTCTGTATTAATTCTATCCTCTTTATGATGTCATAGACTTCAGGTTCAGGGTTGATGTCATCTAGCTGGTATAGTGAGTCAAATTCTGATTCAGTAAGCTCTGACTGGGGGGGGGTGATAATTTCTTCCACTATAATTTCAACATTAGTTTAGTCACTGGTAGTAAATCTAGCCTTTTTGAAGCAGTGAACTATGGTCTACTAGCTCAAGCTATCCCATGCCATTTTCATCTGCAATATTGTATCCAGAAAAGTGATCTTTTGCTCCCACAAATTACAAAGCCACCCTAGCAGTGCATCTGCCACCTCCCCATACTTCCCATTTGTTTTCATTTTTAGCTTGGGATCTGATTCATGTGTCATTTTCACAGTGCACATTGAACAAATAAGGTGTGACACAGTAAACAGACACATGAACAGCCATGCTCATGATACTTATTTTTGGGAGGATATCAAGTTTCCTTAAGATCTCAACCTTTAGGGAGAGTTTGACAGCAGCACATTTAGCAGCCATCACAAAAAGTACAATGTTTCAGTGGAACACTAAAAAACAAGGTAAAAATGTACTTAAGTACTCATGTGATTTGCATAATTAGCAAACAAAATAAGTGCTAATAGATGTAAATAGATGCATGTGAGCCAGCTGGATAGCCACTAAAAACTGTGAAATAAAGGTGTGAAATGCACTGAGGGCTATTGAAAAGATTCAGGAGCATGCTTTTGTCAGCATTAGCTGATACTGTAGTCTGGGATAAATAGAATCAGGTATAAGTGGAATGCACTGTGCCCCAGACCTCTGCAGACCATGCCAAGTATGTCAAGCAGACACTGAACAGACTGCAAAAAAGAAGGCTTGACAATATAGACAAACAAGGGCAATGTAGGAATGTCAGAAGTGGCATATTGTGTATTCTGTGTCATGAGTGGGCATAGCAAATCCAAATCAGTGAAGTCAGAGATGAGAAGCCATTAATAACCTCGGCAGACCTACTGCAAAGATGAATGGTACGAGCTTTCCAAGGGTTACCAGGGTATTTCTGGAAGTCTGTGTTTGACTTCCGTAATGTGGCTACACCCTTAAAAGATCTCATGGCCAAATTAGCATTAGACAAGGTGATCTGTCTGAGAACTGTGAAAAAGCATTTGAGCAGCTAAAAACAAGCCTCAGTGCTTGGTAGCCCCTGCACACTGGAGATTTCTGGCCACAGCTGTATTGTGGAAACAGGAATTTTAGCCTTCCCTAATAAATGAAAATGTCCCTTGATTGTTCCTGTGTGCTTTTTTGGCCAGCTGTCAAATAGGTAGTAATGGGGCAGCAGAATGATAGATCATATAATAACAACCATTTAGCATTGAAAGGAACTGTAGATCCCATCATGTACCCCTGTTTCATAAGTAGCAGTATGAATACAGTATGTTGCTTTGCAAGCATCTACAAATCTAAAGTGGTTTCCTGTCATCTGGACTACTTGGGGTATCCAGTGGTTCCCCAGGTAACCTAAAAGTTGTCCAGGCTTACCTTGAAAGTGACTACTGTCTTAATGTTCACTGTCTGCACTGGCAGGCAGTTTCATAGGTTTAACACCCACTGGGAGAAGTGCTTTCTAATGTTATAGTTGCATTTACAACCTCTGAGAATCAAGGCATGTCTCTGCATACTGTTGGAGGACAAATAGGACAAAAGAAGGCTAGGTACTCACAGAACAGTTGTATTCAGTGAATGAAGGCACTCACACAGGACTGAAATGCAACAATACCTTAAATGTGCACATCACAGACTACACAGCATAGCATGTAAGCAAGCAAAACAGTAAAACCACTAAACACCCAGTGCTTAGTTTGTAGCCTTTGTTGGGGAGTAGGGTCTTAGTGGTAACTAACCCCCTTTAAATACCTCTAGTAAATGAGCACTGTCTTCCATAATTAGGTGGATGTGTACAGCATAATGCACAGAAATGGGCATGGTGGGTGAAAAGTAAACAAAGCTAAACATGAAGATCATTACAAATTGAAATAATAAAGTTATTTATAAGTTATACACAGCAGAATATTGCTACACTAATATAGCTATGAAACAAGCATTTGCCAATGCCGAATGTTTGCTTGCTGGTATTAGCATTGGTACTGCAGGAGTTAGAGAGATGCATAATAGGAATGGCAGTGAAGTATTGAACTAATACCAACCTCAATCCCACCCTGCAGAGACTGACAGGAGTTTAGGTATGCCTTTGGGTCATCAGCCATAATGCTCATGCCATTCCACCTCACCCCAGCCTGCAGACACTGACTGGTGTCACGGTGTGCCTTGGAGTCTTCGGCCCTTATGCTCACCCAATTCCACAAGGAAATAAGTTGAGATGGGTGCAGTATAGTAGAATGGAGTGAACATTGGGGCAGAAAAATCCAAGGCACACCTCAATGCCAGTCACTGGCTGCAGTGTGGTGGTGGGGGTGGAATGTCATGATCATAATGGCCAATGACCCCAAGCCACACCTCTGACGCCTGTCAGTCTGTACTGGGTGGGGTGTTACAGTTGGAAACCCTAATGTCCCAGTCGTGTGTTAGTATTTTTGTGCCAAATTTTCAACAAGGGCCATTTGGGACCCCACCTCATGAGCAGTGGCAATATCATTTCATTACTCAATCCCAAAAGGTGGTTTTGCACAGTGAATGCGTCATTTGGCACAACAGGTGTGAAAAGACATTTTGGGCAGGATGTGAAAAATGACATCTATACTGTTCATGAGGAGGTGTGAAAAAATGGCAATGTTGAAAATCTAGAGTGAAAATATGAAAAATTAAAAAAAGTTACAAGCATGCGTACAAATTGCATAACGCACGCTCTTAACGCAGTCACTTTTTGGAATTTATTCACCAAATTTTCAACATGGCCTTTTTGAAAACCTCCCCTCATGAACAATGGCACTGTGATTTCATTAATCTGTCCCAAAAGTTGATTTTGCATAGTGACTGCACCATTCTGCGCCACAAGTCTGAAAACACATTTCACTCAGGATACAAAAAATGACAACTGTACTGTTCATAAGAAGGTGTGAAAAAATGGCAATGTTGGAAATTTGGAGTGTAAATATTAAACACTGGTGAAGGTACAAGCATGCATACAAATTGTGCAATGCACACTCGAAACGCAATCATTTTTGGGAGTTTTTTCACCAAACTTGCAACATGGGCTTTTTGGGACTCCACCTCATGAACAGTGGTACTGTCATTTCGTTAATCGGTTGCAAAAGGTGATTCAGTGCAGCAACTGAGAAATCAAGTTTTGGGACTGAGAAAAAACATGACAGTGCCAGTGTTCATGAGATGTTGTCCCAAGAACCCCATATTGAAAATTTGGGACCAAAATTCCCCAAAATGACTGCGATATCAACCTAAGTTGAAACCCTCCATTGATTGCCATTATAGGGCTTACTGTGATTTTCTTCAGTTCATGGTTGGCTTTTAAAGAGAGCAGATGTGTTCCTAGTCCACAGAAAATCACAGTGCCAGAGGTAAGTATGGGTGAGGGGGGTGCACAGAGGGAGGGTCAGAATGGGGAAGGGGTGGTGAGGATGACATGGGACCGTTTTCTTTTTCTTTAGGTTTAAAAAAATAAACACCTTGGGGGATGGTTTTCTTTTTTACAGGTGAAATAGTATGAAAAATAAATTTCAGCACACTGGGGTGTGCTCCCAGTGTGCCAGACTAGTGGAGAGGGTGATCAATGCTGACCTGGGGATGGAGCACCCCGAGGTCAGCTGAAAAAAGGGGTCATGGGTATCCTGGTGTCGGAAAAAGATAAAGAATTACTTGGCACACTGGGGTGGGCTCCCAGTGTGCCACAATAGTGGGGTTGGGGAGGCATGCTGACATGGGGATTGGGCACCCCATTGTCAACAAAAGATATATTCGGGCTTGGGGGGAATCATCCAACACTTGGGTGTAGGCATCCTGGTGTCAGAAATATAATTAGTTTGGAACACTGGATGGGCTGTCAGTATACCACATTAATGGGGGGTTGGGGAATACATGCCAGCATGGTGATTGGGCACCCTGATATGTTTGTTTGTTTATTTATTAATATGTTTCCCTGGGAAAGGCACATTGAGCAAACAAGTTGCTTGCAACTCCAGCCATGTGCATTACTATGCACTGTAATGTGCATGGCTGAAATGTGTCTGGTTGCCGGGGGGATCTGCCACTGCAATGATGAAACAGTCCCAGATTGGAGTGGCAGATTTCTTTCAAGTGTGGCGCTCACTCTAAAACTGCCGTCATCGGCAGCTTACCTGTTGATATGTGGCTGAGAGGTGTGCCCATTAAACCCATTAGACTTCCCATTAACATACCCCTGCATTGGCCGCAACACTGCCACACCTCTGCAATGGTCTACTAACCTCAGCATGTTTTTTGTGCGCTGCATATGCAAACAAACATAAAAAGCAAAAAAAAAACCTGATACAAATTTCATTTACAACACTTTGTGACTGCAGACAGTTAACACACATATTCAAAACTTCAAATATTAATGAGAGAGTTGATCAAGGATAGAAACAGATGGAAGGATTGTCTTCCAGTAGAGCTGCTATCTCCAGACAAGCAAAATAATTCCAGTCAAGGACAGGGGGATCTGCCTGCCCAAAAATGACTCACCAGAGATCAAGCTGTAAAAAGGTAGAAACAAAAGAATGAATTGATTAGTACTGGAAGGCATAAGAAACTCATCCAGCAAATGCATTCATAGATTGTGTCATATGTATTTAATCATTTGAAGAGTTTTACCAGGAAAGTCATACTGTAACTGAGCTGAAAATAGCTTGTTTCCAGATGCATCCTAGGGGGAGGGGAGAAGGGATTACAGTACAATTAAAATTAAAATACAGTGAAACAGTAAAACATAGGAAAAAATCTAAAGAATATAAAGAATAAATTATGTCGTAACACATAATATCATAAAAAAGGTTTCAGATCCCACTCATAATTATGTCCTTGTAGGTGAAATGAACCAAGTGGGAATATCTCAAAACTTTCTATATGTAACAGTTTTCTTAGTCTGTCACCACCTCTTTGATTTCACCCCACTGTTTCAAAGACAATAGACTGAATGACACTGGGAGTGTTGTCATGTTTTTTCAAAGAAATGTCTCTTATTCAGAGTGCAAGCCATTTCTAATCAGATATTTCTACTATGTTCCTGTATTCTCTATTTTAAGTGGCCTGGTAGTATGGCCTATATATAGGAGGAGACAGGAAAATCAAATTGCATAGACAGCAAACTCACTGCTGCAATTCAGAAATTTTCTAATTTCAACACTCCTGTTGCACCCCTTCAACAGAAACAAATTTCCCTGATGACAATAACCATACATATTGCAGTGACCACATTTATGCATTTCCTTCAGTGGTAGCTGTAGCCATTGTCTATAAGTTGGGGTAACAGGGATTCACTTGAGGTGGACAAGTTGTCCCTCAAATTCTTAGCCCTAGAAATAGTAACCCTAGGGTTGACAGTCAGGTCAGTAACAAGAACAGGGTCATGCAGAAGTATGGACCAATATTTTACAATAGTTTGCTCTTTCTTGCCAGACATTCTGGTAAACTTATTCACAAAACACAAAGATTTCTTCTCAACTGCTACTTTTTTGTTTAGGGAACAAAAAATGTGTTTCTTTCCAGATTTTTGGCTTTTGTAAGGGCCTCTTCTAAAACACTTCTATTGTACCATCTTGATAAAATTCTCTGAAACAGTTCTTGTGATTCTGAGTCAAAATCATCATCTTTGGAATAGTTCCTGTAAATGTGCAGGAATTGGTTATATGATATAGAATTAATGAGACATCAGTTGGTACAGAAAAATGCTCATGCATGTAAAAGGCAATATCCAAAAAATTCAGGTATTTCTTATCCATGGTACCAGTGAATTTAAAGTTGAAATTATTGGTATTAAGACACTCAAAAAAGTTGTAAGCCTCTTCCTAAGGCCCCTCCCACACACATATACAGCGTCATCAATGTATCTATGTCATTTTTATAGCTGCTTAGCTAAAAGCTATGTGTGACGTTGTGCTATGAGGTAGGAGAATGGGACCATGGAAGCATGTGACCAGATACCTAGAGTGTGTTCTTCCACTAGTGTAGGTGAAGCACATGTGGTCAGTGTTGTTTCTTTGTTTCCCCACCACCCCTCCCTTCTGTGGGAACACTATTTTGTTTCTTCCTGTCACTTCTGGTTTACTTCCCATTCTTCATTGTGGCCTAAAGTAACAAAAAAAACAGAGAACTGTGTCTGTCCCTCTGTCTGATTGTGGGCCCTTGCTTCTATAATGTTTCCCTGGTGTCTAGCGCCCCCCCCGCCCCAGCCTCGATCCCAGTTTCCCTATTGTACTCTTTTCCATTCCTGTTTGTGGCTGAAAATAAATAAGAAAAATTGAGAGATCCATGTCTGCCCTGCTGTCCAAACACCGGTTCCCTGCTTGTATAATGTTTCTAGTGGCATCCTAGTGGTAAATTAATAAAAAGGGAACTAGGAGAGCTTCAGTAGCAGACAAGTAGTGGAATTGCAGTATAATGTGGGGAGTGGTGCAATGCAGTGGCTGTGGGGCAGCCATATTCAGGCAGACCTTCTGAACACTGAGGTGCTGTCCTATCTGCATGCATCTCTCTGGACTGTGGGATGAGGTAGCCAGACTCAGAGTGGAAGTAAACTGGGTCAGGAGTACCATTACCCTTATCCATGGACCACCCAGTCCAATGCAACTGCCTCAAAGGATGCCGAGAATAAGGAGCACTTGGATGACAATGGGCTCAGGGAGGGTTAGAGCAGTCAGGCAGAGGCACATCCCAGATCCTATTCCACTCAAGAACTCATATGCCAAACTGGCAAATCAGGACAACCAAATAGAGGTACCCAGAGAAGTGGAAGGAAAGGATGTGGAGGTTAGCCAAGGAGGTGATGTCAGTGGGGAAACAAGTGGACTCCAGAGGAGAAGGAAGTGAATCCTGGTGGGGGACTCCATCATAAGAGGGATTCAGCTAGGAACACAGGAGGGGGAGGACAGGGAGGTGAGGTGCCTACCAGGTGCTATGGCATGGAGGGATGGAAGGACGATCCTGGGGATCACTGGGAAGGCAAGACGGGAGGGTGAGCTGGATGTTATTATCCACCTAGGTACTAATGACCTGGCAAATGGGGAGCCAAAGGAAGTTCAGGAATAGTTTAGGAAATTGGGAGGGTCTCAAGCAAGTAGCTACTTCTGTCACTTTCTCAAGTACTACCTTTGAGAGGCAAGGAGAGAATAGGAGTGCATGCACCAGGAACTTTAACTCATGGTTGAAGAACTGGTGCTGTGAGAAGGTTTGGATTCATTGGTGACTGGGGACCCACCTGGAGGGATGGAGGTTTGTTCAAGCCTGGCCTGCATCCATCCTGGAGGGAATCAAGCACTCAATGATGAGTTTAAAAGCTACATTGACAAGCATTTAAACTAGCAAAGGGGTGGCAGGCCAGCAAGGAGGGTACCTACTTGCTCACCCCCCACAGCTAGCAGTGGAACCAGTGAACCAGAGGAGTGGCTATCTCTGCAAAGCAGTGTGCAAAAGATGGAGATTAGTGCCCAAGAGGTGGATAAGCAGAAAATGGGCAAAATTCAGCAGAAGGGCAGACAGCAAGGAGAACCAGGGATAAATGACAACCAAGGAAGGGGCTGGAGTAGAACAGTGAAACAGTCTAGGGAGGTCAAATCATGGAAAGCCATGTGTGCAAATGCCAGGAGCCTTAGCAACAAGATGGAAGATCTGGAGCTGTCATGGTACAGTCAGACCTGGACATTTGGCCATCACTGAAACCTGGTGTAATGATAACCACGACTGGGAGATGGCCATACCTGGCTACAACATATTCAGAAGAGACAGAGCAGGCAGGAAGGGAGGAGGTGGCACTGTATGTGAAAAATGACATAAGGGCCACAGAGATCCAGGAGGAACAAAATGGGGAGAGATACTGTGGGTTAAGCTGGAAAGGAAAATGGGGACAGCTATCCACACAGGTGTGTCTATAGACCACCAGTCCAGGAGGAAGAAACAGATAGGGAGCTGATGCTAGCCATCAAAGGATGGCAGACAAGGGTGAGTAGTACTGGTTGGAGACTTCAATATTCCAGACGTGGACTGGAGCATCCCAGCAGCAGCATCAACTAGGAAGCAGATTTATCCTGGACTCCTTCAGTGCCTTCCTCAAGCAACTGGTCATGGAACCAACTCGGCAGAAGGCAATACTGGACCTTGTGCTCACAAACAGGGACAGTGTGATGGGGGTAACAGTGGGGGAGCACCTGGGAAACAGTAACCACCAGTCATTGTGGTTTGAAATCACAGAAAGAGCAGAACCAAACCACACAAAAACATGTATCCTGGATTTAAGGGGGGCAGACTTTGGGAAAATGGGGAGATACTTGAAAGAGGCATTAAGGGTAAATGGACAAGAACCAGGGGTTGAGGAACAGTAGGCAGTATTTAAAATGGGGATTACAAGAACAACAGAATTATGCATTAAGCAGGTTAGCAAGAGGAAAAGGAAGAGGAGACCAGTATGGTTTTCCAAAGAGGTAGCAAAGAAAGTGAAAGCCAAAAAGATTGCATTCAGGCAATACAAAACAGCATTGAGGCAGAAGGGGATAGGAGAGTACCAGGAGAAGCAAAGGGAGGCAGGGAGGTCAGTAAGGAAGCCAAAGCTCAGACAGAAGAACACATTGCAAAATCAGTGGGTGGAGGGACAAAACCTTTACAGGTGCATAAGTGAAAAAAGAAAGACAAAGGGAGGGATAGTGAGACTGAAGGGGAGGATGGAGGCAGCGGGAGGATGACAACAGTAAAGCTGACATATTGAACAGGTATTTCTGCTCAGTCTTTACTGAGGAAGAGGAGGTAATGGGTCTGAAGGAGTACAAGGGTGAGAATGGTGCAGAAATGGACACAAGTCCCTTTACACGAGAAAGGATCCTGAAGGAACTGGAAGTAATAAGAGTTGATAAAGCAATGGGGCCAGATGGGGTGCACCCCAGGGTCTTTAAAGAACTAAGAGAGGTGGTGGCTGAACCTCTGGCTATCCTGTTTAGCCGATCACTGGAAACAGGGGAGGTACCCAAAGACTGGAGGACAGCAGATGTAGTCCCCTTATACAAAAGTGGGAACAAAGAGGAAGCAGGGAACTACAGACCAGTCAGCCCCACCTCGGTAGTGGGGAAGATCATGGAAGCACTACTGAAGGAGAGATTGGTGGAACATCTGGTTGTCAATGGACTACAGGACCCAAGGCAGCATGGTTTCACCAGGGGGAGGTCATGTCAGACCAACCTCATTGAATTTTTTGACTGGGTGACTAGGGAGGTGGATCAGGGAGGGCAGTGGACATGGCCTATCTGGACTTCAGCAAGGCCTTTGACACTGTGCCACATAGAAGACTATTACACAAACTGGGGAATATGGGTGTGGGCAGGACAGTAATGTGGTGGGTAGGTAACTGGCTGGGTGGCAGGACACAGAGGGTGGTGGTAAATGGCTGTCACTCCACAGAGGAAGAGTGACCAGTGGGGTACCACAGAGATCAGTGCTGGGACCGGTCCTATTCAACATCTTCATCAGTGACATTGCTGGGACCTAGAAGGCAGAATTTCACTATTCGCTGATGACACAAAGCTCTGTAACAGAGTAGACACACCAGAGGTGTAGACAGAATGAGAAGTGACCTGCAGAAACTTGAAGAATGGTCAGGGGTTTGGCAGTTGAAATTCAATGCAAGAAGTGCAAGATAATGCATATGGGGCACAAAAACCCTGCCACAATATATCAGTTGGGGGTGAGGATATAGCATGCACCAATCAGGAAAGGATCTTGGGGTTGTCATCTCTGATGACCTCAAGGTAGGAAACAGTGTGACAAGGCAGCAGGTAAAGCAAATAGAATGCTGGGATGTATAGGCAGGGCATCACCAGCAGGAAAGGGAGGTCATAATTCAGCTATACAATACACTAGTGAGGCCCCACCTGGAGTACAGTGTACAGTTCTGGAGACCATACCTACGTAAGGACATAGACAGGGTAGAGAAGGTTCAGAGGAGGGCAACAAAGATGGTGCATGGATTGCATCACAAGTCCTATGAAGACAGGTTGAAGGAACTGAACATGTACTCCCTGGAGGAGAGGAGGAGAGAGGATATGATAGAGACATACAAGTATCTTACAGGGAGGAACAGGTGCAGGAAAACACTATTTTAAGTGAAAAGATGTTCCAGGACTAGAGGGCATGGGATGAAGTTGGAGGGAGGACGATTCAGAGGAAACATGAGAAAGAATTTCTTCACAGAATGGGTGGTGGACAAGTGGAACACCCTGCCAGAGGAAGTGGTGGGGGCTGAAACAATCACGGGATTTAAGAATGCATGGGATAGACATAAAGGAATTCTGGAGGTCAGGGGTAAGGGGCAACAGACTTCTAGGAAAACAAACTGAACTTACAAGCTCAAATGGGCAGACTGGGTGGGCCATAGGCCCTTATCTGCTGACACTGTCTATGTATCTATGTATCTATGTATCACCCCCACCCTTTGACTGACGTTCCCTTATAGTAATGTTTTCCTGGTATTTAGTGGTCTCCCCCACCCTACAATCCCCATCACCTTTGTGTCAAATTTCCATGGTGTCTAGTGGCATCGCATACCCTTTAATCCTTTTTGTGAAGTTTTACTTGTGTCTAGTAGAAACCCCCCAACCCTCCAATCCCTTTTTGTCAAGTTTGCCTGGTGACTAGTGGCACCTCCATCCTCCAATCCCTTTGTTATGTTTCCCCACTGTCTCGTGGGCCCCCCACTCTCTGATCATCACTACTCCCCCCACTGTGGGCTCTCCAGCCAGTTTCCTGGTAACTAATGACCCCTCCACCCTCGATCCCCATCCCCTTATTGTACTGTTTTCACTTCCTGGTTGTGACCAAAAATTAACAAAAAAAAACATACAAGAGATCTGTCTATGCCCCACTGTCCAGTCACCTGCCTCTGCTTGTATAATGTTTTTGTGATATCTATTGGCACCCCCATCCTCTGACTGCTATCCCCTTTATGGTAATGTTTTGTTGATGTCTAGTGGCCCCCACCTTCCAATCCCCATCCCCTTACTATCAAGTTTCCCTGTTTTCCAGTGGCACCCCCCCAATCCATTTTGTCAATTTTCCCTGATGTCTGGTGGCAACTCTCAACCCTACTATCCCTTCTTGACAACTTTCCTAGTGTCTTGTGGCACCCTGCACCTTCCGATCCCTATGTTATGTTTCTTCGGTGACTAGTGGGCCCCCTCGCCCTCTGATCACTGCTCTCTCACTGTGGGCTCTCTGGACCATTTTTATATTATTTTCCCATGGTGTCTAGTGGGCCACCCACCCTCTGATGGCCACCGCCCCTGACTATGGGCTCTCCAGCCTATTTTAAAACACTGTGTCCCCAGTGTCTAGTGGGACCCCCACCCTACAGCTACCATTCCCCAATTACTTTTATTTGAACCTGTGAGAAAGAAAACCATCTCAAGTTTTTTTTTCAATTTAAAGCTGCAAAAAAATAAAATGGTCCTTTGCTGATCTGACCCACCCAGTCCTGACCTCCCACTCAGCAGTCACCACCACACACACCCACTACACCCCCCCCACACACCCTCAGTCACCTGAACAGGTCCCAGGAGGAAGATTCACTCTGCAATCTAAGACATATGCTGCTGCTCGAACTAGCAACTGTGGTTTGAGAAACTAAGGTAAGTACAGTTCAATGTGCTTTAATTGGGCTTTAAACTTTGATGCATAACTTTGGCAGCTTTGCATATTTTCACCATGAATTTTCAGCATGGCCTTTGTGGGACCCCACCTCTCAGCCATCGGTGGTGGAATTATTCAAATCAGGCCCAAAAGGTGTTTTCACAGTCTCCTGGTGAAATCACTTTTTGGGTGGGATTTCAAAATTTTCACTGACCTTGTTCATCAGGAGTGGTCATAAGATGGCTATGATGAAAATTTAGTATCAAAATATTTAAAAATGGCAAAATTATGAGCATATATTAAAGTTTTACAATGCACAACCTTAAATTTTCAACATAGCAATTTTTACTCATCACCTCATAAATGTGATGACTGTCAGTTTTCACATCCTGACCAAAATGTGTTTTTGCACCTCTTGTACATAATGTCATTGTCACTGCATGAAATCTCCTTTTGGGCAGGTTTGGAAAGTTATTTCCACATGTGTTCATGATGTAGGGCTATAAGAAGGCTATGTTGAAAATTTGGGGTCAAAATATTTAAAAATGGCAAAGTTATGAGTGTGCATTGAAATTTTTCAACACATGCTCATACCTGTGGTGATTTTCATTATTTTGACTCCAACTTTTCAAAAAAGCCATTTTCTCATCACCTCGTAAGGGTAACAATTGTCATTTTTCACATCCTGACCAAAATGTGTTTTCACACCTGTAGCACAGAATGTTGCTGCGGCACAAAATCACCATTTGGGCAGGTTTTGAAAATTTTCTCCACCCTTGTTCATGAGGTGAGGTCATAAGAAGGCTATCTTTAAACAAGCTTACCCTGTGGTTGCCAGCAGTAGCCAAATAAGTAACCATGAAACAATGATAATTGATAGTTCTGTTGATCCTGTTCAAGCAGCACAAGTAGAAAAGGCACCAAGGGATGTTCTATTCACAGAAGATTCAATGCTTAGGTACACTGATCATGTTATTTGCAGGAACAAAAAGGATTCCACTACAGTTAGTGTATTGCCTGGAGCGGGTATTAGTGATTTCAGGAAGTTACTCCCAGGCCTTTTGGAAAATATGGTTAAGCCACTGACCTTTCTACATGTTGGGGTAAAAGATGTGGGCAAAAGGAATATTTTAGACATACAGTGGGACTTTGAATATTTGGGGAATGCTCTTACGGCTTCAGGATGTATACTGGTTATTTTAGGCATCTTACCTGTCCCCCAGGCTAGTCATTCACACAACATGGACATAAGGAGATTAAATGGATGGCTAAAATGCTGGTGTCTCAGAGAAGGGTTTGCCTACGGAGACCATTGGGAGAATTTCCAGTCACCATACTTGTTTACACAGGACAGCCTACACCTAAATTAGCAGTAGAAAAGGGTTTTTGCCCGCAAATTAAAACAACTGGCTGATACTTATTTAAACTCTGGGAAGGGGGGGATGTGAGGCTTATAAAAGATAGGAGTAACAACTCCAGGAATATTACCAAGTCTAAATGGAACTTCCTCCTATTGAATGCTAGGAGTCTTAATAATAAATTGGATGCATTAAAATTGACATTACATCACTCTAACATTCATATATGTGCTATCACCGAAACCTGATGGAGGGAGGAGGACAACTGGGACAAACAGATCCTTGGATATACTTTATATAAAAAGGATAGGACACATGCAAAAAGGGGAGGAGTGGCATTATATATTCTAGAAAGTATTGTATCTGAAAATATTAATTGTACAACCTGGGGAAATTCTGAAATCCTTTGGGTTAAAATTACCCCCCCACACACATTCAGTGAAGATTAGCATTGCAGTTATCTATAGGCTGCTTGCTATATCAGCCCTGGAAGATAGTCTAGTATTAGATTTTATTAAAAACATCACACAGAAGGCCAACATTATCCTATTGGGTGACCTAAATCTCCCAGGACTACAGTGGGACTCCTTGCAAATGGAGACCCAGGTAAAGGCTAGCTACCTGGAAGTCTGTATCCTAGCTGGATTATAAAAATTTGTTCTGGAAAATACCAGGGGACCCCATATTTTGGACATGGTTTTAAGCAACATGACTAACAATATTTGTAATTGTATAGTTGGGCCACCTTTGGGCTCTAGTGACCATTCTTTGGTTAGTTTTGAATATTCAGGAACCTTGGGAAGTATTACTGCCAGTACAGTTTTATATAACTTCAGCAAAGCTGAATTTAACAGAATGAAACATGAGTTGGCTGAATGGAACTGGATAGCCAAGTTTGAAAATCAATCACTACCAGTTATGTGGAATAAGCTTAGTAATAAAATTAATAATTTGGGCCACACATATACACCGACCACAAACAAATATAATAGGGCAAAAAAAGTCTTACCCCGTGGCTGACCCTTGCAGTTAAAAAATCAATTAAAAAGAAGAACAGGGCATATAATCGGGCAAAGCTGAGTGCTGATAATAGGTGTTGGGAAACATACAGGCAATGTCTTAAAGACACCAAGATAATTATAACTAAAGCTAAAGTTAAGTATGAGCACCAAATAGTTATCAAGGCGCAGGACAATTACAAGTCCATTTATGCCTACATAAATAATAAGAAGGGAGTTAGTAGGAGGGTTGGCTCTTTAAAGGATAATACTGGGAATATTTTAACTAGCAACAAGGATATGGCTGATCATTTTAATAGTTATTTCTCCTTGGTTTTTAATGTAGGATTACAAGTTCCCCAAATTAACACTGAACATCAAACATTAGCAGACTCCCAAATTGATTTACAGGATGTTGTGAAAAGGTTAAAAAAAATGAAACCATAACAAGGCACATGGCCCAGATGGATTACACCCAAGAGTTCTTAAGGAGCTAGCTGAAAGCCTGGCAGGGCCTGTTACTTCCCTTTTCCAGAAATCTTTGGATACAGTACAAGCCCTGGATGTATGGAGACAAGCTACAGTTGTCCCCATTCACAAAAAAGGTTCCAGACAGGAGGCTAGCAATTATAGACCTATTAGTCTGTCCTCTGGTTGTTGGCTTTCACAGCGGAACACAACACACTCCACCCTGTCCAAGATAGCCATCAAACTGCATTGCAAATGCACGACCACTAGTGCATGCTCAGTACTGTGAAACGACCATCTTGCTCATGGCGGACTGTGCTGCATTCTGCCATGACAGTTGATTTCCTTTTTTTAAAACACTATTCATGTCTCCCCCCACCTGACCCTCCCTTTCAGCACCCACCACCTCACCCCCTCAGAAACATTACATTGACACTGGGGGTGCCAAATCCCCCAGTGTTGAGATTGTGGACAGAACTGCCAATTTAATTTTCTTTTAATTATCCATATACCTCCCAACCTCCCCTTCCTCTCAGCACCCACCCACCCCCAAAAAGATTACAATGAGACACTTGGGGTGACCAGTCCTCCATTGTAATGATCGTGGCCAGAAACATTAGAATGACACTGGGAGTGCCCAACCCTCAGAGTCATGATCATGTTGTGAGTAACCTGTTTGTACTGTTTTTGATTTCCTTCCACTCACCCAACCCTCCCTTTCAACACCCACAACCCCACCCCTCCCACCAGAAACACAACAATGACACTGGGGGTGCCCAATCCCCTACTGTCATCCTCATAAATCCTCAATCATTTTCTCTTTGTTTGTTTTTTTTTACCTATAAAAAGAAAACCATCCATTGATGTCTTTTACAGAATTACTGTCCCCCCCATTTGACCATCCCATTCAGCATGCACCACCCTGTACCTCCCCCAAGCCCTTTCATTCCCAGCAGGGGTCCAACACCATAATCCTCTCTGGATCACAGACTCGTCTTCACTGTTCAAAGCCAGACAGTGAACTGAAGAAACAGGTATGCAGTTCAATGTATTTCAATGGAGTTTTGAACTTAGTGGCATAACTTGGGCATTTTTGCCTATTTTTGGCCCACATTTTCAACATGCCTTCTTTGAAACTTTACCTCATGAAGAATTGAACTGTCATTTGGCACATCTGTCCTGAAAGGTGATTTTACAGTCCCTGCATAAAATCACCTTTCAGGAGGAGCTGAACATTTTCTCTGCCCTTGCTCATGAAGTGGGGCAGTAAGAAGGTTATGTTGAAAGTTTTGTGTAAAAATATTAAAACACAGTAAAGTTATGTGCCTACATTGAATTTTGTGAACAAAAGCTCGTAAGTTTGATAATTTTCAATATTTTTGCCACAAATTTACAACACAGCCATTTCATTACAGCACCTCATGAATATGACAGATGTCATTTTTCAACTCCTACCCAAAATGTGTCCCTGGGAAAATTACCTTTAGGACAGGTGTTGAACATTTTCTCTGCCCTTCCCCGGGAGGCAGGGTTATAGCAAGGCTATGTTGAACATTTGGTGTAAAAATATTAAAACGCAAATATTCAACATTTTTACCCCAAATTCCTCAGCTGCAGCCCTATCAGTTCTGGACATAGTTTGTTTTAACTGTGTTAGCTCAAGTGCTCCAGTTTCATTCTAAAGGGTGGTAAACTGATAAACAGATTATTTGTTTCTTGTGGGACTTATGCTCTCAAATGTTATAATTAGTGGATTATTTGTGATTAGACAGAAAAGGGACCTGGGTTTATATACGGCCCTTTTCAGACTGTTAAAATGCCTGCCTGGTGCATCATAGATAATCTCAGTACCAACAGGTCCATCACCAAAAACATCCATATCCGGCCATTCTCCAGAATGTAATGCTTCTATTGCCTCAGAATTTACCTGGTCTTGTAAACAAAAGTTATCTGATTGAGATTCATTTCCTGACGCACTAGTTTCCATTACTTGAGTTATAGTGTTCAGATCCTGGGGGGGTAACTAGTCACTCAGACTCAAAAATAGCTTAACTTACTCAGGGTCATATGGTCTAGCAGCCACATCATTGTTTAAACCACTGTTGGAGGACACCAGATCAAACATTTTTAAATAGTTAGATCATAATGCGACCCTATAACCATGCAAAGTACTGAAATCATATGGTCTCTCAGTCTCCTTTTCTAGAACTTGAGCATATGAAGGGCTGTCATACTCTCCTCATAGCTTTTGTCTTCCATTTCTTTAATCATTTTTATGGCTCTCCATTAAAACCCTTTTGACCATCTCAGTCTGCTTTTTATGCTGATGAGCCATGAACTGCATGCTGTTGTCTATGCAGAGCCTGACTAAGGCTGTGTGAAAAAGCAGAACCACTTCCTCTTGTCCTGCTGGTAGCTAGTTTTTTTTGCACTCCAGTATTCTACTGGTGCTTTCTACATAACAGCTACACACTGCTTGCCATGCTTCAGTCCCCTTGCACCATTGTCTACAGTATTATGATTGCCAGGTCCATTTTAACCTACACTGGAGCAAGAGCAGACCCACACAGTGTTTAGGTAGGACAGACACAGTATGGGGGTCTTACCTATGTTTTTTACTCCAAGCAGAGCACCTTGTATTTGAATACATTGAATTTGAGACTCCAGGAGTCCAAATAATCACTTGGCTTTTTCAGAGCCTCCTAACGTTTTATACCATCAGCAAGCGAGTCCAACACCCTGGTCAGCATTGTGTCTAAAGCAAACTTAACAGTCTGCTGAGATGCCAGCTTCCTGATAGTTAATGAAAATGTTGAATGGTATTGGCCCCAGTACCAGTCCCTGAGAATGGCATTAATGTGCCCCTTTCCACTCAAAATAGTGCCTATCTGTGACAACCCTCTGTTTCCTTCCCTATATCCCTTTGCTATTTGTCTTATATGTGCTTCATGTATACTGCACTGGTGTACTTTTTCTTGTTGCTTGTCATGTGCCATCATGTCAAAGGCATTGCGGCTGTCAATATAACATCTTTTCTCCTGTCCATTTCCATGACACTTAATAAAAAGACATTTGGCCTAATGACATTTCCCCTAATTCATTCAATCTGACAAAATTTCATCTTAAGTGACAACTGGTAAAAAAAAAAACCTCGACACCCACCAGCAGTGGGACAGTAAGCGAGGTACAAGGGGTCGAGTGATAAATGAGTCTACCTTGTAGTCATTAGCTGCCACATTAGGGCAAACATCTTTTAGGTGAAACGAGTATAAAGCCAAATGTCATCGGTGAAATGTCATTAGGCTAAATGTCTTCTTACTAACTGTCATGCTATGGCTCCTGTCCACCTCCCTGGTCACATCTCAAAGAAGGCAATGCAGTTGATTTAGCATGAGCTGACTATCATAAAGCTGTGTTGACATGAGGAAACAATCTGGGTCTCAATGAGGCATTTCATATTTCTGGCTTCCATGATCTTGCAAGAACTGATGTCAGCTTGGCAGTCCTGCAGTTACTGGGGTCTGGCATTGTTCCCTTCTTAGAAAAGGGGAACACACAGACCTATTCCTACTAGTCTGAGTGTTAGGGAATGTGAGACAGCATTAAACATATTTGGCAAGGCCAGCTAAGATTATAGTGACTGCAGCTCTTGATTGTCCCTTTCAGGACAGAGTCAGTGTGCCATGAACCAGCAGTACAATATTTGTAAATCATCATTTAGTTTTCTCAGCAGTCATATTTTTCTGACAAAAAGCATCAATATAACCATTTTTCTTTTAGTATTCCTTCATTCCTGAACTAAGATAAAGGATTTAGAAGTTTTTGAAAGTTTCTTCTCCCTTGCCATAGCCATTATGAAAATATTGAATATCTTGGTATAGCGCTGTGCTGTTTGCCATTAGACACCTAGTGTAGCATCATCCTAATACAGTCACAGCATTAATCTACTATGTACATTCCACAAGTAACCGCAGCAGAAGAGATTTCTAAAAATAGTGAGCGGCAGCCATCTTTAATGACTTGCTTGTTTAATTCCACAGTTAGCTATAAAAATTGCTTTAAAATATCTAAGAAAATTAAAAATATACTGGGGATTAATATAAGGATGTCAGGAATATCTTTTTGCTAAAACCTTATATGATAACATTTTTGTCGAATAGCAAATACTGTTACTTTAAAGGAGAAGAGAAACACTGCTGCGTTCCTATTTCAGACTTACTTATCCAGTTCTCTGTCTGTATAGGTGTCTCATATATTGTTTTATGTTTCATTCATATTTAAATCAAGCTCTGTATATAGCTACCATTGCATCATTATAAATGCTTACCTAGTGACATCATCTATTAGAATCAGTTCTGTAGTTTCTGACATTGATACCAATAGTGTTGTAGGCTGCTATATTAATAAAAAAAATATGCAGCTCCTCAATGTGCTCATTTTTTTCTAATCTTCCATGTTGTATTGGTGTTTGCTGCTGCATTTACTCACTTATTTTTCTCCTGTTATACAACAGTAATGGTATCTACTACTAGAACCTCAAGGATATTTGACTCATCCTTGGATTTTACCTGCATGCTTTGTTTCTCTGTTAAGGTTATTGTATCTTAATTATTGCCCAGGGATATTGCTTTGAACTTTCTGCAGGGAGACACTGATACAAAACTCCTTTTCCTATGAGATTTGAGGTGTTCATCCTCTTATTGGTGGGCTGTCCTTTGGGTGCTTGATATGATGAGATCTTTTGTCTTAGTTGGGATCTGTCTGGATTTGGGATACCTCTGGGGCAGCCCAGGCAGTTGAGGCCAGTGCTTCTGCAAACTCCACCTGGGACAGCTGCCTCAGTTTTATTATGGCTTTCAAACCAATACAAATTTTCTCCCATAATGAGTTTAATACCCCAATCAAATATTCTGAACTGTTACAGCACCTTTGCACGGAGCAGCCTGACATAATTTTCCTACAGAAAACACGCCCTTCTCATGATCATGTGAAACTAGGACATGGCAGTCAATATGAAGGAATTGCATCATCCTACCAAAATGGAAAATGTCAAAGTGTGGCAATTCATTTTTTCCAAGTACCACCTGCTGCACCAAGCATCAGTGTTATATTGACCTACTGGGCTGATATGTTGGCCAGACTGGGCAGCTCTTTGAAGTGGAAGTGACAATCACTAACGTATACTCCACCCCACATTTTAAAAAATGAGATTCTCCAGTTTTTATGGATAAATAGGTGGAAATGATTATTTGTCTCTGAATCTGGACACTTCCAGACCAAATCTGTTCCAGCCTTCCCCGGTGCAAAAATACCTCAAGACTACACTAGACCACTTCAGTATAATGGATGTAAGATGCTGCTTGTATCCTTCTGGAAGAAGTTACACCCATAACTCATTGAGACATGGCATCTATGTCAACGTGACTAGTTATTTTTGACATGTAAACAGTTGACCATAGTACGAGATATAACCTATGGTCCACAACTGTTATCTGAAAATAATTGGCTCTTGTTGTATTGGATTTAAGCAAGCACTGACAAAATATGTTTTGGAGAGTTAACATCTCTGCATTGAGATGAACTATTTTGGGAGTAGGTGAAGGAGAAAATTGCCTAAATGTTTTAGGTTAATGATATGGGTGAGGTCACTGACCCTTTCATCTAGGATATACTCAGGACAGTGATGAGAAGAAAGATTATCCCCTACAGATCATAGAAAAAATGCCAGAGGGATGAAAGACTGGTGCACCTTGCCAGCACCCTTACTGCCTAAAGGTTGCCTATACTTGTAAAGTGAAACTAAAATAGCTTCTCAGATGAAATTATGCCAGGCAGAAATAAAGATACTTCTTTACCTTTGACAATTCCATTATGAGGACAGAGCTTGAGGGACAATGCTCCTCAGTGGTAGGCTGAAGGGGAGAAAAAGAACTGTTTAGATACAGAGATACATTGACAGTGTCAGCAGATAAGGGGTAGCACACCCAGTCTATCCATTTGAGCTTGTAAGTTTACTTTATGTTTTCCTAGAAGTTTGTTGCTCCTTAACCCTGACCTCCAGAATTCCTTTATGTCTATCCCATGCATTCTTAAATCCTGTGATTGTTTCAGCCCCCACCACTTCCTCTGGCAGAGTGTTCCACTTGTCCACCACCCATGCTTGTGTCTCTCAACACTGGGATCTACTCATGGAGGGCTTAAAAATAGGGAGGGTGATGTAATGTCCCTAATGTGAGATTATTATCAATTGCTGTATAGTACCCCCCCCCTCCACCAGGGACCATATACAGGAATGCCTCTCTAGCAGACTTCTCCCCTGTCTCTGTGTGGAATGCCAGCATTCTCTGTGTGCCAGTAACCATGGAAGAAGTGTCTTTTGTACTCAGAGGTGCCAAGACACAGAAAGCCCTGGACCTGGCCAGTAAGATTATATGCAGGAACTTTACGAGACCCTCTCTGACATCCTGCCCTCATAACTTGTGTGGGCCTTTTGGGCAGTACAGCAGTACAGCAGGGCATATCCCTCCCCTTCCTGGAGCTTATTCATTATTTTTAGCATTTTAAAACTGGGCAAGGCCCTGACCAAGCGAACTTCTTATCGCCCAATAGGGCCATGTGACTGTAAATAGATAGTTAACTACATTAATATATAAGGCTCAATCATGATTTATCTGTCGCCGACAACACCAACAGAACATTTCACCTCTTAGACTACACACAGTAAAGATTCATCCCAGCTACCCTGCTCAGTCTCAGCACTTTGGAGGCATTTGATGGAATGTCCTGGGGTTTCTTATGGGATACCCTGGAAACATTTGGCTTCCCAACCCCATTTATAGCATGCCTCCAGAATATCTATCACAGTCCAAAGGCATACCTATGAATTAATGACTCCTGCAGCTCACCCATAACCCTGGAAAGAGGAACACTTCAAGGGTGTCCCATCTCCAACCTATTAGTCATAGCTCTTCTCCCCAAATTCCTCCAGAGGAGCTCTCGTCCTCATATATCTACTCAGAGCTTACAACTATTAAAGAGGCTTTGTTGAAGCTAATTGAATATGTAGCGGATTTTAAGCCAGCGCTTACGCAGCTAGCCCACAGAGTTATTGACGTGGAAGCCAGAGTAGCCTCTATAGAAAGAAAACAAGATAAGATGGAGCCCGAGGAGGTGGAAATAAAAAAGAGTTTAAATAAACTGGAGGATCATTTTGATGACTTTGAGGGGAGGAAAAGGAGGAATAATCTGGTGCTGATACGCCTTCCCAAAGTTGAAGAGGGCCCTAACACAATACAGTTTCTACAGTGGTTTTGGAAAAAAACTGTGGGTCCCTCTCTGAATGGCCTGGAGTTCATTATTGAAAGAGCATATAGATCTCTTAGGGCAAAACCTTCCCCGGCTGACCCGCCTAGGCCAATTATCTTCAAATTGTTAAACTACTTAGACCGTGAATTCATCCACAAGGAAGCTAGGAAGCTATCAGCTATTCTTTGGGAGGTTAAAAAACTGAGGCTGGTGCCAGACTTAAGCTTGAAAACTCGCCAGTTACGAGCTTCATTTTGTCCCATCACTTCAAAGCTGTGGGCAGCTGGCATAAAGCATCATCTTCTATATTCAACCCGTTTAGAGGTTTCCCTAACAGAAGGTGCCAAGCGTTTTGATTCAGCGGATGATGCCATAAAGACTCTGAGAAAAAGTTACCTTGACTTGTTTCCCAAATGAAAAAGATGTGGTGTGGTTGTATGTGCGACTAAAGAGTCAGTTATAAAGAACTTTCGAGAAGAGACTGACTGCTACTGCACTGTTTAATAGTCTCTGTGCTGCTCTGCTGTATTCGATGGTTTGGTAGAGAGTTACATGAAGTTACTTACTAGAGAAGGCAAAGCACGGTTGTAGAGGCACCATTGCTTAGTTATTTTTTTTAAGTCTAATTTTCTGCTTTTATTCACACTCTAGTTAATTTTCAGTATGAAGCAGCTGTGAACCCCGCTGTTCGGTTTCGTCCACTAGATGGTGCCAAACACTTTTTGCTTAATAGGCAAGCGTTTATTGCCAGAATCTTTAATGAAGTTTTAAGGTTTTCTGTATCTTTGCCCTCTGTTTGTTTTCCCTCTACCATTCCCTTTTGTCAAAGAAGTTCAAGATTCTATAACTAAGCATTCTATATACCTTAGTGTGCTTCAGGCTCAGTGGGAGCTATGTATAATTTTTTGGTGGATTTACAAGGGTACCAGATAGCAATTTCTTGAGAGAGAAACAATAGTAAGCGTGAGGAATCCATAGATACATAGATACATAGATACATAGACAGTGTCGGCAGATAAGGGCCTATGGCCCACCCAGTCTGCCCATTTGAGCTTGTAAGTTCAGTTTGTTTTCCTAGAAGTCTGTTGCCCCTTACTCCTGACCTCCAGAATTCCTTTATGTCTATCCCATGCATTCTTAAATCCCATGATTGTTTCAGCCCCCACCACTTCCTCTGGCAGGGTGTTCCACTTGTCCACCACCCATTCTGTGAAGAAATTCTTTCTCATGTTTCCTCTGAATCGTCCTTCCTCCAACTTCATCCCATGCCCTCTAGTCCTGGAACATCTTTTTCACTTAAAAATAGTGTTTTCCTGCACCCTGTTCCTCCCTGTAAGATACTTGTATGTCTCTATCATATCCCCTCTCTCCCTCCTCTCCTCCAGGGAGTACATGTTCAGTTCCTTCAACCTGTCTTCATAGGACTTGTGATGCAATCCATGCACCATCTTTGTTGCCCTCCTCTGAACCTTCTCTACGCTGTCTATGTCCTTAAGTAGGTATGGTCTCCAGAACTGTACACTGTACTCCAGGTGGGGTCTCACTAGTGTCTTGTATAAGCGGAATTATGACCTCCTTTTTCCTGCTGGTGATGCCCTACCTATACATCCCAGCATCCTATTTGCTTTACCTGCTGCCTTGTCACACTGTTTCCCTACTTGAGGTCATCAGAGATGACAACCTCAAGATCCCTTTCTTGGTGCATGCTATATCCTCTCACCCCAACTGATATATTGTGGCAGGGTTTTTGTGCCCCATATGCATTATCTTGCACTTCTTTGCATTGAATTTCAACTGCCAAACCCTGACCATTCTTCAAGTTTCTGCAGGTCGCTCTCATTCTGTCTACACCTCTGGTGTGTCTACTCTGTTACAGAGCTTTGTGTCATCAGCGAACAGTGAAATTCTGCCTTCTAGGTCCTACTAATGTCACTGATGAAGATGTTGAATAGGACCGGTCCCAGCACTGATCCCTGTAGTACCCCACTGGTCACTCTTCCCTCTGTGGAGTGACAGCCATTACCACCACCCTCTGTGTCCTGCCACCCAGCCAGTTACCCTACGCACCACACTACTGTCCTGCCCAACCCATATTCCCCAGTTTGTGTAATAGTCTTCTATGTGGCACAGTGTCAAAGGCTTTGCTGAAGTCCAGATAGGCCATGTCCACTGCCCTCCCCTGATCCACCTCCCTAGTCACCCAGTCAAAAAATTCAACGAGGTTGGTCTGACATGACCTCCCCCTGGTGAAACCATGCTGCCTTGGGTCCTGTAGTCCATTGACAACCAGATGTTCTACCAATCTCTCCTTCAGTAGTGCTTCCATGATCTTCCCCACTACCAAGGTGAGGCTGACTGGTCTGTAGTTCCCTGCTTCCTCTTTGTTCCCACTTTTGTATAAGGGGACTACATCTGCTGTCCTCCAGTCTTTGGGTACCTCCCCTGTTTCCAGTGATCGGCTAAACAGGATAGCCAAAGGTTCAGCCACCACCTCTCTTAGTTCTTTAAGGACCCTGGGGTGCACCCCATCTGGCCCCATTGCTTTATCTTCCAGTTCCTTCAGGACCCTTTCTCGTGTAAAGGGACTTGTGTCCATTTCTGCACCATTCTCACCCCTTGTACTCCCTTCAGACCCATTACCCTCTTCTTCCTCAGTAAAGACTGAGCAGAAATACCTGTTCAATATGTCAGCTTTACTGTTGTCATCCTCCACGCGGCCTCCATCCTCCCCCTTCAGTCTCACTATCCTTCCCTTTGTCTTTCTTTTCCCAACTGAGACAGCCCAGTCTCATATAGTTTTGCTGTTCTTTTTGGTTCTTTTTTACTAGCTTAGTTAATCATTTTAGCATATTGTACAGCATGTACAGACTATTTAGATGTGTGATTCACAGACTATGAGGCAGCTTTAGATATAAGCTTAATCTGAGCTTGCAGTAGGTTTTAGAAAACTTTTTTGGAGCCACCTTTATATTTGGATTTACAAGGTTCATTATGGGAACATAGTCTCTGACAGGATCCTAAGCTTAGTTCATAATAGTGTTTGTCTTTTAGGAGCTTTCTTTTTATTAGATTCTCGGGATCCAGTCAAAGCCAGGATGTACAAATTCCAGTGATTATCTCTGCTGGGAAGTAGGGTGCTTATTTTTATTTTTCCGTTTATATGCTTAACTAAGGGAGTTTGTTACCTAGCTAGTGTTGAGTTGTGGTATATAACATCCCATCTTTTGAACCACTTTTACACCTTGTGGAGGGGAGGTCTATACTGGCGGGATGATGGAGGGTGAGACAGAAGTTATTCCTGTTGTTTTGGGTTTTTTTTAGAGGTTGGGGAGGTGTTAGAGCAGTGCTCTCCCTTTGAGAGTATCATGGACCATGAGATAGGGAGAGGGCTTAGGGCCCAGGTAAGAAGACTTGTATATAGTTCAAGGATTTTCTTATCTAGCTTAGTTTTAGTGTGTTTGGGGGATATTTGTGGGGTAGCCCTGTTTTTTTCTTGGGGGGGTGGTAGCAGTACAGCCCTTCAATCCATTTCCACTGCATGGCACAATCATGTATTAATATATGCTCAACAGTCTGAATATTCTTTCGTGGAACATTAATGGGGCAAAGACAACAAGAAAAAATATGTTATTCTAAACCATCTTGCTAAATTTGACCATATGATAGTGTTTCTCCAAGAAACTCACATGCTTCCAGAACAGCTAAAGTTTTTTAAAAAGAGCTAGGTGGGCCAAGTTTTTGGAGCAGGATTTAGCTCTAGTAAACGGGATGTGGTCTTGTTGCTAGCCAAAAAAACTAGCCTACATTCCAGTAGATACGGTTAGCGATCCTGAGGGGAGGTTTATTTTTGTTGTAGGTAAATTAGGAAACCTAGATATAGTATTAGGGTCAGTTTATGGCCCTAATGTGGAAACCCCTACCTTCTTTATACATTCAGCACTGGTATTGGCTCCCTTTTTGCAATATCCTATTATAATTGGTGGGGACTGGAATTTAGTTCAGGTAAGTGATCTGGATCATACTTATCTTAGAGGGATGGGACTATCTTCAGCTCAAAAGGCTTTAGGGGAATTTATCTCCTCATTGGGTCTTATAGACCCTTGGAGATTACTTAACCCATCAGGTAAAGAGTTTACTTTTTTTTCCCCAGTACACAAACGTTTCTCATGCATTGATTATTTTTTAGTCAGTCATCAGTTAATTTCATGTACTACTGAATCCAAAATATTAGCCTGGGTAATTGCCGACCACTCCTTAATTGTAGTTCATTTAGAAATACCAAACGTTCCTATCAGGTAGCATATGTGGTCGTTAAATAATAGTTTATTAAAGGATAAACAAATTACTTCAAGATTCCAACAGTTTTTGCAGGACTCCATTAAGGACAATTATAACTCTATCCCTGCTGTGAATCTGGTCTGGGCAGCTTTAAAAGCTACATGGAGGGGGAACTTATACATATTGCTACAGTGCAAAAAAAGAAAAAGACTAGTCAAACCAGTATTTGTTTGCAGAGAATTAAAAGTTTGGAAAATAAGGGAGTGGACAACCTTTCGCCTTTAGAAGATCAGGAACCCACTAGGCTAAGAGCACACTATTCAAGCACTTTACTAGAGAAGGTAGAGAGGTTGGCTTCTCTACTAAAAGCTTCTTATAGTGATCAGGGCAGTAAAGCAAATAAACTACTTGCTTGGCAATTTAAGCAACAGTCAACATCAAAATGGATTGCAGCTATTAAACATCTTCAATCAGGTTCTCTGGTGGTTAGTCCACCAGAGATGTTAACTCTCTTTAGAGAGTATTATAAGGCATTGTATTCTCCGGACCTGTTATTGGGTGTTCATTATGAAAAAATGTCAGCATTTATAAAGAGTGAAGATTTGCCCACCCTATCGGGAGATAGCCAGACCCGCTTAACAGCCCCAATCACTGTGGAGGAAATCTTGGCGGTGATCGATTCTTTAAAACCAGATAAGGCACCGGGCCCAGATGGCTTTACTGGCCTGTTCTACAAGACTTTTAAAAAAGTATCTTACTCCTTTGCTGCTACAGCTGTATACTTACTGGAGCTCCTTCCCAGTTCAGAACTAGTCAGTATTTGAAGCAAGAATTATTCTCCTGCCCAAACCAGGGAAGGATCCTACAGTGATTAGCAACTACCGGCCTATTTCCCTGCTGAATATTGATGTTAAAATATATGCAAAAATTTTGGCCAACAGGTTGGAGGGAGTATGGAAATGTTTGTTAAGCCCGGAACAAGCAGGGTTTGTGGTGGGGCGTTCTTCATCGGATCATTTAAGGAAACCATTCCACCTGATTTCTGCATCCAGGGACCTCGAGCTGGAAGCTATCTTGGTGTCCCTGGATGCAGAAAAAGTGTTTGATAGGGTAGAATGGGTGTACTTGTTTGAGGTCCTGTCAAAATTTGGCATTACAGTCCTTTGTTGATCAAATCTGAGTTTTGTATCGTTGTCCATCAGCAAGATTGCAGTGTAATAATCATATTTCAGATTCCTTCCCACTTTGTCAAGGCATGTGACAGGGATGCCCTCTTTCCCCCTATTTGTTTAATTTGTAGATAGAACCGTTAGCTAGAGTTCTTAACTTAGAACAGGGGATAAGAGGTATACGGTTAGAACATCTGGAATTTAAGTTATCCATGTTCGCTGATGATTTACTTTTTCATATTTCAAGGACCAGGCAGTCCCTCCCCTGTGCCCTCCAAATTATATCTCAATTTAGTGAGTTTTCAGGTTACAAACTCAATAAAAATAAAACTATGGTATATTCTTTATCTCCTGTTCTTACGAGGGACCTGATTGAAAGTATGGGCCTCCAGTGGGAGAAAGAATACCTAACTTACTTGGGTATCAACATTTCTAAAGATACTTCTAGACTTAAGGAACTTAATTTGGTCCCATTGATAAAAACAACTAAAGAAGATCTGGCTAGACGGAATAATTTACCGTTATCCTTCTGGGGGAGGTCCAATGTCCTGAAAATGTCAATTTTGCCCAGATTTTTATACCCCTTAATAATCTTAACATTTATCTCCCTAAATCTTTTTTTTGTCTCTTCAGAGGATATGTTCGGATTTCCTATGGAAGGGGAAGGCTTCACATAGGTCCTATAGGAAACTCACCTGCCCTAGGGCAATGGGGGGCTACAATTACCAGACTTTTATGTTTATTACTTGGCAATTCATGCTAACAGATCCTTACATTGGTTTACACCTACGGCCAGTATTCTGGAGAGCCCCTCTTGGTTGCTCTTGGATAACCAGCAGTCTTGTTCTTGTAATATGGCCCTGGCAGCTTTATTGTTTAATCCATGGTCAAATATTCCATTAAAACTTAGAGACTCTCCTCTCCTCTCGGGTGGGATGTGAGAGCTTTACAACAACTATGTTCTTTGCTTCAGATTCAGACTATAAAAGACCTGAAGCAACTTTTAATAATCCAAATCTAAAAATAGATAAGAAAACAGTTAAAACCTTCCCTGGGAGATCTCATAATGAGTTATACTTAGAAGATTTTATTTCGGGGAACTCGGTGGTATCTATTTCTAACTTGCAAAATAAGTTCAAAGTGCCCTTGAAATCTGGGTTTCAGTTAATTCAAATATGTCAGTGTATTAAACATTTTCTGGGTAAACCTCCATGATCGGATTGTGCAGGGGAAGTTTTAAACAACCTTTGGACACTGTCTAGTGGTCGGAAATCAATAGCTAAATTGTATAAGGGAATTATAATGCATGCTGTGCTAAAGTTCTCTCCCATAGCTTATTACTGGAAAAATAATTATAACAAGGACTTTCCAGATACAATATGGGAAACGATCTGGACTGTCAATTATCTTCTAATTAAGCAAGACTGATTGAGGAACATTCAGTTCAATATTCTCCACAATCTATATTTTACGCCCAGTAAATTATACCAGATAGAGAGGCTGACCTCTGCAGAATGTAAGGAATGTGGTTCTGAATTTTCTACATTACACCACAAATAGTGGTCGTGCCCCAGAATAGCTAAATTTTGGGACACAGTCAAAAGGCGGGTGGCACCTTATCTTAAAATTGCCCCGTACTTTGTTGAGAACACTTGTCTTTTAGGTATGTACTCATTGGTTACCTATTTTCAAAAAGTGCAGCTAGCATTGGTGGCTTTGCTCACAAAGTTGGTCATTCTTAGGCATTGGAAGGAGGAATGGGAACCCTCTTTTAGAGAATGGTGGTCGGAATTTCTTACCGCTTTAAATGCAGAAAGATGTGTAGCTAGGTTCTCCCACTCTGGTGAGAAGTTCCAGGAATGCTGGGGTGAGCTTTTCTCAATCCTTAAGGATAAATTTGGATATTGAATTAGCTCCCACCAGTCCCTTTTTTTTTCTCCTTTCCTCCTGTCAAGGCCTAGGAACCCTCTTATATATCTATACTGTCAGGTGATTTTCTGTTAAGGTGATAGTCTTATCACTATGCTTATATGGGTGGGGCATAGTATCTTTCTGTATCTTCTTTTCTTTGGCTTATTTTTATAGGTTCTTTTTTTTTTCTTCTCTCCCCCTTTTTCGCAACATTGGGTGTTGTAGTGGTTAAAGGGCTGTGCCATGAATCAGTACTTGAATTTTTACGTGAGTCTTTACAAGGGTCTAATTTGTTTATATAATATCTGTCATAGGTGTAATTGGGCTATGGTAGAGGGGGCTGCTGCAGGGCGGAAGGGGGTTTCCTATTCTTTGGGTTTGTTTTTTATTGCTTATGATTATTGTAATATGAACATGTCTGTGTTTGCCTAGCCATGATGGAATTTTGTTTTGTGCTTTTCTTATGTGCTTATGTTAAAACTTTTTCTCATGAAAATAAAGTTATTTGCAAAAAAAAATAAGGTGGTAAAAGTGATATCACTGGGTGGGACAGAATACAAGGTGGACTTGTATGCCAATGATATCCTACTGTATCACATTACATTCCTCTGACCAATCCATTGTGACAGCCTGAGAGGAACTGTGGAAATTTAGAGAGGTGGTGGGTTTTAGCTTAAATCTGAAAAAGACAGAGATACTTCAATTTAATTATGTCCTGCCACTAGCTGTTAAAATAAAACATCCACTGAGATAGAACAGAGGTATGATAAAATATTAGGGGTGTAAAATCACAAAAGATCTGGATATATGAAGCTATTAAATTATGATCTGCTGACACAACAACTGACATCAGATCTGGGCAAATAGGGCCATCTGCCTCTTGGCTTTTTCTAAAGTAGAGCCTGTCAGGAGAAACGTCATACCATGGATATTGTACTTATTACAGACTCTTCCTCTCATACTGTCACAACTGTATTTTAAAACTTAGAGTTGTCTGACCTCTCAATTTATTTTGGATGGCCAGCACCTGAGGATTAGTTATGCAACACTCCAGCTACTTCATACCAAGAGAAGAGTCAATGTGCCAAACTTACATGTGTATGTGACGGCAGACCACATGAATACAGTCATCTGGTAGATAGCCCCACAATACATGGTACCCAGGAAACAAAGTAAGTTCCATTTAAATGATTTATATCTGTCAATGTCTTTTTTTCCTTATCCTCCAGGCAGGGCACAAGGTCATGCCGCCATATACAAAAACAGCACAACAATGTACCACGCTGTAAATACAGCAGATAAATCACTGTCACTTAAACAGGATGCAGAAAGCAAGTTCAGGGAATGAAACAAAGCAGTTCTTTGTTTTCTGCAGGGGGCGTGCCACCACCTGCAGCCCCTGTTATGGGGGATTGCACCACCCCAAACCCCCCATCAATATAATAAACTCTGGGAGGGTCAACATGGGGATGAAGGGAAACAGTGGCGGGGGTGAATGCACAATGTGGTTTCCCAAAAGTCTTGGACCAGGATTCAAGCTCAGTCCACAGATTCATAGCTGCCCTGTACTGCAGTGGTTCATCCCACTGAGCCATGGCAGCTGGTTGGTGGACCACCTCTCCAGCAGAGGTCTTGATCTCTGCGTCACTAATCCCCACCAGCCATGTGCAACAGGGTACAAAACTGTGTGCAACATTTGTACCTTGTAGGGTTTTGTAGTGTCCCACTAGTGCACTGCACTATATGTGGTGTGCAGTTTTGCCAGTGCAGTCCTGTATTTGGCAGAGTGACCCGGTACCTCGAGTCAACTTATATACAGGCCCCTTTACCCATAACACTGCAGTTATTTTAACATGGTGAAACAGGTTCTCTAATTGTTAGAAGGTTAATCATATGTTATTTGGCCTATAACTCAGACTTTCCTCTATTCTGGATAGACCACACTTTTGGACCACAGGGTTGTTTTTTTTTTTTTGCCTTCCCTATATAGGCCCTGAAGCAGCCCACTCCCTTTAGAACTCTGCCCAGCAGCGGAAACTGAACTCTGGGATTGCCAGAGCCTGTAAGAGGTAAAGTGTCCTGCACTACAGCCTGACTGTTGTGAGGCACTCTCCCCCCCCCGGGGTCAGCGCTTCATTTATTGCTGCTGGCAGGGCACGTGTCACATCACGTGACCTACCCTTCTTTTTACTAAGTGTCCACTTTCCCATTTGCAGCTTATAGACACCAACCACTAGGAGTTGCTGCACTCTCCACTCTAGCTCCTCTTTCAACTCTCTACCCCTTCCAAGCAACTGTTTGAAAACCTACCCACTAGAAGTCACTGCAGTTCCCTTTGAATCCTTTCTGCCACCTACTTTCCTCACTCTTCCCATCAGCCTACCACTAAGCACCTGGCAGCATCAAACCTGGTACCCTTTTTTCCAAAGTTTACTGACTAACCACTAAGCCAATGAACCAGGCTAACATCTTCCTCTACTTTCAAACTCTTAACCCTTCCTCCCTCCTTTTCTGAATTAAAAAAAACTTTCTACACTCTGTTCCTAAGCTGTGCTCAAACCCAGTACCCTTGCAGTCAGAGTCAGCAGCTCTACCTCTTAACCACATTGCCTACCTATTTTATTCCTACTTTCTATGCCTTTTAGTCTCTTACCCCCCTGCACCTGCCAAAATATAAGTTTACCACTTCTCTCTTGCTGCTTTTGCATCCTGCACCCTCACTGTCAAAGTCTGTAGTTCCACCACTCAGCTAGCGCACCTGTCTATTATTTCTGCAGGATTTCAAAGCTCTAAAAGACACTCTAACTCTCAGACACTGCTAAAGTGTTATTTGATTGTTTTGGCAGACCTTGAACCCAACTCCCTGCTGCTATAGCCACTGGCGGGGCTCCTTCTTGCTACCTTAGGCAAGACTTGAAACTAGTGCCCTGTGCACCTCAAGCACCAGCTCTGCCACTATACCAAAGTGGCAACTATGCTTAGAGGTGACCTCTCACTACTATCTCCCTCTATCATCCTAGTTCCCCATTCTTTCTTCACTTCAGCTCCCCACCCTTACCAACTATGCATGTACCCCTGCTCACCAGCCTCTCTCTCCTCCTCCTTCTTTTGCCTTCCACCAACCCTATTGTCCTATTAACCCTTGGCCTCACTACTCCAGTGTTCCTACCTACCCTCCTGTCTTCCCCTCCTCCTTTACCACTGCTCCTCCCCTCCCTCCTCCTCCACACACCCATATGTCCTCTCACCTCACCCCCATCCAGACATTACCTTTCCTCCCCGACTCCCTTGTGCTTCTGATCACACAAGCCTTCTCTGCCTGTGCTGCCCTACCCACCCCTGTGCTACAAAACCCCTTCCTCATCCTATCGCTCCAGGTAAACTCTCCATCTGCCACCCTCTGACCAGAGCAGTTCTCCTCCTTCTACTCCTGACAGGAACATACATCCCAACCGGGCCCTGCCCCTCCACCACCACCCAGCCCACTGGTCTTCAAGTAGCCTCCATGAACATATGCAGCCTGCTGAAAAATTTGACGCCCTACAGTGCTGGGCCTTGGCTCATCAACCAGACATCATAGCCCTGGTTGAAACCTGCTGTCCAAATCCACCCCTGACTCATTTGTCTCCCTCCCAGGCTATACCTTATACCGGGAGGACGAGTAACAAATGAGGGAGGCTATGCAATCTACACTAGGGACACAATACTTGGACACGCCTCCCACCCCTGCCCTTGTAAATGGGGCCCAGGCTCTTACCCTCAAACTCACCCCGGACCCCTCTAGGGAGCCCTCTCTATCTCACCACAGCCTACGTTCCCTGAGAACCAGCACCCGGCCTGGTATCTTGTGACTACCGGCCACCCTCCACCATAAGCGGAACAAATCCTAGTTGGGGACCTTAATGTAAATTGGCTCAGCACCTCCTTATCCATGATCAGAGACTCATTTGCCACCCAAGACCTGATGCAACTCGTCACCCAGCCGAGAATAAACCCTAAGAGAGTACCAGCACCCTTCTGGATGTTATTATAACTAACCGACCCCATAAAATCCAAAACATCCAGGTCCTACCAGACTCCCTAAGTGACCACTCCCCTATCCTATTTCATTGGGCAGTCCCCAATCCCAAACCCAAAGCCCAGACCACCCTCTGCAGGGGCCTCCGCCCTGGTGGGCTGAAAAAACTTAAAGTATTCCTCACCCAGATAAACTGGTCCCCCATTCGTCGTGCAACCGACATCGACACTGCCCTCACCTTCTTCACTCACACCTTCAACATGGCCTGTGATCTCTTTGCACCCTTCACCAAAATCTGGTCCAAAAAGCAGAATGCACCCTGGGTTAGCCCTGCCCTTCTACAATTACTAAATCGGGATAACCTCTGGCACCTTGCCACTGAAGCGGGTCATCTGTCTGATAGGCAGGCTTACAATGCAGCCGAATAAGTGCTCTTGGGCCATCAGAAAGCCAAGGCCGACCATTACCATGCCACGCTTACACCTCCTCCTGGGGCTCAGCCCCGGACTTCCTGGGATAATATTAAACAGCAATGGAAAAGCTCGCTCCCTGCCCCATCAGCTCACTAGAATGCACTACCACCACGGCCTGCCACCATAGCTAACTGGCTCAACACGCTTCTCACTGACCTTAGCTCAGTCCTCCTAGTAATTTCTTTGACCCTCCCCAACCAACCTCCCCTGTCCTCCAGCACCCCAGCTTCCACCTGCACAAGATTTCCACCGGGAAGCCAGACCCATCTAATCAAAGCTTTGAATAGCAAAAGTCCCAGCAGTGACTCACTGGACCCCAGTATCCTCAGGCTGGTGCTAGATGAAGTCCTTGCCCCACTCACCAGCCTAATTAACCAATCACTCTGCCTGGGACAATTTCCCACGGCTTGGAAAACAGCCATAATCACACCAATTCATAAAGGGGGAGACAGGTCACCGGCCAACAACTACCAGCCAATCTCCATCCTCCCCCCCCATCTCTAAAGCCCTGGTGAAAGTGGTGGCCATTCAAATCACTGATTATCTGGCTAAGCATAACATCTTATACCCAGAGCAACATGGCTTCCATGCTGGTCACAGTACCAGCACTGCCCTAATTGAATTCTCCAACTTCCTACACACTTCCTTGGATACCAGCTCACTAGCTTGTGCAGTGTTCATCGACCTCTCAAAGGCTTTTGACACCATCTCCCATCCACTTCTGCTGAATGCTCTCTGCCACACTGGTCTCTCGGCTGGCACCCTAGCATGGTGCACAAGCTATCTTGCCGCTCGATCACAATGTGTAAAAATCAATGGCACACTCTCTGATACCCGTCCCATTCACTCTGGGGTCCCCCAAGGCTCCATCATGGGCCCCCTTCTTTTCTCGCTCTATCTGAACACCCTGCCCAGTGCATGCCCTGGCAAAATTCTCCTGTATGCAGATGATGCTGTCCTTTTTGCCACCCACCGCAATCCCGTCTCCCTCCAGGACACCCTACAGCAGTCTTTCAACAGTGCTGAAGCTTGGTTTAAGGAGCGCAGACTCATCATCAATCTTAAAAAGACCAAAGCTATGCTCTTTTCCCACCCCAAAACAAATCTAGCAACCACCCACTCTATATCCTTCCTAGTACCAATCAGCCACTGGAACAAGTCTGCTCCTACAAATACCTTGGGGTTACCTTCGACTCAGCCCTCACATTTCACAACCACATCAATGCCCTAACATCTGCCACTAACACACGGCTTGGCATCCTCTTCCGCCATAGAACCTGCCTTTCCCCAAATGCTCTCCAGCTTGCTGTTACGTCATCCGTTTTGTCCCTTGTAGACTATAGTCTACCAGTCTATGGTGCTGCCGACACCACTGCACTCAAAAAAATTCACTTAACCCTGAATAAAGCCTGCAGATTGATTACTGGTGCCCCCAGGCTCACACACACCTGTCAGCTGTATGTTGAGGCTAAACTTCTTACCCTGGATGAACGGCTCCGATATCAAACCTGTCTCCTCACAAAAAAAAACCTACTTGGGCTCTCCCCCTCGGGGTAACAGCATCCATACACCAGAGCCCTCCCACTATTGCAACATGGTCATCCAACAAGACCACTCTAATGGTCCCCAGATCAAGAACCAGCCGTGGCCAGAGGTCCTTCTGCTATAGAGCCCCAACCTGGTTTAACTCTCTCCCTGCCCCCATCACCAATGCCACCACCATCTCCAAGTTTCAAAACCACCCTTGAAACCAAATCGTCAACACTCGTGGCTGCTTCTTGTCTCTGATAGCCTCCACCTCTACTTCTCATGACTAGCATACTCCGGGTGTCTCCACCTAGCCATCCCACCACCACTTCCTGTGCCTGCGTGCCTATGTCTAACCTGGCCAGTGCCAGCTGTTTCAGTGTTTACCTATTAGATTGCTCAATTTTGATACCAACTTGTGTAACACCTGTTCTCAATTACATGTACCCTGTAACCTAAATGTATTTGTCTGATCTCAGTGTGACGTGGCGCCTCTGTTGAATGCCTATTGTTTTGCAAACCTATGCTATGTAACCAAAAACACTATGTATGTCTTTATGTGATGAAGTACCTTTGGAAACGAGCCTCTGGCTCAAAGGTTGTAAACTGATTTTTCGAATAAATAAAAATAAATAAAATGGGACTATCATACATATTTCAATTCATGGACCCGAAGAGAATTGTCTAATTTCAGGAACTCCAAAACTATTTGGACTTCCTAACTAAAAATATTACAGACACTTACAGGTTAGAGCATATTTATTGTATAGTAACTGGGACAGCCCACACCCTCCAAACTCAATATCACACCTTTTCAGGATTATAATTAGAATGGAGCACTAAATGGGGAGACTTGGCTCCATCTTGTAGGCAACATTTATAGGGGACTTCAACGGATTTGGAAACTTACCTTGCAATACATTTTAGATCACTGGAACTTAAGGATTCATGCCTCCCTTCTGAATCCCACTTGAGTTAAAATTTGCATTTGTCAGCAGCACAGGTAATGGCCTCAACCACATGGAGTAAATTTACTTAGAAACATTGTAGTAGATTTTTTCACCAAACATCAAATCCAGGCAAAATATATGGATGAGATGCATGGATATCTTTGGTACTCCTGTGATAAGGCTGGTGCAGATCAAAACACATTTTTTGGGAGTGCCCAGTTATTGTAGAATACTGGCTGTAGCTGCGACAGCATTTTGAAAAGCTGTCACTGGACCCAGAGCTCATCACAGCTCTTATGGTACTGCTCTCTATCCCACAAGAAAGGTTACAGCTGGGTTGCTTTTTCCTTGCAAGAGTTGTCCTCTTAGTAGTCAAGAAAGCAAACACATGCTTGTGGCTAAAACCACAACCACTAACCTTGGACTAGTGGAGAGCTATGCTGACCTTTATCTACCAATTTACAATTTACAGTTTACCAATTTACTCCTTACAGGTCACTTACCCCACCTCCAGTCCACATGGCAAAGACGGGCCATATATGGGATGACTTACAAGCCTGCTTTTGTTCCTCAAATGCTGCTTTTAAGGGAGAAAGGCTGGGAGGATAACAAGCATATGGATATTTAAGGACTTTTCATACATTAACTACAGTACTCCACTTTGTTGCCTTCAATGTACCATATGACTGCCACAAATGTTTAAGAATAGCACTACTTGTGGTACTCCTAGAGAAGAAGATACCTGTTTCTGGGACTCATATGACAGATGGACTTTTTGACGGATTATGACACACAGGGGACCACCACCTGCATCAGATTGTTTACTATACTTTTATCCTTGTACTTAAGCACTGCTTTGTATACTTTTTATTGAAAACTCAATACATTTTAAATATATAAAAAGAACACTGTGGAAATCTTTACTTTTATGTACACAAACTTTCCTGCTTGTTGAACAAAGACATTTTTTTACAGCTACTACCTAGTATTTTTGCTTTAAAATCTAATGTAGAATGTTGGACAGTAGCTGTTCCCTATACTGTACCTTTTTTCAAGATGTACCTCAATATATTACTGTAGGTGTTGACAAGTTGCATTAATTTTGTGTCATTTAGGTACACTGGATGGACCACTGGTCTTTTCCTTTCTACACAATCTACTTTTCTATGAGTAAAATAAATGTCCTGAAAAGTTTTAAAGCTGTCCATCATGAGTCACAAAGAATACACAACCTTAGAGAAATAAAAAAAAAACCTTTGTCTTGTGTTGTATGAAGGATTATTTTATTACTATTAAAGTGCAAGTTACTAATGCAGCGCGTTGAGTAGCAGCAAAATAAATACTCAGGTACATATTATATGAAGATCAATAATAATAATAATAATTTTATTTATAAGGCGCCTTTCAGTTACCAAGGCACCATACAAAAATAAATCAAAACAATAAAAGAAAAATCATTAAAACATACAATTAAAACAAAACTCTTATACCGGTCAATATTATAAAAATGCAGTTTCCCATAAAAAAGTCTTCAGACATCTTTTAAAGCCC
Source organism: Neoceratodus forsteri (assembly GCA_016271365.2). Classification (NCBI taxonomy): domain Eukaryota; kingdom Metazoa; phylum Chordata; order Ceratodontiformes; family Ceratodontidae; genus Neoceratodus; species Neoceratodus forsteri. The sequence continues at coordinate 254,669,883 of CM057450.1, read as the reverse complement.
TCCACAGAAGTGCACTCCCATAACCAATGGGGTCGAGAGTTCCAAAGGGTGGGGGCTATATAAGCAAATGCCAGAGCACCCGAAGATTTCAAATTTACCCTTGGAACCTCTAGCAACCCCTCATCGGCCGAGCAGAGGGATCGATTTGGATGATAAGGAACCAGAAATTCTTTCAGATAGCCTGGGCCCAGATCATGTAGAGCTTTGAAAGTCAGCAAGCCGACTTTAAAGGTGATCTGCCACCGAATTGGCAGCCAGTGCAGTTCATGCAGCACCGGAGTAATATGACAGGATCTGCTTGAACCCATCAAAAGCCAGGCTGCAGCGTTCTGCACTAGCTGCAGGTGATGGATTTCAACACCAAAAAGCCCTAGGTAAAGGGAGTTGCAATAATCCAAGCATGAGGACATGAAGGCATGAACTAATGTTGGCAGGTTGGCAGATGGAACAAGATGCCGGATCCTGGCGATGTTCCTAAGGTGGAAAAAGGAGGTCTTAATGACAGCCGACACCTGTGATTGCAGTGCCAGCCCATCGTCAAGAACCACCCCCAGGTTCCACCGCTGTTCAGAGGTCAGGAGAGAAATGCCTCCACGAAAGATTCCGGAAGGCGCATTAACACCCGACCCCCCTATCCGACGACCCGGGTCCACTACCAGAACCTCAGTCTTATCCAAATTCAACCTCAGCCAGCTAGAATTCATCCACTCCTGGGTTTTGGTAAGACAGCTATTAAAGACCCAGAGAGCTCCAATCTGGTCAGGGGCAAAAGAAAGATAGAGCTGGGTATCATCTGCGTAACTGTGAAACCTCAGCCCATACTTCCTTACAATGTCTCCGATGGGTAGCATATACACTGCAAATAACATGGGTAACAATACTGAACCCTGGGGCACCCCACAAAACAAAGCAGTTGAATCTGAGGAAAAAACCCAGGACACAACTCTTTGTGATCTTCCAGTGAGGAATGATGAGAACCATTTTAAGACTGTTCCAGATATTCCACAAAACAGCCTCAGGCGTTCTATCAACACCATGTGATCTACGGTGTCAAAGGCTGAAGAAAGGTCGAGGAGAACCAAAATGGAACGACTCTTCCAATCTCTAGCCATCAAGAGATCATTGAGCGCCCGAATCAGCGCTATCTCGGTACTATGTCTTTTACGAAAACTGGACTGGAGGGGTTCATAGACATCATGGATGGTCAAATGGCCTTCCAGTTGTGCAGCCATTACTTTCTCTATCACCTTCCCAACAAAGGGAAGGTTAGAGATAAGTCTGTAGTTTTCCAGACAGCCAGGGTCCGCGGTAGCTTTCTTCAAGAGGGGTGTTACCACCGCCTCTTTCAGGGAGCTAGGAGACTCACCCGATTCAAGGGAGCACCTGACTATCTGAAAAAGGATTGGACCAATGATTTCAATGCAACCCAAAATTAGGGAGGTTGGTCCAGGATCCAAACTACAGCACGTAGGGTACATATGCTGGATGATCCTCATGACATCAATGAACTCCAGCTTACTGAAGGAGCTCCAAGAAAGCTGAGGCACCGCAATCTCACCCCCATTCACGGCAACCCCATAGAGTGTGATGGCAACAACTCAGCCCTAATGTCAGCCATCTTACTTACAAAGAACCGAGCAAGTTCATCGCACTCCAGTTGTGAAAAAACTTTCCGAACTTGAAGACAGACTAGGTTGCACAGTCTGTCCACAGTTCAAAACAGTTGAGCTGGTCTATTCTGAGCAACCGCAATCTCCCTGGAAAGGAACTCTGCCTTCTTATGGGTGATTGCGGATTGATAGACCTGATAATGATCCATCAATCTAAGGTGGTCGGCATCAAGGGTGGATCTTTGCCAGCAGTGCTCTGATCTTTGCCCCTGTCTCCACATCGCCTCCACGTCCCATCAAACCAAGGAGACTTGGGGTGGAGGGAGAGGGGGCGAACACAAACTGGAGCAATGAGATCCAGAGCCCCAGCAATGGCCATATTATAAGCTGACATGAGGGTCTCTGGGTCACTGCTAGCCAACGTGGGAGACGAGAGGTCAAGTACCACCACAAGGCCTTGGGGATCTATATCCCGCAAAGGGCAGTACCTAACCAACTCTGTAGGGGTAGGCCTTCTAGAGGAGGGACAAAAACTAAACCCCACGGTGTAACGATGTGACCAACCGACGGGTTCCACCACCACATCGGATGACTCGACCCCTAGAAGGAAGATTAAGTCCAAAGAGTGTCCACATTTATGTGTAGCAGAGAAAACCACCTGTGTAAGGCCCAGCGTTGTCATCAACTGGAGGAAGTGTTGACCAAATTGCGAGAGTTCGTCGTCAATCCAGGCATTGAAATCGCCCAGAACCATCAATCTAGGTGATTCAAATGCCATATCGACGACGAAGTCTGGCACTTCCTGAAGGACTCGCTTCTCATCACCGGGTGGATGGTAAATGAAGATGATTCAAATGCCTACACCTGCTACAACTATACACTCAAAAGACAACCCTCCCCACTAGTACCTCCGTGAGGCCAAGTTCAGTCTTAAAACAGACTGCCACTCCTCCCCCCATGATCCAATCTTGGGTGGTGTAACACCGAGTACCCGGCTGGAGTCATAGCCTCCAAAATGGGGCCAGAGTTATCATCCAGTCAGGTCTCAGTAATGCAAGCCAGGTCCACCACACCAACAAGATCAGCAATAATTGCAGTCTTGTTTTTAATGGACCTGGCATTGGACAACACCGCCGGAGTTGCATGAATCTCATGGGCTGCACAGGCCATCTGCCCACCACAACCGGTAGTGCCCTTGGGTATGGGCACCAGACATGGAAAACCACAATCAGGATTCCATTTCGCCCCAGGGCACCTTCTGGTATTAACCACCCCAACATGATGACTCCGCTCAAACATCCTCCCCTGTTCATGACCCCACACCCCTCTCTCCCTCCTATGCACAATACCCAGTGCTCTACAACATTGGTAAATCTCAAACTGAAGAGGGGAAAAATAAAAAGGGCAAAGGGCATGAAGAGAGGAGGATGAGTAGTCACCGCTGTGGGGGCAAAAGGCCAACACATGCTGCAAACTCGACTACACAATACAATAAACAATACCAAAACTAAACTAAAAACAATAATATCCCACAAAAAAAACTCATCTAATACTAAATCACCTACGAAATAAATAAACAACGCTTATATCCCAAAATTTAAACTATAAAGCACAATCATAAATTAATAAACTAAAAACAAACTCAAAATAACCCCCAAAAACCCACCCTAACACATTAAAAACTCTAATTAAAATATATATTACCCTACCTCACATATACTGAAGCTAACACTCCTGCACTTAAATTTTTATATGAGCACTACTTTCCTTCCTCACAAAATGTCATTTATAACAATTTCTCCCCCCAATCCTCTCATAGCCCAGGAGATGAGGGGAATTAGGCACTCTCACTACCCCAAAGGTCTAATCCACAGAAAGAGGTCAACAATTATTTCAACCTCCACTTATAACTAATAAAATAATGTTCTACTGAAATAAAGTAAAAGAAAATGAAAGAGACTCCGGCACTTTTACTGCCTGAAAGAGTCCCAGTCCACAGAACAAGTTCTGGAAATATTCTGATCTCAACTTAGTTTTACCAACCCCAGGTTCTCTCACAATCAGGAGGGTAGGAAATTAAGGCACTCTCACTGTCTAAATTAGAAATCAGATCCACAAAAGATACAATACCAAAAATAAATCACAGAAAAATGTGGACACCCAGTCCTCTCACCACCAGGAATCCATAAAATAGTTAACCACAGAGGGGATGTAATCTGTTTTCAATATCATCATTCATGAAAGTGCAGTCGATGTATGATCCAGTACAGGGGAGAGTAAAATATATCCAAGTGAACAAACTTAAAACCAGGCCAGGTGTAGAATGAAAGAAGGCGGGAAGCCCTCCCCACCACCACAAATTGGCCCTGATCTTCCGAGACCAGCAGCTACAGAGGCCTCAAACTAGGCCGTCGGGACCAGTATCGAGGTCTCTTAGGAATGGTTACCAATAATGGCTCCAGCTCCCTGGAGCAAAAATCTAACCAGTTCCTGCTCAGTCCCTAGGATCAAGTAGAACCCTGGAGGAGGTGGAAATTCAAGGGGCTTCCTCAACCAACACAGCCCACTGGAGGATGCAGTGCTTGCCCTCAAAATTGCTGCCTAATGACAAATCTTCCAATATATCAATCCATTCAAAGCACTCCACAAAACGGTGCTGGTATCAATTGTCAGTCGTCAATGGTGACAGTCCAGAATAGATCCAAAATTTCCAAGGGTAATTCCAAAACTTTGGAGACAAGGCAAACCTAGTCAAAAGTGAGCACTTCGGATCCTCAGCGTTATCTCATCAAACAACTCCTAGCCACAACAAGCAGCCTGAGGGCTCTAAATTCCCAGTCACACAATTGCAGTGACACCATACGGCAATCAATATTAAGCCCCAATGACTCCAAAGATCATCCCCAAATCTCCTCACTCTTTGGAGAAAAGCCATGTAACAGAAGATGCTAGCCTGCTCCACGACTCGACAGCACGGCACGGCGCAGCTTCCTCCACAGCACAGCACTAATTCTCCCCACAACACGGTTATTAAATAAACACGGTTAGAAATCTAACAAAATGAATAAAAGTAACTTAAATAAAATAACTTAGAAATAAAAATGAACTGAAATTGTAAAAGCGTAGAAACAGGAACCGCAACTGACTAGCAACCGGCTACACACCCAGCTTGGTATCATACTTGCAACGTCATCCCAGTGGCTTCTACTGTACTCAAAACAAAAATAAGCATAAGAACATTATAAAACTATATATATATATATTTATATATATATATATATATATATATATATGGAATACATGATGGGCAGAAGTGTGATATGGAAAATATTTTCACTCCTACAGAGTGAGCTCTGGATACTCACGAGTGCTGAAGGCATGAGTGACAGTATCCAGAGCTCACTCTGCAGGAATGAAGATATTTTCCATAACACACAAAGTATTGTTATGATTGTTTGTGTTCTGTTGCTGTTTCTGTGTTTGCTGTTTCTGTGTGTGACAATTTCTGAATGGGCTGGCAGTGTTACAAACTCTGTGGGAAAAGCTGAGTGTGTTTTGCAATGCTAAGTAAGTTATCTTCAGGCAGCAGTGAGAAAGAAACTGTTTTGTGAAGTTGTGTGCTTTAGAATTTTGGCTGCAGTCAGCTAAGAGTATCATAGTAATGAGCTGGGAGTGAGAGAGTGTGGGAAGCAGGTGAGGATGTTTTGCCATGGTAATTAAGTTAGTTGCAGGCAACAGTGAGTCATCTCACTCTGAGCCATGAGATAAATGCCAGTTCTTACATTTATCACACTCAGAGCCATGAGATAAATGTCAGCCCTTAAATTTATCTCACTCTGGTGAAGATACATGTTTTTATCACACTCAATTATCCTTCACCTCATTGTATATATATATATATATATATATATATATTATGGTAGCACGGTAGTGCTACCATATTTAGGGTTGAGTATCACATTTAAGGTTAAATGGTGAAATTTTGTACCTTAATAACTTTGCCACTATTCAATAGATCTGCCTGAAATTTGGCAGTCACAGGGCATAACCATTGATCTTGGGATCTGCCAATCTTTGTTCCGGTAGGATATATGACTGTGGAGTTATTAAGCAATATTCCGGGTGCATTTATGTTTTTTTGCGCATTCTTTGCTCATGCCTACAGGTCACACGATTTACACGACCACTCCAAAAACTTCCGGAAACATGCACCCGGGCACCCCGATGTGCCTTTTGAAGATTTCATGAAAAAATATTGAACGGTTCAAAAGTTATTAAAAAACAAGTTTCCCATTATAGTCAATGGGAAAAGTTAACAAAAAGTTTGACAGTGTTGCAAATGCACTTTTTAGTGTCCCAAATGACCCTAATAGTGGCTCAAATCTGCCATTTTGTTTTCAGTTACTGATCACAGAAATGCTTGCCATTTAAAATTGGGACCATCTTGTGTTTACCTAGTCGAGCCCTGAGGACGCTAGCCATGTCTTTATTTTGGGATTAAACACCCCAGAAATATCTTTTTCAAGTTTCTGGGAAAAGTAGTGTCACACTTGTGACACTGTCACAAATTTTTGTGAAAGGCGTTGCCAATCATGACACTACTTTTCAACACTATGGCCAAAATGACAGGAACTGTTTGCCACCCTGCTGCCAAATAACAGTTTGGTCTTTTGGGCTGAAATTTGGAGGGAAGAAAGCCAACATCCCACAGATATGCCTTTTGGTGGTTTGGTGCAAAAATATTACAGGGTGGCAAATGTACGGCACTCTGAAGTTCACATTTTTTCCCATAGGATAACATTATGACGTCCGCCGCACCTTTTGGGGCCCGTATCTTGGAAAAAGTGCGAGATACGGACTTTTCGTTGGAAAACTGCTCAGCCCCCCAAATGGGTACTAAGTACAAAACTAGCCAGGAAAGTCATAATCCATGCAAAATTGTAATTGTTTTTCTATGTTGCACGGTTCCTAAGATATAAGTAATTTACTATTCCAACTCCACATTTTCTGCTGTGAGTCCCATTATTATGCATGCATTCTTTGTACTTACTGTGTTTCTCTATTCAGCTGCTGGGGAAAACCCAGGTGTGCACTTACATTACTGTTACCCTTACCATTTCTGCTTGCAGTTCCGTACCCGTTTGCACTACCGTTCCTGTGTACGCCACCGTGTGCATTACCCTTTGCGTTTTCATTTGCACTTGTGTTTGTGTTACTGTTACCATTTATGTCTACAGTACTGTTTCTGTTTGTGTTTCGCTTTGCGTCACCGTGCGCATTACCATTTGCATTTGCGGCTTCCCTTCCATTTGCATTTGCATTTGACTTTCATTTTGCACCATCGTTGTTGTCACCGTTACATTTGCATTTCCAATAGTGTTCCTGTGCCTGTGCATGTTATATTTTGCAGTTTACATACGCGCTTGCATTTGTATTTGCGTTTCTGTTTCCTTTGGCGTTATAGTTGCTGTTACCGTTACCATTTGCATTTCCAATTGCTGTACCGTGACTGTGTGCATTACAGTTTACGTTTATGTATGTGCTTGCATTTGAGTTTGCATTTCTGTTTCCTTTGGTGTTATTGTTGCTGTTACCATTACCATTAGCGTTTACAATTGAGGCAGCGTTAGTATGCACGTTACGGTTTGTTTTTCCATATGCGCTCGCGTTTGTCTTTCCATTTCTGTTTCCTTTAGCATTATTTTTTGCTGTTACTGTTACCATTTGTGTTTGAAATTGCGGTACTGTGATCGTGCACGTTAAGCTTTGCATTTCCATACACACTTGCATTTGCCTTTCCGTTTCAGTTCCCTTTGGCATTATTGTTGCTGTAACAGTTAACATTTTCATTTACAATAGCGGTACCATGACCGTGCGCATTACCACTTACATTTCTGTATGCGCTTGTGTCTACGTTTGTGTCACTGTTCGTTTTGGTCTCACATTGCGCTTGTGTTTCTATTAACATTTGTGTTACCATTTCCGTTTGCATCACCATGTGCATAACCGTTAGTGCTTGTGTTTGCATTGCAGTTACCATTACTATGTCACAAGACGTCACGTGGTGGGAGCACGGGGCCCCACTATTTATAGACCTCATTCTCAAAAAGAATGGAAATTCAATGCAAAAACCTCTTTTTAATGCATTAGTTAGGGTTGCTCCACAGTGACAAAAGTGAGGAAATTCGGTATTAGGGTTGAAAGCCCCCATTGCACCCCTCCAGCCCCCACAACTGTCATCAGGGTGTGCGTTTGGTTTGTCGGTCCTAACTCTCACCCCATTCTCCTATACCTCAACTTGTTTACACATGTGTTGGGGTGAGAGTTAGGACCGATGACCTAATGCACCCGATCCTGGTTGGGGTGGGCTGGGGGGGCAAGTGGGGCTTTCAACCCTAACACTAATTTCCTTGCTTTTGTCAATGTGGAACAACCCTAACTGATGCATTAAATAGAGTTTTTGCCATGAATATATATATATATATATATATATATATATATATATATAAAATAGGGGTGCAGTCATGCCCCTATAATTAGTAGTTAGGGTTAAGTAAGCAGTTAAGTTAAACCCCAGACTTTGCATGTTAATAACTTTGCAATCATTCAATAGATTTGCATGACATTTGGAATGTGTGGTCTCAGATGGTAGATCTCTTGATATGCCAAGTTGCATTTTGATCAGATTTGCAGTTTTCATGCAGCAAAGCTCCAAAAATGCATTTTATGCCTTTTTTTGCCCATTTTTGCTGATTTTTGCCCATCACACTGCAGCCACACCATTTAGAATTCTGGGTTGCAATTTTTAGGGTACAAAAGAGGTTTCACCAGAGAACAATCCAGCATTGGTTTGGTGAAAAAATATTAATCCATTCCAAAGTTATTTAATATTGAATGTTCAGGTTCTGAGCATGCTCAATTCAGTCTTTGGAAAATATGTATGTTTTGCGAAAAAGGATTTGCCTCGCGATCAAGGATTTTGTCACTTCTCAAAAAGGGATTTATAAAATCCCCATTCATGAGGAAAAATTCCCCTTTTGTAAGCCGCCATCTTGTTTTAATTTTTCCCACAAATAAAACATTATAACTTGTCCCACAGATGTGTTGTTAGGTGATTGAAGTATTGGTTTTGTTTAGAGCAACACGCAGTAGAAACCCAGAGCTTTGGTTTACTTTGGTTTTGTGGAAAAATGGCTGTTCTTAATTTTTAAAATCCTTGGTCATCATTCACTTCCAATCCTTGTTCGTAAAGTGACAAAATCCTTGTTCGCAAGCCAATACTTGTTCGTGAGTTGTCAAAATGTTTGATCACGATTTCCAGACCAGATAGCTCTATCTTATGAATAAGAATTGGCTCACGAAGAGGGATTTTTTCACCTCACAAAAGGGGATTGGCTTGCAAAAGGGGACTTTGACAGCTCAGAAAAGGGTTTTTTTTTTAATCCCCTTTTGTGAGCTGACAAAATCCCCTTTCGCTAGCTGTCAAAATCCCTTTTTGTGAGCCAATCCTTGTTTGCGAGCTGTTAAAATCTTTGATCGCTATTTCCAGTCCAGATGGACCTATCTCATGAACAAGGATTGGCTCACAAACAGGGATTTTGTCACCTCACAAAAGGGGATTGGCTCATGAAAGAGGATTTTGACAGCTTGCGAAAGGGGATTATTTTTTTAAATCCTCCTTCACCAGCTGTCAAAACCCCTTTCAAGAGCTGTCAAAATCCTCATTTGTCAGCCAATCTCCTCTCATAAGGTGTCAAAATCCTCATTCATGAGATGAAGACCAGAAGGCCAGATAGTGCCATCTGGTCCTCATCCCACCTCACAAACGAGGATCGGGTCATGAATGGGGATCCACAATGGTGGATTTCCCCAATCAAAAAAACTGCTCCAGCACTTATTCTTTATAATTGCTGACACTATGTGCCCAATCCCTGTGTTGGCATATATCTTCTCCCCCCCAATATGACACACTGGGTGCTCAACCCAGTGTGACAAATACATATATATTTTTTTATTAAATTGAAATGTTTCTGACACCAGGATGACAGATGATACTTCCCCCAAAGCCCATAGTCTTGAATTGCCAATACAAGGTGCCCAATCCCCATTTCAGCATGTATCACACATTCTCATACTAATACTGGACACTGGGAGCCCACCCCAGTGTGCCTAAATATGTAATATTGTAAAATAGCTGTTAATAAAGAAAACCATCCCCGACCTCTTTTATTTATTTTTTAAACCTGCAAAAAGGAAAACAGTCCCTCATTGTCTCCCCAGTCCCCCCTCCACAATCCCCACCTTCCCATTGAGCACCCACCTCCCCTTACCCCATACATACCTCCAGAGGTCCGGAGCAGCAATCTTCTCTGGACTGGGACACATCTGCAATCTTCAAAGCTGAACTGCAAACTGAGGAATCAAAGGTAAATGTTGCATAATAACAGTAAATGGGGGGTTCAACTTAAGTTGATATCTCAGCCATTATTAGGAATTTTGGTCCCACATTTTCAACATGGGTTCCTTGGGACCCCACCTCACGAACACTGACACTGTCATTTCGTTACTCAGTCCCGAAAGGTGATTTTGCAGTTGCTGCATTGAATCACCTTTTGGGACTGATTAACAAAACAACAGTGCCACTGTTCATGAGGTGGGGTCTCGAAAAGCCCATGTTGCAAATTTGGTGAACAAATTCAAAAAAATGACTGCATTATGAATGTGCATTGCACGGTTTCTACGCGCTCTGGTAACTTCGCCAATTTTCAATATTCTCACTCCAGATTTTCAACATTGCCATTTTTTCACATTGCCTCATGATCAGTACAGTTGTCATTTTTCACATTCTGCCTGAAACGTGCTTTTGCACCTGTGGCACAGATTGGCATGGTCACTGCACAAAATCAGCTTTTGGGATGGATCAACAAAATCAAAGTGTCACTGTAAATGAGGGGAGGTCCCAAAAAGCCAATGTTGAAAATTAATTGAAAAAATGTTAACAAATGACTGCATTATGAGTGTGCATTGCTTAGTTTCTACACACACTTGTAATTTTGCCAGTTTTTCATGTTTTTACTCCAGATTTTCAACATTACCATATTGTCACACCACCTCATGAATAGTACAGCTGTAATTTTTAAAATACTGCCAAAATGGTTTTCCACACCTGTGGAACAAAATGGCATTACAGCTGTGCAAAATTATATTTTGACAGGGATTTGAAAGTTTTCTGTACTGGGTACATATGGTGAGGTGATAAGAAGGTTATGTTGCACATTTGAGGTGAAAATTATTTGAGATGGTACAGTTATGACTATTTGTTGCAATTTTGCTATGCCTGCTCATAACTTAATGTGTGCAAGCACAGGAGCCAGAGATCCATGTGTTTCCACAGCTACATACATACATACATACATACAAAAATGGGCAACTTGAAGGGACCATGGGGCCCAGAGGGCCTGCGCTCCCACTGACACATACCAGTTAGCATTTACATTGCACTTGCTCTAAAAGTAAGGAAATTCATTGCAAAAATACATTGTTAATGAATCAGATAGGGTTGAAGTGACAAAAGTAGGGAAATGAGGCATTAGGGTTGACACTCTAACACCCTACCACCATACCACCCCACCCCACCCCACCATCACCCACCACAGACCAACACATGATAGGGTGTGCCTTGGAGTCATCAGCCTAACTTTCACACCATTTACCTATACTGTATCATGTAATCTTTGTTACACATGGAATGGGGTGAGAGTTAAGGCCAATGGCCCCCAAGACACACCCCTTTACCTGTTGGTTTGTGGTGGGTGGGGTGAGGAGGTATGGTGAGGGTGTAAGGGTGTCAACCCTAATGTCTCATTTCCCTACTTTTGTCACTCAAGCCTAACTGATGCATTAATGAAGTTCTTTGCAATGAATATATATATGTGTGTGTATATATATATATATATATATATATATATATATATATATATTATGGTAGCACGGTAGTGCTACCAGTATTAAGTTAAGGAGCCATTTCTATGATTTCTATGTTAAACCCCAAAACTTTGCACCTTAATAACTTTGCAACTGTTTAATGGATTTGCCTGAAATTTGGAATACGTGATCAAGAACCATAGGCCTTGGGATCTGCCAAGTTTTGTACTGGTCGGATATACAGCTACGGAGTTATTAAGCGTGATCTGTGCGCGCGTTTACGCTTTTCTGGAATTCTATGGTCGCGCCTACAGGTCGTACGGTTTGTGCGACTGGCCTGAAATCTTCAGGGAACTTGTGGCCAGGGTCCCTGATGTGCCTTTTGAAGATTTGGTGAAAAAATATTAAACGGTTCAAAAGTTATTTAAAAACAGTTTCCCATTATAAGTCAATGAGAAAAGTTAACAAAAGTTCGACAGTGTCCAAATGCATTTTACTTTACAAATGGGCCTGTTACTTTCATAAAATCTGCCATTTTGTTTTCAGTTGGTGATCATAAAATGGTTGGCATTTAAATTTGAGACCGTCTAGCAACCTAATTCTTTTTATTCACCTAGTCGGGCCCTGAGGATGCTTGCCATGTCTTTATTTTGTGGTAAAACACCCCAGAAATATGTTTTTCAAATTTCTGGAAAAAGTACTTGCATAAATGTGCTTTCGTGCTCACGTGAAAGTTGAACTTTTATGAAAAGCTTTCAGAATTGCCACAGTAATTTTCTAGTCTGTGGGAAAAAGACAGCAATTCTTTGGCACTGCACTGCAAAATAACCGTTGGGAGTTTTGGGCTGAAATTTGGAGGGAACGCAGCTGACATCTCACAGATAAGCCTTTCAGTGTTGTATTGAAGAAATATTACATGGCAGCAAAGTTACGGCACTCCAAACTTGACAGTTTTTCCCATAGGATAACATTACCCGCCCGAAGCATTGCAGGAATCCTTTGGCACCCTGCTGCAAAATAATGGTTTGGTCTTTTTTCCTGAAATTTGGAGGGAAGACAGCCAACAGCCCACAGATGTGCCTTTCAGTGGTTTGGTGAAAAAATATTACAGGGAGGCAAAGTTATGGTGCTCCGAACTTTTATTTTTTTCTCCATAGGATAACATTATGGCGTTTGCCGCGCCTTTCAGGGTCCGTATCTCGGAAACGGTGCGAGATACGAACTTTTCGTTGGAAAATTTCTTAGCCCCATAATGGGGCTAAGGTTCAAATTAGCCAGGACAGTTGTAAATAATATGACTTTTAAATTTCTTTTCTACGTCGTATGGTTACTGAGATATAATGTATTTAGTATTCCAAGATCTCATTTTCTGCGCCGATACTCGTTATTATGCATACATTATTTGTACTCAATGTCTTTCTCTATGCAAGTTTTGGGGAAAACCAGCCTGTGCGCTTACATTACTGTCAGTGTTGCCCTTTCCGCTTGTGGTTACGTACGGTTTCACTTAACGTTGACGTCTGCGCCACCATGTGCGTTATCCTTTGCGTTTTCATTTGCGCTTGCGTTTCTGTTATTTTTTGCCATTTCTGTCTACAGTACTGTTTATCTTTCTGTTTCACTTTACGTCACCATGCCCATTGACATTTCTGTTTGCAGGCACCATGTTACTATGTGACAACACATCATATGGCGAACCGTTCCGTCTGCCACCATGTCGTTACCTTTTCTGTTCTCATTCGGCGCTTGTGTTACCATATGCGCCCACTGTTAGCATTTCTGTTTGCGCTGCTGTCCCTGTTAGTATGCCAGAAGACATTATGTGAGGGAGCGCGGGGCCCTTTGGGCCCCTGCAGGCTCCCCGCCGCTGCATTACATTATTATTTCGTTATCATTCTCAAAAGAAGGAAATTAGAGGCAAAACTCCATTTAATGCATTAGTTAGAGTTGTTCCACAGCGACAAAGTGAGGAAATTCACTGTTAGGGTTGAAACCCCTGGACCCCCGCCCACCCAACCGGCATTGGGGTGTGCATTGGGATCGTGGGTCCTAACTCTCACCCTATTCTATTGTACTTCTGCTGCTTTACACATGTCATGGGGTGAGAGTTAGGGCTGATCATCCCAATGCACACCCCAATGTCACCACATGCGTCATCCTTTGCGTTTTCATTTTCATTTGCATTTCTGTTACTTTTTCGTCATTTGTGTGTACTGTACTGTTTTGCTTTCTGTTTCACTTTGTGTCACCATGCCCATTGACATTTCAATTTACAGGCACCACGTTACTATGTGACAAGACATCACGTGGCACACCATTCCCGTCTACGCCACTGTGTGCATTACCCTTTCTGTTCTCATTCGCGCTTAGTTACTATGTGACAAGACATCACGTGGCAAACCATTCCCATCTACGCCACTGTGTGCATTACCCTTTCTGTTCTCATTCACGCTTGTGTTACCATGTGTGCCACTGTTATCATTTCTGTTTGCATTGCTGCTCCTGTTACTATGCCACAATACATCATGTGGTGGGAGCGAGTTACATTCACTATTTTTCAATATCATTCTCAAAAAGAAGGGAAATTAGAGGCAAAAAACTCCATTTAATGCATTTGTTAGGGTTGTTCCAGAGTGAAAAAAGTGAGGAAATTCGCTGATAGGGTTGAAAACCGTAACTCCGAGTTCACCCCCCAGCACCACACACACACAGACACACACAGGGGTGTGCTGAGGCACAAGGTGTGGCTGTCTGGCACGTGTCTCTATAGGGTGATTGACCATTAACACAATTCTTGGGAATGACTTATCGCTATAATAATGAAACATGTTTTTAAACAGTTGTAAACCTTGTTCAGTATATCGTCAACCTCTTCATGTATGGTATTAAAAAATTAACATAAGGTTGTTAGGATGTTTACAGCCAATGAGAAACGTCATTTTGTCAGACTCTGAAGTACACATAGTAGTGACTGAATGGTACATGTATAGTCACAGCTGTGACCTGTTGGGTGCTGATGTGCACTTCATGGTATAGTAATAATGACTGCATAGGCACACGAAAAGTAAGTACATTGCTGAGTTTTTGACACTGTTAGGAATTCTGTCAAATGTGACATGCAATGTCCCACATCGTTGCATATGTTGTGATACTGACTGTATGTCATAGGTACCAAACAAATTGATGGAGGTATAGTTGTAGCAGTATTAGTAAACATTGATTTGTATGCTTAATAGAGTCAAACACTTATTTTTATGTCATAATGGTATTTAAAATGAGTCGACACAGGTGGTTATGGTTTAAAAATTTATTGCCAATTTGTCAAATGGAGAAAGGTCAATCAAGGTGAAATTTAGTTAACAGAAGCAGTCTCATATACAATCTTTGTATGTTTATAATCATTACTTGTCAAATATGTAAATATGTACAGAATAGAATAATAATAACTGCATAATATGGATTGGAGTAAGTGTGTGATATATAGAACTAATCAGGTGTTGTGTGTTTTGATTATGTTTCAGTACTCACTTCTGTTTATATGAG
The DNA here is from genome assembly GCA_016271365.2 of Neoceratodus forsteri. Taxonomy (NCBI): domain Eukaryota; kingdom Metazoa; phylum Chordata; order Ceratodontiformes; family Ceratodontidae; genus Neoceratodus; species Neoceratodus forsteri. The sequence goes on along the minus strand of CM057450.1, from coordinate 254,654,806 downwards.
AATAGTTTCTGACATTCAACCTGGAATTCTAATAGTCAGGCTGAAGCTGTAGGAGCTTCATTATATTTTACTGTGAGATGTGAATGGAGTTTGTAAAAATGTTACTTTTAGAAAATGGTTGTATGTTGTAATTATGTGTAGTGCATTACTCTGTGTGTTATGTTAATAAGGAATGTCAGTCGGTTGTGAAAGTGTGATTTACGAACATGATAGACCAAGTGTTTTATTGTGGTGTGTGACTGCTAATGGATGTTTGTTCTGGGGTGGCGAAAAACCATATGCTGACAGTCAAAGTAGTACAATTTACACAAATGTAAGTTTTACTGACATTTGATTGATATTATTGAATAATATGTCATGACCAAAGGTGCAAATGGAAAATTCCCACGACCCTCAATTGAGGCGATCATAAATATTGTCGGGAACAGGTATGCAGTTTGTTTGTGATCAGCAACAATGCCTGAGTTACAATTGTCAATATTTTTATATACGATAAGAATTACTTATGTGACAGAAAAAAAAAATATTATGTTTTACATGAACAAATGACATTTATCAATTCTTACATTAAGCTATGTAAATTCCTTAACTCAAGTAAATACTAAAACTGTCATGGAATGCATTTTTAAATAAACTTATAGTTGGTTAAATGTTACTATACTGCTTGAATAATATCTAAAACATTCACTTGTACTGTAATGCTACACTGCTATTTTTTAACCAGGTATCAAACTAGTTATTAACAATGATACTTGAAAACAAATGTTTCTATTATGTACGAGTAATTTTAAACACTTAGGAAGTCACTAGAACAAGATTCAACAATTGGTTATTATTTACAGTTGTGTAACTCAGCTTGCATTATCAATAAAAGGTAGTTGTTTTACATTTTGTACAATACTAGTACTAAAGTGAAGCGTGATAGTTCTACACTGTTGCATGGTGATCGAATGATGTTCTCTATATGTCAAGGAGTCATATAGACAAATTGAAGTGTTGATAGACAACTTGTGACAGAAATAGAATATTTGCTGAATATTATAAAGATAGACTCAGTTATCTCGATAATAACTGAAAGTTCTCTTTGTTTGCAAAAACTAAAACATAAAGTCATATCAATTTGTTGTTATATGTGAAGTGATACATGGATACCAAAGATGTACAGAGGAGAGAGTAGTAAGTCCTCAGTTTTAGATGTACAATCTTTGATAGACATGTAATTATAGTTCTCTAGTGACTGTGAATATTGTTGGTGCGGTGGAAGCCCACTACAACAATTTTCATGTAGTCCTGATCTACCTGAATCTAACATGTCACAGTGTATGTAATGTCTGTATTAGGAATTCCATTTGTTGAGAAATTATTGTTTATTTACAGTTGTACATTATACAACATTGTAATGAGTCATAGAATGTTTTTTGGACAAAGTAGTCATTTTAAAATGCTACATGTTTTGTCTATTCTTCTGAAATATGAAGGTTGTCATAATTCTTCAATATTAAGAATATGCATTTTCCAAGTAGCATGTGAGTCTCTGTTTAAAAGTCGTTGTAAAGTAATCACCTCTAACCATCCAGTTGTGCCTTAGTAGTGAAGTGTAATGCCCAGAATGCATGGTTGACCGCGATAGATTATACTGTGGGTGTTAAACGGTGATTGGTTGGCTATTCTACTAGCTGTGTAATCATGATAAGTATCAACTCTGGAGCCGTTGGGGTCAAATCTGCGCAACATAATCAACTGATATGAGATGAACTCCTTAGGCACATGGACGAGGTACATCTGCCTCCGCACCTTCCACAGGCATGACTGCATTCAGCATTAGTGAATAGCTGTCCGAAATTTGACACTTTTGGCTTCAAGGAACAAGAGAGTTATCCACAGCATGCCTGTGTGGTTTCCGCTGTGGTGCCACATGAAACACATACATATTTTAACAACATATGTTACTGTGAAGTACTGCCGCACTTGGGTGCGTCTTCATCAGGTTGTTTATAACGACAATATCCATAAACTCAGTACTGTCTTGCTGTATGTCTGCAGCAAATGTACTACATCAGCATATGTAGATAACACCTGTAGTAGTGGTGTTAGTGACTATACATTGTTAGAGTGGTCAGAAGTCATCTTGATAATCTGCTTCAAATGAACGATAGGGGATTGTCTTGTGAAGCAGATATTGCCTGCAAACTGCGGCATGTGTGAAAAGCTTGCATAGCTGAGTTAGCATAGCAGTTTACTCTACTGTATTGTCAAAAGTGGTACAACGTACCAACTGATTTCCTGATGAATTGCTGGTTGGCAGATGTTTACTTAAAATTGGCCTTTGCTGAACTCTTTTGTCAAATACTTTGTGAAACGCGCTGCTGTTTGTTGCTCCCTCTAGCTGTGACTGAATTGTGTGAGACAGACAGATATGTAGGCAGTGGTATTAAGACATTTTGTGGCTGATGTAGAGTACGTAACCTGTTGTACTCAAAAATACATCGCTGTCAGCTACGTATTTTCTGGGGCACTATACTAAAGATGTGCAATCAAGTACAATGCCTTACCATGAAAGTCCAAACAGTAACTCATGCCATCCTGAAAATGTCTGTACCTATAACCTACCGTTGACTGAATCAAAACCAATCCACAAGATTGTGAATGGAGACAGCATATAACAGCATAATAGGAACTGTTTCCTGTTTACGTGAATATCCTTAAAAACCTGGAATTTTATTCAGGTTCGATCTATGTGAACAGAGTGTTCCATGTTGTCAAAATGCACTACAAGTGTCTCAATATATGTCTTCCAGACATTATAGACAAAGTCAGTGATGTTCCCCATGGCACATTTACCATACCTTGTTCACCATCTGAATTACGTCGCAGCATGATAGCACATTCTTACAAACTGTAGAAACGAACTTCTAGGCCAGCTGTTCGTGCGAAGCAGCCGGCTTCAGTTCATAATCGTTCAGTCATCTTGCTACTAGCTTTCGATTAAAGAATAAGCATGCATCAACTGTATCAATTGCATGCAGAGTTAGAATCTCTTGGATTCTCTTTGTTGCATTGAGATTATTTAATTCAGTGCATTTCTTTAGTCATGGCATAAGACACACTATGTGTCTGCCAATGAAATATATATCATGAAGACATTACATACTGTTTCTATGCATACTTTTATGTACTATGATTTTTTCGGTGTTTAGTACAAACATGTTCTGGTGATACAGAAGGAACCTGTGCGAGCTTCATCTAAAGTGATTTTGCAATAGATCACCACTGGCGCATGTTCTCAGACAACAACTCAACATAGTGAAATAACTCCCATATGTTGCATAGCCTGCAATGCAACCGGGATATTCTTAGCTTGCTTGGCAGTCAGGTTGTAAATACATGCTCTTAAAGTGACTGGTGCAAGTTGTAAAGGTCTCCCAACACCAAGTACTTGCCACCAAATGGCACTCATCGTCAAAGTACCCTGGATCTACTGGCAGGCGTAGATGAATACAGGCAAGCATGACATTGGAGACCATACACAGATTTCGTCAACAATGAGTAACTGCATCTTTGTGAACATGGAGCAGACTGAGATGCAACCCGAATGACAGTTCTGATACTCTCCAGTTCTCCCATGTTAGGCTGGCAACATAAAGAGACGCGATTAATGTTACTCCACCAATGTGCGATGCCGCTAGTCCTGTTGGAGCAGTCACAGCAACAGACATTGAAGAGCCTGTCACCTCCAGGCGCTTACTACTGCAGTGATGGCTTCAATCAGGAAACTCTTTCGCAATACCAGCTGAACCACTAACAGACATTAGTACAGTAGTAGCATGTACTGGAGTGCAGTCATTGTTTTATGTTCATGTAGTATACCATGTTGGACGCTTCAACCACTTGAGGTGGGACTTTGTATACTGCAACTGATTTAGTCTTTCTCTTCGTCAACTGGGTTGACCATAGAGTGTGTGCCATGTTGCATGGCTGTCTCAATTCTGATATTAACACTTCTGGGGCATTTAAGGGCAGAGGTCACCTAGAACACCTTGTCCTTCTGGATCAAGGATCATCTTGTGAACTAACTGGAGTGTCTTCCTGAAGTTGCTTCTCTGCCTCCTCAAGCTGTTCTTTCTCAGCGTTTAGTCTTTGTATATGTGTCTGTGAAGTACTCAGTTTGGAAATTGTGTGAAGTGAGATTGAACTGGTCTTGAATGTGTAAGAGTCACCTTTAATTCAGACTCACTCCTCAAGGTCTAAATAGGAATAGGAGCAAAGTAGTAATGTGTGCTCTCTGATGACACTAGATGCAGTTTGCAGTGATCTATAAGCCATGAGCATTGCTACTCTTCTAGAACAGCCATCTAATCCATTGACCTTAGGTTAAATCTGTCATTTTGAGTCAGGTGCTGCACCTGTCTTGTAGTCATACCACTTAGCCACCTCAAACAGACACATATCATTCATGTCGTTTAATGTCTCGTGGGTAGTATGTGACTATCAGGTTATTCTTTAGATATATTTTGAAGAAAGGTGTGATTGACAGCGAGCTCCTCAATTCGACATGAAATCAGTACCGTTTCTGTTTTCTCTTTATAGTTTACACTGAGAAGCGTACAGCATCAGAACTTCCGTACAGATGTGTACCCAGTAACCGGTCACTGGCTTCGTAAGCTCCACATTCTCTGTGTGAAAGAGTCTTAAACCCAATGACCACAGCTGAGATATCAGACTTTTGCTTGGAAATGGCAATATCTTCCCAAAAGATCTTACAAGCTAGTCTGTTCATATTTGGTTATATGCAGTGACGTGCGAACCAGGGCCAGTGAGTTGTCAGCCACAAACTAAACATCTATGTTTGCTTGCCACATTAGGAGAAGAGTTGGGTTGTAGTCATTGATGTACACCTCTTTTTCATCCCTGGGTACTTTCGTATACCCTCTTGGTTGATTTTGCCTTCAAGTGGAATTAACAAATTGCTGAAAAGGTCATTCATGGCACCATTCCTGACAAAGCTCATCTAGGAAATCCAAAATGACATCGTGATGTACCAATTAGATTTGTTTCTTTACTGCTCGCTGGCAATATTTTGTAAAATATGTAGCTGGAACTTTTGTACCAACTTCCATAGTATAGGACTGTCATACTTGTCTGGAATGTGACAAGTGATATATTTTGATGAATGATAGCACTTCTGCTGCTTCATGTTCACCAATGCGTGGCGCATCATTGATCCACAATAACATATGGATATGAGGGCACCTGCGTGCTTGATATTCTCTCCTCAAAATTAGTGTTCTACAATACCCAGAGGAGAGTTGTCCTTTGACAAGATGAAAGTGAGAATGTCATAGGAACCGCCACTAGAAAATGTCTTGCGACAGACACAGGATCAAGTGAACACATTTTTCCGACAGTCATGGATGAGATACGACCAGACATCGAATTGCCCTACTTCAACAGTTCAATGAGTTCGTCCCAGAGCATACTCAGCACAACTAAGTGTGACAAACCAACTGGCTATGCCATGCTCTAAGTAACATTGTCATCACTTCCAGTGTCTGCGATACCAATATTCTTTGGTGCCACGTGAGACTTGAAGTATGGAAGACAGATTCAGCTTGCATTTTCATCTTTCTACTTTAATTTCTCTAGAAATTGAGCAGCTGTAATTCCATCTAGTGGACTTGTAGACAGATGGTATGTGCAATAGACACAGACAGAATGCTAAGTTCACTCTCCCAGAGGAGATGGAACAGGTACTGTATGTTACGTCTGAATTTGCCATCTTTGCTCAGGACACGGCTAGTGCGGTACTCAGCACCTTGTACCCGTACTTCTCTTTCATCTAGGCATCCGCCTGACCCTTTTGGAAATAGGTCTGGGAAGCAGCGTGCTTCTAGTGTTGCCTCTCAAATGCTGACAGGCTCACCTTCCACCTGCTTCATTTGATAGAGATCAATGTTGTCTCCTAATGGATCTCTGCCATCTAGTGGGTGAATTGTATGTACTGTTCATACGCATTATCCTTGTCTGTGTACTGACCTTCTCAATGATTGACTTACTTTTTCTAATAGATCATAGTTGCACAGAGAGAGACTGGCCATCTGATCTATGCTCAAGGAGTCTATATAGAAATTGTTCCTCTTTCCGATAAGCAGAGCAAGCTTTACCTTTGCACATTGACAACATCTTGCCAGATGACCTTGGCCTTTAGTAGGCACACCATTTACAAGAATGACCAAGCTATTTTATGTTGAGATTGCTTGAACATTTTCCTGTAGAGGAAGTGGTAGATACATGACAGAACCCTTTAGAGATCTAACAAGCTCTTTCTGTGGAATCTTCCGTGTCTTTGTGTTCAGATGTAGAATCGTTTGGAATGGTTTCATTGTCTGAATTAGAATACATTCAAACATATTCAATGTTGAAATCTCACTTGGTGTAACATCTGTTTCCATGTTGTTTAGCACTGACCTTGCTGGCAAAGTGTTGCACTTCAGTTTTGAAAAACAGTGTTTGCATAGCACAATGGTGTCTTGTGGATGAAAGTCAGATTCAGCAGCAAGAATGCTGAGACGGAACCACATGTCATTGTATGGTGACCAGGTTTCTGGGTTGACTGTGACAGTTTGTTTCATATACCACAAGCGGTTGCATGACACACATACAGAATCAAACTTCTGAGACTTTGCAACCTCAAACTTAGCAATTTCCTTCCGTTACTGTTTCAGAATGTCATTTTCAACACTGAAACAGATTTTTCTGTTGAAGTGTTACACTGGAATTTATTTGTTTCTAGTCCAGAAGGAATGTGTTGCAGTTTTTTTAGGAAAGTGATGGCACCCTGCATGTCACCTGACTGCAATAAGTCATTTAAACAAGTGTACTGACGTACAGCTCACTGTACTTCATATACTCCGTAGACAAAGTTTCGCATGCCTGTTTGATGCACTGCAAGCATCCGCTTGTTGTGAAAAAAACTATCACAAACACCAGTATCGAGACATGCAAGTGAGTGACCCATGAGTCCAGTATGTGGCCGGATTTCACAATGGTCAATTTCTGAAAATAGTTTATGTCTCTCTTTGCGATCTGTTATTATGAATAGGTTAACAAAGTGTTCTACTTTGAAAATGATGATTGCCTACGGTTGCAGGGTAGCATCACATGACCATGTCAGGCAGTGCAGTTTATTGAAGAATGTGGTTGGACCACAGTCATCATCACTATCCAATTGATTGTCATCAGAGATACTGAGGACATTTTTAGTTTGCGGACTCATCAATACTGAACGTCTGTTCTTTACGTAAAGTAATGATAAGACTCTTCCAGAAATATGCTTCTGAGTGCTGTGTGTACATCCACTGTCCTGTGAAGACATGGCAGAAGTTGTCAACAGTCAAACAAGGATACTGTTGAAACCTTTTTAATAAACATACAAGTTTTCTGAATTGTTCAGGCTTGACATCTTCACGTCACAATCGTTGTAGCTACAAACAGTGCTCTGTTGACAAAAGTCCGATACTTTCAGGCGTAAATTCATCAGAGAAGGTGACTCTTGCTCTTTTGTGGGTGTGCCATAGCACAGCAGCGATAAAGTCTTCGATCTTAGCTTTACTTGCTAGTGATCGGAAATACTTTCTCTTTCTGAGTTGTAAATCACTATTTTTTATTTTAGGTGTTGTTTTGGCGTCTGTTGATAGTTACACTCAAAATAGTTGTGTTCGTCTCAGATCGACTTAACATTTGTGATGCTATACATTTTTGCTTTTCTGTTAAGGATTTTTGTTTCTTTGTGCAGTGACTTGATGTAGGGGTCACTGTTGCAGTAAAGGTCTGTCGATGTTCATTTTTTTGTGCCTTTACTGTTTTGTTTGTTGCCCTTATACAACAGTGTAGTACTATTATACCGCTCTCTTTTTGAGACACATCTACGTCTGTATTTAGTTGGCATTTTGGGGTATTATGGTTGACAGTGACAGTAAGCAATCTTACAGAAGTATCAGGCACCTGTATGAGAGAGAAAAAAAAAGTTTTAGAATAGGCTTCAGTAAATTTCTTATAACACTGTGTATTAATAGAATAGTACGTTAAGAATGTTAACAATTTGGTAAAAACATAACTAAATGATAGTTGTTATGAATGTGCATTGCGCAGCTGCTACGTAATATCAGAAATTTGTTCATTCTCAATATTTTAGTGCACATTTAAAAGATTTTTTCTTCACATGTGTTCTTATGATTATGATAGGTGTGATTTTTTACCTGTGTACGAACATGTGTTTTCTACCATGTAGCATGTCATGGGATAGTCAGTATGATAATTTACTATATGGTAGAGCAAAAACTTGAGAGTGATAGTGTCATTTTCAAATCTGTAACAATTAGTATGTTTACAATTAGGGGGAGGACATGCCACTATTACTGTTGTGTGAGTGTGTGTACCACAGTTGGTAAGTATGCTTGCATGTTAGCGAAATTTCAATATCGTTGCTGCATTTTACCAACATTGTGTTTTTTGTACTCCTGTGTATCGCCATTGGAGCTGTAATTTTTCACAACATGGGAAAAAATGTTTTCCTGTACATGTACTGTGCAATGATGCAGTTCATTGACGAAATAACTGTGTGGGGCACAGTCACAAAATTACTGTGGCTGTGTTTGTGAACAGACAACTTAAACTGAATATGTTGAAAAATTTGTGTGAGAATTCTGAAATATTTCTGATTTACAAGCTTGCACAGTGCAGTTCACATGTACACTTGTAAGTTTGTGTTTTGTCATACTTTTCAGTTGAGAATTTACTATTTTGCTTTCAACCCACAACGTTGTGAATAGTACAGATTTCATTAGTCACATCTTAACAATAGTGTGCTTTTGCTTATGTGCTGCATTTTGGCTCAGTTGATGTGAGAAATGACTATATGGTAGAAATGTTTAAACATAATAGTGACACTGTTATGAGCAGAGGTCTTAAAATGGATATAGGACATTTGAGTGTGAAAATTACAACAAATTAGTGTTTTGCAAGTCTGCGTTGCACAGTTGTTATGCACGCTTGGAACATTGTAAATCTAAAATATCTGCACTGCACTGAGTTTGAAGCAGCTATGCAGCAGATTATGTGTTTAAAATTGAAAATTGAGCTATTTTTCCATAGAATCTGAAATTGTGTCAATATATAGACAGTCTTGGAAAATTACTTTCGTGAGCACGAAAGTTTCGAAAAAAATACTTTCGTGCATTCGAAAGTGTCGCAAATTTTACTTTCGTGCATTCGACAGTATGGTCAAAAGTACTGTCGAACTTCGACACTTTCGCAAATTTTACTTTCGTGCTATCAAAAGTGTCGCAAATGTACTTTCGTGCATTCGACAGTAAAGTTAATCTAACACTTGGGAATGGCTTAAACATTCATTATTGAATCATTAAACAGTGTGTTTGAGTGACAGCTAGCTCTACCAATGAAATTTAAGATTTGTCAGGCCACTTCTGAGAATGAATCAGAGACGGACAACACTGAAGAAGAAGTAAACAGGATCCATTTTGAATATTGCTGAGAAAAAGCAGTTTGAAACTGTAAGTACAGTCTATCTTCACATGATATTTTCTAGTATTTAAAAAACTTATTAGAACATGTACATACTATTAATCAAAATGTTTTTCTGTTTAATCTCATAATGTTAATTGTTATTGTGTAGCATGCTATATTCTTAAGAGAAAATAGTTTAAAGTGAGAAAGCATTTTAGTACTAACTTGTACAGATACAGCTGCAAATGGAGGGAGATAGGAAGGTGCACGTGGAGTTGTATGACAAAATGGAACCAATCAGACTTGTTTCTGATGTTGTAATTGTTTAAAACTGCCTATGAAAAGGATGCATTTTTTGCAGTTCTCAGTGGTTTCAGATTTTTGCAGGAACATAGTCTAGTAATACTGAATGCATGAGTTACATTGGTTGGATGAAGCCACAGTAGGGAGGAATTTTTTTTTATTTGTGTTGTTTTGTCTGAATGCGCTTGAAGCTAGTTTGAAATAAGGAGGAAAATATTAGTTTGATTTTCAGTGCTGTCTGGTCACTGCAGGGTGAACAGTCCCTTTCTTAGTAGCTCTCTGTACAGTTCTGAGTTTAAAAACTTAGAATGGCAGAAAATAGCAAAAGGATTTTGTGGATAGTTGGAAGCAGTTACATAAGACGAGCAGCTGAGTTTGCAGTTCATAGTGATTTTGGAGTCACCTGCAGCTCCAGAATTGCTATGTAAGTTGGATTTAATTAGGTGGTGGCATGAGATAGGGCATCTTGTGCCAACCATGCTGAACTTTGAAAACTCACCTCCTCTGACATACTGCTAATACATCTTGGAGGCAATGATTTGGGCTCAGCGCTTGGTAGATTTAGTTACAGAGGCAAAATTGGACCTTGCTTCTATTATGTCTATGTTGCCTGCCTGTATTATCATATTTTCAGATATTACAGAGCGTAGAGTCTGGCAAGCAGAGCATCATATGTATCTGATTGACAGAGCTCACAGAAAAGTAAATGTACAGATTACTGCTTTTCTACGCATGCATGTAATGCATACTATACGTCACCCCGAAATAAAATACTGTAATGATTGGCTATTCCTACCAGATGGTGTACATTTCTTGCATGCTGGCAATTGTCATTTTCTGGGAGACCTTCAAGATGGAATCCTGAAATTCCTTTAAGATCGTGATATTGTTTGAGGAAATATTACAGTATACACAAAGGTTCTTTTCAGAACCATATTAATGTGGTCAAAAAATAGATCAACTGCATGCATCACTCACATATATGATACATATATGGGTTTGCTATATTACAATAGTGGGGGCGCAGCAATAGTAATTTTCCCTGCTTCTGTCTGTTCACAATTGTATAATATTATTATGTCTCAACATTAGTAAATAGTTTGAGTATGTTAAATGAGTGTACCATTTACTGTGGCCTTACAGTATTGTAGCTGTACCAACAGGGCTAGAAATAATTTTCTTGAGTTACCTGTCCAAGGGACAGGTGGGACATAAATTTTGCCTGTCCCACAAAACTTTTGCCTGTCCACACTATTTTTACATAATTTTTTTCACTCTCTGTTCCCCTTTTGCACAACTGCCTTGTTTCAGTTTTTTTTACCTTGTTTTAATAATCCACTGCAGGGTGTGGGTTATGGTGGGATTTACCAACTTCTGGTGTGAAGTCAAGTCACTGGGCCTTTGTCTTCATGACCAAATTATACCAGAAGTAGGTAAATCCCACTATAACCGACACACTCCTGTGGATTATTGCTTCAATGAATAAGCAAGCACCCAGTGCCCCAGTCCTCCAAGCTGTAGGTAAGAAGCAGAACCCCACAAGAAACAAGATGCTGCATCTCAGCTGGGCTATCCTGGATAAACTAAAATAAAAAATAAAGAACATTTTGAGCTCTCCAACAGAGTACTGTACTTTTTTTTTTTTGCTATTCAAACTTTATTGAAAATTATTAAGTACAGGAGTACATCCAGTAAAATCATATATAACAATAATCATAATCAATGATAATAATCAAACATTCGGATGCAGTCCAGTCCCCCACCCTCCCTCCTCCCTATAGAAAATAGAAATATAGATAATAAATATATATAAACCCTTCCCTCCCCTCTGCACAGCACACAGACGTATTGTCCTTAAAACAGAAAATTATCGTAGGGCCAGTCTAGTCAGATATAGAATACAAGGAATATAGTGGACCCCAAATCCGGTTAAATTTGGACAAATTATTATGAAGACTAGCAATAGTCCTTTCAGTTCTAAGGTTTGCCAGGAGTTCTTGCAACCATTCACCATAGGTGATTTCTGAAGTATCTTTCCAATGCTTCAAGACCACTTTTTTAACCAAAGCAGAAATCAAACAAATATAATATTTCCTATTCTTAACATCAATAGTAGAGACATCCCCCAAGATACATATCTGTGCCATAAAAAGATTGTCCAACCCCAGAAGAGGATCTAACTTCTGTTTAATAGTGTCCCACAATGGGGCTATTTTAGGGCAATCCCAAAAGATGTGAAGTAGGTCTCCCTCCACTTGTTGGCATCTGAAACAACAGGAAGAAGATATCATGCCGAGTCTAGTTAATTTTAAAGGGGAAAAGTAAATGTTGTGCAATAGTTTGAATTGCATAATTCTAAGTCTGTCTTGTAACAGAAATTTATGACAAGATTTCCAGATGCTATCCCAATCAAAATTGTATTCTGGAAAAAGCTGAGACCAATATTGTTTGGGCGCCAAAATTAAAGGATGTACCCAGCTAAGTAATGTACTATATATAGCTGAAACAGCGTGGGGCTTTCCCAATCAAGGGTTTCAATGTACCACAGAGATTGAGGAATACCCTACTAGGGGGAAGGGTACCAAGTTTATTCACCATCAGATGACGTAGTTGAAAAACCTTAAATATCATCCTCTGAGAAACCTGAAATTTGTTTAAAATGTCAATTGAAGTAAGACAACTTCCTTCTTCCGAAAAGAGGTCTTTGATTAGAGTATCCATTGGTAAAGGTAGCCAGTCCCCCCAATGGGTTTCCTATCTATTAAAAGATTGGGATTACCCAATAATGGTTGAGACAAATCTGTGGTATGAGAATACTTTAAAAAAGGTACATAATTGCGTATGAACTTTGACAGATGTCTCAATAAGAGAATTATGTAGAGACATGGGAAGAGAATTTGGGCTACAATACATTAAAGCACTGGGTGTGAGGCCTGAGCCAACTATTTGGGAGATCTTGATTTTTAACCACAGCGGAACATAGCTGGTGTTTCCAGGATGCTCACTTGCCGTAAGCCATCTAAGATATTTATTAGCATGACTGGCCCAGTAGTACAGACCAAAATGGGGAAGTCTCAGACCCCCAGACAATTTAGGGGCAATCAATTTATGATTGGCCAATCTAGGTTTCTTGTGGTTCCATATGAAAGCAGAAATTGTACCGTGAACTTTTTTGAACCATTTTACCGGGAGCCAGATATTTAACATATTTATGGGATAAACCAAACGGGGGAAAACATTCATTTTTATGAAATTGATTTTACCCCAAATAGACAAAGGAAGCAGCACCCATCTATTAAGATCAGCTTCAATACATTGAAAAACCGGGTTTAAATTATGTTGAGCTAAGCGGGTAAACGCCCTAGGTAAAGTGAGACCCAGATATTTAATTGCTACAGGATTCCAAGCCAATCCAAAGGGGGTAATATCCTGAGCAAATGTTTTATAGTTTAAAGGGAGAACCACTGACTTTCCAGTATTGAGCTTATAATTAGCTACAGCACTGAAATCGTCAATAGTTTCAAGTAGGACCGGAATGGAGGAAGATGGATGAGAAATTTGCAATAGAAGATCGTCTGCATACGCAAGTACTTTTAAAGTGTGCTCCAAAACCTGAATACCCTGAATACATTGTTCTTGCTTAATCCGTCTAATAAGAGGTTCAATATATAAATTAAAAAGAAGTGGGGATAATGGACAACCTTGTCTAGTACCAACAAAAAGTCTAAAAGGGTCGGAAATTAAACCATTACAAGTAATTCTTGCAGTTGGAAACTTGTAAATGGAATTGACCCAGCAACAAAACTGCTGGGGAAAACTAAAATTTTCCATAACCATTGATAGGTACTTCCAATAAACCTTGTTAAAAGCTTTCTCGGTGTCCAGGGAAACCAAAACCATCGGATGATCAGATTCCCTGGAGGCCAAGAAAACATGTGCCAAGACTCTCAGATGGTCAGTTGAGGACCTTCCTTTCATAAATCCAACCTGTTCAACTCCTATTAGCTCTGGAAGAACCCTACTAACCCGATCAGCAAGTAACTTAGTGAGAATTTTAATATCCTGATTGAGAAGTGAAATAGGTCTATAACTAGCCGCTGAATCAAGAGGTTTGCCAGGTTTAGGCAGAAGCACAATTAAAGCCTCAAAAAGAGAAACATCAGTAGTGGCACCTGCTAAAATACATTGAAACAGTCTCGACAAGGAAGGAATAAGCTCGTTAACAAAGGTCTTGTAAAAATTGGCCGAAAAACCATCTGGGCCTGGCGTTTTATCAGAAGGGAGAGCTTTGATAACCCTGCCTATTTCGCTCTCTGTAATAGGTGCCGTGAGCAGGGTTCTACTAGCCTCACTTAAAGAGGGCAAAATAAGACCGTTCAGAAAAGTGTCAATCCTTTCCTCAGAAGGTGGCTCTCTCATAGGTCCATAAATCTCTTCAAAATATTTTTTAAATACTCCCAGAATATCTCCTGGAGAAATCTTAATTAGTCCATCCTCCAAGGAACGGATAGCCAGTATCAACCTAGAAGACTCGAGCTGTTTTACCCTCCTAGCTAACAAACGACCAGCTTTCTCACCTTGGTCTGTATATATTGCCCTTGTTTTAATAATCGCCCACTCGGCCTGTTCACTTAAAAGCCTAAGATATGAGTCTCTGAGCAGGGTTAACTCTTGTCTATAATCGTCAGACGAGGAGGCAGAGAGCCCAGATTCTTTTTCCCGAATCTGAGTAAGCAGCTCCGAAATACGACTCAGTTTTTCCTTCTTCCTCCGGGAAGCAAGCCCTATCAGGGTTCCCCTCAAAAAAGCTTTGAGTGCCCCCCATTCAATATCTGGCTGAGTTGTAGAATTTTGGTTAAAAGACATAAATTCCCTTATCTGAGAAGAAATGTAATTAACCAGTTTCAGGTCTTTCAATAATTGGTTATTAAGTTTCCACCTGCCACCTGGCTTAGGTAACACTGAGAATGCCATTAAACAAGTGACTATAGCATGATCCGATGGTAGCCCAGGGGATATTTCTGCATTCAAAAAGCCAGGCAAAAGAGTATTTGAAATTAAAACATAATCAATTCTAGACAAGGTATTATGTACCGGGGAAACAAAAGTAAACTCACGGACCTCTGGATGGAGAACCCTCCATACATCACAAAGGCCCGTTTGGTCCATCATTTCTCTTACCGCCCTCTGACGAGAGGATAAACCCTTTCTACTAGAACCGGATCTATCCATAGCCGTGTCCATTACCAGATTAAGATCCCCCCTCCAAGTACAATAGGTAGATTACAATAGGGTGAGAGTATTTCCGATAACTGAACAAAAAATTCAGGAGTATCAACATTGGGACCATATATTGAACCCAGGAGAATTTCTAAAGTGTACAATGTACCTTTAACAAAAAATATATCTCCCAAACTTATCATGGATTACCTGAGACGGATTAAATGGAACTGACCTGCGTATCATAATCATCACTCCTTTACTCTGAGTATTATCTTCAGAGGCAAATACCTGACCAATTTGAAGTCTACGAAGCTGAGTACACTCAGTATTGAGTAGATGGGTCTCCTGCAGGAATATAATATCTGCTTTCATATATTCCAGATGTTTAAGGGCCTTGTATTGCTTTGTTTTATGGCGAAGACCATGAACATTCCAACTGACGAAATTTATATTCCTAGCCATACACAAAACACATTAATATATTCCAGGTAGTAAAGACTGTATAACCGACCCAACTTTCCATATGCAGTTCAATGTGTGCTGTGCAGACCCCTCCCTCCCTTTCCCAACTTTACAAAACCCAATACAAAAACCAAGAACAATAAATCCCCAACCCCCCTTTCCCCTCCACCCACATCCCACCTGAACTATCAATGACCATGATTGCAGTGCAATGAGATTTACCCCTTCCGTCTCGTCCACTCAACCTCCCCTAAATAAGCCCTGCCCTGATATAAATTGAGAAAGCCACAGAAATCTTGACCCATTAAAACCCGCAACATAGCTTGGGTCAAATAAAATAACAATAAATAAAGTAGGATGATTTTCTTATGAGTACAATAGCTAATGATGTATCCGTAAATCCAAAATCCTGATAAGTATCAGAATCCTTAAAAAAATATTATAGAGCTTGACATTTCAGCCCTTTGTCATAAAAAAAAAAACACCCCACCCCCAAACCCAGAAGCCTCCCCCCCCCCTGGGAACAAGCCCCCCTTCCCTGTAACCATCAATGCGAAATCAACACCATTAAACACCCCATAACAACATGTTTACAAGTACAGTGTTAAATTAACTGTACAGTCCAGGTCCAACTAAAGTAATAAAGTCCAATCCACAAAAGTGATTGGCAGTCCTGTGGTCATTGGCGCCATCTGGCGGAGAGTAATAATAATGCCTGCTCTCATAATATCATCGAGTTCACTATTTCACCAAGGGGTCAACTCAAAAAGAAAGAGATCAGCAGGGCAAACTGAACCAACTGGGTAATCTCTGCCCAAAACAGCTCCCACAGGCCAAAAGGGACAACATATGCAGCCCAGAAAGCACCGGGATCCCAAAACCAGAATCCATGAGAGAGAGAGGGGAACCAGGTAAGAAGCCAAAAAAAAAAGAAAAAAAAAAAAAGCGACCCCTGCTATAAAAGAATTGGGCTACATCAGTCCCACTCTGGAACACCATATGGGCTTACAACCAAAATGCCTAAGCAATCGCGATATTAAGATAGAAATGAGCTGAGTCCAAAAAATAACAAGAGATTTCAAGCATCGTTGAAGAGATCCGGAAAAGCATGCTTAAGGGCAACCAGAGCAGAATCGTAGCTGTCGAAGCTGCGCCAAGATCCAGCCACCAAAACCTGGAAACGAGCAGGATACCCCATTCTAAATTTAATACTTGCAGCAATCAGTTTAGTGATGATGGGGTGATACGTTGCTCTTTTCTGGTGGATTGAAAACGGCAAATCCTGTACAACTCTCAAAGTCGCTCCCTCCCAGGTCAGTTCTTTAATTTCCTTAATTTTAATCAGGAAATGCTGGCGCTCTAAGTAGTTAAGAAAGCGCAAGATAAAGGTGCGAGGAGGGGGGATCCAGCCGGTGGAGAAGCTCTTAAAGCTCGATGGGCTCTCTCTATTATGTAGGCATGCCCAAAAGGTGATGGACCAGCAATTTTTTCCACTAGTCGCTGTGCAAACTTGATGGGCTCGCTTCCTTCTTGTTTTTCTGGGAGGCCAATAATAACAATATTGTTACGGCGACTCCGACCTTCTAGGTCTTCCACTTTGGTTTCTAGCCGAGAAATTCGCTGCCTCATCGAAGCTAATTCGGGATCCAGCTTCTCGGTTCTCCTCTCCACTGATTTAATCCACGCTTTCGTTGTCAGTAGTTCGCAGTGCTAAATCCTCTAAAGCTCGGGTAATATTTTTAAATTCTCCTGCCACCTCCTTCATTTCTTCCTTGAAAGGCTGGAATTCTTTGCGAAAACTGGCTAAAGTGAGCGGCTCTGCTTCATAAGGATCCGCATTCTGGTTTGACCCTTGCTGAGTAATTGAGGCCCTGGCTTTCTTTGGGGCCTTTTCCGGGGTAGACGGAGGAGTGTACAGAGGTAAACCTTCTTTCAATTCAACCTCCATTATGCACTACCAATCGAGAGCGGACTTCACCCGGAGCGCAAATAAAACACTTAAGGCAGTATAGCTCACAGAAAATCGTAATAGCAGTAAAATGTAGGTTGGGCAGACGGAGCTCAGGAAAGAAGCAGCTAGCTCATGCTCTGCATCACGTGATCAGAGTACTGTACTTTTTATCAAGATTTTATTCTCCGCAGTAACCTGGCTGCCATGGGGAAGGGAGTGTCTGCCAACTTCTCTGCATCCTCTGCTGTACTAATGCTTCAGTGCTTTTTCGAGTTGGGCAGGTTGTAGGAGAATATATCCTTCCCTGGTTTAGTGTTGAAGGATGTTTGGCAGTGGTAACTCTTACACAAAACCTGTAACCTGTCACATTATGATTTCTTTCTCAGAATGTAAAAGTGCATATGTGAATAAATGTACTTTTACATTCTTGAGAAAAATCATTATGAGGCAGGTTACAGGTAAGGTATTGTACAAGTGAACACTGCCAAACATCCTGAACACTAGAGCAGGAAGGGATATATTAAACCCCACCCCCAAAACATTAGAAGCAATTAGTGCAGCAGGGAGGATGGAGAAGTTGGCAGACGCTCTCTCCCTATGGCAGCTATGTTATTGTGACAGCAACATCTTGATAAAAAGCACAATATGATGAGAGCTAAAAAAAAAATGTTAAATTACATACTTGACTTTCACAGGCTATTACAGTGTACACATGTACACCCACTGTACCTCTTCCAGCAAAGCTGAAACTGCAGTAAGGGTATAAGTCTGTCATGCTATACAGTTCCACTGAACACAGCTAGATCCTTCCCCCTCCTTCTGTATGCTGCTCAACTTAGACTGCTCATACTTAAACTGGCTTCCTCTGATTGTGCTCTGGTGTCAGTTTACATACTCCACCAGTCCCTACCTCTCTTTACATGCACTCACTGTAAACGTAGTCGTATCTTTTTCTTTTACTCTCGGTAGCAAAATGAATTTCAGCTATCCAGCACGTTTTGCTTATTCATGCCCCTTCCCTTTTCTGCTGACTGACCTGTCCGTATCCAGTTTCAGCTCTCCATCTTTTGCATATTTCCCGCCCCTTCCATTTTGTGCTTGCTAACTTCGTCCTCTCATGAAGTTTCAGCTGTAGAGTTTGACTTTCAACATGCGTTTACATATTTCATGCCCCTTTCGCGCTTTCTGCTCGCTTGATCGATAGCTCACATCCCATTTCAGCCGTGCATGATTTACTTCATGCGGAGCGCAGACACACAAGGAGCTACTAGAGCGCCTTTAACTTGCTGCCTCTTAAAGCGGCAGGCACCAATTAGCAAACAGAAGCGCAGATTAGCGCCTAGCGCCTTATTTTAGCCTGTGGCATCTGCAGATCATGAGGTCCTGACATCCCTTTTCCTAAACAGAGTGCGTGGTTGGGTCCTAGCACCCTAATAGGTGTAGCAAAGTTATAAAGTAGAACTGCCTGTCCAAGGGACAGGCAAACAAAATAAAACGCCTGTCCCAATGAAAAAATGGCTGTCCGAGACGGGTGGAGTATAGCATGGTGGTGGGACACTATAGTGTAGTCGCAATTGTTTTTACTGTCGAGGTGGCTGAATCCTCTTTTTTAGCCCTATATAATGCTACTGATCTGTGTTTCTGCTATATTGAAGGACATGTGCTCTTTAATTTAATTAGTATTATATGGAATTCGTTTAAGAAATTATTTATATTGTTACATGATACTATTGTAGATATTTGTTTTTGTTTGTATTTCAGAACTACTAAGAGCTATAGTGAGAAAATGAGACAGTGGACCTTGCGAGAGGTGTGTGCACTGCTTGAGGCAGTCCAGGCTAGAGGCAATGCAAGAGTGTTGATGAGGAGTACCAATCGAAAACTGGATTCGATGTGGAGGCGCATTAACAGCTATTTGTACATCTGTCTGAAAGTCAAAAACAAGACAGTTGTACAGCTGAAGAAGAAGTGGAAGCTGTTGCGCCAACGTTTCTACATCTTAAAACAACGGGAGGGGATACCGGAGAATGATACGTGCTGGTACTACCTCGCTTATGAGCTTTGGGAAGCTGCTGGCAAGCCAGCTGGGGGGCGCCTTACTCACCGTAAGTAAATCAGCACAACTTTTCATAATAGTTGTCCATGTTTTCAGAATTAGTAAAAATAATTGTATACTGCATAAATAAGCAATAAGACATCAGGAGCGATTATTCAATGTTGTGTAAATCTGTGCTTATTACTGTAATGTGGCATGAGGCACAGCCGAGTACTGCATACCCCCACACAGTGATTAAGTGACCATTGATATAAACAGTCAGAGTGCCTTATTAATATTATCATAGCAATATTTTGAAAATAGTGTTGAACATTGTTTTGTATGTGCTTAGTCTCTACATATATGTCAATCAAAGATTGACATACACCTAATAACGTGTTTGATACTAATCAGAAACCTGTATTTCCACAACATTTTGTAATAGTTTATACTATATGTAAGGAGGTACTATCAAAACATGTTACCTAATTCTTCCATTTCTTTACTGTGCTGTTCTTCACTTACAAACCAGAGCTTGCTAAAATAGCTATGCCAGAAAATAGAACATTTATACACATATGCACTTACTACTATGGTATGTTGGAAGAGACCAAAAAATTACTGTTTAGTTATTGTGATGTAGTGGTTTGAAACTTGTACAAGTCTGTAATATTGTGCAATAAACAATCCCTCTCGTCATGAACGTGTTCATGGTGGTCCAGTGGAAGGAAATGACTGATCACATGTAGTAAGTGTAATAGACCCAGCACTCCTCTTCAACGTATACTTGGTGGCTCAGTGGACCGAAATGCTTAATACACAGACAGAGATGTACAAATGTACACATCAATAGTGTTTGATGCTCCACAAGCTACAGACTATGTAGATAATGGTGTGCTGGGCCTCTGCACAGAAATATAGAATTGTTATAATAATATGTGCCCATAATGTTTGTGGTCTGTATAATTAGAAGCAATGTTGTGTATGTTCTGGCTGATTTACTGTTGTTGTAAGTCTTAAAAACTGTACTGTGATTTACATCTAACACTAAATATTTTTTTGGGGGTTCATGGTAGAACATCGGAGGCGTTCCCCAGCTGCAAGCGAGGTAGTGCCAGCACAGAGTCAAGCTGTGGAGGGTGGTCAGTCGGACACCGAAAGTGTCATTTTGATTGAGTCCGACGGTAAGACTTTATTATCACAAATTTGTTAGGCTGTTTACAAATAAGAAACAAGGGTTTCTCATGACACAAAGCGTGGGATATTCAAATTGTGCCATTCATACATGCAAGACATTGTGTTGTGCAAATCAGCTGCACAGCTGTGTGTCTGGGGTGATATTCGAAATGTGACATGCAAATAGGGTATAATCATTGCAAGCCGTAGTGTGGGGGCATTTGCATGTCGTTATGGCGTGATTTGCATGCCATTACCATGCAGGTCTGCTGATCCCTGAGGAATTGTGCGTGGTGCCCTAACAGGCTGCAGCCATCGGGGAACAATACCCTGGTACAGCCCGATCATAGAGAAAACAGTGTAGAATACCCCACAGCATCCCTCTCTGGGCTGGTCAGAGGTATGGTTCAATTCCCCCCCAACAGCTTGATCGTGAGCAGCAATGCGGCCCCCTCCCAAATGTATCCCTGCTGATCCAGTGGACCGAAAAGGTCGATTGCAGGTAGTAAGTTTAATAACCCCTCCCTGAACATAGCTCTGGTGGGCACTGTATGACCCACACCATGCACTCACTAAGCTCCACCACCCTGCTCCCCCCTGGCAGCTGGTGGGCACCAGCATCCCACATGCCTGCAACCGTGCCACCTGCCGACTGACTGCCTGGTAGGGCTCCACGGCCATTGGTGTACAGTACAGCCAATGTGTGCTCAGCCCATGCCGTACATGACAGTTCAGATTTTTGAATGAATGAATTGATTCACAAATCTGGAATGTGATACACAGTATGGGGAATTGCACGCCCGATGGCTCTTGGTCTGCACCAATGGGTGTGCAGCCCTAATGGGCAGTCGGTTGATAGGCGCAGGTGTGTGGATGATGCTGCCCGCTGCCTGTGAGGTGGTGGCGGTGAGTGGTGCTTCATGGGTGAGTGGGGTGGGGAGACACCAGCCACCAGGGCTATCTTTAGAGGGGCTTATTAAACTAACTGCCCACGATTAGGCATTTCGGTCCACTGGACCACCACGGATATGTTCAGGAGGACGGGTGGGTTGTTTTGCTTACTGGCTGCAATTGGGCATTTTGGTCCACTTGACCACAAGGGATACATTTAGTGGGTTACTTAACTTACTGGCTGTGATTGGGCATTTCAGTCCACTGGAGCATCAGGAATACATTCAGGGGGAGCCACAGTGCTGCCTGTGATTCGCCTGGTGTTGGGGGGAAGTACACAATGGCCACTGTTGGGCCACTGGGAGGAGGTGGGAGGGATTTAAAGTCGGGTGGCTGCAATCATGCTCCAGGGGGGGCATGGGGACTGGGTTGGGGGACAGCACAGGTGGCAGCTGTTGTGTTTCACCCTGAAATCTAGCAGCTCAGCTGTGGGTGACCCTCGAGTTAGTTTTTTTTTTTTGCCTCCAAGTCATGCAGGCTTGGTTGGGGGTTGTGGCTACACAGCTCTGCACAGCCTGGGTGAATATCGGTCTCTGGAGTTCATGCATGGTTCCTCCCATCCACTTGACCATGCATTCATTTGCATTGTGCTGTTGTTCAGCCTGTTTTCAGTGGTGCAAGTGTGTTTTACTGAATATTGCAGAATGGCGGAATTTTGTACTTGCAGATGTGCAACCCTATTGCGTATGGGTCAACCATCTTGAATATGCCACCCAAAATAGTTCAAAAAGGTGTTAACCAAGTCTAGTGAATGTGCAGTGCCACCATGACAGAAGATCCTGTACTACCATAACAAACTGGTATTACTACAGATGTGAGTGGAATACTATTCTTCATGAATCTGAGAATGGATGGATGTGCATAGTGGTAGATGTGGTGTTGTGGGGGGGCAGGTCTTCTCCTCTGCTAATTTTGGTGGTGGAGTTTAATGTACAATGAGTAATAGATTACCAATTCTAATGTTGTAGGTGTCTCAGTGGAATTCAATGGTGTGCTGCTTAATTATCTGTTGGTAATTATGACATGTCCCTAGATTGTATTCACTTAATATTTCTATATGTCCTGCCAATGTTTCATTTTTATTATTGCAATAGTTATTAATGGACATCATAGAATATCTACATGTTTGTTAATGTGTTTTAATAGCCCTGTAGGGTAATATGGTTAATAACACATAAATGGCTGCCATATTCAGCTAGAGGGTCATTGAGTGAATAGTGACATTATCATTGTGTTTGTGTTATTCTTATTATAATAACTCACATTTTAAAGCTGTTAAAGGAACAGAGTGTCATATAATTAGGTATGCGTGTATGTAAATTGAACATACATGTAATGTTTTTAGGATGTTTCTGTGTCACAAATATGCATTATGACAATGTTATAAGTATTGTGATTGATGGGCAGGCACTGCTTGTTCTGCACTGCATACTACCAATTATATATTTGTGAGTTTGGTTTTTGAAAAAATGTTATTGAAGAAACAGTGTTAGGGGAATCACCAGGGAAAACAATGAATTTCTTATATTAACTTGTTCTGGATTGGATGGACATTTGTCTTGGAAAAAGATATATACATGGTGTCATAATTTCAACTTCGTGTGGGTTTTGCAGATGAGAAGACTTGTTATATCATGTAATACTGAGTTAACAACATACACCTAGTTGGAGACAGAGCTGTTTCTGTAAAGAGATATGTGTTCAAATGATAGTTGTATGAATGATGTAGTATTAGAAATTGATGTTTTAAAGAAAAACACTTTTACCTTGATATTTCATCTATTAATGTGATCATTTTTTTACTTGTTTGCTTTAATAGAGCCCGGGGAAGCTGCTGCTGCTGAACATGTGGAGGTGAAGCAGGAAGCCGGCGCCAGCCCACCACGTAAGTGAAATCTGTTGTTGCTATTATCTGCATGCTTGAGAAGTACCATATGGTTGTCAACATTCCGTGGTGATCAATGCTCCTGTTGATAATTACACCTTGCTGTCCTACTGCATGATAGGGGGAGTGCACTGTCTATTGGCATACTCACTGCAAATGTTCAATTGTTTGGGGTGTGAGCAACAGACCTTCATTGCTGAGGCAGTACCACTTTCTTTTGTTTGTTGTGGGGGCGAATCACTGTTGACATTACTTACTTTATGTGTGCTGTGACCTTATAAGGGTGGCAATGCATTGATCACTGCAGATACCCAACCACCAAAAAAACACAAACATGGTGGGAGGATATTGTAGTGACCTAAATGGTGTGCAATGCATAAAGTGTCCAATTATGATTTTTTAGTTTTTTTCTCAATCTACAAGTTTAAAAGTGTGCCTTATAGTGTTCTTGATCCCCTTTTCCCAGTTAAAGTGAATAGCTGTGCAGTATGTCTGTCTTCAGCCTTGCCAGCCTCATACTTACCTCTACAATGCAGTGCGATGCTGTTCAGTGCACTGTCAGATATGTGTATTTTTTAAAGGTGATCATGAACTGAGGGAATGTCGATAAAAGTAATAATACAGTTAATAATGGGACTGTTTGCGTTCACCCTATGAATATCGCACGTTTCTATGTAGCACTATGGAAGTTGTCTCACCACACTTAAAATGCAGTACTATGACAGCTTGCAGTGGTGCAAATTCCACTACATCATACGGTGTGTATTGCTGGTTTGGGTGTTATCAAAAGAAGTTGTTGAGTAGTGAAACTGTGCTAAATATTGGCCACATAGATCACATTGCTACATAATTCAATGATGCATGGCTTAGCGACACACAGTGTTATACTTTGAATGAGCACTATACTTTAAAACAGTGTTTTTATACTTCACTATATGATGCTGTGGCTGTTGTGTGAAATAACTTTTGGGACACTGTAAGGACATGACTGTGAGACTGTATGTGAGTAAGGTGGTAATATGTCTATTTCAAACATTTGTTTCAAGATGAGCATTAGATGCTATCATAGGCACAAGCCTTGCGGTGTGCAAAATAGTTGTGCAGGGTGTGTCAGGGCGATATTCAAAGGAGTTATGCTATTGAGGAACTGCTTTGAATATCACCTCAACACAGCAACTGTGCATGGCGCAGTGGAACTTGCAGCACCGCAAGTTGACAAAGTGCAGCATTCAACTTGCAGTCGCAAAATCCGATATTCAAAAGGTGATATGCAAATGTGGCTGTAATTCATGCAAGGCGCAGGGGGGGCCATTCGCATCTGATTATGGCCTCATTTGCATGCCATCACTGTGGAGGTGTGCGATCCCCCACGGACTTGCGCTTGGCTCCTTACCAGGCAGCAGCCATCGGGAAGGACGCCTGCAGGCCAATCGCAGGCAAAGAGCCGTAAAACCCCACCCCCCCACTGGCCCGATCACAGGCGTACTGTTAATACCCCCCTCACCAGCCCGATTGGGGGCAGCATGTGTCTCCCCCCTCAACACAGCCATGGAGGTCCAGTGGACCAATAAGCACGATCGCGGGATGAAGTAATTAAACACCTCCCCACCTCCTGAATATATCCGTGGTGGTCCAGTGGACCGATAAGCCCAATTGCAGGTTGGAGTATTCAAACACCCCCCCACCTCCCAATCATATCCTGAAAATCCCAATTCTGGGATGTAGTTGGCAACCCCCCCCAAAACACATGACTGTTGGGGGGCATACATTGCTGCCTGCGATTGGCCTGGTGAGGGGGGCACAGAGTGCATATCTCTCAACCATACCACTTTCCGAGGAACGTTCCTCATTTTACTTCACAAATGCTCCCTGTTTCACATTGTGAGGACTTGTAACACATTTAGTGTTAACATTTTTAAGCAAAACTCTATAGTAACTGATGCTAAATATATCAATTTGATTAATTGCAGACTTTCTGAACATAAATGCAAACATTTTAACAGTGTTGTGAGCTTCTAATTTAAAAATTTGATAAAGTGTTCCACGTTTTGCCCATTCTTTCCACATTTTGAGAGGCAATGTAACACATTTGGGGAACAAACGGTTGAGAGGTATGAGACAGAGTGTTGAGGGCCATCCACAGGTGGCAGCTGCTGTGTTGCATCCTGCAATGCAGCAGGTCATCTATGGGTGGCCCTCAACTGATCCTTTTTTTCTCAAAGTTGTGCAGGCGCAGCTTGGGGTTGCGCCTGCACAACTCTGCACAGCCCAGCTGAATATCTGGTATGTTTTGCAGCATGTCATATTAGTGACTTAATTATTTAAAGTAGTGATGTGTGTTGAGGGCTTGAAACATGGGTAAAACGCTGTTTGGTTTCAAGTATCATTAAACTTATCATGATTGTGTATGCATGAGAAGTATTTTATTATAGTGTTACTGTCAAGGTACTTTGTTTTCACTGCATACATGACTACACATTATAGGCAGACATGGTGAAGTAAAATTCTCACCGTGATGAGGATGTATTTCAATTGTATGGTATAATAGTGTCAATAATGCAAAAGTATGTACATACTGAATATTTATGAGTAGTGAAAGAAAATCTAAGAGTAGCATTTTAAGCCACAGCTAACTATACATTTTTTTATGTTGTCAGCTTATTAGATAATATAGATAGTCAAGTATGACAGAGACAGAAATAAGATACTAAATAGTTTAACATCATACTTAAAACTATTATCATAACTTTGAAATGAATGCATTTCTGATATTGCATTAGATAAGAGATATTTGAAGTGAAATATTTGAAAGTCGTAATTGTTTAATTTGTTTTGTATATTCAACATAACTTTTTTTTTTAATCTTTGTAGGGCGCCGGCGACTGCGAAAATGCACGGCCCACTGCCGCTGCTACAGACGGCTCACGTGCAAGGTTGTCAGTCTGCGGAAAGAAAATGCTGTGATCCCTGAGAGGCTGGACAAAATCCAGTCTCTCTTGGATGCACAGCAGCAGACTGTCAACCTCGTGCTAGAGCCGGTCGTAGCAGTTGGTGATGGTGCTGTGCCAAGTAGCAATGCTTCACCTCCACAGCCACTATCTGTTCCTGCAGCTTCCCTGGGTGAAACTGGCCACCCTTCATAGTGGTCCGGTATCTCCTCCAGAGGGCGCAACAGCTTCCACTTCGTTTGCGCCTCCACATCGAATCCAGTTTCTAGCCTGGATTGCCTCAAGCAGTGCATACACCTCCGCAACTGTTGCACAAAATGTAAAAAAAAGACTTTTAAAAATAGTTATATTTATGTTACACAAATGTTTTTTCATAATTTATGTTTGTGTATGATGTAATACACATTTCAATTATTTATTTTCCCTGTTTAATATTATTTGTCTTAATATATATATTTTAATTTTTATATGAAGAAATATATTTTTGTTTGTGATTTTTTTATATATAATATATTTTTATAGTAAAATTTTTTATTTTACTCTCTTGTGTTTGGTGTGTTATTGTGTAGTCGAGATGTTTCTTGAAAATAGTTTTAAGAAGATTAATGCAACTGTGATTTTCTCATTTGGTGAAACCTCATAGCACACTATTGTGGCATTAGAGTTGGGATTCTCCATAGAAGTAAGTTAGATGTGTGACAATGCTACATTACACTATTTGTGTACGCTGTTGTTGTTTCATACAACTAGTGCTACGGAATGTGTGTATGTGTATGATGATGAATAAGTATATACGTGCTATTACAACAGTGAAATCTCTGTGTTGCCATACTTACAACAAATTTATGTATTCAGTACGAGCAAACCTCTTCCACCGCTGTTCACATGATTGATGGTACCACCTCAGTTGGTAGTGCAAGCACTCTATCAAATCTCAAGTTACTATAGTAACATATCCATTTGTTCAGTAGATGAACTAATGGTGCCCATGTCATGACATATTGTCTTTTAGTTATGTACATCTTTTTATTAACATATGTACTCACAAACAAAAGGAGTAAGACACTTTTACATAAAAACTACTACATGGAATGACAATGACAAATTACAATTAATAAAGTAATTAAGACAATATGATTAACAGTTGACTACTGTTACTGTTAATAACAGTAAATGCAACCACAAGAGTTGAAATATTTCTGATATTGGAACATTTTTTCTTATGTATGTGCACTATTCTTACAACTATAAATCATGTAGTATGCTGAGTGATAGTTCTGAAAAAGACAGGATATTCATGGCAAAAAACTCTGTTTAATGCATCAGTTAGGGTTGTTCCACAGCGACAAAAGTGAGGAAATTTGCTGTTAGGGTTGAAAACCCTAACTCCGAATTCACCCCCCCAGCACCACGCACACACAGACACACACACACACATTCAAGTATGGGGGAGGACCAAGTCAACACAACCAATGACAGACATCCAGCAGTAGGTGACAGAAATAACAAACAATTGTCTAAATGGACTACGAGACATCCCCACCCACCTGACCAGGTACTGCTTGCTCAGTGGAGATCAACAGCAAAACTGAGGCCATGTACACCAAACGTACACATCCCTGATTGCAGCTGCACACAACGTACCACACTTAGTAGTTGCATGGCCTTACCTACGATGCCCACACCAAACCACAACTGGTACTGTGCCATTATTCAATATAAATGCTGAAGCTGCATGATGACAGTTGTAGAAAGGTTTTAACACTAGTGAGTATACATTAATTAAGATAAGCACACAAATTAACTACAAGACACTAGCTTGCTAAAGATAAAAGTAGTAATACATTTAGCAGGTGATTTACATAATAGTACATTTACTGCAATGGTTTACTCAATATAGAGAGGCTGATGTAAATGTATGGAAAAGCATTGCCTGCTCAACGCTGTGAAATTCGTACTGCCAGTATCACATGCATTCTTACTGATGAAGGTGTACTGCTGATGTACATACATAGACCTTCAGTGTGTTTCAATACTAAAGATGCAGTAAGTATTCTTTGTAAGAAACATTGTAATTGCATGGATCAGGCCAAGCAACTTCTAAATATCATAGCACTACTGAGCCAACAATGATGTACCTGTATCGGAGATGTATATAGGATAGATTTTCCTGTAGGCACTTACTGAGTATGTTGTACATGATAAAGAAAATCTCATTGCATCTGTGATGACTAACTTATTCAAATAGTAATACATTTACTATTGTACTTAATAGTGATCTATGACACTTATGGACACAGTGTGATTTTTTTTTTACAGTTGTTTCATGCTCAGGCTGTATGCCTACTGTTTGGGTTTGCCACACTTCTGTCACTGATGCTATCAAAGTGACAACTATGTTAATTGTGGCACAACACGAATCAAGTAGGTATGGTGTAGATATAAACAGAATGTCTTTTAGTATTGATTTAACTCACAATGGCGTAAGTGTACTAGGACAGCAGGGGTCATCCTCTATCACTGACTCTGTCAGTTATAATCACACTAGGGTTTTGATGACTGTAATGATCAAGTCAAACTGTTCATCTTCATGCGTTCATATTCACAGCCATTCTCCACTAACTAGACAGTGTATGGTGTAACTGGGTGGGACACTGTATTGCAAAGCTGCTGCAGTGCATAGCAGAGGGAGAGTATCTACTCATAAAGGCAATTAAGCAATAAGGCATGACCAACAGTTATGTTAAATGATCTGTCAATCACCCTGTAGGGGTTTAATGTTCAATGAGGCATAGCCGAGTGCCACATATTGCTAGACAGTGATAAACTGACCATTAACATAATACCTGAGAGTGGCTTATTGCTATCATAATAAAACTGTTTTTTAAACAACATTAAATCATGTTCATCATATGGTTAGGCTGTACATGTATGTTAATAAAAACTAAACATAAGGCTGTTACAATGTTTACAGTCAATTAGAAAGCTGCATTTCTCAAACCCTTGTTATTATCAGAGATATTATACCTGTACAACTCCTTCGTTTTGCTGAACTCTATTGCTCAGGTGGCAAACCACAAGTGGCGTGGTGTGGTGTGGGGCATTGGTAGGTAAGGCCATGCAACTACTAAGTGTGGTACGTTGTGTGCAGCTGCAATCAGGGATGTGTACGTTTGGTGTACATGGCCTCAGTTTTGCTGTTGATCTCCACTGAGCATGCAGTACTTGGTCAGGTGGGTGGGGATGTCTCGTAGTCCATTTAGACAATTGTTTGTTATTTCTGTCACCTGCTGCTGGATATCCGTCTGTCATTGGTTGTGTTGACTTGGTCCTCCCCCATACTTGAATGTGTGTGTGTGTCTGTGTGTGTGTGGTGCTGGGGGGGGTGAATTCGGAGTTAGGGTTTTCAACCCTAACAGAAAATTTCCTCACTTTTGTCACTGTGGAACAACCCTAACTGCTGCATTAAACGGAGTTTTTTGCCATGAATATATATATATAGGGGATATGACATGGTCTGAGTGAAGATATCATATTTATCTTCACGAGAGTCCAATGATATCATGATATCTCACGACTGGTGAAGCCACAAGTGAGATATCTTGATGTCATTGGCCTCGAGTGAAGATAAATATGATATCTTCACTCAGGCCATGTCATATTCTGTTTATACAAACATATGTTTGGGCTGAATTGTAATGGAACTCCTCCCTGAACACAAATCAAAACACACCCACAACCCAGAACACAAGGGATAATGTTCTCAAAAATAAAAACATACGTATGGTAGATTCTACCAGTTTCAAAATATAAATAATGTTATTTGGTTGATCCTGCAAATATTTTTCTAAAAATGTAATTTAAGTACTTATCTGGTTGATCCTGCCACTGTGATAGTCAGCGGAGCATATTCTTTCACTTTCCCCTTCAAGTAAGCGTGACCGGTGTGAAGATCGACCCTTAGGACATTACAGTAGTTAATAATAAAGAGCTCTGCACCCATTTAGTTAAAAACTGTGCAATTCTATTTTACTTTGTGAAAGTGCCGACTATGTTCAGAAGACAGAGTGTGAGTTGGCAGCGTCATGAGAAGCAGGAGGACTTTGAGATGCAACTTCATCAGGGAAGGTGACTTCACTTCTTTGTGGTGTGTCTCAGCACAGCAGCGATAAGTCTTCGATCTTAGCTTTACTTTAGTGATCGGAAATACTTTTCTTTCAGAGTTGTAAATCACGCTGCCAGTTTGCGTTGTTTTGAATGTTTTCGATGGTTACACTCAAAATAGTTGTGTCGCCCGAGATCCACAACATTGTGATGGTATACCTTTTTTCTTGCTATAAAATTTCATTTGAGTGTGTGTGACTTGCTGTAGGGTCACTGTTGCAGTAAAGATCTGTCCATGTTCATTTTGGTGTGACTTTACTGTTTTGTTTATCACCCTTATACAACAGTCCAGTACTATTACACCTCTCTCATGCACATCTAAGTGTATTTAGTTGGCATGTTTGCTATTATGGTTCACAGTGGCAGTGCAATCTTCAGAACCACCAGGCACCTGTGAGACAGAAAAAACTGTTGAATATGTTCCAGCAAATTTCTTATAACAGTGTGCATTGAGAGATGTAACATATATGTTTACAATTTGGTCAATAAACTAAACAGTAGTTTTATGAATGTGCATCACGCAGTTGCTACGCAACATCAGAAGTTTGTGCATTCTCAATATTTAGTACATATACAAAAGTTTTTCAATTACCTACTTATCAGTAGTAAGCCGTAATTTGTAACTTGACCAAATGTAAACAGCATGTAGCAGATGCTACGGATCAATATGTGAAATCACTATATGGTAGAAAAAACTTGAGAGGACACTGTTCATCACCAAATTTATAATACTATGTTTACAACAGATACAAACATGGTGATTACTATTGTGTGAGGTGAAAGTGCAGTTCGGCAAAGAATAGCCAGCTGTTTATGAATTTTCAACATTGCCCCGCAGATTCTCAACATGTGTTTAAGCACCCGTTTATGACCATTACAGCTGTTATTTTTATATCTTGTAAAATTTGTTTCTGCACATGTAGCGCGCAACGCTGCAGTTAGTTTCTAAATCCTCTATGGGCATAGTAAAGAAATGACATGCACTGTTCATGAGCAGACCACTAAAGTATGTTGAAATTTAAAAGAATTCAAAAAGTACCGATTACAAGCTTGTCTGCGCACTTATATATAACTTGTAAGTTTGTGTATTTCATCATTTTCAGTTCAGATTCTCAACACATTTTTTTAACACAACCTCATGAGTAGTACATTTATTTCACATCTTGCAAAATGTCTTTTCACTTATGTACTGTGTTTTAGCTCAGTCAATGTGAAAATGACCATATGGTACAAGCTTAAAATCACAGTGACACTGTTCATGAGCAGAGATCTTATAATGGCTATGTTTAAATTTAGGTTCAAAATTACAACAACAACTGTTTTACAACCTAAGCAGTTATTATCCACGCCGGAACAGGAAATGTTTAATATCTGAAGTGCAGTGAGTTCAAGCACCCCGCAGCACATAATGTTTATTATTGAAAATTGAGCTATTTTGCAAATCTGAAATGTGGCAATAACAGACAGCCTTGAAATGATCAATGCGAAATGCTGCAAAAGTAAGACCGTGCATACAAAGTGTAGAAATTATCATCGCGCATTCAACAGTGGCCAAAGAATGTCAAACTTCTATACTTTTGCAAATTTTATCAGACAGTAGTGTCACAAATTTACTGCACAGACAGTAAAAGTAATGTAACATGAGATGGCAACATTCATATCAAATCAATTCAGTGTGTTTGACTGACAACTGCTTCTAATGTAATTTAGATTTGTCAGCCATGTCAACACCAATCGAGATGGACAACACTGAAGAAGAAAACAGAAGGCAGATATGCTGAGAGAGCAGTTTCAGAACTGTAGCACAGTCTATTTGAATTCATTTTCTAGTATTAAAAAACTGATAACAACATAAATAATATTAATCAAAACGTTTTTATATCTAATATATTACTTGTTATTATCCAACATATTATTATTTAGAGAAAAGGTTGAAGTCAGATAGCATTTTGTACTATCTTGTACAGATACAAAAGCAAATAGAGAGAAGGAAGGCACAGAGCCCCATAGGAAAATGAACCAACGACATGCTGTTGTACTGTTCAAAACCGCCTAGAAAAGGATGACGCCCCACTTCTCAATGTTTGCGAATTTAGCTGAACAGAGATCAGTAATAGTGACTGCATCACTTAGATTAGTTAATAAACCACAGCAGCAGGAATGCTTATTTTGATTTGTGTACAGGTCTCAGCCCACAGAAGCTGGCTTGAAATAAGAGAAAATATCAGTTTTATTTTCAGTACTGCCTGGTCACTGCAGGGTGAACACGACTTCTTTGTAGACTCTGTACAACTCAGAGTGTTAAAACTAGATGTCAGAAAATTGCAAAAGGACTTTGTGGATAGTTGGAAGAAGCCTCAAGAGATGACAGCTGAGCTGCTAGATTCATAGTACTTGGGAGGACCCAGCTCCCATTGCTATATAAGTGGTTTATTGTAGGTGCCGAGATGGGAACATCTATGCCAACCATCACAACTTTGAACTCTCCTCCTGACATACTGCTAATACATCTTGAGGCAATGATTTGGCTCAAATGCTGGCAGATTTAATTACAGAGCAAATGGACCTGCTTCTATCATGGTATGTTGCTACCTGTAATATCATATTTCAGATACTACAAAGCGTAGGGTCTAGTAAGTAGAACATCATATGTATCCGATTGACAGAGCTCAGTAAATGTACAAATAACTGCTTTTCACACATGCATGGAATATATACTACCGTCAACAGAAATAAAGTACTGTAATGATTACTATTCTACCAGACGGTACATTTTGATGCTGGCAATTATTTCCTGGGAGACCTTGAGGTGGAACCTCAAAGTCCTTTAAGTGTCAGACTGTTTGAGCAAATATTACAGTATACACAAGGTTCTTTCAGAACAATATAAATGTGGTCAAAAATAGATCAACTGCATGCATCACTTACACACATGGCACATATGGGTTTGGAATATTAATATTGTGGATACTAATAACAATAGTGGGAGACAGCACCAATGTACTGTGTTGCTGTTATACCTGGTATATGTTGTTATATGTTCAAATTTTATATAGTTTGAGTCTATTAGCCAAATGTAGCACTCTGTGCTCTTACAGTATTAAACTTGTAAAAGGACGGTATGGGTAACAACAGGAAACACAGTGGCAGTTTATACAGTTTTCTTTAGTGGTATGTCTGGAAATAGAGTTATTTTGAATGTAACACATATTGGAGTAATTTGTATGTGTGCTAACATGAATGCACAACACAATTATGATATAATTTACTTTAATCAGGTTACAGCCCCTTCAAATTTATTCAGTGTATTTGTAGGTGTGTACACACACATGTGTGGTTCGTTGTGTTTACATCACTTGACAATGCTGTGGTGTATGGTTGAAGGTAGTTATGGTGTTATAGACAGTAGTAGGATATCACATGTTCAAGTCTGCACTCACCTGCACACACACACATGGATACATAATATGTGTTGGAGTCTATTACACACTGTATAGGTGGTGGTGGCCAACAGCTCAATAGCTGTGGTGCAAGACTGAAAAAGAGAGCTGCACAGCTCATGCTGTGTGAACACCTCAGTGTAGTAGACATACATAGGTGATGGTGTGGGCAATTTGATGTTCGTTGCAGTAGCCCCCGAGAGTACAATGGCATGCTGGTGGGACACCACAGCTGGCAGCAGATGTTGTCAGTGCTGAGGTGCCGATCCCTTTTGGGGCTGCATAATGCTAGTGAGATGTCTTTCTGCCGTGCTGAAGCAGATGTGCTCTTTAATTTAATAAGTACTACATGGAATTAGTTTAACAAATCATTTATATTGTTAGATGATAGTAATGGGGATTTTTTTTCTGTTTGTATTTCAGAACTGAATAATAAAACAAAACAAAAAATGAGGCAGTGGACCTTGCGAGAGGTGTGTGCACTGCTTGATGCAGTCCAGGCCAGAGGGAATGCCAGAGTTCTTATGAGGAGTACCAACAGGAAACTGGATTTGATGAGGAGACGATAAACTGCTTCCATCCGCGTTGTTTTAAAAAGTCAAAACAAAACAATCATGCAGCTGAAGTGGAAGTGAAGCTGTTGCGCCCAGCATTTTACATTTAAAACAGTGAGGGATACTGGACAACGATACGTGCTGGTACTACCGCGCGTATGAGCTATGGGAAGCTGATGGCAAGCCGGCTGCGGGGGAGTGCCTTACTCACCATTAGTAAATCAGCAGAACTTTTAATAATGGATGTGCATTTATTCATAATTTGTTACAATTATGGCAGACAGCATAATTAAGCAATAAAGCATGAGCAGGGGTTATGTTAATGGTCTGTTAATCACCTCTAGGGCGCCTAATGTGGCATGAGAGGCACAGCCGGGTGCTACATGCCCGTAGAGGTGATTAACTGACCAATGCTATAACCTAGGAATGCTCTTTTATTGCTATTATAATAAAACCTTTTTTAAATAGTACTAAAACCTTGTTTATCATCTGATTAGGTTGTACATGTATGTTAATCAAAGATTAACATAGGGCTAATAGAATGTTTGCAAACCAATCAGAAAGCTCTATTCTCAGATCCTATTATAATACTTAATACTATATGTAAGGATGTACTATGAAAACATGTAGATAAATTGTTGTATTTATTAACTGTGGTGTTGAAACGGTCACAAGGCACAGCTTAATGACATAGCCAGCATTAAAATAGTACATCCATCCACATCACGCAGTTCTATTATAGTATGTTGGTAGAGAACAATATGTAACTCTTTATTTAATAAATGTAGTGGTATGAAAGTTGTAACTCTGTAATACCGCGTATGTATTAAAAGTTAGTTTTACACATGTGCAACAAACATAGTGCCATCACTTGACACTTAGAGTTGTTCCAGACCTGTTCCAATTCAGGTACTGTATTTGCCGGTGTTTGCAGCTCCATGTGTGCTGCAGCTGTCTATCACAGTCCAAATGCATTTATTTTTCTGATCAAATTGTTGTTGCTGGTATACCTCTTCTGCATTATTACAAGGTGTGCTCTATAGGTGGTGTTAACAGATTACTGCTGTAATCTTCTGATTCAAATTAGTCTTTGCAAGGTATATCTTCTGTTACTGCTTTATTTTTCTGGAGCAAAGTATTTCTTACAGGGTATATCTTTCTGAAATTACTGTATTACAAGTGGAGCTTACATTTTGTGACTTTTTATCATGGGCTAAGCAAAATGACTGTTTGACACTGTGTTTTATTTTATTCTTGTTTGTTGAAAAAGGTTTGTTGTCTCAGAGGTGTTTCAGTCTCCTCTCACATTGAAGGAGCTACTGCTTTTCCTCCCACAGCTCTTCCAAAGGATTAGGTGTGTATGTAGGGGTGGAGCCATGGAAACTATCGTAATTCCAACAGAAAGAAGGGTTAAAAAGTCGAAGTTAGTTTATATCTTGGAGTAGAAGACTTGGTTTGCTG
Source organism: Neoceratodus forsteri (assembly GCA_016271365.2). Taxonomy (NCBI): domain Eukaryota; kingdom Metazoa; phylum Chordata; order Ceratodontiformes; family Ceratodontidae; genus Neoceratodus; species Neoceratodus forsteri. The sequence goes on along the minus strand of CM057450.1, from coordinate 254,618,731 downwards.
GCCAAGGCAACTAGCTTCACCTGAGCTCTTCCTTCTAAGACTGGCGAAAGCAGAGTGGAGAAACTTACCAGAGCAAGGAGAAGGATTAAGACTTAGTTTGGCTAAGCAGATTTACTGTGTGGTGGTGTTTTTATTTTTTACTCACAGGATTACTACTGTTTGTTGTTAAATTTCATTGCATTTTTCTCTGATTCAAATTGTTGTTGTAGGTATACCCCTTCTGCATTATTACAAGGTGAGCCAACAGGTGTAAGACAGATTACTGCTGTAATCTTCTGATTCAAATTGTCTTTGCAAGGTATATCTTCTGTTACTGCTTTATTTTCTCTGGAGCAAAGTGTTTCTTACAGGGCTATCTTCTCTCAAATTAATGTAATACAAGTGGAGCTTACATTTGTGACTTTTTTATCATTGGGCTAACAAAATGACTGTTTGACACTGTGTTATATTTTATTCTTGTTTGTTGAAAGGTTTGTTGTCTCAGAGGTGTTTCAGTCTCCTTCACATTGAAGGAGCTAATTGCTTTCCCCCACAGCTCTCCAAAGGATTAGGTGTGTATGTTGCAGGGGTGGAGCTGGCAAACTGTCAGTAATTTCCAACAGAAAGAAGGTTTAAAAGTCAGGTTAGTTTATCTTGGAGGTAGAAGCTTGGTTTGCTGGCCAGGCAACTAGCTTCACCTGAGCTCTTCCTTCTAAGACTGCATGAAAGGCAGAATAGAGAAACTTACCAGAGCAAGGGAGAAGGATTAAGAACTAGTTTGCACAAGCAGATTTACTGTGTGGTGGTGTTTTATTTTTACTCACAGGGATTGCTACTGTTTGTTGTTAACATTTCATTGCTTTATTTTTCTCTGATTCAAATTATTTGTTGCTGGTATACCTCTTCTGCATTATTACAAGGTGTGCTCTACAGGTGGTGCTAACAGATTACTGCTGTAATCTTCTGATTCAAATTGTCTTTGCAAGTACATCTTCTTGTTACTGCTTTATTTTCTCTCGATAAAAGTGTTTCATAGGGTATATATCTTCTGGAAATTACTGTATTGCTATGAGCTACATTTTGTGACTTTTTTTAATCATTAGGCTACAAAATGACTGTTTGACACTGTGTTATATTTATTCTTGTTTGTTGAAAAGGTTTGTTGTCTCAGAGTGTTTCAGTCTCCTCTCACATTGAAGGAGCTAATTGCTTTCCTCCCACAGCTCTCCCAAAGGATTAGGTGTGTATGTTGGGGTAGACTGGCAAACTGTCAGTAATTTCAACAGAAAGAAGGCTTAAAAGTAGATTAGTTTATATCTGGAGGTAGAAGACTTGGTTTGCTGGCCAAGGCACCTAGCTTCACCTGGATTTCTGTCCTCTAAGACTGCTTGAAAGGCAGAGTAGAAAACTTACCAGAGCAAGGAGAAGGATTAAGACTTAGTTTGGCTAAGCAGATTTACTGTGTGGTGGTGTTTTAACTTTTTTACGCCAGGATTGCTACTGTTTGTTGTTAACATTTCATTGCTTTATTTTTTCTCTGATTCAAATTGTTGTTGCTGGTATACCTTCTTCTGCATTATTACAAGGTGTGCCTCACAGGTGTGTGCTAACAGATTACTGCTGTAATCTTCTGATTCAAATTGGCTCTTGCAAGGTATATCTTCTGTTACTGCTTTATATTTCTCTCGAGCAAAGTGTCTGCTTACAGGGTATATCTTCTCTGAAATTATTAAGCAGGTGGTGCTTTACAAGGTTTTACAGTTTTATCTAACATTAGGATAAGCTTTCAGGGTTACTGCATTTGTTGTTGACTGATTGTTTGCTCTCTACCTCCTTGTTATTTACGTCAAACGCTTTCTTTTTAGGCAGGGGAAGGCACCACACCCACCCCATCCCCAACCACCCTAATGCCACAATCCTTTATAGGGTACCACAGTTGTGACATTTCCTGTGGCAGAGCAGAGAAGGGCAGATCAGTGGGGCCTCCACAAGTGATCTTACTAGGCACTAGTAATTTAACTTGTTATAACAAGTTAAACAAACACAATTAAACCATTACTTGCATTTTTTTCCCTTTTTTTCCTTCTAATTACCTGACTAGGTTACAAACCCAGCAACTTATTTGGAATGGATTTCATTAACTGCAGGTCTACTGCGGAACAATTTTCAGAAGGAAGTCTTACAGGAGTTGGGACACTGTCACACATGCTGGGCCTAGGAGATCTTAGGTCTCAGCTCCAGGCAGCATGGGCAGAGATTGCACTCAAATTTCATATTGAAGAGAATACATTATAAGAACCACCCCCATTTCCCCAGCATCCAACAGAAAACCTCGACGCAGAGAGGGTAGTTGGTCCAGGAGGTTCAGGTGGTTAGGAGAAGCAAATCAGGTGCCCCATCACTCTGCTTTCAAACACATACCTCCAAAAACCATATAAACACTACAACAGGTATCTGCTCTATCTCTTGAAATCAAATAAAGAGGCAGAAGACACCCAAGACCAGGACACATGCTGACACAGGAGCTAGCAACAATACTCACCCAAATCAGGAACCAAAACTAAACAAGCACAAAGGAACCAAAACTTCTGATCATAGGAACTCCATGATTCGGGAGTTGATACCATCTCCAGCCAGGTGATGGTCAGATGTCTCCCAGGTACATCAGCATGGAGAGACAACCGACAGTAAAATTGTTCAAAAGCAGGAGAAAACATTGATGTCCTAGTACACATAGGACGACGATCTCGCCAGCCGGTCAGTTGTGGAGACCAAGGAACACCTGACTAAGCTGAGTGACGACACTATCATCTGCTTAGTCTGGCATCTCCTTCTGAGATCCACCAGTCTGGAGAAGAAGCAGATGGACGGAAGGTCAGAGAAGGGGAGATAGAGAGCTAAACACGTATTCGCTGACTGTGCCAGAAAAAGGACACAGATTTCCAGGTGGAACTGGCAACAGTTCTGTGAGTTTAAAGTTCTTTAATTTGATGGACTGCACTCCACCAAAGAGGGAGTCAGTGCATTGGGGTAGAAGTTTGATGTCTTTGCAGAATATTTAAACTAGCAAATGGGAGAGGGGTGCAGCACCCATACGTGCGAATGGAAGAACACCTCCCTCAGCTGCGGTCAAATAGAATTCAGCGTGGTTTGCCGCTCATTTGCATCACCAGGTAAGAAAAAAGGTTTGTCTCCCATAACATGCACACAGGGGTAATGCCAAACTTCACCCAACAACTAACACACAAAAATCTGGCCAATGAAAAAGCATACACAAATGCTCACAGCCTAGGAAATAAGATCCCAGACCTGCAGGCAATAATGTCAGAGGCCAAACTGGACATAGCAATTAGTGTGACATGGTTTACCAGTAACCACTTGGGAGACTTCCCCAGTAATTGGTTATGTATTGTTCAGAAGAGACCGAGGGAAAGCAAAAAGGAGGGAGGAGTGGCCCTGTATGTTAATGAAATATCAAAGCTACAGAAATTCAGAATACACATAAGGAGCCAGAAGAACTGTGGGTCACCCTGAAACAGGAAATGGGACAGCCATAAGAACTGAGGTTGTCTACAAGCCCCCAGACCAGAGGGAGGACATAGACACATTACTGTTAGAAGATACAAAACATGACAGCTAAAGGGAGGTCTGATAATGGAGACTTCAACATGCCAGATACAGACTGGTCAATACCTAGCAGGAACATCTACCAGAACCAGACTCATAGTGGACTCTGCAGGAGGCCTCAAACAACTGGTACAGCAACCCACAAGAGACATTGCGGCTATCTCTAGATCAGTACTGACTACAGAAGGGATCACAGACCTCAGGCAGAAGGTCACCAGCTGTGACCATCACGATATGGTTCAATTTGGCTACTACATCTAAATCATCCCATTCCAAGGCAAAAATATGGGACTTCAGAGGAGCTGACTATGATAAGATGGCCAACAGAGTTAAGTTAGCCCTGGAAAAAGAAACACAGGTGAGGAGGCACAGGCAAAGTGGGCAAGCATTAAGGATACAGCCACGAAGCAACATCCCATGTGTAGACAGAAAAGGAAGTGCAAGAAAACCGCTTTGGTTCCTCAAATACAATGAAAAGGTCAAACCAAAGGCTGGCCTTCCAGGAAATATAAGGGAAACACAGCGATGAAGATAGGAAGGCATACCAAATCGCCCTAAAGGAAGCAGGAAGGCAGTAAGGCAGGCAAAGTCCCAAACTGAGGAAACATTACCACCAAACAGTAAAAAAAGACAGACAAGACTTCATATGAGACATTAGTGAAAGGAGTCCAGAGGTATTGCTAAGCTTAATGGAGAAAAGGGAGCATGAGGAGGAGGACCGTAAAGGCATCATCCTGGCCAGATGCTTCTTGCTCAGTATTTACTGAAGAGAAGGTAGGGCAGGGCCCACAGACCAGCATCATGGACACAGGGGAGGGAGGTGAGCACTACTCACTCACAAAAAGAAAGGGAGGCTACAAGAGCTGTTAGCTCAGGGTGGAGAGCAATGGGACCTGATGGCATACATCCCAGGGTACTTAAGGAGCTAAAGGAGGAACCAGCAGTGCTAATATTAGCAGAATTGTTTAGTGAGTCTCTGAGCATTGGAGAGGTCCCAGAAGACTGGAGAAGGGTTTGTGATCCCGCCCACAAGAGTGGTAGCAGGGAGGAGGCGGGGAACTACAGACCAGTCAGTCTTACCTCAGTGAGGGGGCAAGATTATGAGGCACTCTTAAGGAAAGGATAGTGCAACACCTGGAATCCATAGGGGCAAGGCAGTGATCCAAGACAAGCATGGGCTTACTAAAGGAAGGTCCTGTCAAACCAATCTCATGATTTCTTGACTGGGTAACCAGAGTGGTGGACCAAGGGGAGCAGTTGATGTAGCTACCTGACTTCAGCAAAGCTTTTGACACTGTTGCCACATAGAATTGATAAACAGTTGAGGTAGGCTTGGGGTGGTCAGAAGTTGGTCAACTGGGTGGCAAACTGGTTGACTCGCAGAAAACAGAGAGTGGTGGTAAATGGTATAACAGTCAGAAGAGATGCAAGTCACAAGTGGGTACTCAGGGATCAGTCCCGGGAAGGTCCTATTCAACATCTTCATTAGTGACCTCGCAGATGGACTAGAGGGTAAGGCTTGTCTGTTTGCAGATGACACCAAGATCTGCAACAGAGTAGATGATCCAGATGGGTGTGGGCAGAATGAGAAGAGATCTGGATAAACTAGCAAAATGGTCAGAAGAGTGGCGACTGAGATTTAATGCAAGAAGTGCAAAATCATGCACATAGGGAAGAAACCCTGAAGCCACTTAGTAGGCTGGAGGGAGTTGCTAGCAGTCACAAAGGAAGAAAAGAGACTTGGGCATCCATCATCACACAATGACCTAAAATCAACCAGACCTCTAGAAGCAGTAAGTAGGGGGTGTTAGGGGTGTGACTAGTAAGAGGTATCATGAAACCGCCAAGAGGGAGGTAATAACCCTCTGCACAAGACATTGGTTAGGCCCCATCTGGAGTACTGCAGTGCATGAGGCCACCTTCACAAGGACATTAACCAAATTGAGGCAGTCCAGAAGGGCAACCAAAATGGTGCAGGACTGCACTGTAGAACATTAAGGAGGACAGATTATGGAGCTAATTTGTATATCCCTGAGCAAAGGAGGAGAGAGGTGATAAGGATCGAGACATTTAAACACCTTAAGGGCATAAACATAAGAGAAAGAGTCTAACATGTTTAAATATAAGAAAATAGCAGGACAAGAGGACACAGCATGAGATTAGAGGAAATGATTACGGGGAATGTGAGGAAATTTTTTCACAGAAAGGGTGGTAGATGTACGAATGGCTTAATCCACACAGAAGTGGTATGCGAATACAGTGCAGGGCTTCAAACACGCATGGATAGGCACAAGGGAGCAATACAAATGACTAAGGAATAGATAGGTCACTGACAGAGCAAGGTCGATATATTTATAAGGTAGAAAAAATGGCAGACTCGATGGGCCTTATGTCCTTATCTGCTGTCAACTTCTATGTTTCTATGTTTCTATTGGGGTACAGTTAAAAGGGGGAAGTATTTTCAATGAGCAGTAATACAATATTGACTGGTGGTGTGTCCTGTGTCCTACACACACACACAGACACAGACACATAGACATGTACATATCAATGCGTGCGTACTACACACCAATCACAGACTATGTGAGACAATGGTGTGATGGCCCCCACACAAAAATCCACATGCTACAGTGGGTGCTACATCAGCATGGAGTTATCATATAGCTGGTGGGATGGTCAATCACCTGTTGATTCTACTGTCTTATGTGCCCCCAGCCACACACACTACAGACTGGGTATTTACATTTATCATAAGAAGGTCCCATTGAAAATAGTCAGACTCGAGAGTTCCCTGCAATATTAACATTAACTATAGCAATGCTAACCGGTCTACCTGTGCTCCAAGGGTGTTGTGTTCACAAAATGGCTGCAGTAGTAGTTGCTTCCCTAATGGAAACAATTGCCATCTTCCCATACCTAGGTCAGTGGGTCATAGATTCTTATTCCCAGCACTGGGAGAGACAGCATCACATCCTCTCCCGTTGTCCTTTAGCAGTCCACCTTCCTTTGTCTTCCTAGAATTACTCCCCTCATGCCATAGTTATATCTGAATTTTGGGCATGATGATGTTTGCTGGAACAGGAACACGCTTGCTCTTTTGAAAGTAACCATGAACTGAGGAAATGTTGATTATCTGTATAATGGGATAGATACTTATTTTTGTAGTTTTCTGCATATCTCTTTATGATTGAACATTGTGCACTTTCTACGCATGGTTCTAAGTTCAGCACATTATAATGTTTTCAGTACAGATTACCACTACTAATGTTTTCACAGTTCTTTATGAACAAAGTACAGCTGTCATTGTTCAGAACTTGGGTAGGATGTGTTGTTAGTTTCACTGCAAAGATGCATGCTCAATGTGCAAAAGTATTGTTGGGGACAGATAAATTAAATAACAGTGACATGGTTGTGTATAAACCACCAATCTTCATTTAGAGCACTGCCGTAGTGGTCTTCAAAAATAATATTTTAGATCAATTGTAATTGTTATTGTAATATTTGGCCACAATGCTTGTGCTGTGTATAATGAGAAGCAATGTTATCTATGCAATGCCTGATTTACTGTTGTTGCAAGTATTTGAAAAATGTAATGTTATTAACATCAACCACTTACATATACTTTTTTTTCTGTTTCATGGCAGAACAACAGAGGTCTCCCCCGGCTTCCCGAGAGGTAGTACCGGCACAGCGTGAAGCTGTGGAGGGTGGTCAGTCGGACACAGAAAGTGTCATTGTGATTGAGTCCGATGGTAAGAGTGTGATATAAATAACTGTAGTATATCATTGGTCTATATTAGGAAATAATGTTATGTGTTAGCTGCAGAAGTTAAGGCTGTAGTTTTTAAAAAGGTCTTTACTGATTAAGTATTATTTGAATCATGTATGTATTCTTTGTAGTTGTTGGAGTGGGTTGACAACATTTTTAAATCATTCCGTACAAGAAAGAAAGAGGCAGTCTCTCATCTGGCAACAGACAACACTTACAGGGGAACTGTCAGCTTTGCCCCTCGTTTCCTGCTAAATTACCATCTGACATTCTACAACTACAAAATTGTAAAGAGGTGACTGCAGAATGCCTCAGAATAAAAGAAAAAGTGATCAGGTTACCAAATTTCATAATTTACAAACTATTTCCATTAGTGATGTACTGGCTTAAAATCTCCATGCCCCATAAGCCTTTCCATACTAAGCACACACATTTTCGGGGAGTGCTGTCCCGAACCACACATTTTTTACATTGGCATGCTAAAAAACTGTTAATGCATAACAGAATGGTATTCCAAATCTTTTATGGTGTTTACAAATAAAAACCGAGGGCTTCTTCCGACGCAAAATACTTTTAAAAGCTGGTGGCCAACTCTAGCGAATGTGCAGTGGCAGCATGGAACAAGATCCCGCACCAGCATGAGAAAGTGCTGTTACTACACATGTGAGTGGGATACCATTTTTCATGTATGTGACAATGGATGCATGTCCATAGGGCTACTTGTCAGTCCATGTGGTGTGCTGGGGAAGGGATCTCTTGTCCTCTGCTACTTTTGGTGCTGGAGTTTCATGTCCAATGAATCATTCATTACCAATTGTAATGTTGATGGTGTTTCACTGGTATTCACTAGTGTGCTGTACAATTATCTGTTGCTGATTACCACATGCTCCTAGATGCTTATTAACTGATTATTTCTATATCTGCTGGCAATGTTTCATTTCTATTATTAAAATATTTGTAAATGGACAGTATGGACACTGTCTATATGTTTGTTAATGTGTGTTAATAGCCCTGTAGAGGTGATATGTTTAACAACACATAAACAACTGCTATATTCAGATAGAGGGTGATTAAGTGAAGAGCAACCTGATATGTATGTTTGCATTCTTGCTATTATAATAACACTTTTGTCAAACTTTTTAAAAAGCAGGTCATCATATGGTTATGTCTACATGTATGTAAATTAAAGGTACACATAAGGTTGTTAGGATGTTTAACAGAAAGAAATATGCATTATCACAGTATTTTGACTATCGCCATCAATGTGTAGGCACTGCTTGTTGTGCACTGTATACTATCAATAATAGATTTCTGTGTTTTCTTTTTGTGAAAATGTAATTGAACAAACATTGTTAGGGAAGCACCAGAAAAATTTGGATTTCTTATATTAAGTCTGTTCAGGATTGGATGGACATTTGTCTTGGAAGAACACAGACACAGGGTTTCATTATTTCAACTTTGTGTGCCTTTCTGCAGATGAGAAGAGTTGTTGTATGCATGTAATACTGAGTTAAGAACATACATCTAGCTGAACAGACAGCTGTTTTAGTAAACAGACATGCGTTCATATGTTAGTTGTACACAATGATGCAGTATTAGAAATGGACATTTTAAAGAAAAAGACTTTTAGCTTGATATTTCATCTATTAATGTGATCATTTTTTCACTTGTTTGCTTTTATAGAGCCCGGGGAAGCTGATGATGTAGAACCAGTGGAGGTGAAGCAGGAGGCCGGCGCCAGCCCACCACATAAGTGAAATCTGAAAATGTTTCCAAGCAAGATGTAGTCCCACAATACTGTGAACTTAGAATGTATGTTATTATTATTGTGTCTCAGTTGACCAGTTGTGTAATTAATCATGTTATTTTATGGTAGTCTAAACATTTTTTTTATATTGCCTTGCTGCAGCTGCACAGCAACATGTTAGGAGTGTGCTGATTTGGGGCTGTGATGCTCTTGGGTGAATGCAGGTTACACATCAGTAGCTGCGTACTGGATTACGCAATCACCCTGCATTTGTAAGCGAAGGTCTATTTCAATTTGAGCAAAGCTTATCATACTCAGCACACCATTTGGTTATGTGCTTGCTGCTATTATCTGCATGCTTGGCAAGTAGCCTACGGTTGTCAACATTGGTGGTGCTCAATCCTCCTGTTGATAACTACACCTTGCTGTTTTAGTGTGATGACAGGGGGACCCCACTGCCTGTTGGCATACTCACTCCAAATGTTGAATTGTGAGGGGTGTGCGCAATACCCCTTGGGTACCGACCCACTACCACTGTCTTTGTTTTCTGGGGGGCAAAGCCCTGTTGCCATTATTGACTTTACTTGTGCTGTGAGCTTACAAGGGTGGCCATGCATTGATGACTACAGATACCCAAGCCCAAAAAACAGACACCATGCTGGGAGGATCTCCTAGTGAGCTAAATGGTCTGCAACAAAAAACTGTCCAATGATGCTTTTGGTTTTTTTCCCAATGTAAAAGTTAAAAATGTGCCTTGTAGTCTTGATGACCCCTCTTCCCAGTTGAACCTGATTGCTGTGCAGTGTGTCTCTCTTCACCCTGCCCAACCTCATACTTACCTCTACAGTGCAGTGTGATGATCTTCAGTGCACTGTGACATGTGTGGATTTTTCAAAGGTGATAATGATGTGAGGGAATGTTCATAAACTGTATAATGGAGTGAATTATGGGACTGTTTGCATGTCACACTGTGAATATCGCACATTTGTACATGGCACAATGGAAGTTGTCTCACCACATGTTAAATGCAGTAGTCTGACCACTTGCAGTGGTGCAAGTTCCAGTACATCATACACTGGCTGTGACTGGGTGGGGTGCTATTCAAAAGAGTTGCTGAGTAGTGAAACTCTGTTGAATATTGGGCCAGACACATCACATTGCCAAATTTTTCAACACTGCACGGCCTTGTGCCACAAAGTGGTACACTTTGAATGTTCACCCATAGTGTCCAAACTGTGTTTTCGCACTTTCACTATATGATGGCATGGTTGTGTATGAAATCACTTCTTGGTACAGTGTGAGGAAATAACAGTGAGACTGTATGTGAGCAAAGGTGCTAACATGGCTATTTAAAACATTTGGTGTCAGATGAGCATTACATTCTATCATTGCAATCATGTATTGGATATTTCCCATGCACTGTGGTAGGTTTGAAAATGTTGTGTATTTATATACCAAATTTTGAACACTGTAATTTATTTTTCACCTCCTACTGTACTGTACAGCTGTTTTTTTGTTACAGCGTGACCAACATATTTTCCTGCCTTGCAATATCTAACAGCCAGAGGGACACGCTAATGGCTGTCATTCTCTGCAGGGTGCAGGTGGGTTGGCATCAGTTACAAACTTTATGACTATTACACTATCAATGCCAATGATAGCAAAGCAACAATCGGCATTGATAACTGTTTATTTAATAATGTCAGATAGTACATTTAAGAAGCTTATTACTGCTGTGCCACATTGTCTTGAACACTTTTAGCCTGTGTCCATGCAACTGCACAGTGATCTGCACATTACGGGCATCCAACACTGCACTAATGAATTAAATCTGCTTATTTTGGCTAGATTTTCCCATACTCTAGTTTAAGTTTTAGGTTAGTTGTCTGAATTTCTTGTAGTTATGCTACCTAAAAATTTGTTATTTATGTTCTTTATGTACTTGAAGATCTCTGGCATGTTTGTTGAGTGCATTTTCGCTGTTGCTATGTAAATATGTAGGTTACTGAGTGGACATATAGGTTGTGTTCTGCAAGACATAATTCTTAAGATTTTCCTGTTGTAGGCAATTCCCAGAATGTAAGTCTATGATTATTCTACATGACAGCTTGTTAATGGTGTTTTGCTGAATGCATGTAATATCAGTAACTTAATTATTTGAAACATTAATGTGTGTTGAGGGGCTGAAATATGGCTCAAAAGCTCTTTCTTTTCAAACAATCATGAAAGTGATCATGATGATGTACACATTTAAAGTATATTATTATAGTGTTCGTGTGAAGGTAGTTTCGTTTTCTATTGCACAGATGACTATACATTATAGGCAGACATGGTGAAGTAACAATTCTCACACATGATGAGGATCTATTTCAACTGTATGTTACTGTACTGTTGCTTATGCAAAAGTATGCACATACTGAATATGTATGTCTAGTCAATAAAATAGAAGAATAGCATGCAAAACCACATGTTACTATAAGTTTTTTGATGCAGTCAGCTCATCAGATAATATAGTTAATAAAGTATTATAGAGAGACAAATAAGATAACAAAATAGTTTTGCATCAGACTTCAAAATATTATCATAAGTGCCAATTAATGCATTAATGATATTGCAGTAGCTAGGAAATCTTTCAAGTTAAATAATTGAAAGTCATAACTGTTATATTAGTCTTGTGTATTGATTTTTTTTTTTAATCTTTGTAGGGCGCCGGCGATTAAGAAGTTGTACTGGCCACTGCCATTGCTATAGACAGCTCGAGCACGAGGTTGCCAGTCTGAGAAAAGATAATGTTGCACTCCTTGAGGGGCTGCGTAAAATGCTGTCCTTCTTGGAGGTGCAACAGCAGACTGTCAACCTCGTGCTCGAGCCTGTCGTAGCAGCAGCTGACAGCACTGTGGCCAGTACCAGTGCTTCACCTCCACCAGCACCACCTGTTCCCGCAGCTTCCCTGGGCCAAACTGACCACCCTTCGCAGTAGTCCGGTATCTCCTCTGGAGGGCGCAAAAGCTTCCACTTCCTTTGCACCTCCATATCGAATCCAGTTTCCACCTTGGATTGCCTCAAGCAGTGCATACACCTCTCGCAAGTCTTGGCCAAAGACTTTAATTTTCTTAAAAAAGGACTTTTAGACTTCAATAATTTTTTTTATCTATGTAAAAAAAAACTTCATTTTTATAACATATTTATTTGTGTATGAAAGTAATACACACTTTAATAAGTTTTTTTAATTTTTTATATAATATTTTTAAATATATAGTTTTGTATGGTTTTATAAAAATATATATTTTTGTTTGCGTTTGGTTTTATAGATCTTAAATATTTTTATAGTAAAAAATTGTTAATTTATACTCTCTTGTGTTTGGTGTGTTATTGTGTACTGGGAATGTTTATTTATACTTGAAACAAACATTTACACAACTGTTATTTTATCATTTACTGAAAGATCACACCACACTATTGTGGTATTACAGTTGTGGTTCTCCATAGAAGTAACTGAGATGTGTGACAATGGTACCATACACTATTTGTGGCACACTGTGGTTGTTTCATAGACCTAGTGCTATAGCATGTGAGTATGTGGATCATGATGAAGATGAGTATGTCCCCACTAGTACAACATTGACATTTCTGTGTTGGTGCACCACAACAATCACTGTGTGATTGTATTGATTAGTATGTAATTGAATGCTGTTACACTGTGGTGTTTTTGTGTACTCACACCAAAGTTATCTGTTCAGTCCCAGCAAGCCTCTTCCACCTCTCTTCACATGATTGGTGGCACCACCTCAGTTGGTTGTAAACCCAATGTCTATAAAGTGACAAGTTACTACAGTTACATAACCATTTGTTCACAAGATGAACTAATGGTATCCATCTCATGTCATATACTCTTTTAGTTATGTACATCTTTTTCTTTACATATCTGTTCTGAGTAGCACAGCATGGGCTGCATATCCATTGTTTGATGTTGATAAACAATGATTGCTCAAGTGTACTGACCGGCTAGTTTGTCAGTGGCATAGTGGAAGCCGTCTGCACTATAGCCATCTGTTAAGCATCATAGAGTAAATAATGGTGTTAGGATTTACTGTCAAGTGTGCTGTAGTGTATGATTCACCATCAGAGTTTAACGGGTTTTTTTTATAAGGTTCAGATGTTCTTGATCAATCATGAACTGGCTCTGTGTATCATGAACAATATAGTAGTTAGTAGTAATGTGTTAATGATGGCTGTGATTGGGCTCACTGCACCATAGTACACAAGGAGGGTTATTGCAGTTTTGGTGTGGTGCATTTAATGATGCATGCTATTGGGTCAGAAGAATACACTGAACTATTTGTAATATTGCATCTTTTGCTGGGTGTTAATGAATCTGTGTGACTGGGGTGCATGTAGTCTTGTTCTTTATGACTGCTGACTGTGACTGCGCCTCCCACTAGTTCTGAGACAGTGGTAATTGTGTATGGTAGTCACATGCAAATTGGGCTGTAATAAGAGTCAAATGTTTTTCTGTGTGTCTAGTACAGATAATTAACCTGTTTGGATGTCACATTCTGAATATGTGAGAAGCAGTGCATGGTGCAATGAGAATTACACTAGCGGCTCTGCATGACACATTCTGGACAGTTGTGTTGTATTAGTAGTACTACAACATGCACAGTTAGAGTACCAAGGCTGTGATATAAAAAATATTACACCATAGTGCAGTTCTGTCGAATGTAACCATGACACACCACTGCACAAGCAACTTCTGGTGCACCAAGGGTTGTGTGATACCTGCCATACTTTAAATATTCACCCCATACATTGCTACATTCATATCATGTTTCTGAAGAGTACTTACATTGAATTCACAAAGAAGAGTAAGACACTGCTACATAAAAAAATACAAAATGGAATAACATTGAAAAATTACAATGAATAGAGTTATATAAAACAATATGATTCACAGTGAAGTACTGTTACTGTAAATAACAGAAAATAGTACTACAAGACTTGAAATATTCCTGATATTGGAACATTTTTGGTATGTATGTACAGTATTCTTACAACTATAAATCATGTACTATAGTGAGTAATACTTCTGAAAAAGACAGGATATTCATGGCAAAAGGTAAGGCCATGCAACTACTAAGTGTGATACGTTGTGTGCAGCTGCACTCAAGGGTATGTATGTTTGGTGTACATGGCCTCAGTTTTGCTGTTGATCTCCACTGAGCATGCAGTACCTGGTCAGGTGGGTGGGGATGTCTCGTAGTACATTTAGACAATTGTTTGTTATTTCTGTCACCTGCTGCTGGATGTCTGTCATTGGTTGTGTTGACTTGGTCCTCCCCATACTTGCATGTGTGTGTGTGTGTGGTGCTGGGGGTGACTGGAGTTAGGGTTTCAACCCTAACACAGAATTCTCACTTTTGTCGCTGTGGAACAACCTTAACTGATGCATTAAACGGAGTTTTTTGCCATATATATATATATATATATATATATATTACGTAGCACGATAGTGCTACCATAGTTAGGAGTTGAGGAGCCATTTACATGTTAAACCCCAAATTTTGCACCTTAATAACGTTGCAACTGTTTGACAGATTTGCCTGAAATTTGTAATACATGATCGAGAATCATACGCCTTGGGATCTGCCAAGTTTCGTAGTGGTTGGACACAGGGCTGCGGAGTTATTAAGCGTGATCTGTGCATGCATTTATGCTTTTTCTGGAATTCTATGGTCACACCTACAGGTCGCACGGTTTGCACGGCCAGCCCAAAATTTTCAGGGAATGTGTGGCCAGGGTCCCCGATGTGCCTTTCAAAGATTTCGTGAAAAAATATTAAACGGTTCAAATGTTATTCAAAAAACAATTTCCCATTACAAGTCAATGGGAAAAGTTAACAAAAAGTTCGACAGTGTCGCAAATGCATTTTTACTTTTGCAGATGGCCCTCTTACTTTTGCAAGTCCGCCATCTTGTTTTCAGTTAGTGATCAGAAAAATGCTTGCCATTTAAATTTGGGACCCTCTAGCAACCTAATTCTTTTTGTATTCACTTAGTCGGAGCCTGAGGATGCTAGCCATGTCTTTATTTGGGGATAAAACACCCCAGAGATACGTTTTTCAAATTTCTGGAAAAAGTACTTTTGCAAATTACTTTTGTGCTCACAAAAAGTGTCGCAAATTTTTGTGAAAGCTTTCTCAAATTGCGACAGTACTTTTCTAGGCTGTGGGGAAATGACAGCAGTTCTTTGGCGCCCTGCTGCAAAAGAACGGTTGGGAGTTTTGGGCTGAAATTTGACGGGAATGCAGCCAACATCTCACAGATGTGCCTTTCAGTATTGTGGTGAAAAAATATTACACGGCGGCAAAGTTACGGTACTCCAAAGTTGATGGTTTTTCCCATAGGATAACATTACAGTGCCCAACGCATTGCAGGAATCCTTTGGCACCCTGCTGCAAAATAAGGGTTTGGTCTTTTTTCCTGAAATTTGGAGGGAAGACAGTCAACAGCCCACAGATGTGCTCTTCAGTGGTTTGGTGAACAAATATTGCAGGGAGACAAAGTTATGGCACTCCAAACTTCTCTTTTTTTCCCCATAGGATAACATTAAAGGAATAATGCCTGACAGGGTGGGAGTTATGCTGGGATAACATCCCACCTCGGGTGGTTGGTCCCGAGGCCACTGGCCGAGGGCGTCCAACACCCGAGAAGGGATGTTATCACAGCATAACTCCTTACCCTGAGGCATTATTCTATTATACAATGGCTTTGTTTTATAATAAAAACTATTTTAAAGAATGTTTTTGTTAGTGTGTAAACAAATTTTTGTTCTTAAGAGAAGGAGATCATCATGGTGGTGGTGCTGATCCATATCCAAACAATCAGCAGGGATGTTATGCCAGGATAACATCCCTGCTGTGACAGCCAACTGACCAATAAGAAGCCAGGATTCTTTCTTGCCATTGTATAATACAGCGTTCTCCGCACCTTTCAGGGCCCGTATCTCGGAAATGGTGCGAGATACAGACTTTTCATCAGAAAAATACTTAGCCCCTAAGCACAAAACTAGCCAAGACAGTCGTAAATCATATGACTTTTAAATTTTTTTCTGCGTCGTATGGTTCCTGAGATATAACCTATTCAGTATTCCAAGTCCTCATTTTCTGCTCCAATACCCGTTATTATGCATACATTCTTTGTACTCACTGTCTTTCTCTATGCAGCTTTTGGGGAAAACCAGCCTGTGCACTTACATTACTGTTACCGTTGCCCTTTCCACTTGCGGTTCCGTACCCGTCTCACTTACCGTTGACGTCTACGCCACCATGTGCGTTATCCTTTGCATTTTCATTTGCGCTTGCGTTTCTGTTATTTTTTGCCATTTGTGTCTACAGTGC
Organism: Neoceratodus forsteri; assembly: GCA_016271365.2. Taxonomy (NCBI): domain Eukaryota; kingdom Metazoa; phylum Chordata; order Ceratodontiformes; family Ceratodontidae; genus Neoceratodus; species Neoceratodus forsteri. Next base: position 254,602,213 of record CM057450.1, on the reverse strand, counting down.
TGTTTCTCTTTTTGTTTCACTTTGCGTCACCATGCCCATTGACATTTTTGTTTGCAGGCACCATGTTACTGTGTGACAACACATCACGTGTCAGACTGTTCCCGTCTACGCCACCATGTGTGTTACCCTTTCTGTTCTCATTTGCGCTTGCATTACCATGTGTGCCACTGTTAGCGCTTCTGTTTGTGTTGCTGTTCCTGTTACTATGCCACAAGACATCACATGGCGGGAGTGCGGGACCTGAAGAGCCCCGCCGCTGCATTACATTCACTATTTCTCGTTATCATTCTCAAAAAGAAGGGAAATTAGAGGCAAAAAACTCCATTTAATGCATTAGTTAGGGTTGTTCCACAGTGACAAAAGTGAGGAAATTCGGTGTTAGGGTCGAAAACGCCCCTTGGACCCCCCGCCCACCCCCCAACTGGCATTGGGGTGCGCATTGGGGTCGTCAGTCCTAACTCTCACCCCATTCTCCTATACTTCTATTCTTATAAGCTCCTTAAAGAAAATTATACTTATGCTTCTTCTCTGCTCAGGAAATGTGGAGCTCAACCCTGCCCCCCCCCCCACAACTTACCTCGCCTATCGATTTTGCTGAGGCCACAGGTCTCAAAATGATGATGGTCAACATTTTAAGCCTGCCTAAAAAACTTGTACAGCTGCAAGCCTGGGCTGCATACGTTAACCCAGACCTTATCATAATTACTGAGTCGTGGTTAAAAAAGATGAATACTGATCAACAAATATCACTGCAGGGCTACAATTTATTTAGAGCAGATAGAGAGTCTAGAGGCGGGGGTGTGGTTATCTATGCCAAATCTAAGTACTTGGTCACCAATATCAGTTGCAAATCTCTAGCCAAGGAATTTGAGTTAGTTTCGCTGAGCCTTCATCTCCCCTCCTCGGAATGTATCACTATCCTAGGTGGCTATAGACCCCCATCTGGTGGTGATGAAGTCCTTAATCTTTTTGAAATCCATGTTCGTAGATGCAAAAACTGAAACAATATTTCTAGGAGATCTAAATATGGACTGGCTGTCACCTAAATCACACGGCCTCAAATCCCGTTGTGACGAGCTAGGTCTTGGGCAATTAGTCAGTGAACCTACTAGGAACAACACTCTAAATACTGCCAACAGTTCCATTCTAGATGTGGTACTAACCACCCATCCAGACAAAATATCTCATTTGGCAGTGTTTCACAATGACATGAGCGATCATGGAATTGTTGCTTGCATAAGATCTCAAATTAAGGCCCAGCCACAACCCACCTTTATAACAAAAAGATCCTTTCACAAATTCAGTGCAGTAAGCTTCCTATCTGACCTGAGCATGATCAGATGGCAAGATCTTTACCTAGCCAAAGATGTCGACAAGGCAGCTTGCATCCTTAATAACAAACTCACTACAATAATAAATAAGCATGCATGCCCCTTTCATCAAAGTAAGGGTACGGAACAATTCCAATCCCTGGTTAACCTCGGATCTCAAGGCAGCCCTTATAGCTCAAGATAAGCTCTGGGCTAAAGCTAGACATTCCAAAGAATCTTTGGATTGGCAGGCCTTTAGAACAGCCAGGAATAACTGTGTGAAAAAACTTCGCTCTGCTAAAGCTAACTATTATATTTCTACTCTCGAACAAGCTAAAGGTAACCCTCATAAAATATGGAAGACTATCAAAGCTATAGAAGGACAGCCATGGGCCCCTCTGTCCCAACAAAGATAGTTGCAAGTGGCAATTGTGGAAAACAAGTCCCTAATCCTGGAGGAACTTAACTCCACTTTGCCACAGCTGGATTAGCTTTTGACTCCTCACCTTATGCTGGTGCTGCGGTGAGCCAGCATACCCCTCCCGCCACATCTAGTCCTGCACCCAGCCCCTTCCAACTGCGCGAGATAACTTATAAAGAAGTAGAAGATTCTCTTCTTAACTTAGACACCAAAAAAAGTGCAGGGGATGATGGCTTGGAACCCTTTTTCCTAAGGTCAGGCTATGCCCATCTCACTGCCCCAATTCTCCACATCTTCAATCTTTCCATTACATCTGCTACTGTGCCGTCCTGCTGGAAATCAGCACATACCCTCCCTCTATTTAAATCTGGTGACCCATGCAATGTAAACAACTATAGGCCTATCTCCATATTGCCTATCCTTTCTAAAGTTCTCAAAAATCTGATCCATATTCAGTTAAAATCTCACTTGGAAACCTTCTCTCTCATTAACCCAGCTCAATCTTGCTTCCGGGCTAATCATAGCACAATCACTGCACTAGCAAAAGTAACCAATGATTGGATCTCTGCTATAGATGCTAAGAAGGTAACTGGTGCAGTCTTTTTGGACCTCAGCAAAGCTTTTGAAACTGTTGATCACAAACTATTAGCCAATTGCCTTGCAAAGTTGGGTGCCACGTACCATACCACCCAGTGGTTCTCTAGCTACCTAACTGGAAGATTCCAAAAAGTAAAGGTGGAAGGCTTTTTTTCTGCTGCCTTGCCAGTTGCAAGAGGAGTCCCCCAAGGATCCATCTTAGGCCCTATCTTGTTTTCTCTGTACATTAATGACTTAGATGCTAACATATCTACATCCAATCTGCACTTTTTTGCAGATAATACTGTGTTGTATACTTCTGGCTCATCGTTATCTGAAGTCAAGGAGTGTGTCAAGCGGACTGCACAACGAGCATAATCTAATAAAGGCAAAGCTTCTGCTCAATGCTAAGAAGACTAAAGCGATGATATTCTCCCGCAGTGCTGTCTCAGGCCCCCCCCCCAATACCCTTGCCCAAGACTTCATTGTCACCGTGCTAAACGAGCCTCTGGAAGTTGTAACCAAATTTAAATATCTAGGTATCTGGATCAACAATAAATTATCTTTCAGTGACCTCGTCGAAGATGTCTCTAGAAAGTTAAAAGCAAGGTTAGGTTTCTTCTTCAGAAATAGGCCCCTTTTTCCCCTTGAAACTCGAAACAAGCTTGTACAGGCCACTTTTCTCCCCCTACTCGACTATGGCGATGTAATCTATTCCTCCACCACTCTTGCAAATCTAAGTAAACTGGACATCCTTTATCACCATGCGTTACGGTTCATTACCAACTCCCCTTACCGTTCGCACCACTGTGACTTATATGCAGCTGTTGGTTGGACATCCCTTACTACTAGACTCCTGTTCCATGCTGGGCTATGGACTCTTAAACTGCTCCTGCAGAAATTGCCAAGCTATCTCTCTTCCCTTATTAGTATCTCACATAGTGCATACTCATTAAGAAAATCTGACTTTATTATGCTTGACATACCAAGGACACGGACTTCCTTTGGTAAACGTGCTATTGCATATGCCCTTCCCTCCATTTGGAACCAATTACAAACCGTACTGAAACTAACTAGCACAGTTTCAATAAACTTCTACAAATCGCTAAGTTCAGCCAAAATAAAAGACACCTGTAACTGTCATTAAGTCTCTTCCTTCCCCATGTGTGCCATATTTATCCACTGGTAAGGTATAATTGATTTGTCATATTAACTGCTTTCCCTTCCCCTTCTACTCCTGGCTTTATCTTTGCTTACACTCCACTGTTACTCTCTCAAATCACTCCTCCCCCCAAATCAGTTGTAGACTGTTGTTTGTTCTAGCTGCCAAAATACTGTATATGTATTGCACACACCAGTCATCATGTTTCATTTATCAGTATGCAACCTGTAAGTCGCTTCCCTGTCTCATATCAATGTTTACCACCTGCGGTCACCCTATGTGGTACCCTTGTATGTATATCCAGCCTGTATCATGTAATGTGCATTTCATGTATATACTGTTATTACCTATCTGTGTTTGTACTTTAAGTGTTTATGTCACAGGACCTCCTTGTGAATGAGCTTGCTCAATGGAGTTTTCCTGCAATAAACTTGAACTTCTGCTGCTTTACACATGTGATGGGGTGAGAGTTAGGGCTGATGACCCCAATGCGCACCCCAATGCCAGTTGGGGTGGTGGGTGGGGGTGTCCAAGGGGGGTTTTCAACCCTAACACCAAATTTCCTCACTTTTGTCCTGTGAAACAACCTAACTAATGCATTAAATGGAGTTTTTGCCTCTAATATATATATACTGTATATATATAAATATATATATATATATATATATATATATATATATATATATATACTATATGAGGGTAAAATCCTGAGCGACGTATCAGTTAGAGTTAGCCCACAGTGACAAAGCGAGTTAGGCAGTTAAAGCCCCCAGACTACCCTGCCTCCACACCTCATCTCACATTTGGTAGGTATTGGGTTGTCGGGCCTCAACTCTCACCCCATCTCATGTGTAAACAAGCTGAGGTATAGGAGAATGGGGTGAGAGTTAGGACTGATGACCCCAAAGCACACCCATTTGTTGGTTGGGGAAGCAGGCTGGGGGGTGCAAGGGGGTCTTTCAACCCTAACACTGAATTCCTTGCTTTTGTCATGTGGTACAACCCTAACTGATGCATTAAACAGAGTTTTTTACTTCTAATTTCCCTTCTTTTTGAGATGTGCTGTAGAAATAGTGAATGAAATGTGATGGTGGGAGCGCGGGGCCCGAAACACGTGACTTTTTGTGAACATAGTAATGGTAAGTGCAAGGGAAATGCAACCACTAACTGTTGCACACATGGTGACTGAAACGTAAATGGTAAAGCAAACGTTAGTAGATACACAAGTGCAAAGTGACGCCAAAGCGAACAATGACACAAAATGAGATGCAAGCACTTAAGGATATGCAAACTGTGATGTGCACGGTCACAGTACCACAACTGGAAATGCAAATGGTAATGTTAACAGCAGAAATATTGAAACAAATGTAAATCGACGAGCTTATATGCGTATCTTGAGCATAAAGGGTAACGCACACGGTGGCATACACGGGAACAGTAATGAAAATGGGTACAGAAACACAAGTGGAAACCTTAACTGTAACTGTAATGGAAGTGCACACCCTGTTTTTGCCCAACAGCTGCATAGAGAAACACAATGTGTACAAAGAATGTATGCATAATAATGGGCCTCGGAACAGAAAATGAGCTGTTGGAATACTAAATTGCTTATATCTCAGGAACAGTGCGACATAGAAAAAAACTGTAAACTTCACATGATTCATGAGTTTTCTGGCTAGGTTTTCACTGAGGGCTATGCATTGTCATGATGAAAATTCTGTATCTCGTAACGTTTCTGATATACAAGCCTCGAAAGGCGCAGCAGACACCACCATGTTAGTCTATGTGAAAAAGCATCAACTTCGGAGTACCATAACTTTGCATCAGTGCAATATTTTGTTACCAAACCACCAAAAGGCACATCTGTGAAATGTTGGCTGCCTTTGATTCAAATTTCAGCTCAAAAGACCAAACTGTTTTTTTGCAGCAGGGTGGCAAAGAATTCCTGTCATTTTGGCCATAGCCTAAAAAAGTAGTGTCATGATTTGCGAAAGCTTTCGCAAAAATTTGTGACAGTGTTGCAAGTGCAACACTAACATAGTAACATACTAACATACTAATTGCAAGCAGATTAGACATTATGGCCTATCGAGTCTGCTTGAACCTCAGATCCCTAGTTGGGTGCCAAGGCCCTCCCCCCTTGTATTCCAGAAACCCCTATCATCCATCCCCACCCCCCTGGGCCAGGACATCATCTGATACATCCACTTTCTGTGTCTGTCCCACCCTCTCTTGAAGCTCTCCAATGTGGATCTCTGAACCAGCTCACCAGGCAGTGCATTCCAAGGGTCCACCACCCTCTCAGTGAAAAATCTCCTCTTCTTCCCCCCCTCGCCCTTCTACCTTCCAACTTCAAACCATGCCCTCTGGTGATACCTCCCTGCTTCAGTCTAAAGATCCCCTCCATGTTTACCCTATTTATTCCCTTGAGGTACTTGACCTCAATCATGTTCCCACGTCTCTCCTCTCCTCCAATGAAAACAGGCAGAGCTCCTCAAGTCTGTCCTCATATGTCAAATCCCCTAGTCCTCATATCATCTTAGTTGCCTTCTTCTGTACCCTCTCTAGGAGCTGATGTCCCTCTTCAAGTGTGGTCTCCAGTACTGTACACAGTACTCAAGGTGTGATCTAACCAGTCCATTGTACAGCAGCAGAATCACTTCCCTGCTCCTAGAGGTGATCCCCCTTACGATGTATCCCAACATCCTGTTTGCCTTTGCTAGCCACTCTCCTGCACTGCTCAGAGTTATTCATACATGCATCCACCATGACCCCTAGGTCTTTTTCCCCTGTTGAGGCCTCCAGCGCCTCCCCTCCCAGGGTGTACCTGTGTTTAGGGTTTCCCCACCAAAGGTGTAACACCTTGCACTTGGTGATGTTGAAATTAAATTTCTATGTGTGAGTCCAGCTTTCCAGGGTGTCCAGGTCCCCCTGCAGTGCCAACCTCCCTCTTCCCCCTCAACTACTGCTCCCATCTTGGAGCCATCAAGGAAGAGACTCATTTCATACCATATGCACTCCCTGATATCTGATATGTATGCATTAAACAGGATCAGATCCAGGACCGAGTGCTGCAGTACCCCAGTTCCGACCTCTCTAGGGTTTGAGAGCTGTCCACCGACCACTACTCTCTGGGTCCATCCAACTAGCCAGTTTTCAATCCATCTAACCATCAAAGGGCCTACTCCCAACCCTGTCAGTTTCTCCACCAGACCATTGTGAGGGACAGAGTCAAATGCCTTGCTGAAGTCCAAGAATAATACATCCACAGGCTTTCCCCTGTCCAGTTTTGATGTTACTCATTTGTAGAACTCCACAAGATTGGTTTGACATGATCTACCTGGCACAAACCCATGTTGCCGACTATCCAGACCTCCCACATCCTCCAAGTACACCCCCAATCATTCTTTTAATACACTCTCCATTAATTTTACCACCACTGAGGTCAAACTGATGGGTCTATTGTTACCTGGTACTTCCCTCAACCCTCTTTATGGATTGGTACCACACGTGCCTCTCGCCAATCCCTAGGTACCATCCCTGTCTCAAGCGACCTGTTGAACATCTCTGCCAGGGATCCAGCCACTATGTCCGCCAGTTCCCATAGTACTCTCAGATGAATGCCATCTGGCCCAGGAGATTTATCTTTCTTCAGGGCCTTGAGGCCTAACCACACCCTTTCGGTGGAGATAGCATCATCCTTCTACTCCATCTTACTGGCCATTTTATCCTTATCCTGATGTGACACCCCTGGGGTACCTCTCTCTCTCTCTTGCTCCATTTCTGTTACTCCCCTGATCCCACTCACTATTGCTTCTATCCCCATTGTGCCTTGGTTTGTAGGTATCCCATCCCCCTCCCTAGTGAACACAGAGGTGAAGTACTCATTTAATACCTCTGCCTGGTCCCTCACGTCTTCCACCCACCCTCCTTCTGATCTCAATCTGCCGAGATGGCACTTAGTGTTTCTCCGCTCCCCAATGTACTGAAAGAACCCCTTTCCCCCTCCATATATCCCCTGTGCCAGCCACTGCTCTTTACTGGACTTTGCCCCACTCACCATCCGGGTGACTTTTCTAGATGCATGATGGTACATTTCCTTTTCCCTATCCCCTCTTGTTGTTTTATATTTTTTTGTAGGCCGCCTTCTTTTCTCTGACCACTACCTGAATCTCACTGGACCACCAGCATGGTTTATGTGACCTTGCTCCCTTACGTTTCACCTTAGTGCAGTTCCTGACTTGCTCATGAAGTCCCCATGTAATGACCTCCCATCTCTTTTCCACATTTGTCATTGATGTAATCCCCTTCACGTGATCCTTGAGAATATTTCCCATGTCCACAAAGTCTGCCCCCCCGAAGTCCACTGCCAGTGTCCTAGATCTCTGCCCCCCTCCGCCTATACTTATTTGAAACCAGACAGTATTGTGGTCACTCCCAGTCTGGGGATCCTATAAAACCAGGTCCCTTAACAAATCCCCATATGCCAGAACCACGTCCAGGACATGCCCCTCCCTTCTGGGCTCTATCACATGCTGCATTAAGAACACATTCTGGAAGCCATCCAGCAGCCTCTGCTGCTTGGCCACCTTAGAAGACATGGTTCCCCAGTTAGTACCAGGCATATTAATGTCCCCCATCAACACCACTCTTTTCCCTTTTGGTCCACACTGTGCAATGATGTTGTCCAGCAAACCATCCTCCAGAACATCACCCATCCTGAGGGGCCCATATACTACACCCAGCTTGACCTTACCTCCTACTGGGGTTCGTAAGGTGACCCATAAGGCCTCCACATTTCCCTTTGCCTCTTCTACCCTAGCAATTTCTATGTCATCTCTAATGAACATAGCCACTCCACCTCCTCTGCCCTCCTTTCTATCCTTCCTAAGCATAGTGTGCCTCCGGACGTTTAGGTCCCAGTGATGGTTTTTGTTGACCCATGTTTCCATGACTGCCGCCACATCCACCCCCCTCAAAAGCAAGGCCTGGAACTCTGCCAACTTGTTTCCCAAGCTCCTGGTATTTACTAACACCATCCCCCACCCCTTATCCCTGATCGCCCTTTATCAGAACCCACCCAGGTTCCTTATACTTCCATCCTTCCTCTGCTCCTCCTGAAACCTCCTCCCCCAGTCTGTTTCCCCTCCCCCTTTGGGTTTGAAGGCTAATCCCCTCATCTGGAGGAGAGGCCTTCTGCTCAGCCCCTCCCTTATCCCTCCCCCTCACAAGTTTTAACCCCACCTTTCTTGAATGTAGTCAGCCACCACCTGTCTAAGGACTTCCTTCCCTAATGGGGCAAGATGAAGCCTGTCCTTGGCATACAGTCCCTTATCCTCCCAAAATCCTTTCTAGTTCTCTAACACCCCCAACCCACTCTTTTTACCCTACTTTCTGAGCCAGTCATTAACCTCTGTGGTCTTCATTTTTTTCTCCACTGAGGCCTTTGGTACTGGCAATGTCTCTGAGAAGGAAATGTTGCATCCATTATCCTGACAGACTCTGGTAAGTTCTTGGAACCTTGCTTGGATTTCCAAAATGCTATTTCCCTCTAGATCATTAGTTCCCAAATGCACCAGGAAATCCAGTCTCCCTCCACAATCCCTAACCAGTTTGTACACCATGAACTTTGCTCTGTGCACTGTCAGCCCAGAGATACTCACTACCTTCACTTGGCTATGGCATCCACCCCCTGTCCCTCCCACTGAATACCCTAATCATAGAGTCTCCCAATAGCAGAACCTTAACACTGCCATCATCCTTATGGTTACCTCCATTATGTGCTCTCAAACCCCATCTCTCCTTTATTCATGATCTCAATTCCATGGGAGTCTTCCTGCCTTATTAGAGACCCCCTTGTCACCCTCTCCTTTCTGCCACCCTTGTTATTTTGTCCACCTAACCCAGACCCCACCTGGATAGGTGTCCCCTTTAACCCTCTCTTATCCAAACCATTTATCCTGGCCCTGATGGTTTCCCCTTCTCCCACACTGCCATCCTCCCCCCTTGTAATAGTACCCCAACCTCCAGAGGCCCTCTGTGGGTCCCCTTTACCTAGGGCCCCATCCTTGGTACAGACCCCCCTGGTGAAGGGGGCCCCTTCCCCACCTCTCTGTCTCTCAGTTTCTGTCCAGTCATGCTCTCCTCCCTCATGTCTGCAATATGTTGCATCTCCCCCATCTGCTTAACATTTCTGTTTCCCCTTCTCCTTCTTCTGGGACTATTTCTATCCTTTCTATTGCTGGTCTGTGATGCCCAATGGTTTGGTCTTTTGATGCACTACTTTGTGACACTACTTTTTCCAGAAATTTGAAAAACATATTTCTGGGGGTTTAACTACAAAATAAAGACATAACTAGCATCCTCAGGGCTCCAATAGGTAAGCACAAAAAGAATTGTGTTCCTAGATGGTCCCAATTTTAAATGCCAAGCATTTCTGTGATCAGTAAATGAAAATAAAATGGCAGATTTGTGACACTACTAGGGCCATTTGTGACACTAAAAACTGCATTTTCAAAAGTGTCAAACTTTTTATCAACTTTTCCCATTGACTCATAAAGGGAACTTGTTTTTTTAATGACTTTTGAACCGTTCAATATTTTTTCATACAATCTTCAAAAGGCACATCTGGGACCCCATCTGAACATTCCCTGAAGTTTTTGGACTGGTCGCACAAACCATGCAACCTGTAGGCACGAGCAAAGAATGTGCAAAAAAATGTGATTAAGTGCACTGATGTCACTTAATGACTCCACAGCCATATATCCATTCGGTACAAAAGTTACCAGATCCCAAGATCTATGGTTATGTCCAATGCCTGGCAAATTTCAGGCAAATCTGTTGAATGGTGGCAACGTTTTAAAGTGCAAAGTTTCACCATTTAACCTTAAAAGGGCTACTTAACCCTAACTATGGTAGCACTACCACGCTACCATAATATATATAATATGTGGGTGTATATATATATACATATATATATATATATATATATATATATATTTATATCTTCTATGCAAAAAAGTGTGTTAAAGTATCATTTAGGGTTAAACCACAAAAAGTCAGAGAATAAAAAATCTTTAGGGTTGCCCCTCCCCCTGGACCTGCAAATCATCCCAAGATTGACAGATGATTTGGTGTGTCATTGGGGTTGTGAGGCCTAAATGTCACCCCATTCCATGTGTAATGACATTGGCAAGGGACAGCAAAAAAAATGGGGTGACATTTAGGCCTCATAACCCCAATGACACTCCCAGTCATCTATCAATCTTGGGATGATTGGTGGGTCCAGGGGGAGGGGCAACTCTAAAGATTTTTCTTTTCCTGACTTTTTGTGGTTTAACCCTAAATGATGCATTAACACAGTTTTTTGCATAGAATTTCCTTACTTTTGAAAAAGAATACAAAAGTAAGAACTTGCGCAAGTTAGTGGGAGCGCAGGCCCTTGGGGCCCTGGACTCCCACCAACTTGTTGAACTTGATGGGAGTGCAGGCCCTTCAGGCCCTGCGCTCCCATCAACTGACGGAATTGGTGGGAGCATGACCCCTTCGGACCCTGCACTCCCACCAACTTGTAAACGTATGTGTACCATCAACACCCTCCCAGTTTCAATGTAAAACACCAAACCATGTCCGAGACATAACATGTAAAGGTTTGACATTTCATTCATAAGAGATGCAGAATTCTGCATCTGTTAACATTTTACAGGCACAATGGCTGAAAACTACATCCATGACACTAAGGCTAGGTACTCTATCAATTTCAAGCCACCAGCACAATGCAAAACACTGTCAGCAACACATAAAATGCGTCACACAATATCTCCACAAAAATAATTATCTACAACAAGTAAACACTGTAATTCATGTCTACAGGACATGCCGAGAACACCCTCCAAATTTCAATGTAAAAGACTAAACTATGTCCGACATATAACATGTTCAGTTCAGTTCAAAGTTTTATTGATTGGCAATAAAGCCATTACAATATAGTAACAAAATTTAGACCAGCCATGCACATACACAGCTTAAGTCATTGCCAAATACCACAATTACATTCCTTCAAATTGCATATATTCATATGTCTGTGACCAAAGACCAGATTGCATTTTGAATTACATGTCTATATCTATCAAAATATATATTAAAACATAGAACATGCAACTTCTCTGAAAAGCACACAATATAGCAAATTGATCAATCCATATGTCTAAAAGACTGCTTATTAAATTCTGATAACAATTAGTCCAGGGAAGTTTCACTCCTACTTGCATATAAAGATATAAACTTTCTTTAGGGCTCATCAATTCTGCTAGAAAAACAACTGGCATTTCACTAGTTCTGGTAACACTGCCATTGTTTATAACAATCAGTATACTTTTAGTTTAATCCATGGGGCCCTTACATTTTCAGAAACTACATTCCTCAAGAGTAATTAAGGGTAAGAGCTTTTAACAAGTCCACATAATTCCATTTTCCCTAACAGGGGTCAATAGTTTTCTTGCCCACATGAAGAAAACATATAGCCTGATTTATCAATACCATCTGTAAAAAATAATCATGATTCTACCACAGGCATAGGTTCAGCTGAGAGGCTTCTATTATACACTGAAGTCCTTCTTCTATGTAACATTTGTTACCCATTATCTCTTGAGAGGCCCCTGGATAAAACCACACCAGTGTCCAAGATATCACTCTCTGAATATGCCTATAAAATGTCAGCAGAACACTTCCTTAGACGGTAAGGGCCAATGGCTAAGCACTGAAAGTGTTAATATGTGTAAAGTCAAGCCACCAGTTTCCTTTAAGCAAATTATACAAGTTCACATAAAATTAGGCATCATAAGACACCATAAAATACTGGGGATCATCCTCTTGGTGAAATTGTCATTGAGCTTCAAAAAATCAGACAGGTTTTAAGTCAAAGACTCACCAAAGCTTACAAAACATCCCATTGCAGGCTAGCAGCTGTATAAAGTAAAACTCTTGGGACTTTGGAGTCCATGCTCCTACCAATAAATTTCGCAGTGGATAACAGCTCCAGATTAATTATAGATCAAAAACACGTAAGTCTTCCTGTTTAAGGGAATTCACCATCTGAGAGGAGCACAGTTTCAGAATTATATATAAGTTACCATTTACATGTATTTAAAGGATCAGCCCTCTAAACATTTTGCCTTGTGGCTCCTCAACTAGGAATCCAGTAAAGAGCAATAGTTATCTTTCTCTGTAAAACATTTCAAATTGGAAAAGTTGCAAAGATTCTCATAGCAAAAGGATTTTCAATAATTTTGCGTACCATTTTCCAGCAGTAATAAACATTAAGGGCAGGCCACCTGTCTGTCCACTTCCCAGCCACACAACGAGCACCACTGTATTCTTCTCCCATTAGCGTAAAGATTACATGCTAACCATTCATCTGGACTCATGAAAATAGGGAAAATAAAAATACTCCTTGACCTCTCCAGAGCTCTCGGTCACATTCTGGCTCCTCTTTTCAAATCTCTGAACCCAGGCAGTTCAAATAGGACTCAAACTGCCGCCATCCACCATTTTCTCTCTCATTCAGCAACCAGACCTGCAAATGAAAGAAAAGAAAAATGCTCCACTGAGCGTAATAACCTTGGGGTGAACAAAACAAATAAACAGCAACAGTCCTCCCCCCAGGCAATATTGGCATACCTTTAGCAGGCCAAATTCAGGCTTATCAGCAATGATTGTTATTTGAGATTCCTCATATTCACCTCTTCGAGATTTCTCAAGTCTCATCATTGTGAAGGATTCCAGTTCCGAGAAGCACCGTTCAAGCAATATTTCATTTCTGTTCTCGTAAACTGCCACATAAGCTATTAGTTAAAGTAGGGTCAGTTTCAATCGTAATGTTAACATTTTCAACACCCAGCTTTTCAGCTATAGTGAAGAGGAGACCCCTCTCACTCTATGCACTTCTTTGATATTTCCTGGCTTCCTGCACATCAAAACACCATAGCACCATAATCTGTTGGCTTACACAATTAATTTACTTATCTTATTAGGCAATTTCTCCATAAATCTCACTGATATACTTATTTACTACATGAGAGAAAAGCTTCCCTGCTGCTATTACACTCTCCATATACTAACCGGAGAGACAGTTAAAAAGCCCAAGCCATTCAACCATCCACCGGTCAGCAATGCTCAGCAGTGGAAGCTGTTTTCAAGGTCACTATTTTGTTTTGATTAAAAAGTAGCAGTAGTTTCATTCATACTTTATCAAAATTAAGCTTGAAGAGCTAAGAACATAATAAAAAACTTTAAAACCAGAATTCTTGAACAGCATGGTGCAGGGCAAAGCAACAGTGCAGCCATCTTGCTGTTCCACTCCCTACTCTCCCCAGAATAAGCCCACAGCCTGCTCTAATCATGGGTATATAGCTCAGCACCATGGACACAGGGGGGGAAGGGAGGTGAGCACTACTCCCTTCACAAAAGAAAGGGTCCTACAAGAGCTCGCTAAGTTTCATGGTGGACAAGGCAATGGGACCTAATGGCATACATCCCAGGGTACTTAAGGAGCTAAGGGTGGAACTAGCAGAGCCATTAGCAGAACTGTTTAGTGAGTCTCTGAGCACAGAAGAGGTCCCAGAAGACTGGAGAAGGGCTCAAGTGGTCCCACTCCACAAGAGTGGTAGCAGGGAGGAGGCAGGGAACTACAGACCAGTCAGTCTTACCTCAGTAGTGGGCAAGACTATGGAGGCACTCCTTAAGGAAATGATAGTGCAACACCTGGAATCTATGGGGGGCACAGGATCAAAGACAGCATGGGTTTACAAAAGGAAGGTCCTGTCAAACTAATCTCATAGATTTCTTTGACTTGGTAACCAGAGTTGTGGACCAAGGGGGAAGCAGTTGATGTCACCTACCTTGACTTCAACAAAGCTTTCAACACTGTTTCACATAGAAGATTGATAAATAAGCTGGGTAGGCTCAGGATGGGTCAGAAGTTGGTCAACTGGGTGGCAAACTGGTTGATGGGCAGAAAACAGAGAGTGGTGGTAAATGGTATACAGTCAGAAGAGATGCAAGTCACAAGTGGAGTACCTCAGGGATCAGTCCTGGGGCCAGTCCTCTTCAATATCTTCATTAGTGACATTGCAGATGGACTAGAGGGTAAGGCTTGTCTGTTTGCAGATGACACCAAGATCTGCAACAGAGTAGATGATCCAGATGGGGTGGGCAGAATGAGAAGAGATCTGGATAAACTAGCAAAATAGTCAGAAGAGTGGTAACTGGGATTTAATGCAGAGAAGTGCAATATCATGTACATAGGGAAGAGAAAGCCTGAAGCCACCTATAGGCTGGGATGGGAGTAGCTGGCAGTCACAAAAGAAGAAAGAGAGACTTGGACATCATCATCACCGATGACCTGAAATCATCCAAGCAGACCTCTAAAGCAGTAGGTAAGGCTAGAGGGATGTTAGGGTGTATTAGTAGGGGTATCACAAGTTGTAAGAGGGAGGTAATAATCCCTCTTTACAAGACACTAGTTAGGCCCCATCTGGAGTACTGTGTGCAGTACTGGAGGCCACACCTTCACAAGGACATTAACCAAATTGAGGCAGTCCAGAGAAGGGCAACCAAAATAGTGCAGGGACTGCATCAGAAGATGTATGAGGACAGATTAATGGAGCTCAATATGTATACCCTTGAGCAAAGGAGGGGAGAGAGGTGATATGATTGAAACATTTAAACACCTTAAGGGCATTAACAAGGTGAAAGAGTCTAACATGTTTTAATATAACAAAAATAGCAGGACAAGAGGACACAGCATGAGATTAGAGGGAGGCAATTAAGGGGGAATGTGAGGAAATTCTTTTTCACAGAAAGAGTGGTGGATGTATAGAATGGCCTACCTCAGGAAGTGGTGGCTACGAATACAGTACAGGGCTTCAAACAAGCATGGGATAGGCATAAGGAAGCAATATAGATGAGTATGAATACATAGACCACTGGCAGAGCAAAGGCCAATGCCACATTTATAGGGTAGAAAAAGAAATACTCAGAATGGATGGGCCTAGAGGTCCTTATCTGCCATCAGCCTCTATGTTTCGATGTTTCTATGTAAGTTTGACATTTTAATTCATCAAAGTTGCAGAACTCTGCACCTGTAAACATTTTACAGGCACAACAACTGAAAACTATATCCATGACACCAAGGCTAGGTACCCTATTAATTTCAAGCCACCAGCACAATGCAAAACACTGTCCGCAACACGTAAATTGCGTCACACAATATCTCCACAAAAAAAAATTGCTCTGACTGGTAAACACCATAATTCACATATACAAGACACGCCAAAAACACCCTCTAAATTTCAAGTAAAAAGATCAAACCATTTCCAAGATATTTAAACTTAAAGATTGGTGAAATTGCCCTATCTAATGCATTATAAAATCTGGCCATCTCGTTCCTTCCTTGCGATGCAAGATGGTGATCAAAGTATCTCACAATCAAAGAATTTGCAGGTTTGTGATCAAAGAAACTGTAGGCTCATGATCAAAGAATAGAAAATGCTGAAACTTGACTTTTAGGCAGAATTAAAGTAAACCACCGCCGTGCCTTGACAGAACAAAGCCCCTGAACAAAATCTACCCTCATTTGTGTTCTTAGCCCAGCTCTAGGCTGAGAAAATTTCATTTTTACAAGGGCCATTTCGTCCGGTGCTCGCAATGCAAGATCGCGATCAAAGAATTTGCAGGCTTGCGATCAAAGTAATTGCACACTCACGATCAAAGAATAAAAAATGCTGAAACCTGAGTTTTTGGTAGATTTAAAAGAAACCATCACCATGCCTCAATAGAACGAAGCCCCCTGAACAAAACCCACCCTCATTTGTGTTCCTAGGCCACCCCTGAGCTCAGAAAAATGTATATTTAACTTGTGATGCAAGTTCATGGTCAAAGAAGCTCGCGATCAAAGAATTTGCTGGCTCGCGAACAAAGATCAATAGCGAGCCACGATCAAAGAATTTAAAATGTTATAACTCTGTTTTTTGACCATTTTACATCAAACCAATGGCATGGCTTGATAGAATGAGGCCCCCTGAGTAAAACCCATAAAAGTTTTACTTCAAGAGAGACCCCTGGGCTGAGATATTTGTGTTTTTTATGATCAGAAAAGCAAAAACAAGATGGCAGACCTCGCAATCAAATAATTCTCGGGGACAAAGATTCTTGAACCACGAGGCTGCAAATTCTTTGACCACAGGTGGGACCAGATGGCCAGAACCCCATTCTTTGTTCACAAAACAACCATAAAAATTTTCCCTTTGACTTATAATGGGAACTTAAAAGTGGCATAACTTTTGAATGCCTTAATAATTTTTCACCAAACAAAATGTGGCATGTTTGGGCAGCCAGTCTCTTTCATATGAGCCATCTTGCAGAGCAGCACAACACATGATTGCTGCACAGGGCCATGGACAAAATCCCAAAAGTTGCCTCCAAAACTGAATAATTTTGCATTTTTCAGCATTTTCATATGCAAAGACTGT
Source organism: Neoceratodus forsteri (assembly GCA_016271365.2). NCBI lineage: Eukaryota > Metazoa > Chordata > Ceratodontiformes > Ceratodontidae > Neoceratodus > Neoceratodus forsteri. The sequence continues at coordinate 254,585,215 of CM057450.1, read as the reverse complement.
AAGTATGACTGAAATGAAATTTGGCAAATCAAGAGATCTACCATGCCCAACTATCAAATTTCAGGCAAATCTGTTGAATGGGTCCAAAGTTATTAACGCACAACATTTTGACTTTAACAAAGAAGTGCCTTCTTAACTCTAAATATAGTGGCATGATCGCGCCATTATATATATATATATATATATATATATATATGTATATATATAATAGTAGCACGGTAGTGCTACCACAGTTAGGGCTGAGGAGCCATTTACATGTTAAACCTAAAAGTTTGCACCTTAATAACTTTGCAACCATTCAACAGATTTGCCTGAAATTTGGAATGCACGATCTAAAGCCATTCATCTTGGGATCTGCCAACTTTTATAATGTTTGGCTATATGACTGTGTGGTTATTAAGCATGATCTGTGCACACGTTTACGCTTTTTGGAATTCTTTGGTCATCTCTAGAGGTGTCACGGTTTGTGTGACTGGTCCGAAATCTTCAAGGAATGTGTGGCTGATGTCACCAATGTGCCTTTTGAAGATTTCATGAAAAAATATTAAACAGTTCAAAAATTATTCAAAAAACAAGTTCCCTTTATAAGTCAATGGGTAAAGTTAACAAAAAGTTCGACAGTGTCACAAATGCAGTTTTTACTTTCGCAAATGGCCCTTTTACTGTCGCAAATCTGCCATTTTGTTTTCAGTAAACGATCAGAAAAATGCTTGGTATATAAATTTGGGACCCTCTGGCAACCTGATTCTTTTTGTATTCACCTAGTCGGACCATGAGAATGCTAGGCATGTCTTTATTTTGGGGTAAAACACCCCAGAAATATGTTTTTCACATTTCTGGAAAAAGTACTTTTGCAAAGTAGTGTCGAACGTGTGACACTGTCGAATGAATTTGTGAAAGCTTTCACAAAGTTCGACAGTAGTTTTCCAGGATGTGTGAAAATAACAGCAATTCTTTGTCACTCTGCTGCAAAAGAACGGTGTGGTCTTTTGGGCTGAAATTTGGAGGGAACGCAGCCAACATCTCACAGATGTGCTTTTCAGTTTTTCGATGAAAACATATTACAGGGCTGCAAACTGACAGCTCTCCAAAGTTGATGCTTTTCCCATAGGATAACATTATGGTGTCTGCTGCATTAGAGGAACCCTTTGATGCCCTGTTGCAAAATAATGGTTTGGTCTTTTGGGATGGAATTTGCAGGGAAGAAAGGCAACATACCACAGATGTGCCTTTCAGTGGTTTGGTGAAAAAATATTACAGTGAGGGAAAGTTATGGGACTGTGAATTTGTCTTTTTTTCCTATAGGATATCAGTACAACTTGCGTTGTGCCTTTCGGGGCCTGTGTCTCGGAAATGGTGCAAGATACAGACTTTTCATTGTTAAAATGCTTAGCCCCCCCCAATGGGGGCTAAATACAAAACTAGCCAAGAAAGTGATAATTAATATGACTTTTACATTGTTTTCTATGTTGTACGGTTCCTGAGATATAAGCAATTTAGTATTCCAAGTCCTCATTTTCTGTTCCAAGAGCCATTATTATGCATACATTCTTTGTACTCATTGTTTTTCTATATGCAGATTTTGGGGAATACTATTGTGTGTGTTTCTATAACTGTTACCCTTAGCACTTCTGGTTGTGGTTCTGTACCTGTTTCAGTTACTTTTCGTGTCTATGCCACATTGTGTGTTACTGTGTGCGTTTTAAATTACGCTTGTGTTTTTGTAATTTTAACCTTTTATGTCTACAGTCCTGTTTATCTTTGTGTTTCATTTTGTGCTACCATGTGCATTAACATTTACATTTGCTGGCACTGTGTTAGTACATGTGAAGACATCTCATGCCGGGAAAGGGCCCCACGCTCCTGGCACTGTATTACATGCAGTATTTTTCAGTACTGTTTATCTTTGTGTTTCGCTTTGTGCTACCGTGTGCATTAACATTTGCATTTGCTGGCACTGTGTTAGTATGTGTGAAGACATCTCGTGGTGGTAGCATGCTCCCGGCGCTGTATTACATCCAGTATTTTTCAGTACTGTTTATCTTTGTGTTTTAGCTTTGTGTTGTCCCGAAGGACCCCGTGCTCCTGGCACTGTAATAGTATGTGGGAACCCAGGCTCCTGGCACTGTATTAGATGCAGTATTTTTCAGTACTGCTTATTTTAGTGTTTTGTTTTGTGCTACCATGTGCATTCACATTTACGTTTGCTGGCACTGTGTTAGTATGTCTGAAGACATCTCATGGTGGGAGGGCTCCATGCTCCCGGAGTTGTAGTACATCCAGTATTTTTCAGTACTGCTTATCTTTGTGTTTCACTTTGAGCTACCATGTACATTCACATTTGTGTTTGCTGGCACTGTGTTAGTATATGTGAAGACATCTCATGGCGGGAGCATGGGGCCCGAAGGACCCCACACTCCTGGTGCTGTGTTACATCCAGTATTTTTCAGTACTGTTTATATTTGTGTTTCGCTTTGTGCTGCCATGTGCAATCACATTTGCGTTTGCTGGCACTGTGTTAGTATGCATGAAAACATCTCATGGCAGGAGCATGGGGCCCAAAGGACCCAATGCTCCTGGCACTGTATTACATTCAGTATTTCTCAGTACTGTTTATCTTTGTGTTTCACTTTGTGCTACCTTGTGCATTAACATTTGCGTTTGCTGGCACTATGTTAGTATGTGAGAAGTCATCTCATGGCAGGAGCATGGGACTGAAGGACCCTGTGCTCCCAGCACTGTATTACATTCAATATTTCTCAGTACTGTTCATCTTTGTGTTTCACTTTGTGCTACCATGTGCATTAACATTTGCATTTGCTGGCACTGTATTAAGACATCACATGGTGTGAACGTGTTTATGGGCACTGTGTTAGTGTGTGAAAAGACATTATGTGGCAGGAGCGTGGGGCCCATGTTACTGTTGCTGTATTACATTCAATATTTGTCAGAGCAATTTTTAAAAAGAAGGGAAATTAGAGAGAAACACTTTGTTTACTGTTTCAGTTAGTGTTGTTTGTCAGTGACAGAAGTGAACAAATTTTGTGTTAGGGCTCAAAAACATAAATGTGCATTCACCCCCCTGAGCACCAGTGGCACACAGAGAGACACACAGACATAGAAGTAGGGGGAAAAAGCAAGGCAACAGGCCCAACCACAGACAATCAGCAGGAGGTGTGAGGAATAATATAAAACTAGTGTACATATTGCATACTGAGTGGAGAGACACAGTAAGAATACACCTATGCAAATGAATAGTGTGGCTTTTTCATTGCAGCTGTAGAGAACTTAACACACTTAGGAGTATTATTGCTGCTGTACAGAACTTAGTACGCTTAGGAGTTGCATGGTGTAATGGGGTAGGGGACTACACCTACATACCTTTTGCTGCTTGTTAAGTGAAGAGGCTCAGGCAAAGAAGGGTGATGTAGATCACTTGTAGACTTCCATGATTACAGGTACAGTGTAGTTCGCACAATTATCACTTACATTGCCTTGGCTAGATAATGGTTTCCAAACTGTGACAGAAAGTTCTGGATCCTTAGTAAATACCCATAACATAGCTGAGTGTATGGACATCTATGGTAGTTGTCAGTGATTGCAGGGACACTCAAGTAAGCATAGTTAGTGTTTGTGGGGGTGGGTCAGAGAGGTAATACTTCACCTAAAAAATGTGTACTGCATCATGACTGAGTACTGATGTAGAGAAAGAGTGAGGAAATGGATATTAATAGTATGCCTCTGTATTTGTTGGTTGACACAAGTTTACACAGTTAGGATTCATATGGCCTCGCACAGGGAATTTTTTATTCATACTAGTTACTGATTGTGGCTGTACAACCACAGCTTCATGGACGTAGTTAGCAATGTCACACATTTCTCAACAACAGCTACTGCAGTCTGATTGTAGACTCAGATGAAAAGTAAGGGTGGCTCATGCTAATTGATTTAGCTTGGAATTACAGGAACTCTGTCAGGCAATATCTGAACTCCTAGCACAGGTACTGCTTACTGAGTGGAGAGTACAGAACAAAATAGCCTATGGAGATGAACAGTGTCATGGGATTACTGTACTTGCAGACCACTTGCTATATGCTGAGTGCACAGAGGAAAAGATAGGCAATGTACACCAGTTGTACAGCTCCTTGATTACAGCAGCTGTTCAGCTAGTACAGTTATCACTTGAATGGATTCAGGCAGGTGATGTGTCTTCAAATGTGAGAGCAGGTACTGCATTGTTAGTGTAGATACACAATACAGGTAAGGGAATGGACATCTCAGTGGAGATACACAACACCTGTGAGGGTATGGACATCAATGGTATATATCAGTGATTGCAAGGATAGTGAAGTTAGCTGAGTTAGGATTTTCATGCATTTAGGCAGCTAATGCTGCTCCTCCCTTGAAAATTTGTACTGCATCATGAATAGTGATCCACAGGAACAATAAGGCATTGGAGATCAACTGCACAGCTGTGTAATTGTAGGTACAGTGAAGTTAGCACAGTTAGGAGTTGCATGGGCTCAGCCAGGGAATTGCAGCACACATAGCAGTTACTGCATCCTGAGTGTATAGCCATATCTGGATAGTGTTACATTGTGATGCACCACACCTCACTACAGCAGGTACTGCCCACTAACAGTAGAGGCATAGGAAAAGTAAGGGCAGTACAGACTTCTTAACACAGTTAGGAATTATGTGAACTATGTTAGGCAATGTGCCACACAGTAGCCCAAGTGGTGTATATTGAGTGGAGAGCCATGCCAAAACAATAAGCCCATGGACACGTAGTTGTGGTAGTACAGTATTTCTTACAGTTGATTTGCATGCTTAATAGAAACAATAGTTACATTCTAATGTTATTATGTTATGGTTCAGTAAAGACTCAACACAGGTGGTTATATTTAAGAAAGATTTATTGCCAATTGGTAAAACTGAAAAAGGGCCAATTAAGATTATTTTTTTTACAAAGTCAGTCTCACAATACAATCCTTGCATGTGTGTAATCATTGCTTGGAATATAACTAAATGCGTGTCATTTATAGTAAGTAGATGATATGAATTGGAATAAGTATGTATATGGTAATACACCATAGAAAGAAGGCAGCAGAAGAAGGCAATTTGGTATTATGTTTGCTTGTGTTGCAGGGTTCGCATCTTGAGCTAATGTCTCTCCTATCCCTGCACTGCTCTCCCATCTTTTCTAGGCATGTTTCTTATCTTCCAGCTATGCATATACCTGGGTCTTTTATAGCTGGTCACTGTCTTTAATGAAGTGACCTCTTTTAGCAGTGCAGTGCAGTGTAAGTGTTCACTACTCTTTGTGGGAAGATGTGCTTTCTGACATTCCTCCTGAATGTCCCATCCTCAAGTTGAAGCCTGTGTCCCTTCATGATATGTTTGCTACTCAGTTTGAAGAGACTTTGGTTAACAATATTATTTCTACCTTTTAAGTAGTTGAATGTTGCAATCATGTCTCGTGCCTTAGTTCTGTCCTATATTAATGAAGGTACATCAGGAGCTTCTAAGCAGTGATTACACACATGAAACAGTGATGTTTTGTTGTTTTTGTGTGACTGATAATGTGTATGTTCCTGGGGTGAGCGAAAAACCATATGCTAAGTGTTCAAGTAATAGAATATTAAAAAGTTATGATTTCAGTGACATTCGATAACTCGTATGTTCAGTTAAATATTTTAAGATATATCACTGACTAGGTGCATATGGAAAATTCCCACACCTGACCCCTCAATAGAGGTGATCATAAACATTGTCAGGAACAGGTATGAAGTGCGTTGTGATCAGTATCAGTGTCTGATTTACAATTTTCAGTATTATTAACATAGGCTACAATTACTTGTATGCCAAGTACAAAAAATGCATATTATTACAGGTACAGAATAAATTTCTTTCAGTTGTTTCATTAGTTATGTTGGCTCTGAACTAGTAAAGAAATAATGTGTGTAGTATGTTGTTTTTATGAAAGATATGGGTCACTGAACTTAACCACTATAGTATTGTATTACATGTTAAGGATTAATTGCTACTTGACTCTTATAGTAATAATTTTACTAGGACAATTAAACTAGTTAACAATGGTGAGATGGAATGAGAATGTAAATATTATTTATATGTCATTAGAAAGGTATGCAAAAGTCATTTGATAATAAGCTGCAATAGTTCAGTATTTACACTTGCTTCATTTCACTTGCTGCATTATGACTAAAGAGTTTTATTTTTACATATATACAGTTTCAGTGTAACAAATACATCAGGCATAGTTCAACACTGTTTCATGGTGACAGAATGATGCTGTTGTCTAGATGTCAACAGCTAATAGACAAAAAAGAATGGTAACAGAAAAGTTGTGACACTGTTCTCTTTGGTGAATAAGACGTGTTACACAGTTATTTAAAATGATAAGGGACAACTTTTGTGTCTCTGAAGAAGCAAAAAGTTATTAAGTGGCAACAACTTCTTGTTATGTATGGGTATGGTACAGCTACAAGAAAAGATATGTACAGAACAGGAGAGCCAGAAAGGCCTCGTTTTTGACATGTACAATCTTTGATAGACATGTAAGCGTGGTTTCTCTAGTGACTTTGAATACTGTTGGCGCCGATTTAAGCCACTACAACAATTTCCATGTTGTCTCTGATCCACACAAGATCTTAGATGTCACAGTTCATGAAATGTCTCTGCCAGTATATCATTTTGTTGATAAGCTATGGTTTATTGAGAGTCGTAGATTGGAAACAATTGTACTGACCTATGATTGATTCTGTCACAAAGTCATTTAAAAAATGTTAGATGTTGTCTGCTATTCTTCTGAATTATGAAGGTCATCATAATTCTTCAATATTAGAAGATATGCATTTTTTAAGTGTCATGGCAGTCTCTGTTTAAAACTGCTTGTAAAGTCATCACACTCTACCCATCCACTTCTGTACCTTAGTAAACAGGTGCAATGGCCAGAATGCATAGATTGACCATGGTGATAGACTACACTGTGAGTGTCAAACACTGATTGGTTAAAAACTATTCTACAAGATGTGGAATCTGTGATAGGAGTGTCAACTCTGAGCCAGTTGGAGTCAAATCTGTGCAATATAAGTAACAGATATTGGAATGAACTCCTGTGGCATATGGACTGAGTGCATCTGCCTCCACACCTTTTACAGGAGTGACCACATTGAGCATTGGTGAATGGCTGTTGAAATTTGACACTTTTAGCTTGAGGGACAAAAAGAGTAATCCACAGCATGTCTTCTGTGGTTTCACGCTGTGAATGACCACATGATACACAAACATATTTGGTTACGTATGACACTGTGAAGTAGTGGCACATTGGAGTGCCGTCTTCATCCAAGTTGTTTATGATAGCCATCATAAACTCACTAGTCATCTTGCTGATGTCAGCAGCAAATGTACTACACCATCGTATGTACCTAACACCTGGCATAGTGTTGTTAGTGACTGCACATTGTTAGACTGGTCAGAAGTCATGTTGACAATCTGCTTCAATGCGTTAGATAGGGGAGTGTCTTGTGAAGCAGATACTGCCTGCACAAAGTGTGGCATGTGTGGAAAAACTTACATAGCTGAGTTAGCATAGCTGTTCACTGTAGTGCTGTTGACAAAGACTGGAATAGCAGCTACACCAACTGATTTCTGATGAATTGCTTGCTGCGAATGTTTAGTTGATATTGTGACCTTTGTTGAAGTCTTTAGAGTTGAGTCACTTGTGGAAGCTTGTGCCTGTTTGCTGACACCTGTAGATATGACTGTACAATGTGAGACAGCCAGATATGTACTCAGTGGTATTAAAAACATTTATCGCTGATGGAGAGTATGTAACCTGTAGTACTCAACAACACATTGCTTGTCAGCTCATATCTTCTGGGGTGCAAGAGTTATAATGTGCAACCCAGAAAGACTACGGACACAGGAAAGTGCCACGTAGCTCATGCCATCCTTAAAAATGTCTGTACCTATGTCCATCATTGCTGAATCCAAACTCAAGCCCTGAGATTTGTGAATAGAAACAGCATATGCAACACATAGGGGAAACTGTTTCCTGTTTACCTAGATATCCTTAAACACCTAAATTTCACAGTACGTTCTATGTGTACAGGCTGTTCCGTGTTGTCAAAGTGAACTACAAGTGTCTTGATATAAGTCTTCTGGACATTGTAGACAAAGTCAGTGAAGTTTCCATGGCACCATTTACCATGCCTCGTTCAACATCGGCCAGTTACATATTAACAGTGTGCATTCCTACAAAGGGGTACAGAACAGCTTCTAGGCCAGCTGTGTGTGAAACATCTGACTTCAGTTCACTGAGTCATCCAGTCATCTTTGCTACTAGGTTACGACTAAGAATGACACCATCAACTGTATCAACAGCATGGCGAGTTAGAATTTCTTGGTTTTCTCTCTGCAGCATAATATTGTTGAACTCAGTGCATTTCTTTAGCCGTGGCATGAGACACACTATGTGTGTCCCGGTAGAGTACACATTGCTGAAAACATTACATGCTGTTTCTATGGATGCAGTATCTAATCTGATTCTCTGATCGTTTAACATAGCAACATGTTCTGGTGATAGAGAACCTGTACAAGCTTTATCTAAAAGTGATTTGTAAGCCAGATCACCACTTTGGCACATGTTCTCATACTACTCAACATAGGTAAATAACTCCGAAATGTTATAACCTGCAATTCAGCCAAGAATGTTCTTAGCTTTCTTGGCAGCCAGAGTTGCAAACACATGCTCTGCATTAACTGGTGCAAGCTGTAAAAGGTTGCCAAATACAACAATACTTTTACCACCAAATGGTACTCCATCATCAGTATCTAAGATCTCCTGTAGATGTAGTTGTGTACAGGCAAGCATTGCATTGGAGACCATGCTGATTTCATCAATGATGAGTAACTTCATCTTTGTGGACATGAAACAGAGCTGAGATGCAACCTCAAATGACAGTTTATGATACTATCCTGTTTTGCCATGTTCTACTGGCAACATAAAGAGACAGTGTAATGCAACTCCACCAATGTTGTATGCAGCTAGTCCTGTGGGAGCAGTAACAGCAACAGACATTGATGTCTCTGTCAGGCTCCGTATTTCAGCAGTTATGTCTTCAATAAGGAAACTCTCTCCTGTACCAGCTGAACCATTAACAAAGATCAGTAGTGGTTTGTAGTCAAGACAGTCATTTTTTTTGTTTCATGTAGTAGGCCATGTCGAACAGCGTCAATGACTTGAGAGTGAACTACATGCTGCTGCTGATTAAGCCTTTCTCCCAAGTCAGCTGGGTTGACAGTGGAGTGTGTTCCATGTTCCATGGCTGTCTCAATTTCTGATATTAACAATTCTGGGGCATTTAAAGGCAGAGGTTCACCTAGAACAGCTTGTCCTTCTGGATCAAGATTGTCTTGTGAGCTAACAGAAGTGTCTTCCTGAAGCTCCTTCTCTGCCTTCTCAAGCTGTTCTTTCTCAGCCTCTAATCTCTGTATGTATGTCTCTGAGTATTCAGTTTTGAAAGTCTTGTAAGTGAGATTGAATTCTTCCTCGAATGTATCACAGTCACCTTTTAATTCAGACTCATTCTTCCAGGGTCTAAATAGGAATAGGTGAGCAAAGTAGTAATGCTGTCTGCTCTCTGATGTGCCTAGATGTAATTTATGGTGGTCTATGAGCCAAGGCTTGTGTCTCTTTACAAGACAGCCATCCACTCTGTTTACCTTGTAAATGTGGCATGTTGAGTCAGGTGATATATCTGCCTTGTAGTCATACGACTTAGCCACTTGAAAGAGATACATATCATCCATGTTGTTGTGTCTTTGGGGGTAGTATGTGTCTATCAGGTTATTCTTCAAGATATGTTTTGAAGGTCTATTGGCAGTGAGTTCTTCAATTTTGGAATCAGTACACGTTTGCATTTCTCTTTGTAGTTCACACTGAGAAACCATACAGCATCAGACTTCCCGTATAGATGTGTACCCATTAAATGATCACTGGCTTCATAAGCTCCACATTCTCTGTGTGAAAGGGTCTTCAAGCCCAATGACAACAGCTGAGATGTCAGGCTCCTGCATGAACTGGCAATATCTTCCCAAAGTTCTTGCAAGCTGGTCTGCTCATGTTTGGTTATGTACGAAGTTATGTACCGCACCAGGGCCAATGAGTTATCAGTCACAAACTGAACATCTATGTTAGCTTGCCACATTAGGAGAATAGTTGGGTTGTAGTCATTGATGTACACCTCTTTCTCATCTCTAGGTAACTTATATACCCTCTTGGTTGATTTTGCCTTCAAGTGGTGTCACATTGCTGAAAAAAGTTCATTCATAGAACCTTCCTGACAAACTCATCTAGGAAATCCAAAGCGACATCATGTGTACCAATTAGATTTGTTCTTTACTACTTGCCGGCAGTATTTTGCACAAATATGTCGCTGGAACTTTTGTACCAACTTCCATAGTGTAGGACTGTCATATTTGCCTGGAATGTGACAAGTGATATATTTCTTGATGAATGCTAGGACTTGTGCTGCTTCATGTTCACCTATGAATGGTGCATCTTTGATCCACAATAACATATGGATATGAGGGGTACCCCGTGCTTAATATTCTGTCCTCCAAAAGTAATGCTCCACAATACCAAGAGGTGTATTTTCCTTTGACAATATGAAAGTCAAAATGTCATGGAACCACTTGTGAAAATGTCTTGTGACAGAGACAGGATCAAGTGAACACATTTCTCCAAAAGTCATTAATGAAATGCCATCAACATCAGAATTTTCCAACTATAACAGTTCAATGAGCTTGTCCCAGGCATATTCAGTACAACTAAGAGTGACAAACCATGTGTCTGCACTATACTCTCACAGCATTGTCATCACTTCGGAGTGTCTGCGATACCAATATTCTTTGGTGCCATGAAGACTTCAAAGTATGGAAGACAGATTCACTTGCACATTTTCATCTTTCTGCTTTAATTTCTCTAGAAATTGAGCAGCTGTTATTCCATCTAATGGAGTTGTGAGATGAATAGTATGTGCAATAGACGCAGACAGAATGCTAAGTTCACTCTCCCAGAGGAGATGAAACAGATACTGTATGTTACGTCTGAATTTGCCATCTTTACTGAGCACACTGCTAGTGTGGTACTCAGCACCCTGCACATGCACTTCCCTTTCATCTAGCTGTCCACCTGACCTTTTTGGAAATAAGTCTAGGAAACAGTGTGCTTCTAGTGTTGCCTCCCAAATGCTGACAGGCTCACCTTCCACCTGTTTCACTTGATAGAGATCAATGTTGTCTCCTACTGGATCTCTGCCATGTAGTGGGTGAATTGAGTACTGTTCATATACATTGTCACTTGTCTGTCCACTGACCTTCTCAATCATTGGCTTAGTTGTTTCTAAGAGATCATGTTGAACAGAGAGACTAGTCATGTGATCTATGTCAAGGTCTGCATAGAAGGGATTGTTACTCTTTAAATAAGTAAGAACAAGCTTTACCTTCTGTACGTTGACAGCATCTTGCCAGATGACCTTGGACTTAGTTGGAACACCAATTACAAGAATCACCAAACTATTTTCCATAGAGACTGCCTCCACATTTTCCTGTAGAGGAAGTAGGAGATACATCATGGAACACTTTAGAGATCTAATGAGTTCTTTCTGTGAAATGTTCCATGTCTTTGTATTCGGATGTAGAATGGTTTGAAATGGCATCATTGTCTGAATTAGAATGTGTTCAAACATATTCAATGTTGAAATCTCACTTAGTGTAACATGTGCCTCCATATTATTCAACAGTGACCTTGGTGGCAGAATATTAGACTTTAGTTTGGAGAAACAGTGTTTGCACAGTAGAATGGTGTTCTGTAACTGAATGTCAGGTTTCATCAGCAAAGATGCTGAGAGATGGAACCACATGTCATTGTACGGTGACAAGGTTTCCAGGTTCACTGTGACTGTTTGTTTACTGTAGCACAGACAGTCACATGACACACATACAAAGTCAAACTTCTGAGCCTTTGCCAGCTCAAATTTAGCAATTTATTTGCCATACTGTTTCAGTATGTCAGTTTCTAACACAGAAACAGATGTTTCAGCAGAACTTGCTGAATGATAAATAGTTATGTCTGGTACAGAAGTAACACGTTGCAGCTGCTTGAGAAATGTGATGGCACCTTGCATGTCACCAGACTGCAATAAGTCATTTAAACAAGTGTACTGACTGACAACTTGTTGGGCTTCATATACTCTGTATACAAAATTTCGCATACCTGTTTGATGCACTCCCAGCATCCACATGTTGTGAAATACACTGTCACAAACACTGCTATCGAGACGTGCTATGAGTGACCCATAAGTCCAGTATGTGGATAGATTTCACAAAGGTCAATCTTGTTAAACAGTTTATATCTTTCTTTGTGATCTGTTATCACAAATAGGTTGACAAACTGTTCAACTTTTTCAGATGACGATTTCCTACGGTTGCAGGTTTCATCACGTGGCCATGAGAGACAGTGCCATTTATGGGACACAGTGGTTGCATCACAGTCATCATTTGTGTCCATTGCTGTGTCATCACAGACACTTAGCACAGTGACCACCTTACCGGACTCATCAGTGGTGAACGTTTCTCTTTTTTCTGTGAATAATAAGATTGTTCCCAGAAATATGCCTGTGAGTGCTGTGTGTGCATCCAGTGACCTGTGAATACATCACAGAAATTGTGAACAGTCAAAGTAGGATACAGTTGTAGCCTTTTTTTGATATCATACACAACTTTTCTGAATAGTTCTAGTACATGAGACATCTTACGTCATAACCATTGAAGAATAAATACTGCTCTATTAACAAATGTGTGTACTTTGAGAAGCAATTTCATCAAAGTCAGATGACTCTGTCTTTTTGCGCTCATGTCTCATCACAGCAGCAATAAGCCTGTCGATCTTAGCTTTACTTGCTAGCGATCGGAAATACTTTTGCTTTCTCAGATGAAAATCACCAGCTGTGAGTTTACAATGCTGTTTAGAAGGCCTGTTGATGGTTGCTGTAGCAATAGTTATGTTTCGTCTGAGAGATCTACTCAACTGTTGCTCAGGTAAGCATTTTTTACTTGCTGTTGAGCAAGTATGTGGCTTTGTTGTGGAGTGAGTTACTGTAGAGCTTACTATTCCAGTAGAAATCTTTTGTTTTACATCTTGAACTCACATCACTTTTTTATCATTCTTAAGCAACAGTGAAGTACTATGATGCCTGTTCCATTTTTCCATACATGCACGTCTGTATTTACTAGGCATCTTTCAATCTGTTAGTTCACAGTGGCAGTCACCAATGTTACAGAAGTATCAGACACCTGTATAAAAGACAATATTAGTATATACTTGTGTTGCTTACATCTAACATTGTATATTGAGACAGAAGATTTATGTATTAAATATAAAAACAAAAGAATCATAACATTTTTAATTAGATTGGTTGTTCAAATTTTGACAGGCTAATTCTCATTCATGTCACAGTGTCCTGTATAGCATTATCACAATGCCACATATATTTTTTCTGTACTATTTCACTGTTCAGCAATGCAGATTCAATGTAATTCTGTATATTGATTTGGTAATGAGTGTTAAACTGCACAGGTCAACAACTGCTATTCAAATCTTTCTGTAATGGTACTTAAGATTAATAAGTCAACTTCAAATGCTTTACTTAAGTTAGCGCAGTTGCAATATTTTCATGTCACATTCTCAACATTGGCATTTTAGCACACCTTTTTGTGAACTGTACAGCTGTCATTTTTCACATCCTTGCTGAAATGTGTTTTCACACTTATGGTGCTGAGTAGCACAGCTGATGTACAAAATCAGTGTTCAGAATGCATAATGAAAATGACAGTGATACTGTTCATGAGCACACATCCTACAATGCCTGTGTTGAAAATTTGGAGTCAAAACTCCATTAAATGACTATTTTACGAGCTTGTGTAGGAACTGCAGAATGCACACTTGTTAGCACATTTTCACTATTTTATCTCACATTATCAGCATTGGCATTTTAGCACAGCCTCTTGTGAACAGTACAGCTGTCATGTTTCACATCCTACCCGAAATGTGTTTCCGCAGTTCCGGCACAGAGTTACATGGCCGCTGTGCGAAATCATTGTTTGGAGCACATTATGAAAATGACAGTGAAACTGTTACTGAGCAGAGTTCTAAATGCCTGTGTTGGTTTGGTGACAATAGTACGTAAAATGACTATTTCACGGCGTGTGTAACTACACAGCACTTTCGTAACTTAGCGATTGCGGTATTTTTCATGTCAGATTATCAGTACTGGCATTTTACCATAACTTCTGAGAACGTACCATGTCATTTTCGATGCTGCACAAATGTGTTTTTGCACGCCGGCTGGAATAGCACAGTTGCTGTGTGAAATAAGTGTTCGGAGTCCATTACAAAAATGACAGTGATACTGTTCATGAGCAGAGCTCCTAAAATGCCTGTGTTGAAAATTTGGTGACATTAGTCCATAAAATGACTGTTTTACGAGTGTGCGTACCAACTGCACAATGCACACTTGTGAGCGCATTCAAACTATTTTCATGCCAGATTCTCAACCTTGCCATTTTTCCACAGCTTATTATGAAGCGTACAGTTGTCATTTTTCACATCCTGCCCGTAATGTGTTTTCGGACTTCAGATGCAGAATAGCACAGTTGCTGTGTGAAATCATTGTTCGTAGCACATTACAAAAATGACAGTGATGGTGTTCATGAGCAGTGGTGCTAAAATGACTATGTTGAACATTTGGTGACAATACTCTGTAAAATGACTGTTGTATGAGCGTGCATAGCAACTGCGCAATGCATAATTGTATGTTAGCACATTTGCACTATTTTCATGCCAAATTCTCAGCATTGGCATTCTACCACACCTTCTTGTGAACTGTATAGCTGTCATTTTTTCAGATGCTATCTGAAATGTGTTTTCACAATTCTGGTGCAAAATAGTGTGATCACTGTGGGAAATCAGTGTTCTGAGCACATTCTGAAAATGACAGTGACACTGTTCATGAACAGAGATCCTAAAATGTCTGTGTTGAAAATTTGATGACAATACTCCATAAAATGACTGTTTTACAAGCACGCTTAGCAACTTCCAAAAATAAATTACCGCACGTCTGCCATACAGTGGTGTACTCGCTGTGCAAAATCATGTTTTGGGGCACATTGACAAACTCACAGCACTATGCCTCTCCACCTTTTCACTGCCAATGCCAGTGTGACAATGTTCGGCATTGAAAAATTGCTTGTTTTTGTAATAAATAATCAAATTCTGTTGTAAATTGAAAGTTTTGGTAAAAATAGTGTTATGTGCATGAAAGGGCAGCAAAAAGTAGTATCGTGCATGCGACAGTGTCACAAAAAGTAGTGTTGTGCATTCAACAGTGTCACAAAAGTAGTGTTGTGCATGTGAAAGTGTTGCAAATTTAAACTTGGGAGTGACAACTGTATTCATTATCGAATCATATCTGATTGCTATTGGAGTGACAGCTCATTCTGCCAATGTTATGCTAGATTTGTCAGGCCATGTGAGACAACCAATCAGAGATGGACAACACCAAAAAAGAAGTCAACAGCAGCCATCTTAGTTAACACTGAGAGACAGCAGATTTAGAACTGTAAGTAAATCATATTTTATAAACCATTTTTCTAGTATGATACAAACTGTTACTAACAGGTAAATAGTATTAAGCAAAATGTGTTTTACTCCTCTATTTGACTATGTTGCTTGAAATAACTAGGATGGTGCATTATTTAGGTAAAAGTGTTTAAAGTCAGACAGTACTTTAGTACTTACTTGCACAGATACAGCCGCAAATGGAGAGAGATAGGAAGGTGCACGTGGACCCACAAGAGGGAACCAGTCAGACATGTTTCTGCAGCTGTAATTGTTTAAAACTGCCTATGAAAAGGATGCATTTTTCCCACCTCATAATTTTTGCACATTTTAGCTGTAGCAAAAATGCAGTGATAGTCAGTGCATAGACTACACTGGTTAATGAAGGCACAGTAGTAGCCAATGATTTGTTTTATTTGTGTGTTCTGGATCAGCCCAGTGAAGCTGGCTTGAAGTTATGAGGGAAAATAGCAGTTTTACTTTCACTACTGCTTAGGGCACTGCAGGGTAAACACCGACTTTTTTGGTAGCTCTCTGTCCACTTCTAAGTTTACAAGCTGAGAATGACAGAAAACAGCAAAAAGACTTTTTGGATAGTTGGAAGCAGTATTGTGAGATAAGCGTCTGAGTATGCTCAAAATAGTGATTTGGGGAGAAACCTGCAGCTCCCAAATTGTTGTGTTAAGTGGTTTGGTGGGGTGGAATGAGGTGGGAGCACCTCATGCCAACCATGCACAGACTTTTGAGTACTCAGCCTCATCCAGACATGTTGCTGATACATCTTGGAGGCCATGATTTGGGAACCAAATGCTGGGTAGATTTAGTAACAGAAGCAAAATTGGACCTTGCTTCTATTATGACTGTGTTGCCTGCCTGTAAAATCATTTTTTTAGATATTACAGGTGTAGGGTCTGCAAGCAGACGCATATGCCTGATTGACAGAGCCGAAGAAAAGTCAACATGCAGATATCTGCATTTCTACACATGTCTGGAATGTACACCATACGTCACCCAGAAATTAAGTATTGTTATGATTGGCTATACCTATCAGACGGTGTATATTTCTCGCATGCTGGCAATTGCCATTTCCTGGGAAACCTTCAAGATGCAATCCTCAAAGTCCTCTGAGAATGTCAGACTGTTTAAACAAATAACAAAGTGCAAACAAAGGTTCTTTTCAGAACCAAAAAATGTTGGTCAAAAAATAGAACAGCTGCATCCATCACTCTCACAGATGTAACACATGGGTTGGGAATATTCACACTGTGCCAGGCTGTGGAACATGCCTGGGCAAAATGCAACTACAATGCAGCAGGTTGTTGTCAGGGCAATATTTTAGAGTGCTGTGGCATGGTTAGCATTGTTAAATATTTCAGTATGGCAACCTGCATTGTGCATGTTAGTCTGGCACTGCACGAGTGTAAGTGGGCAGAGAGGAGTAGGGGGATACAACACTGAAGTGGTGTGGTGGTAGGTTCAAGTACTACAGTATTTTGTACTGTACATGCAGAATGGAGCCATAATGCATGCAAAGGTGTTAACACCTATTTGCATATAATAATGGCATCATTAGTGTGCAGGTGTGCTGTTCATCAGTAACTTGTTGCTCGTATTGTGTGAGTCAGTACCTGTTGGCTAGTGATACACCCCTCCCCGGTTGCTTTGTGGTAATATATTTCAAAAGTAGATCTTGTTTTTTCAATGAAATAAATAATGTTGGTGGTACAGTGAACTGTACCCTTTTAACTTATAATGGGTTAACTGTATTAAATGTATCCCTTGTGGCCCTGTTAAGACTACTTCCTCATTAAATTGAGCTGGAGTGGTAGCTGCAGTACAGCACAATGGTTAATTTTAAACAGAAAGCCCACAATTGGATGAGGGAGTGGGGAGCAGTGGACCACCATGGATATATTTTCCGTATCAAAATCATAGTTGGTGAGAGATGGCTGATACCAACACATGGTAGCCCCGGACCTTGTGTGGCCATGCACAGCTGTTTGCTGCATACTGTAATGTGCAATGCTGAAGGTACACTGTGGTTGTCATTTTGTATAACTTTTTTGTTTGGCGGGCTTCAGCAGTGTGCAGCAGAACTACGGGTTGTGGTTGCAGATGCTCATGTTATTACAGGATCACTACCAGGATGTGTTAAGCATGCTTAGGAGCGTTACTGTACCATAATACAACCCATGTAAAAAAATTAACTCTATGTGAGCCCGGTATGGTAGGGTTGTGAAATGCTGTTCTTGCCATGTTCTAATCAGAATACTTCATAGAATACATAGAAATGTATAGACTCTGAGGCGGAAAGTAATGGAATGTTTGTGCATGTTTTATTGCAGAATCGATAAATCAACATGAGGCAGTGGACCTTAAGAGGGTCTTGCTGCTTGAGAAGTCAGACTGGGGAGTACGATCAACAATAACGAGCACTAACCGGAAGTTGGACTCAATGTGGAGGTGCATTAATAGTTTCCTTCACATGGTGTTGAAGGTGAAAAACAAAACTATACTCCAGCTGAAGAGGAAGTGGAAGCTGTTGCACCAGCACTTCTACATGTTGAAGCAGAGGGAGGAGATACCGGAGGATGATAAGTGCTGGTAGTACCTGACATATGAATTATGGGAGATTGCAGGGAAGCCAGCTGCGGGGGAGCACCTCACTCTCTTAAGTTATTTAATAGAATTCCTCAGATTCTTTATGATATTAAAGTAGGTACACAATTGGGTATAAAAGTATTTTCTTATTGAAGTCTCTGTTATTTTATAGCCATGTTTAGTATCCTATGTTACAAGTCAAGTTGCTGTAGTGTCAAAGAAGTTAATATTTTGTGCGTCACAAGAGACATCATTTGTTTTAGTCTTTTGTTGTATTTTTTGTGTTAAGGAAAAAGCATTTATAACTGTTACTAAATAATTATGCACTTTTTTAATTTATCCATAAATGTGTATATATATATATTTATATATATATATAAACATATATATTATGGTAGCACAGTAGTGCTGCCATAGTTAGGGTTGAGGTGCCATTTAAATGTTAAACCTAAAATTTTGCACCTTAATAACTTTGCAACCATCAGCGGATTTGCCTGAAATATGGAATACATGATCAAGAACCATAGATCTTGCGATCGCCAACTTTCATACTGTTATTTGCTCGGCTGTAGAGTTATTAAGCATGATCTGCGCACGCGTTTATGCTTTTAAGAATTCTTGGTCATCTCTAGAGGTTGTACGGTTTGTGCGACTGGTCCAAAATCTTCCACGAACGTGCAGCCGGGGTCCCTGATGTGCTTTTTGAAGATTTTGTGAAAAAATATTAAATGGCTCAAAAGTTATTCAGAAAACAAATTCCCATTATAAGTCAATGGGAAAAGTTAACAAAAAGTTCAACAGTGTGGCAAATGCAGTTTTTACTTTCGCAAATGGCGCTTTTACTGTTGCAAATCCACCATTTGTTTTCAGTTGGTCATCAGAAAAATGCTTGGCATTTAAATTTGGGATCCTCTAGTAACCTAATTATTTTTGTATTCACCTAGTTGGACCCTGAGAATGCTAGGCATGTCTTTATTTTGGGGTAAAACACCCCACAAATATGTTTTTCAGATTTCTGGAAAAAGTACTTTCACACTTGTGACAGTGTCGAATGAATTTGTGAAAGCTTTTGCAAAGTTCGACAGTGCTTTTCCAAGCTGTATAAAAATGACAGCAATTCTTTGATGCCCTGCTGCAAAAGAACGGTTTCATCTTTTGGGCTGCAATTTGGAGGGAATGCAGCCAACATCTCACAGGTGTGCCTTTCAGTATTTTGGTGAAAAAATATTACAGAGTGGCAAAATTACGGTACTCCAAAATTGACCCTTTTTCCCATAGGATAACATTACGGCGTCCTCCACATTACAGAAATTCTTTGCTGCTGTGTTGCAAAATAACAGTTTGGTCTTTTAAGCTGAAATCTGGGAAGAAGAAAGCCAACATCTCATAGATGTGCCTTTTACTGGTTTGGTGAAAAAATATCACAGGGAGCGAAAGTTATGGCACTCCGAACTTCTCTTTTTTTCCCATAGGATAACATTATGGCGTTCGCCACGCTTTTCAGGGCCCATATCTCAGAAACTGTGCGACATATGGACTTTTCATCGGATAAATGCTTAGCTGCCACCTGGGGGCTAAGTACAAACTAACCAGTAATAGTCATAAATCATATGACTTTAAATTTTTTCTCATTCGATGGTTCCTGAGATATAAACAGTTACTATTTCAACTCCTCATTTTCTGCTCGAGATCCATTAGCTATCCATACATTCTTTGTACTCACTGTCTTTCTATATACAGCTTTTGGAAAGACTAGCCAATAGCTTACCTTACTATTAACCTTACCGATTCTGCTTGGTTCCATAACCATTCACCTGTTTCCTGTCTCCGGCACCATATGCGTTGCCGCATTTCCATTGCTTGTGTTATTTTAACCATTTCTGTCTACAGTACTGTTTAACTTTCTGTTTCACTTTGCATCACCATTAGCATTTCCATTTGCGTTTGTGGGCACCATGTTTCTATGTGATAAGACATCACGTGAAGGGCCCCGCACTCCCGCTGCCGCATTACATTCACTATTTTTCATTATATTTCTCAAAAAGAAGGAAAATTAGCTGCAAAAAACTCAGTTTAATGCATTAGTTAGGGTTGTTCCACAGCAACAAAAGTGAAATTCGGTGTTGGGTTGAACCCCTTGGACCCCCACACACCCCAACAGGCATCGGGGTGTGTTGGAGATACGTGATCTAACTCTCACCCCATTCTCCTATACTCTGTGCCCGCATCTGATGGGGTGAGAGTTGGGGCCGATGACCCCAGCGGCGCTGCCCGATGCCGGTCCAGTGGGTGAAATCATGGAGCCTGACCTAACACCAAATGTCTGCTTGGTCTCTGTGGGTAACCTAACTAATCGGTAGTGATTTTGCCTCTAATGTATATATATATATATATATATATATATGTTCATACAATACATGTGTCTTGATATTGACTTAGATAAAGTTAAAATATACCATCACAGGGAGTGGGTATATTGGTGGATTTGCCATGCCTGGTATGGTTCAGTCAAGAGGAGCTGCTGAGTGACTTAACCACACCAGGAGTGGTGAAGCCACCCACATGCCCACTGTCTGTCATGGTATATTGCTATCTTCCAATGTTCAACTTGTTTTGTTGTCTTTATAGTGATATAAAACTTTTACACTATGTATACTGGAAGATTTATCACTGTTATGTGATGTGGGTTGACCAATGAGGTTAGTGAATTTTCATACCCCATTGTATAACATGTATTTTATGATGCTTTTTAATGAATCACCCAATGATAGTGTTGGAGTTACTATCAAGTATCCATTTAATTTAAGCAGAATTGTATTTCATATGGCATACTATAGAAGTATTAATTATTGTGTACTGAGTCAGTTTATGATCTTATACTTATGAAATATTTATGATGTATGTTAAGTGTCTATTAACCATGATAATCAACAGTCACACAGCTTTGTTATGCACTGTTTAGAATTTTAAAAGTTGTTATCCACACTTTGGAACTTCCAAACAATGGCATAACAAAACAGAATACACCAGAGTTCCATAATTCTCACACATAGAATGCAAACAGTGTTTTTTTTAACCATGAACTATTAAAAGATGATGACTGGGGATCTGGTGAGAACCACATTTAAATAACCTTTTGTGGTTGCTAGGGCTACAGTAAACCTCTTGAGCTGTGCTCTTGAGGTTTACCATGTTGCCTAAGCAACCATTCAAGGTGATTACAACATTGTTATCACCTGCTACCCAGCCATTATCCTCTATATTTTCAGTAATAGTGATTTTCTATGTGTCTGCAATGGCTCTGTGATAACCTGATTACAGGCAATGTTAGGTGCCTGAAACATGTTTAATGCTTAAAGAAAGTGTTGTTAAAATGTGATGGCATTTACATGCAAAACTTAGTGTCTCTACTTTTTATCTTCTTTCACAGACCAGCGCAGCCCTCCCAGTTGCAGCTGAGGTAGTACAAGCACAGTCTGAAACTGTGGAGGCTGATCACTCTGACACCGACAGTGTCATTCTTGTCGAGTCAGATGGTAAGATGCTGAGAGAAAAAGCTGTATTATGTAATTGGGGTGGTATGAGGCTATCTTGTAATGTGTGAGCTGGACTACTTAACTCACTTCTTTTTAGGAAATACTCTTTAGAAAGTTAATATGACTTCCAGCACCCATGTAATATTTGTAATAATATAAGGTACACTAAACAATGTAATAGAATTCTGGATTTTGATTATCTAGCTGGCACCTTTTTAGCATTGTAAATACTACAGTGTACTCGTTGTAAAAGGTGCCAGCCACCAGTCAGCCACATCAGGAATTCAGCAGCAAATGCATATGTTCATTACAAAAACACCACTGCAAAGCTAATAGATGGATGGCAAACAAACAAGCAGCAAGTTTGAAATTTAATAGATTTTCACATATTTTTTTTTGTAAAAAAACAAATAAGCCATTTATATAATTTAAATATACCGCACCATGGAGTGGGTATACTGGAGGATCTACCAGTCTTGGCATGGGCAAATCTCTTGGCTGCATCTTATGACTGAACTACAGCAGCCGTGGTAGATCCTCCAGTAATCCAACACCCTGTTGGGGTATATTACTCAAAAATTTTAAAAAACAAGGTATAGTACTTCATAATTTAAATGGTGCTTCAAAAGGAACAGATTTTTTTACCCAGATGTATGGTAGTTGTATACCTCTCAGTTTAGTTTAACTGACTATGATCCAGAACTGGTCATGACATTTCTAGACAGCAATGGTATGTGAAATATTGTAGTTCTATGAATTTCTTATCTAATATTTTATAAATGAATGTTGTCCTCATTGCACTTTGAGAAGATATTTGTATGGATTTAAATTTATTTTTGTGTCATCTCATGTTCAAAATGAGTAATACAGGTACTCAGCCCAATATATGTTATCTAGATCTTGGCTGGTATATTTAAAGTGTTTCAGCATATTGATATACTACCCACTTAGGTGAAATGTAGTGATGCGACCAGACACAATATACGCAAGAAAATGTCCTGTAGTACACATAATGATGTGAGAAGGAAAGAATAGTAACGTATGTGAATGAAGTTCGAAGGCTGCCCCATGCATATGTAACAGACTGTGATATTGAGCCTGTTATGTCCTAGTAAAGTATTGCCAGAATCTGTATATTTCTGAGTTGACAGTATTGTATGTCTATGGTAACAGTGGGGTAGTAAATGAAAATGGGGTGGGTGTCACTGAACAGCTGCATGGGGACGTGCAGTACTGCACAGAGAGAGTTTCTGAATTACAGTGGGGTGTGCGGTGCTAATGCAGCTGATAAGGTATGGGAACTTCTCTGTAAGATTGGTTGTGGCACTGCAGTTGCTCTTCATGTAAGTGAGTTTGTTGCTCTGTCCACAAGCAGTCCCAGTGCGTGGATGTCACTGCTGCTGAATCATACAACATCCATGGAAACACAGAAGTGCCATAGCAAAGACAACTATGATACATAGTTGAATTACACAATGAGACAGTATAAAAAAATATATTTCCCAATAAAAGTTTAGTGGCAGATTAATATATTGTGGCATATGTTATAATGTTGCTTACTAATATGTTTTATAGTGGCCAGGGAAGCTGTGGCAGTAAGACCTGTGGAGGCGAAGGAGGAGCTGGGCACCAGCTCTCAGTGTAAGTACCATCATAAAAGATATTCACAGAAGAAATAGTGTCACAGTCCCTTGCACCCACAATGCCTGTTCAGTAGTATGAAGGACCTTTCACCCCTAAGGCAGCCATTGAGCTACTAATTGCTAGGCACTGTGAGAGCAGTGTGGCTATTTCAGAAAAACAATGAGTAAGTGATAATGTAAACATTACTGTAGTAGACAGTCTCAACATGTGAATGGATCATTTGTATATTAACATTCTGTGACACAGTCTGTTATCTATGATCATATATCTACTTGTTCCTTTAGTATGCTACAGGTGTACTATATGGTGTCACTCCATGCATAGCTGGGAGGTATTTTGTTGAATAGTGTACCCTATTTATTATGATGGTACACTTATGATGACATTGTTGTTTCTCATTGGGTACATGGTGAGGTGGTAGTACTACATTAAGGGGAAATCTATGATGTGGTAAGACAAGTGTGGCACATGAGAGTAGCTGTACTAAGCCAATTCTGAGTATGTTATCATAATTATTGCAATGTGTGTGGAGGGGTGATAGAGTGTACTGGTCTGGTGTGTCATGCATGTATGTCATAATAAGTTAACTGTATGAAGGGGGAGTGTACTGGGATAAGAAGTGTATTTATATATATAGAAAGTTCCTGATAATCAAGATAATAAGGCCTAGTGTACTACAATGCATACTCAACAAACTCAGCAGTTTTCACTTCAATGAAGAGTGCCTAGTGTAGTAACAGAGCTAGTCACCATATTCTAAGAGTGTGATAAATGGTAGGGGGGGTACAATGGATATGTCACATGGTGTACTTGACATTCACAGAAGATTCACTGTAATGTTTTGCAATGTGTCAAGTCATCTGTAAGTAGATACATATTGTTGTTGTTTGCTTATGGTGTATGTTCACACCCGTACTCCTGTACAGAGACAGTGGACCATTAGTATGCTGATATATATGATACAGATTACAGAGTGAGTAATGAAGACTGATGATCATGCATGCTAATGGGACACTTATTTTTCACACCAATTACTGTTGCAGTTTGTTTATCACAGCAACTGCTGTAATATAAAAGTGTAGATGCAAATAGGGCTATCATGAATACAAGCTGAAATGTGCCATTTGTATGTCATGATAGCTCCATTTGCATGCAGGTGTGTCAATCGCTGATGACTTGTGCCTGACACCCTACCAGGTTGCAGTTGTTGGGGAATGACACCCCTTTCTACTACTGACAACATGCTCCGACAACCATTTGTGTGCATATGTATAAATAATAAACAACCATGTCACTGCTGATCCATTGCAATGTTCACAGAGTGATCATGGGTATGTGTGATAAACTACAATGTCGCATAACACTGGTAGTCCAGTGGAGTGCTTGCAGCACAATTGCGGGAATATGTAATGAAATAATAGTCCAATATCACTGGTGATCAGGAACACTTACAGCCCGATTGTGGGTATATGTGATAAACTACTATTTCCTATAACCATGGTGGTCAGGGCCACTTTCAGTCTGATCGTGGTCATATGTAATGAGATTATGGCCTGCCCTTTGTGGCATACTGGGCTTGCAGCATGATTGTGGTTGTCAGTGAGATATAATGAGAAACCAATGCATCACTGGTGGCTCAGCATTACTCCCCTGCACACCCATGCTGAGCCCACTGCCATTCCCCACACCCCTGGTTAGTGGTGGGTGGTAGTACACCATCTGCTTGCCACTGTGCTGTCTGCCGACTGATTCCATACAGTAGGACTGTACAGCCATTGTCCCATAGTGTAAGCAATGGTTGTGCAGGTCCAATCATACTACACAGTACAGAAATGTGAAAGGATCCATTCATATAGCTGGGT
Source organism: Neoceratodus forsteri (assembly GCA_016271365.2). Lineage (NCBI taxonomy): Eukaryota > Metazoa > Chordata > Ceratodontiformes > Ceratodontidae > Neoceratodus > Neoceratodus forsteri. The sequence goes on along the minus strand of CM057450.1, from coordinate 254,559,869 downwards.
TGTGTAGTACAGTATGAACTGCATGCCCATTGGCTTATGTTGTGGCCTAATGGATGAACAGCCCTACTGTACAGAGTCTGTCATTGGGCATCAGGGTAGGAAGCTGGTAAGGAACTGCTGACTGCTGCTGATGGGGGGGGTTGTGTGGCTTAGTGGGTGTGAGTGACTGGGTGTACCGCTGAACCACCAGGGATGGATTGGTTTGACATAATATAGCACTGATGCCTGCAATCAGCCTGCATGTGATATACTGGACCACCAGGGATATAGCACCATTATTACTATAGTAATGACTGCAATAAGCATGGGGGGGGCCTGCATGAAGGTGTCACTGTAGCTTGGGTTGTCACTAATAGCTGTCAGCTGCCATGTTGCCATGTGTAATATGACAGCTGAGCTGTGGGTTAGCAGGTGTTGCTAATTTTTTTGAGGGTATCAACTGCGTGCAGTGCAAGTAGGTGTTGTGACTGCATGGGTTAGTACATTCTGGGCTGAATATCAGGATATGTGTTACATGGATGGGAATGACCCTCCTAATTGTGCTGCATACATTATTGTTGTGATTCCACTCTTTGGCATTTGTACCAGGCACATTCCCCTTTTAAATGTCACACTGATACACATCAGTAGGTTGTGTATGGCGACACTGTTGTGTGCATTGCACAACCCTTCTGAATATCCCACCCACTGTTTCTTAACATGATGTGTAAAGAACATATTTCATTTAATTAGGTGCCAAAGTAAGTGAGTTGTTGGTTTGTAAATATCTAACATTATTTTAAGTATTATAAAAAGAGAGTATGAGAAATAGAGCTTTCTGATTGTCTGCAAACATTCTAACAACCTTATGTAAATCTTTAATTAACATACATCTACAAATTGGTCATATGGTCAACAAGGTTTAAGAGTGTTAAAGAACATGTTTCATTATAATATGAATAAGGCACTCCCAGAGATTATGTTAGTGGTCAGTTAATCACGGTCTAGGCGCATGTGGTATTCGGTTAAACTTTTTGTCACACTGCAACCATGCAGGTGATCAACAGAACATTAACATAACTCTTGGTCATGCCTTACTGTTTTATTAATGTAACAGCAGTAAAATATGATTTTTTTTCAATGAAGATATGTACACAGAATAAATAACTATATGACATGTATGTCTATTTTGTTGTAGTTATTAAACAGATGATTATATGAACATTAGATAATGGAGATAGTACTGTTGGTGTACAGGTCATGCTGTTATTCTCATGCAGGTGTGAAGAAATAACATAGGTTCAGATGTTCAAGTTTACTTGTTCATACACAATTGAAGATCCAGTATCACTGTATATCAGACTGTGTTGCTTATTATGCCAAAACATTTAGGTACTGAGTGTTACCAAATACTAAGTGATATAGAACAACAGTGTAGATAGTATGCTTATAGATCTTTTCAAGTTGTCCACGAAGAACATAATATGGTACAAAGAAATATTATAACACAACTGAGAAGACAGGAGTTCTGATTAACATCGCACTCGTAAATAGTCTTGAGAGTGCTCAGCAAAATGTACCACAATTATTGAATTAGATATCAATATTGTAAGTGCAAGAGAGGTAGGTAATCACCATTTTGAGGTTCATATATTGATTCATGTTTTTTGTCACTTTGCAGGACGCCTTCTCTTAAAACAGTGCACTGGCTACTGCCGCTGTTACCGCAGACTCGAGCGCAAGGCTGACAGTCTCATAAGAGACAATGTTGCACTCCGTGAAGGACAGGAGAAATTGCTGTCCTTCATAGCAGCACAACAGAAGACTGTCAACCTTGTACTTGAGCCTGTGGTGACAGCCGCCAGTGACACTGTGCCAGCTCCAGCTCCTCACCTCCACCAGTAGCATCCAGCTTCCCTGGGACACAGTGAACAGCCTCCACGGCTGCTCTCTTATCTCCTCTGGAGGGCGCAATAGCTTCCACTTCCACTGCGCCTCCACATTGAGTCCAACTTATGGGTTGGTCTGCCTCAAGCAGCAGTACACCTCTCCATAAGACTTGCTGTAAATATTGCAAATAGTTGTTTATTTTTCTATATTTTTTTTACAAAATCATTTTTATAATTTAAAAAAATGAATATATATATATTTTTATGTAGCATTTATTTTTGTATATAAAAAAATCAATATATTTTTATGTTTTTTTTTTAATTTTGCATTCAGTGTGATTAAATTTATTGCAGAATTTTTCTATGATGAATAACTGTTTTGATTTGAACATTTGAAATATTTTTTTTTACTTTACTTATATATACAATAAATATTTTTTGAATATAATATTTTTTCTTGTGGTATTATTAAGTTGTGGGGATCTTTGTCATCGATATTTGTAAACAAGGGTCTGAAAAATGCAGCTTTCTGATTGGCTGCAAACATTCTGCCAGCCTTATGTTAATGTTTTATTAACATACATGTATAGCCTAACCATATACTGAGCAAGGTTTAACGCTAAGACCATGTTTCATTATTATAGCAATAAGGCACTCCCAAGGATTATGTTAATGGTCAGTTAATCACCCTCTAGGTGCATGTGGCAGTCAGCCACACCTTGTGCCACACTACACCCCTAGCAGGTGATTAACAGACCATTAAAAGAACTGTTGATCATGCCTTATTGGTTAAATATGCTATAAGAAAGAATTTGGTTTCCCTAGTTTGGTAAAGAAGGGTGTTATACACAAAGTTTGAGGTTTAAACAGATAACACATTTAAATTCCTGTTGTGTTACATATCTTACAGTGTTATGACAACCTTTTTGTAGGTACATTAATAAATATGAGTTATGTTCAGAATTTGTGTTTAGTAAAGGTTCAGAAGAGGGCCATGTAAGATATTTAAATATTTAACAGTGGTGCTGAGGAATAAAGTGCCACATTGTTTATGTCCTAAAAGAGTAGTCTCATTGGCAAAAAGATAGAGTGTGAAACAGTACAATGCCATAAATTAGTACTGACATAACAGTGGTAAGCAAAAGGAAATAGATAAATATTGAGAGACATATGATTGAGATGGATGTTGTCTTACTCTTCATAACAGAAAATTCTGCTAGATGACTTCCTGTGTTCTTCATTTATGTGCATTTGTCTACATATGTGTGGTGCTGCCACAATAACATTTTCAGGTAGTACTGGTACTTATCATTCTCAAAAAGACAGGATATTCATGGCAAAAAACTCCATTTAATGCATCAGTTAGGGTTGTTCCACAGTGACAAAAGCAAGGGAATTTGGTGTTAGGGTTGAAAACCTTAACTCCGAATTCAGCCCCCCAGCACCACAAACACACAGACACACAGACACACACACACACAGACACACACACATATGCAAGTAGGGGGGAGGACCAAGGCAACATGACCAATGACAGACAACCAGCAGTAGGTGACAGAAATAAAAAACAACTGTCTAAATGTACTACAAGACATCCCCACCCACCTGACCAGGTACTGCATGCTCAGTGGAGATCAACAGCAAAACTGAGGCCATGTACACCAAACATACACATCCCTGATTGCAGGTGCACACAATGTACCACACAGTAGTTGCATGGCCTTACCTAGCGATGCCCCACACCTCACCACACCACACCACACCACTCCTGGTACTGTACCCTGACTGGACATCAACAATGCAACTCTATGATTGTAGAAAGTAAACAGAAATAAAGACAACAACATAAATGTACTAAAAGACACACCCATCATCAAGATACAACAACAGTTGCATTTAAGTATGTAATTTACGTAGTAGTAAATTTACTGTATCTGTCCACTCAAGATACACAGGCTGATCTCAAGATATGGGTAAACTATTGCCTATACAAGGCTGTGCAACTACTAATGTCACTATCAGTTATACAGTTTCAGTGATGTAGGTGTACTGTTGATGTCCATGTAAATACCTCCAGTGTGTTTTTATACTAAGACTCCAGTAACTGCTATGTCTAACACAGAGTGGAATTAGCTGGGTGAGGTCAAGCAAGTTCTACATGTGCTAACATTACTGTACCTACAATGACGGCAGTGTATCATGGATGTCTATGGGCTCAATTTTGCCGTAGCTCTCTACTGAGGATGTACTACCTGGTTATCGAAATTGTGGTAAGTTGAGTATTCTTACAATGAGTAAGCTGTACCATTTATGCCCACAGCCTCACTTTTTTGTACTTGGTTTACACTCAGATTGTAGTATCTAGAGTTTGGATTTGCCAGACCATTATGTGGCTGATGTCATGCAAGTGATAACTATGTTCATTGTAGTACACCAACAATCAAGTAGGTGTACTGTAGATATAAACACAATTGCTTTTACTATAGCTTTTAGTGACAATAGGCCATGTGTTGTAGGATGGGAGGGGGCATTTTCTACCACAGACTCTGTGAGTCATAATTGTACTAACCTTTGCAAGGCTGCAATCATGGAGTAACAGTGTTGATCTTCATGGGTTCTTTTTAACTGGGGTTCTCCAGTTACTACACAGTACCTGGTCTGAGTGGGTGGGGCACTGCCTTGTTATGCTCCTCCAGTGCCTAACAGTGGGAGGTTGTGTATACATGAAATCAACTACACATATTATACCTGTACAACTACTTAGTTTTGCTGTGCTCTATAGCTGAGGTGCAGTACTAGGTGTGGTGGGGTGTGGGGCATCACTGGGTAAGGCCATGCAACTACTGAGTGTGGTACATTGTGTGCACCTGCAATCAGGGATGTGTACGTTTGGTGTACATGGCCTCAGTTTTGCTGTTGATCTCCACTGAGCATGCAGTACCTGGTCAGGTGGGTGGGAATGTCTTGTAGTACATATAGACAGTTGTTTTTATTTCTGTCACCTACTGCTGGTTGTCTGTCATTGGTCATGTTGCCTTGGTCCTCCCCCCACTTGCATGTGTGTGTGTGTGTGTGTGTGTGTGTGGTGCTGGGAGGGTGGATTCTGAGTTAGGGTTTTCAACCCTAACACCAAATTTCCTTGCTTTTGTTGCTGTGGAACAACCCTAACTGATGCATTAAATGGAGTTTTTGCCAACTATATATATATATATAGATTAGAGGCAAAAAAATCCATTTAATGCATCAGTTAGGGTTGTTTCACAGCAAAAAAAAGCTAGCAAATTTGGGGTTAGGGTTGAAAGCCACCCCTTGGACCCCCCAGCCCACCCCCAACTGGCATTGAGGTGTGCATTGGGGTCTTCAGTCCTAACTCTCACCCCCTTCTCCTTTACCACAGCTTCTTTACACATGTAATGGGGTTAACGTTAGGGTTGATGACCCCAATGCACCCTGATGCGGTTGGGGGTGGGCTGGGGGTCCAAGGCTTTCACCTAACCCTGAATTTCCTAGCTTTTTTTTTTGCTGTGGAACAACCCTAACTGATGCATTAAACAGAGTTTTTTGCCTCTAATTTCCCTTCTTTTTGAGAATGAGGATGATAAATAATGAAAGGAATGCAGTGGCAGCAGCGTGGGGCCCTTCAGGTCCTGCACTCCTGCCACGTGATGCCTTGTTACATAGTAACAGGAACTGCAAAGCAAATGCAAGCGGCAACAGTAATGCACATGGCAAAGCAAATGTAAATGGCAAAGCAAAAGTTAATAGAAACACAAGTGTAAAGTGATGCCGAACCAAACAGTTATGTAAAAGGAGACATCAAACAGAAGTGCATACAGAATGCAACTGGTAACACACACATTAATGGTACCACAATTGTAAACGCAAATGGTAACAGTAACACCAACAATAACAACCAATTAAACAGAAATGGAAGCATGTATGAAAACGCAAATCATAATGTACACACTCTCAGAACCACAGTTGTAAATGCAAATGGTTATGGTAACAGCAACAATAAAGCCAATAAAAACAGAAATACAAGCGCATATGAAAAAGCAAACTGTTACACATAAGGTCATGGTACCACAATAGTAAACATAAATGGTAACAGTAACAGCAACAGTAAAGACAACAGAAATGGAAATGCAAGCACATATGAAAATGCAATCCGTTAAGCACACGGTGGTGTAGACAGGAACGGTGATTCGAATGGTAACAGGAGTGCAACTGGAAACGCTAGCTGTCACAGTAACAAAAGGGCACACCCTTCTTTTCTCCAAAAACTGCATTGAAAAAACTAATTGAAAACAAAGAATGTATGCATTATAATTGACTTCAGAGCAGAAAAGTACAACTTGGAATACTAAATTGCTTATATCTCAGGAACCGTATGACGTAGCAAAAAAATTTAAATTTTGTATGAATTATTACTTTCCTGGCTAGCTTTTTGCTTAGCCCCCTAATTGGGGGGGGCTAAGCATTTTTTGACAAAAAGTCCGTATCTCGCACCGTTTCTGAGATACGGGCCCTGAAAGACATGACGGACGCCATAATGTTATCCTAAGGGACAAATTGTCAACTTCAAAGTGCTGTCGCTTTGCCACCCTGTATTTTTTTTTTCTCCAAACCTCCAAAAGGCACATTTGTATGATGTTGGCTTTCTTCCCTCCAAATTTCAGCCCAAAAGACCAAACCGTTATTTTCCAGCAGCGAGGCAAAAAATTCCTGTAGTATGGCCGATGCTGTAATGTTATCCTATGGGAAAAAGTGCCAACTTTGTAGTGCTGTAAATTTGCCACCCTGTAATATATTTTGACCAGTCCACCAAAATGCACATCTGTGGGATGTTGCCTTTCTTCTCTCCAAATTTCAAGTAAAAAAACCAAGCCATTTCTGAGATATTCAATGTCAAAGATTGGCAAAATTTCCCTATCTATTCCATTATAAGAAATCTGGCCATCTTGTCCCTATTTTGCGATCAAAGATCATGATCAAAGGATCTCACGATCAAAGGATTTGCAGCCTCACGATCAAAGAATTTGCAGGTTCATGAACAAAGAATAAAAAATTTAATAATTCAAAAAATAGAATCAATTGCAGTAAACTACTTCCATGGTTCAATAGAACGAAGCCTCCTGAGTAAAACCCATCCTCATTTGACTTCCTAGGACACCCCTGGGCTAAGAAAATTGAATTTTAAATTGGGCCATGTTGTCCTCGCTTGCGATGCAAGATCATGGTCAAAGAATCTCACGATCAAAGAATTTGCAACCTCACGATCAAAGAATTTGCAAGCTCATGAACAAAGAATAAACAATTTAATAAATCAAAAAAATTGGAGAAATTGCAGTAAACCACCTCCATGGTTTGACAGAATGAAGCCCCCTGAGTAAAACCCACCCCCATTTGACTCCCTAGGGCACCCATGGGCTGAGAAAAATTATTTTTAAATTTGGCCATCTCATCTCTCGCTCACAATGCAAGATTGTGATCAAAGAATCTCACAATCAAAGAATTTGCAGCCTCACGATCAAAGAATAAAAAATGGGTGAAACGCAATTTATTCACTGATTTGAACCAAACCAATGGCATGGTTCAACATAACAGACCCTCCTGAGCAAAACAAGTCCTCATTTGTGTCCCTGGCTCACCCCTGAGCAAAGATATTAGTGCAAGATCGTGATCAAAGAATCTCACGATCAAAGAATTTGCAGGCTCATGATCAAAGATGGTTAGCGAGCCGCGAATTAAGATTTTAAAAGCTTATAACTCTATTTGTTGACTGATTTGGATGGAACCAAAGCCATTGCTTGATAGATCAGGGTCCCCTGAGTAAAACCCATCGAAGTTTTACTTCAGACGTAACCCCTGAGACGAGATATTTGTGTTTGTGTGATTGGAAAACTGAAAACAAGATGGCGGACCTCGCGGTCAAAGAATTTTGAAACTTCCTCAGGAACAAAGATTCTTGAACCATGAGGCTGCAAATTCTTTGATTGCCAGGCAAGACCAGATGGCCAGAACCCCTATTCTTTGATTGCAAGATATACATATAAATTTTCCCATTGACTTATAATGGGAACTTAAAAGTGCCATAACTTTTGAATGCCTTAATATTTTTTCACCAAATAAAAAGCAGCATGTTCAGCCACCAAAGCCCTTTCAAACAAGCCATCTTGTACAGTGGCACACCACATGACAGCTGTTCAGGACCACATTAAGAATGCCAAAAGGTGCCTTCAAAAATGGATGACTTTGCATTTTTCAGTGCTTTCGTACATGAAGACCAGCACTCTGACACAAATGCAATATGGAAAATCAAGAGATCTAGTGCACCCAATGCCTGTACAAAATTTCAGGCAAATCCATTGAATGGGTCCAAAGTTATTAATGTCCAAACTTTTGACTTTAGTATGTAAGTGGCCGCTCAACCCTAACTGTAGTGACACGACTGCGCCACTATAATGTGTATATATATATATTTATATAAATATATATATATATATATATATATATATATATTTATATAAATATAAATATGTATATATAATACTGGCATGGTCACTCCAATCTAGTTAGGGTGAAAGTGTGCTTCTATATTAAACTTCAAACTTTAAGGGTTAATAACTTTGGAACCATTCAATGGATATGCATGAAGTGTGGCATGCATAATCTCTATGGGTAGGTCTCTTGACCTTCTGGATTTGGTGGAATCCTTTGAGTGGGGTCTGAGATATAACGTGTTTAAAAAAACAGAAAAATCTGGATTTTATTACATTCTTTTGTCATCCTGGATCTCAGAAAGTGCTTTATGTTGTGAGCTGAAATTTTTGGGTAGGAAGGATTTGGGTCACAGATGTGACTTTTGAATGTTTGGTGAAAAAATATTAATCCATTCAAAAGTTATTAAACTTTTAATTTCCCATTATTTCCTAAGGGAAAAGTTAAATGTTCAGCATGAAAATGGAATTTTTCCAAAAATGTTTTTTTTCCAAAGATTATGCATTTTTATTTGAAAATTAGTTATTTTTGTTTGAAAATTGGCAATGTCTTCAAAAATATGGCATTTTATGTTTGAAAATATTGTATTTTTTTGCAAAAAATAGGGATTTCTGTTCAAACATTGGGCATTTATTTGCCAAAATGGTCATTTATGTTAGAAAATGGGGAATTTATTGTGAAAATGTGGCATTTCTGTTTGAAAATGTGGCATTTTTTGCAAAAATGGGTAATTCTTGTTTGAAAATTGGGTATTATTTTGTGAAAATGGGGCATTTTTGTTTAAACATTTGACATTTTATAAATGGGACATTTTTGTTGAGCAAGATTATGGAGGCACTCCTTAAGGAAAGGATAGTGCAACACCTGGAATCCATAGAAGCACAGGATCCATGACAGCATGGGTTTACAAAAAGAAGGTCCTGTCAAACTAATCTTATAGATTTCTTTGACTGGATGGTGGACCAAGGGGGAGAAGTTGATGTCACCTACCTTGACTTCAGCAAAGCTTTCAGTACTACCGTCAACTTCTATGTTTCTATGTTTCTACGTAAACTGGTAATTTTTGGTGAAACTAGGGGACTTTGCTTGAAAATGGGCTTTTTATGTGAAAATGGGGCATTTTTTGTGAAGATGGGACATTTTTGTTAAAAAATTGGACTTTTTTTTTTAAAATGGAGCATTCTTTTCTGAAAATGAAGTACTGTTTGTGGAAATGGAAGTGCCCCATTTTCGGAAGCTTGGGAGCATTTTTGAACATTTTCATGTGGTTTTTGGAAAAAAATGCTTTTTCAACCATTTTCTTCAATTTTTGCATGTTATGAAGTACTGTTTGTGGAAATGGAAGCATCCCATTTTTGTAAGCCAGTGAGCGTTTTCAAACATTTTTGTATTGTTGTCACAAAAAAGGTACTTTTGCATGTTAATAAGCATTATCTATGGAAAAGGAAGTGTTCCATTTTCATAAGTGAGGGAGCATTTTCAAACATTGTTGTGTTGTTTTTGCAAAAAAAAGGTACTTTTTTTACCATTTTCTTCAGTTTTCACATTTTCTAAAAATGTGGTGCTGCTTACGAATATTGTCCAGTCTGCTTTTGAAACATTCTCTTTATTTTGAACATTTCTCTGCTTCCATAGTGACAGATGCTAATACATAGAAAAACAGAAATCAATGACAGTGCTGCAGTGGTGCTGTGGGTAGCACACAAAGCTGCAATTTGAAACATCCTGGGTTCAAATCTAACGAGTTACACTTTCTTTTGTCCTAATTAGCGCACCAGCAAAATTCCTATTTTTCAGCTCATTTCTTACACTTTTTTATTGATGTGACTGTTACTGATATTTCTTAATAATGAATGATGTTTATATAACAGAAAGAAGGTTCAAAATTGTAGTATCTTGATGGATAGATGGGAGCACAGGGTCCAAATGACCCTGCACTCCCACTCTGACATATAGATACTGTTTTACTATCTGGATGTATGGATGGGAGCACAGGGTCCTGTTGTACTATCTGGATGGAGGGATGGGTTCAAACCCTGTGATCCCACAGCAAAATAAAGATATAAGTATACTATCTGTAAAAGAAGGGAAATTCTTTACAAACAAACATCATTAATGCATTATTTAGGGTGCATACCACATTGTACTATCTCAATGGAGGGATGGAAATGCAGGATCCAAAGGATCCTGCACTCCCACTGTGACATATAGACAGTGTTGTACTGTCTTGATGGAGGGTTCGAATCATGTGCTCTCACCATGACATAGGGATACTATTTTACTATCTCAATGGAGGACAGGGTCCAAAGGATGCTGCACTCCCACCCTGTTATATAGATACTGTTGTACTATGTTGTACTATCTCGATGGAGGGATGGGAGCACAGCATCAGAAGGACCCTTTGCTCCCATAGTAAAATGAGGATGCAATTATACTATCTGAAAAAGAAGGGAAATTCTTTGCAAAAAACTTTGTTAATGCATCAGTTAGGGTGAATACCACAGCATCAAAAGCAGGGAAATGAAGCATAAGGGTTTACAACCCTAACATTCCCACCAGGTTCCCACCCCACCACACACCAACCCCACCCTCACACACCAACAGGTGTCGTGGTATGCCATTGAGTACTCGGGCCTAACTCTCACCCCATTTTCCTATACTGTAGCATATAAGCTTGTTTACATGTGGAATGGGGTGAGAGTAGGGCCTGATGACCCAATGGCACACCCCGACTGTACTGTAGCATGTCAGCTTGTTTACACATAGAATGGGGTGAGAACTAGGCCTGACAACCCCATGGTACACCCTAATTCCTGTTGGAGTGTGGAGGGTGGAGGGAGTGGGGGTGGTAATGGTGGTAACCCTAACGTGGAATTTCCACACTTTTGTCACTTTGCTATCAACCCTATCTAATGCATTAATGAAGTATTTTGCAATGACTACATATATATATATATATATATATATATATATATATATATATATATATATACACACTACATAAATGCATCAGTTAGGGTTTTATTAAAGCATCAAAAACTGGGAAATTCGATGTTTGGGTTGCAACCTACCACTCCACCCCAACCCCACCCTCCACACACGCACAGGCATCTGGGTGTGCTTTGGGATCGTTGACCATAACTCTCACCCTATTCCATGTGTAAGCAAGATAATATGTACAGTATAGGAGAATGGGGTGACAGATAGTCCCAATGACCCCAAGGCACACCCGATGCCTGTTGGAGTGTGGAGGGTGGGGGTGTGGTAGGGTTGGTAACCATAATGTTGAATTTACCAGCTTTTGATGTCTTAATAAAAACCCTAACTGATGCATTAACGTGAATTTTTGCAATGAATGTCCCTTTATTTTTAGATAATATAATATTGTGTGTGTGCATAGAATAAATTCAATGGCCGTACATAAGTTGGTATTTTCAGTATTTTTTCACCAAATATTCAACATGGCCTTTTGGGGACCCCACAACATGAACACTGGCACTGTCATTTTGTTAATCTCTCTCGAAAGTTGGTTTCGCAAAGCGGCTATGCCATTCTGCATAACAGGTGTGAAAACATATTAAGGTTAGGATTTGAAAATGGATTGCTGCATATTGCTCATGAGGAGGTGTGAAAATGTCAATGTTGAAAATCTGGACTAAAAATATTAAAAATAGGAAAAGTTACAAGCATGTGTAATGGGGTCATTTTTTGTAATTATTTCACTAAATTTTCAATATGGGTGTTTTGTGACCTCTCTTCATGAAAATGGCACTGTAATTTTGTTAATCCATCCCAAAAGATAATTTTTGCACGGCAGCCATGCCATTCTGTGCCACAGGTGCAAAAACATGTTTCGGGCAGGATCTGAAAAATGACAGCTGTACTGTTCATGAGGAGGTGTGAAAAAATGGAAATGTTGAAAATCTGGAGTGAAAATATTAAAATTTGGCAATATTCCAAGCAAGAGTAGAAACTGAGCAATGCACACTTGTAACACAGTCATTTTCTGAAATTGTTTTACCACATTTGCAACATGGGCTTTTTGGGACCCCACCTCATGAACAGCGACACTGTTCTGTCATTATTCTGTCTCAAAAGGTGATTCCATGCAATGACCATGAAATCACCTTTTCAGACTGAGAAATGAGATGACAGTATCAGTGTTTATGAGGTGGAGTCCCAAGAACCCCATGTAGAAAATGTGGTGCCAAAATTCCCCAAAATGCCTGAGATATCAACATAAGTTGACCCCCCCACATTGACTGCCATTTTATTGCTTACTGGCATTTCTTCATTTTGCAGTTTAGCTTTGAAGAGTGCAGACATGTCCCAGTCCACTGAAGATTGCAGCCACTGACCACCAGAGGTAAGAATGGAGTGAGGGGTTGTGGGGAGGTGGGGTGCACAGAGAGTGGGTGTGATGGGTGGAAGGGGTGTGGGGGAGATGACAAGGGATTGTTTTCTTCTTTTTAGGGAAAAAGATGTTGAGGAAATGTTTTCTTTATTTCAGGGTTTTTCTTTATATTTGTGGAATCTGGGAGTGGGCTTCTCAGAGTCCAAAAAAATATTAAGGGCACATGGACATCTGGGGACATGGAGTGGGCTACCCCACTGTTGGCAAATTAAAGAAATATACTGGGGACACTGGGAATGGACTACTCAGTGTCCCACACTATTGGGGAAGGGGGGCTACTGCCATCATGGGGACTGGGTACCCACAGTCAGCAAATTAAAGGAATATACTGGGGACAATGGGGATGGGCTACCCAGTGTCCCACACTATCGGGAGGTGGGGGCTACTGCCAACATGGAGATTGGGTACCCCGCTGTTGTAAAATTAAAGAAATGTACTGGGGACACTGGGAATGGGCTACCCATTATCCCACACTATCGGGAAGGGGGCTACTTCCAACACAGGGATTGGGCACCCTGCTGTCAGCAAAATACTTCACTCATCATCCTGCATCGAACTGCCAAGCTGTTCGGCAAAGTATGGCAGTTTGATGCAGCATGGTGTATCGCTCCTGAGCCATGTCGGGGGGGTTCTTTAAAAAAAAGTCAGGAACCTGTTCCTCAGGCCCCATTAGGTAAACACAACTGTTAGTGTTCACCTGGGGGCAATATTTGTACAAATATTTCAGATTTCCAGCCTCGCTAACTGAAAACAGGATGGCAGAAATCTGAAATAAAACCATGACTGCAACCAGTAAACTGCAAATGGTAAATGGCTTTTACCATTAGCACATTTACTATTCAAACAGTAAATGGCATTTACTGTTCACACATTTACCATGCAAACAATAATTTGTGAATGGTAAATGACATTTACCATTCACAAATTACTGTTCACAAGGTAAATGCAATTAACCCTGTGCACTGCCTGTCTTGCACCTATCACAAAAAAATTTATAATTCAAAAATAGTTGTATATGTTTTCACCAAACCATCCAAAGGCACACCCTTGGCATATACCCCATCACCCCTGAAAGTATAAGAGGCAAATTTAATTCCATGTGTGCAGCACATGAGAGCAAAAGATCTCATGTTATCCTAGGAGAAAAAAAATCCTTTTTGCATTTTTGACCACTTAATATCTCCAAAGCAGTAAAAGCTGTCATCATGAAACTTTCAACATCTTGCTGCACTGACAATACAACAGCACATATCAATTTTTGTGTTATTTGGTTGAAAAATGACAAAGACATTAAGCTGTAAAAATTGAGATTTAACATTGAAACCCCCTTTCAATGTTAAATCTCAATTTTAGCACCTTAATGTAACCTTACTATAGGGGTCCTAGTGCATCCATATATATATATATATATATATATATACTGTATATATATATATATATTCTTTGCAAAAAACTTTGTTAATGCATCAGTTAGTGTTGTTGCCACAGTGACAAAGATATGGAAATTCAACATTAGGATTACCACCCAAACACCCCACTCCTATGCCCCATCCTCTAAACCCTAACTCTGCACCCCCCCACACACACATGCAAGCAAGGGAAGGGCCAGGACAACACAATCAATCAGAGACAACCAGCATCAGGTAACAGAAGTAACATAGAATTCTCTAAACATACTACAAGACACATCCATCATCATGGTCCACCAACTGTATGAGTTCTGCTGCCATCAGAGTGCATTAGAAGTACACATGCATGCTGGGCAACCATGGGTGATAGCCCACAGTAAGCATTTTTCTATTACAAACATCAATAACAAGATTTAAACAGATGCCTGTATTTCAATTGTTAACAAATGTTGGAAACGCACAGTATGTTATCTATAGATAGCTATATTGGAAATAAGAGTTTGGAAAACCCTAGCAACGGTCATTGGATGCTTACCTTTTTTTTGTCTAATAGAGTGAGTCAGTCCTAATAACAAATGGTAGTAATAATAAAAGTAATGTTTTATAGTATAGTTTACAAGCAACATGTGACAGCAACAGTTGTAACATCCAAAGCTAACCATAATATACTGCTAATGAGTATTTCTAGGTAACGCAGTAGTATAACAATATTTAATGGTGATAGTTTCATAACAGAGCAGTATCTGAAAAGTACTATGTATGTGTCAGCTCTATCTTTCCTGCTACCACATGCCTATGCAGTAGCAACATTACCTGCAGCAAGCCAATTGTTGAATTATGACACATAAAAATCAATATTTAGAAAATCTGTACAGACTAAGTTTCACTGTATAAAAAAAGATATGCCATCTATGATGTGTCATCATACTGTGCTGGCAGTATAGAGTTGATCATCCTGTATTTGTTTTTTCATTACATAGTGTTATGTGAAATGAATACAGTGCAGTGATTATTGTGCTTACAGATGTGACTGACTTGTATTGTGCCTTACAATCTTGCATGTGTCTTGCATATGTGTGTGTGGGGTGGAGCAATGTGGAGTTAGGATTTTGAAGATGGGGAGTGGGGGAGGAGTAGGGTGGTGGTAACCCTAACATTGAATTCCCACCCTTTTGTTGCTCTGGAAACAAAGCTAACTGATGCATTAACAAACTTTTTTTGCAAAGAATTTCCTTTCTTTTTGAGAAAGTGTAATATAGGTAGTAACAAGCATTTGTCAATGCCGAATGTTGTCGCGCTGGCATTGGCATTGGTAGTGCCAGAGCTAGAGATGCATAATAGGAATAGCAGTGAAGTATTGAAGTGATGCCAACCCCACCCCCATCCTGTAGAGAGTGAGAGGCATTGGGGTGTGCCTTTGGGTCATCAGCTATAACGCTCACGCCACTGTACCTAACCCTATCCTGTAGACACTGACAAGTATCGTGGTGTGCTTTGGGGTCTTTGGGCATTATACATACTCCATTCCATAAGGAAATACACATATGTGGATACAGTATAGAAGCATGGGGTGAACTTTGTGGCCGAACAGTGCAAGCACACCACAATGCCTGTCAGTGGCTGCAGGATGGAGGCAGGGTGTGGAATGGCATTCACATTACATCCAATGATCCCAAGTCACACCCCTGATGCCTGTCAGTCTGTACTGGGTGGGGAGCTACAGCTGGAAACTCTAACATTGTAGGCGTGTGGTGGTAGTTTCACTCCACATTTTCAACATGGGCTTCTTGTCAGGCCATCTCATGAAAAGCCGCACAATCACTTTGTTAGCTGAAAGGTCGTTTTACACAGCAGCTGTAGCATTTGATGACAGAGGGACGAAAACACATTTTTGGGCAGGATGTGGAGAATGACAACTGTATTGCTCATGAGGAGTTGTAAAAAATGGCAACGTTGAAAATCTGGAGTGACAATATGAAATATTGGTGAAGCAATCAACATGCATACAAACTGTGCAACACAAGTCCATAACCCAATTATTCTTTGCAGTTTGGTAGCTACATTTGTAACATAGGCATTTTGGGACCTCCCCTTATGAACAGTGGCACTGCAATTTTGTTAATCTGTCCCAAAAGTTGATTTCCAGCAGTGACCAAGCCATTGTGCGCCACAGGTGTGGAAACACATTTTGGGCAGGATGTGAAAAATGACAGCCATACTGTTCATAAGGGGTTGTGCAAAAATGCCAGTGTTGAAAATCTGGCATAGAAATATTGCACATTTGTGAAGTTACAAGGGTGCATGAAAACTGCGCAATGCCCACTTGCAACACAGTCATTTTAAGGACTGTTGGCACCATATTTTCAACATAGGCATTTTAGAACCTCTGCTCATGAACAGTGTCACTGTCATTTCCTCAAATTGTCCCAAAATGTGATTTCTCACAGCAACCACGCTATTCTGCACCGGATGTGCGAAAACACATTTTGGGCAGGATATGTAAAATTATATCATGCGGTGTGAAAAAAATGCCAATTTTGAAAATCTGGAGTGAAAAGATTACAAATTCATGATGTTATGAGAGTGCATAGAAACAGCACAATGCACGCTCATAAAACAGCCATTTATGGGAGTTTTGTCACTAAATTTGCGACATAAGCTTTTTGAGAGCCCCCCTCATGAACAGTGACACTGTCATATTGTTACTTGGTCCCAAAAGGTGATTCCACACAGTGACCGTAAAATCACCTTTCAGGACTGAATAACACCATGACAGTGTTGGAAATCATGAGGAGGGGGCCCCAAAAACCCCATGTTGAAAATTTGGTACCAAAATTCCAAAAAATGCCTGAGATATGCATCAAAATTGGAAAAACCCTATTTATTCCATTATACAGCTTACCGGCATTTCCTCAGTTAGCAGTCAGCTTTGAACAGTGCAGACGTGTTCCCGGTCCACTGAAGATCATCACGCCAGACTCTGGAGGTAAGCATGGGGTGGGGGATGTGGGGAGGCAGGGTGCATAGTGGGTGGGCACGGGTTGTGGGAGGGAGGCAGGGAGACCATCAAGGGACGGTTTCCTTTTTTACAGGGAAAAAAAATAAAAAACATTGTGGGACTGTTTTTGTTTTCACAAGGGCACAGTGGGGTGGGCTTCCAGCATGCCAACAAAGTCTTTTTGTGGGGGGGAAGCTGTAGCCAACAGGGGATTGGGCACCCCCATCAGCACACAACAAAAAGGTGGGTTACTTTATGCCGACGGGGACTGGGCACCCCGTCAGTACACGAGGAAAGTGCGGGGGCAGGAGATGAGGGGGATTGGGCACCCCCCTCCGCATATAACAAATGGGGGGGTTCCTAATGCCAATGGGGATTGGGCTCCCCCATTGACACATACATTGGGGGCAGGGTAAGCCAACAAGGGGATTGGGTACCCCAAAGTCGGCAGTTTGGCAGGTAGTGTGCCGCCATATTACTGTTGCTGGGGATCCACGTTGGGAGGTCTGCTGCTTGTGACGAGCTCTGCTCGCATTGCAGTGGACCTTTCCTTAGATGTGCTTGCCACATTATGTATGCATGATGTGGCACTGGCATGCAGGCTGATTGGGGAATGAGGGATGCACCTACTGATGTGTGCCCTGCATTCACCCAACAATGACCGTGCCTTCAAATCTGCACTACCATAAGATGTTGGCTGTGTAAGCATACCATCATAAAAACTGTCCATTTGTGCATAATGATATGTGTCTGTGGGAGTGTGGGCCTCTGGGCCCTGCACTCCCACTTACACATAACTATGGAACCATACAGCAGACCTATAAGGAAAGGAACCCTTCTAACACTAATTTGCCAATATCTCAGGAACCGTAGCAGCTAGGAAGAAAATTCAAGTGTTGTAATCGTGACAGTGAGTTGTCCACATAACATAATAACCAAATCCATATCTCTTATCATTTATGAGGTATGGGCACCAAAAAGCACTGTGAATGTTAACTCTGTGGGTGTAATAATGGCCCAGAGACACGAAAATGAGCAACTGGAATACTAATTCCCAAATATCTCAGTAACCGTACAAGGTAAAAAAATAATTCAATGCAAGGACTAAGATATTTTTTCAACAAAAAGTCCATATCTCACACCTTTTTTTGAGATACAGGCACTGAAAGGCATCAAGGGTGTGGTGATGTTATCCTATGGGAAAATTTCTGAATTTCGGAATGCTATAACAATGTTTTCGTACCAAACCACTGAAAGGCACATCTGTAGGACTAGGGCTCTTCACCTTAAAAATTTCAGGCCAATAGTACAACCCACCTTGCCACAATGAAGTGACAAACAAAATAACCATAGCAAAATGTGTTCATGCAGTGTTACCGTGATTACTTTAATGTTATCTCGACACTCCTATCCCTATAATGGGAATGTTATCACACAGACAAAAATGTTGCCATGGTTATTTTTTTCACTGAAAGCGATTGTTTTCATGGGAACAAAAAATGTTGCTGCAGTCAAAAAATGGCAAAGGTTTTAAAAACATAATTACAACCCACCTCGTAAAAAGCTAATGCCAGGAGTATGTTCCTCAGGGCCCAATTAGGAAAAAACAACTGTTGGTGTTTACCAAAGGACATTATTTTTTGAGTTACAATGTTTTTTCTCTGTCGTTAACTGAAAAACAAGATGGCAGCAGCATGAAAACAATTTAGGGGAGCTCAACAACAAAAATGTAATTGCGAATGTTTTTGCAATGCACATATAAACTTTCCCAAAGGCAATAATGGGACATGAAAAAATTGAATAACTTTTGAACGGAGCTATATTTTTTCTCCAAATCTTAAAAATGCACCAGCTCAACCCAGACAACATGTAGACAACCAAATCTGAAGCCACTCAAATGCATTCTTCAGTCCAATATGGATTACCAAAAATTGCGCAAAAAGTGTGATGCTTCACTTTTTGAGTGCCCCACAGATTTGCAACCATACATCCAACTAGAACAAATCTCTCCAGATCCAGATAATGATTGTAGGCAGTTGTACATTCCAAATTTCAGGCAACTTGGACAAACGGTTGTGAAGTTATTAAAGTGCAAACTTTGAGGTTTAACATATAAGTGGCTGTGCAACCCTAACTACACTAGCTCTACCGGGCCAGTGTAATATAAATATATATATATATATATATATATATATATATATATATATATACACACACACACATCTATATCTATATCTATATCTATATCTATATCTATATCTACACTACCGGTCAAAAGTTTTAGAACACCCCATTTTTCCAGTTTTTATTGAAATTTACACAGGTTAATGTCTCAATGTACTTTGAAATTAAAGCATAGAACAAATAAACAATTGGAGATAAAAAAGAAATCATAGAATCATTTTGTTTAACAAAATTTAATCTAAATTTTTGACTCATCAAAGTAGCCACCTTTTGCAGATATACTGTAACAGCCGAACACACTCGTGGCATTCTTCCTACAATGGACATCAAATATAGTTCGGGAAGTTCATCTCAACACTGTTGCAGAAGTTCCCACAAATGTGTTGCACTTGTAGGTTGCTTTGCTTTCACCCTTCTGTCCAGTTCATCCCAAACCAGCTCAATGGGGTTTAAGTCTGGAGACTGTGCTGGCCATTCCATGATTTGAAGCCTACCATCTTGTTCTTTTCCTTGAAGGTAGTTCTGACATAGCCTGGAGGTATGTTTTAGGTCATTATCTTGCTGTAGGATGAACCCCTGACCAACTAGGCATAGACCAGAGGGTATTGCATGGCACTTCAAAATGCTGTGGTAGCCCTTTTGGTTTAGGGTGCCAGTCACTCTGTGCTGTTGTCCTGTGAGCCACCTATCACGCAAGTTGTTGACTCTCAGAAACTTGTCTTCTGATTCTGTTGTGGCTTTGGGTCTGCCAGACCTCTTCCTGTCAGAGTTTCCTCCAGTTTCCAAGTGCCTTTTGATGGTGTGAGAAACTGTACTCACTGACACCTTGGCTTTCTTTGCAATTTCTCTACAGCAGTTTTTGCTAACCTAAACTTTTTTTAACCTCTAGCAGTTTACCGCTTACCTTTTTACCATTTCAGGTTATTCACTGGACTTGAATTGCTTAAATTTCAATAAAAACTGGAAAAATGGTGGTGTTCTAAAACTTTTGACCAGTAGTGTATATCTATATGTATGTGTGTGTGTTATAGGGGCATGGTCGTGTCCCTGGAGTTAGGGTTGAAAAAGCAATTTAATGTTAAACCCCAAATTTAATATGCTCATAACTTTTAAATAATTCAATGGATCCGCATGAAATTCAGAATGCACAGTCGCATATGATGGGGCTCTTGATTTGTCAAGTTGTGTTTTCATCAAATTTGCGGTTTTCACGCAGCAAAGTGACAAAAATGCATTTTTTGACAATTTTTGCTGATTTTTGACCATCTTGCTGCATCCACACTGTTTGGAATTTTGATGTGACATTTTCATGGAAGAAAGAGGTTTGGTCAAAGAACAATCTGCCATTGGTTTGGTGAAAAAATATTAATCTGTTCCAAACTTGATTAATTTTGAATTTCCAGGTTCTGAGCATGCTCAGTTCGGTCTTAGATTTATATGTATGTTTTGCAAAAGAGGATTGGCCTCACGATCAAGGATTTTGCCACCTCACAATTGGGGATTTATATCATCCCTGTTTGTGAGGAAAAATTCACCTTTCGTGAGCTGCCATCTAATTTTCATTTTTCCCCACAAACAAAATGTGTAACTTGCCCCACAGATGTATTGTCTTGTAATTGAAGCATGGGTTTTGTTCAGGGTGATGCCCTTTACAACCCCATGGCTTTGGTTTGCTTTGTTTTTGTGAAAAAATGGCTGTTTTAAATTTAAAAAATCCTTGTTCATCAATCGCTGTCGATTCATGTTCATGAGGTGACAAAATCTACTCTCATGAGTCAATCCCCTTTCACAAGCTGACAAAATCCTTAATTGTGATTTCCTAACCAGCAGGTCCATCTTCGGGAACAAGGGCTAGCTCATGAACAGGGCTTTTGTCAGCTAACAAAAGGGGATAAGTTCTCAAAAGGGGATTGTGACAGCGCTCTAAAGAGGATTTTAATTCCCTTTCACAAGCTGTTAAAATCACTTTTCGTGAGCTGACAAAATCCTTCATCCTGATTTCCAGACCAGATGGCCCACCTCGGAAATAAGGACTGGCTAGCAAACATGGATTTTATCACCTCGCAAATGGGGATTGACTTGCCAAAAGGGATTTTGACAGCTCGTAAAAGGGGATCATTTTTCTAAATCCTCTTTCACAAGCTGTCAAAATCCCCTTTCATGTGCTGTCAGAATCCCATTTCATGAGGTGATTCCCTTTCGTGAAGTGACAAAATCCTTGATAGCGATTTCCAGACCAGTTGGCCAAAATCTGATGAACAAGGAATTCTCATGAACTGTGATTCTGGTCAGCTCGCAAACGAGGATTGACCTCGAGAATGGGGATTTTGCTACCTCACAAACTAGGAATTTTAAAACTTTCCCAGTGCACTGCAAATAAATGGTTTGGTGTTTTGGCTTGTAATTTGTAGGGTAAAAAGGGGGTGTCCCAGAGATGTGAATTATGCTGTTTAGGTGCAAAACCTTTCATTGGTTCCATATGTATGCCATTATGAAGTTGAGATATTTCCTGCAGGATACCATTGTGGCACCCACAGCACCTTTCAATGCCTGTATCTCAGAAACAATGTGAGATACAAATTGTTTGCTCTGGATAGCTTAGTTCACATTTAGGTGAATAAGCATGCATGGAGGTTTTGAAGTCATAATTACAACTGTAGTGAAAATATTTCCATATGGTTACTGAGATATTGGCAAATTAGTTTTACAAGGGTTCCTTTTCAGCTCTATAGGGCTGCTGTATGGCTCCATAGTCATGTGTATGTGGTAGTGCATGGCCCAGAGGGCCCATGCTCCCACAGACACATATCATTATGCAAAAATGGGCAACTTGAAGGGAATGCGGGCCCAGAGGGCCAGCGCTCCCATCTACTTATAATAGTTACCAGTTATATTACACTTTCTCAAAAAGTAAGGAACTTCATTGCAAAAAACTAGGTTAATGCATAAGTTAGGGTTGAAGTGACAAAAGCAGACAAATTAGCTGTTAAGGTTGACACCTTAACACCCCGACACTCAACCACTCTACCACAACCCACACCCACCACAGACCAACAGGTGACAGGGTGAGCCTTGGGATTGTCAAGTCTAACTCTCACCCCATTCTCTAATACTGTATCTTGTGAACTTTGTTACACGTGGAATGGGGTAAGAGTTAGGGTTGATACCCCAAGGCACACATCATCACCTGTTGATGCGTGATAGGTGAGAAGGTATTGAAACGTAAGAGATGTTAGGTGTCAACTCCAATGCCTCATTTCCCTGCTTTTGTCACTTCAAGCCTAAATGATGCATTGCAGTAGTTCATAAAAAAAATATATATATATATATATACTGACTATATATATTCTATGCAAAACTTAGTTAATGCATCAATTAGGGTTCTTCTACAGTGAAAAAGTGAGAAATTAAATTCTAGGTTCCACCCTTGTACCCCACCAGCCTGCCCCCACCAACAGGCATGGGGTGTGCATTAGGATCCTTGGGCTAACTCTCACCCCATCCCATGTATAAACAAGTTGAGGTGGTGCAGTGTAGGAGAATAGGGGTAAGATTGGGCCAAGGACCCCAATGCACACCCTGATGCCTTTTGGTGGGGGCAGGCTGGGTGGGGTGCAAGGGGCGGGAACCCTAAAATCGAATTTCCTCATTTTTTCACTGTAGAAGAACCATAACTGATGCATTAATGAAGCTTTTGCATAGAATTTCCTTACTTTTTAAGAAAGAAAGTTGCACAAGTTGGTGGGAGCTCGGGGACCCTTAGGGCCCTGCACTCCCACCAGCTTGTGTCAGGCCACACTACACACCCAATAACTAAAAAGTACATTCACAACAGCAAGGCCAGCCACCAAATAAATGTTAATCTAGTAGAACAATAGAAAACACTGTCCACAAAATGTAAACTACGCCACACAATATGTCCACAAAATTCTGAAATTATTTCCTAGAGCCTCTTTCAATTGCTGCTGGCAATGCACACAGTTGGTGGCTGGCTGTGGAGGTGGGCTGTGCCAGTCACCAGCTGGGGAAGAGTGGGGGTGCTGGGTGGGCTGGCAGGGCTGAGTGGGGGGTGGATGGCCACTAGACTACAAGGTATTGCTAAATTCACATTTATTTTATTATGATGGGAGGGGGACAGCTAGACTACCAGGGATATCAATATGAATTATAAAGAACTACAGATCGGGGATGGGGGCACTAGATTACCAGGGATATAATTAATAAATATACATTAAGACACATGGGGGGCACTAGACTACCACTGATAATACATAAAAATATTTATCGCATACTCTTTGTGGGGGCCACTAGAATACCAGGGACAACAGAAATTATTATCTACATTGCCATGATAGGGAGGGGGCCACTAGACTACCAGGGATAATAAAAACTGCAGTTTTTTTAATACACATGTGCAAGAACGAAGCCCCCTGAACAAAACCCACCCTTATATTACTTTATAGGGCACCCTTGGGCTACAAAAGACTATTTTAAATCTGGCCATTTTGTCCCTTGCTCACGATGCACAATCGCAATCAAAGATTCTCACTATCAAAGAATTTACAGGCTTGCGATCAAAGATAGTTAGCAAGCCTCGAGTGAAGAATTTAAAAGCTAATAACTCTATTTTTGGACTGATTTGGATGGAACAAAAGCCATGGCTTGATAGATCAGGATCCCTGAGTAAAACCCATGAAAGTTTTACTTCAGAAGTGACACCTGAGCCGAGATATTTGTGTTTGTGCGACCGGAAAACTGATAACAAGATGGCGGCCCTTGCGGTCAAAGAATTTTTGAAATTCCTCAGGAACAAAGATTCTTGAACCATGAGGCTGCAAATTCTTTCACTGCCCGGTGGGACAAGATGGCCAGAACCCCATTCTTTGATCACAAGATATACATATAAATTTTCCCTTTGACTTATAATGGGAACTTAACATTGCCATAACTTTTGAATGCCTTAATATCTTTTCACCAAACCTCTTTCAAACAAGCCATCTCACAGAGTGGCACACCACACAACAGCCATGCAGGACCATATTTAGAATGCCAAAAGGTGCCTCCAAAAATGGATAATTTTGCATTATTCAGCTCTTTTGTACACAAAGACAGGCACTCTGACCGACACACAATGTGGCAAATCAAGAGATCTACCATGCCCCAACGTGTGCACCAAATTTCAGACAAATCCATTGAACGGGTCCAAAGTTATTAACACCCAAACTTTTGACTTTGGTATGTAACTGACTGCTCAAGCCTAACTATAGTGGCACAACTGCACCACTGAAATATATATGTATGTATATCTATATCTATATCTATATCTATATCTATATCTATATCTATATCTATATCTATATCTATATCTATATATATTACGGTAGTGCTACCATAGTTAGGGTTGAGGAGCAATTTCCATGTTAAACCCAAAATGTTGCACCTTAATAACTTTTCAACCATTTGATGGATTTGTCTGAAAGTTGGAATATATGATCAAGACCCATAGGCCTTGGGATCTGCCAAGTTTTGTACTGATCGGATATACGGTTGCGGAGTTATTAAGCATGATCTGTGCGGACGTTTATGCTTTTCTGGAATTCTGTGGTCGTGCCTACAGGTCATACGGTTTGCGTGACTGGCTCAAAATCTTCAGGGAACGTGCAGCCGGGTTCCCCGATGTGCCTTTCAAAGATTTCGTGAAAAAATATTAAACGGTTCAAAAGTTATTCAAAAAACAGTTTCCCATTATAAGTCAATGGGAAAAGTTAACAAAAAGTTCAACACTTTCGCAAATGCATATTTACTTTCGCAAATGGGCCTGTTATTTTCGCAAATCGGCCATTTTGTTTTCAGTTGGTGATCAGAAAAATGTTTGGCATTTAAATTTGGGACCCTCTAGCAATCTAATTTTTTTTGTATTCACCTAGTCGGGCCCTGAGGATGCTTGCCATGTCTTTATTTTGTGGTAAAACACCCCAGAAATATGTTTTTCAAATTTCTGGAAAAAGTACTTTCGCAAATTACTTTCGTGCTCACGAAAGTGTCGCAAATTTTTGCGAAAGCTTTCGCAAATTGCGACAGTAATTTTCTAGTCTGTGGGAAAATGACAGCAATTCTTTGGCACTGCACTGCAAAATAACCGTTAGGAGTTTTGGGCTGAAATTTGGAGGGACCGCAGCCGACATCTCACAGATGTGCCTTTCAGTGTTGTATTGAAAAAATATTACATGGCGGCAAAGTTATGGCACTCCAAATTTGACAGTTTTTCCCATTGGATAACATTACGGCGCCCGAAGCATTACAGGAATCCTTTGGCACCCTGCTGCAAAATAACGGTTTGGTCTTTTTTCCTGAAATTTGGAGGTAAGACAGCCAACAGTACACAGATGTGCCTTTCAGTAGCTTGGTGAAAAAATATCACATGGCGGCAAAGTTACGGCGCTCCAAAATTGATGGTTTTTCCCATAGGATAACATTACGGCGCCCGACACTTAACAGAAATCATTTGGAGCCCTGCTGCAAAATAACGGTTTGGTCTTTTTCCTGAAATTTGGAGGAAGACAGCTAACAGTCCACAGATGCGCCTTTCAGTAGTTTGGTGAAAAAACATTACAGGGAGGTAAAGTTATGGCGCTCCGAACTTTTCTTTTTTTCCCATAGGATAACATTACGGCGTTCGCAGCACCTTTCAGGGCCCGTATCTCGGAAACGGTGCGAGATACGGACTTTTCGTCGGAAAATTTCTTAGCCCCCAATGGGGCTAAGGTTCAAATTAGCCAGGACAGTTGTAAATAACATGACTTTTAAATTTTTTTTCTACGTCGTACGGTTCCTGAGATATAATGTATTTAGTATTCCAAGATCTCATTTTCTGCGCCGATACTCATTATTTTGCATACATTATTTGTACTCACTGTCTTTCTCAATGCAGGTTTTGGGAAAACCAGCCTGTGCGCTTACATTACTGTTACTGTTGCCCTTTCCGCTATGGATCCGCACTGCTTCACTTACCATTGACGCCCTGGCGCCACCATGTGCGCTATCCTTTATGCTTTCATTTGCGCTATGCTTCTGTTATTTTGCCATTTCTGTCTACAGTACTGTTTATCTTACTGTTTCACTTTACATCACCATGCCCATTGACATTTCTGTTTGCAGGCACCATGTTACTATGTGACAACACATCACGTGGCAGACCATTCCCGTCTACGCCACCATGTGCGTTACCCTTTCAGTTCTCATTCGTGCTTGTGTTACCATGTGCGCCACTGTTAGCATTTCTGTTTGCATTGCTGTCCCTGTTACTATGCCACAACACATCATGTGGCGGGGGGCCCAAAGGGCCCCGTGCTCCCGCCAACGCATTATTTTGGGCCCCGCGCCCCGCCACAGTATCATTACATCTACTATTTCGTTATCATTCTCAAAAGAAGGGAAATTAGAGGCAAAAACTCCGTTTAATGCATTAGTTAGGGTTGTTCCACAGTGACAAAAGTGAGAAATTGCTGTTAGGGTTGAAACCCCTTGGACCCCCGCCCACCCCCAACCAGCATTGGGGTGCGCATTGGGATCATGGGTCCTAACTCTCACCCATTCTCTATACTTCTGCTGGTTACACATGTCATGGGGTGAGAGTTGGGGCTGGCGATCCCAATCGCGCGCTATGCGGTGAGGGTGAAAGCGAGGCCTGGGGGTTTCAACAACAGTAATTTTCTCACTGCAGCGTGGTGTAACGTTAAGCAAGTTTTACCTATATATATGAGGCAAAAAATCCATTTAATGCATCAGTTAGGGTTGTTCCACAGCAATGAAAGTGAGGAAATTCGATGTTGAGGTTTGAACCCCCTTTGCCCTCAGCCCACCCCCCAACCGGAATCAGGGTGGGCGTTGAGGTCATCGACCTTTCACCCCATCACATGTGGAAAGAAGCTGAGGAAAAGGAGAATGGGGTGAGAGTTAGGACCGATGACCCCAATGCACACCCTGATTCCAGTTGGGGGGTGGGCTGGAGGGGTGCAAAGGGGGTTTTAACCCTAACATCGAATTTCCTCACTTTTGTTGCTGTGGAACAACCCTAACTGATGCATTAAATGGAGTTTTTGCCTCTAATTTCCCTTCTTTTTGAGAATGATAATGAGAAATAGTGAATGTAATGTGGCAGCAGGCTCTCGCCACGTGATGTCTTGTCACATAGTAACATTCTGCCAGCAAATGCAAATCGTAATGTGCATGGTGATGCAAAGTGAAACAGAAAGAGAAACAGTACTGTAGACAGAAATGTTAAAAATAACACAAACGGAACCGCAAATGAAAATGCAAAGGGTAACGCTCATGGTAATGTAGACGTGACCAGTAAGTGAAATGGGTACAGAACCTCAAGCGGAAATGGTAATGGTAACAGTAATGTAAGCGCACAGGCTGGTTTTCCCCAAAAGCTGCATAGAGAAAGACAGTGAGTACAAAGAATGTATGCAAAATAAGAACTCTCAGAACAGAAAATGAGGACTTGGAATAGTAAATTGCTTATATATCAGGAACCGTATGACATAGAAAAAAAAATTAAAAGTCATATGAATTATCACTTTCCTGGCTAGTTTTGTACTCAGTCCCTGTTTGGGGACTAAGCAATTTTTCTGACAAAAAGTCCGTATCTTGCACCTTTTCCGAGATACGGACCCTGAAAGGCACGGAGAACACCATAATGTTATCCTATGGGAAAAAAACAGAAGTTCAGAGTGCAATAACTTTGCCTCCGTGTAATATTGTTTTACCAAACCACTGAAAGACACAACTGTAGGATGTTGGCTGTGTTTCCTGCAAATTTCAGCCCAAAAGACCAAACTGTTATTTTGCAGCAGGGCGTCAAACGATTGCTGCAATGTGTTGTGCGCCGTAATGTTATCCTATGGGAAAAAGCGTCAACTGTGGAGTACCGTAACTTTGATGCTATGTAATATTTTTCCAAAAAAAACACTGAAAAGAACATCTGTGGGATGTCGACTGTGTTCCCTCCAAATTTCAGCCCCAAACTCCAAATCGTTCTTTTGCAGTGGGGTGCCAAAGAATTGCTGTCATTTTCAAACAGCCTAGAAAAGTACTGTCTCAATTTTCAAAAGCTTTCACAAATTCATTCGACAGTGTAGCAAATGCGAAAGTACTTTACGAAAGTACTTTTTCCAGAAATATGAAAAACATATTTCTGGGGTGTTTTACCCCAAAATAAAGATGCGGCTAGCATCCTCAGGGTCCAACTAGGTGAACACAAAAAGAATTGGGTTGCTAGAGGGTTCCAAATTTAAATGCCAAACATTTTTCTGATCACCAACTGAAAACAAAATGGCAGATTTGGGACAGTAAAAGGGCCATTTGCGAAAGTAAAAACTGCATTTGCAACACTGTCAAACTTTTTGTTAACTTGTCCCATTGACTTATAAAGGGAACTTGTTTTTTTGAATAACTTTGAAACGTATAATATTTTTTCATAAAATCTTTGAAAGGCACATAGGGGACCCTGACCGCACGTTCCCTGAAGATTTTGGATCAGTTGCGCAAACTGTGCGACCTGTAGGCATGACTGTAAAATTCCAAAAAAGCGTAAATGCATGTGCAGATCATGCTTAATAACTCTGTAGCCGTATATCAGACCGGGACAATGCTTGGCAGTTCCCAAAGCACATGGGTCTTGATCGTGTATTCCAAATTTCAGGCAAATCCATCAAACAGTTGCAAAGTTATTAAGGTGCAAAATGTTGGGTTTAACATGTAAATGGCTCCTCAACCCTAACAATGGTAGCACTACCGTGCTACCATAATATACTATATATATATATATATATATATATATATATATATATATATATATATATATATACATATTGTGGCAGCACGGTAGTGCTACCATAGTTAGGGTTGAGGAGCCATTTACATGTTAAACCTAAATTTTGCACCTTAATAACTTTACAACTGCTCAACGGATGTGCCTGACATTTGGAATACTCAATCAATAACCATACATCTTGGGATCTACCAACTTTAAGTGCCTAAGTTCAGATATATGGCTGCAGAGATATTAAGCATGATCTGAATGCATTAAGCTTTTGAAATTAGATGTCCCCTAGGTGCGCGGTTCATGCAACCAGACTCAAAACAGAGCGTCAAACCGAACTCCCCTGATATTGCCTTTTTGAAGACTGTGAAAAAATAATAGCAGTTCAAAAGTTATTCAAAAAACAATTTCCCATTATAAGTCAATGGGAAAAGTTAAAAAGTTTGACAGTGTTGCAAATGCACTTTTTAGTGTCGCAAATGGCCCTAGTAGTGTCTCAAATCCACCATTTTGTTTTCAGTCAGTGATCATAAAAATGCTTGGCATTTAAATTTGGGACCTGTAGCAACACAATTCTTTTTGAGCTTACCTAGTCGGACCATGAGGATGCTAGGCATGTCTTTATTTTGAGGTTAAACACTCAAGAAATATGTTTTTTCAATTTCTGGA